>CM055119.1:5364386-5964386 GCA_029206835.1 Rana muscosa | reverse complement strand
TTCCAGCCGTACAGTTTAAAGAGCCTTTAAGCCAACCCGGCGAACTGCAGGGGTTGTAGTGTAATGGATCCCTCCTTAATAAAGTTGCCAGGCCTCACCAGAGACAGCAGTGTTGTGCCGGTCTTCACCAGGGCAGGTCCTCCCCTGGTCTCCTTCATTAAGAGGCTTTCTCCCCATTTAGATGGACAGCTTGGGATCCCTTCTCTGGATATAGGCCCCAGCCAGACTAGCTGGGCCTACTAAGTAGCGATGCAGCCTCGGGCCGAGACCAGGACCACACACACATACCTCACATCCGGAGGACTGCGGGGCGAGAACGAACCCCAATCAATGGCGTCTGCCCCTTAATTATCCCCTCCCAGCAGGCACAGCGGGTTAACCACTCCCACTATACCACTGCCGAGAGGGGCCACTCAATGTACCATTATCTGCCCATATTCCAAAAAGTGGTGGTAACGCCACCTACAGGCAAAAAGGGAAATCACTACCAGGCAAACCATAACTGAGACAGAGGCGAATTTGAGTGTAATTATCAATCGTCTGAGCCCAACTACTGGCTCAGACATCCCTCTAAATTTGAATAGCGTCCCAACCATTTGGGATGGGCGCTACATACACCCCCTCTCAAAAAAGACACTGTCCCCAGTGACTGGAGAAAACCAAAAACCTAAAGCCTGAGATTTTGGTGCCTGAACCAAAAAAACTGGGAAGAGAAGAAGAAAAGGAAAGAAAATACACAATAAAAGGAATGGTATAACTCTCCATATTTGACATCTAGATATATTACTCTTTATGTATATTTACACTACCATCCATCACTATCTGTCTAATCCCACCCCATTCTCCGGTGGTCTTGACAGCAGATCCGGTACCTAAGAGAAGACAAAAACATATACAGTATATATCAACCACATAATCCTAACCTATCAAATAACTGGGAATTGGACTGTGATGAAAAGTTTGCCCCCGAAGATTGGGACACAATTTTGGATAACTTGCGCAAAGCCTCAAAATCCTTGGCAGTTAGAGAAACGACCTACAAGGTACTGACTAGATGGTATTATACCCCATCCAGACTTCAGGCCATGTTTCCGGGGACATCCAGACTATGCTTCAGGGGTTGCCAGCTCCCAGGAACCTTTAAGGACATATTTTGGGCCTGTGGACTACTTTCTCCAGTTTGGTAGAAAGTAACTGCCATTGCTTCTGCAATTTCAGGTACGCCTCTACAGCTCACAATCTCAATGTGCCTTCTTGGAGCATCAATCCCAGGTATCTTCCGCAAGGAAGAATGTCTTATACACACTATTTGCATATCTACCCTATGGGCTATTGCTCTGCACTGGAAGACCCCCGCAGTACCCCTGTCCTCCGTTCTAAACAGAATGGATACAATTATGTTAATGGAGATGATCTTGTATACACTACGTGATAAGATGCACTTGTTCGAGAGTAGATGGGATGCTTGGAAAACCCACAGGCAGGTTTTACTAGCACACGACTAATTGCCAATCCAGGATTACCAGACCTTGCATAAGTTATACTCTCAGGTATACCTTTCCCCTACTTTTGTAGGGGTATGTTATGACGGATATTAATGTTCAATGTTCAGTATTTTTCTTTTGATGACTTTCTTGTATGCTTCGGAATTTTATATATAAGTGTTTTATATCCTCTACTGCCCGGTCATGCTTGGGAAGCCAGTGCCAAACTGCATCTTTGTCCAGAAGTCGCCTTAGTGGCTCACACACCTCAGATAAGTGTGGCAGGAATTTCGCTAGGTATGTAACAAAGCCAATAAATCTCTGTACCGCTTTGGCATCAGCAGGTTGTGGCATGTCCACAATGGCTTTAATCTTATCCGGGTCAGCTTTTAAGCCTTGTGAAGACAGGATATGTCCATGGAAACGGACTTCTTCCACCTTGAACTGCAATTTCTTCACACTAAGCCTCAGCATCACCTGCCTACAACGATCCAGTAGCACTATTAACTTTTCATCATGGTCTTGCTCAGCCTCCTCATCTGTATTACCACAGCCAACTATAAGAATGTCATCAGCTATTGGCTCAATTCCGTCAAGACCACCTAATAGTTCATGCTGTTTTCGCTGGTATACCTCCGGTGCTACAGAGACTCCAAATGGTAGTTTGAGCCATCTCTTTCTGCCCCAATGAGTCCAGAACGTGGTCACGTAGCTACTCTTTTCATCCAGTTTGCACTGTAAAAAGGCATCTCTAGCATCCACAAGTGTGAAGAAACGTGCTTTAGGTAGTTTGTGCAAAATATCATCGAGTGTTGGCATTAAGTAGTGTGACCGTTTCAGGGCCATATTCAGAAACTTGGGATCAATGCATATTCTGATCTTCTCAGGCTTTCTGATAACAACCATGTTACTGATCCAATCTGTAGGCTCTGTTACTGAAGTCAGATGTCCTTCAGCTTCATATTTATCTAGTTGAGCTTTAACCTGTGGCTTAATGGCGATAGGCACATTGCGTGGGGCACATTGTACAGGTTGAATGGTAGGATCGAGTTCAAAACGAACCTCTCCTGGAACAGAGACTATCGGGCCCTCAAACACATGACTGTAGGTGTAAAGAATTTGCTGTTTTGTCAGTGGCCTAGTCAGAGATTTTGCAGGCTGATTATCAACATTATGTAGCTCAGCAGGAATGGTGAACAGCATCAGTCCAAGGCGCTCACATGTTGAACCTGATAATAGTGGTTTCTGATGGGCATCAACAATCTCAAAGTTCAGTTTGTGTATACAATCACGTATGCTGCATTCTGTTTGGAATAGCCCCAATGATTTCATTAGTTCCCCTGAATACAACTTTAGTTTGGTGCTACTAGGCTGAAGGGGTGCTCTGGGTGCCAGTTTCATTTTGTCCTTTATACTCATGACATCACACGTTGCACCCGAGTCCAGCTGGCAGGGTTGGATTATATTGTTTAATCTGAGGTTTACAAACCATTTTTTGCCCTTTGTGTTTACAGCACCAATGCATTCTGAGGAGTAAACCGTATCAGTGCTAAGCAGGTGTGCATCCTCCGGATCTGACATTTGCTCAATTGTGTGCAGCTTCCTTGCTTCCATTTTACTGGAGAGACACACTCTTGCAAAGTGATTTGGTTTGCCACATGCAGTACAGATTTTCCCATATGCAGGACACTTTTCTTTCTCTCGTACATGCACATTGCCGCAATACTTGCACAATGCCGGCTTCCTCCCAGGTGAGTTGTGTAGGTGACCCTTGTGCTGAAACATATGCTGGTGGTTTTTGAAGCTTTGCTGTTGTTTAGAGGCTGCATTGATATTGTCAATCAATTTATCCTGCTCCATAGCTTTCATATGTTTGTCAGTAAGTTCTGCAGTGCGACATATCTCATTTGCTGTTTGTAGATCTAAATCATGTTTCCACAATAGGTGGCGGCGTGTGCTTTCACTGGTGATACCCAAAACTATTTTATCACGAATAAGTTCATCTCTCAGAGAGCCATACTCACAACTTGCAGCTTTTGCAATACTTGCACAATGCCGGCTTCCTCCCAGGTGAGTTGTGTAGGTGACCCTTGTGCTGAAACTTATGCTGGTGGTTTTTGAAGCTTTGCTGTTGTTTAGAGGCTGCATTGATATTGTCAATCAGTTTATCCTGCTCCATAGCTTTCATATGTTTGTCAGTAAGTTCTGCAGTGCGACATATCTCATTTGCTGTTTGTAGATCTAAATCATGTTTCCACAATAGGTGGCGGCGTGTGCTTTCACTGGTGATACCCAAAACTATTTTATCACGAATAAGTTCATCTCTCAGAGAGCCATACTCACAACTTGCAGCTTTTGCTCTTAGCCGTGTGACAAACCTGTCTATTGATTCACAGTCTTCTTGCTTACAGCAGCCAAATATATATCTTTCATAGATTACATTTTTAGAGGGTCTGAAGAAAGCTTCTAATGCATCCAGAATGGTTTTGGTGTCACTCTTTTTTGCTCCTCTGTGAGGTTCAGATTATGCTTGAAAACATGGAGGCATTCACTGCCCATTACCCTCCTCAGTGTGGCTGCTTGCACTGTTGCAGGCTTATCATTTAACCCTGTGGCTAGGGAATAGTCCTGAAACTCAGCCCTGAAATTGTCCCAGTTACTGCCGACATCTCCACTCACCCTCATTGCCTCAGGCAGTGGAATGCTGTTAGCTGCCATGATGCTGTTTTCCTTTCTGCAAACACTCAGCATCCAGGACCAGGACTGCAATTGTCAGGAGGCACAATCAGTTCCAAGAACACTCACATGAAGGCTGGCAGGCTCTCAGCATCAAATGTGTAGAAAGAGTATGAATCCAAATCTTCTGACACCATGTTTGTCGTGATATATGTAGAGAGACAGCACAAACCATTACTGTACATAAGCCATATTTACTGAAAAAAACAGCAGGAAACAGGAAACACAACACAGGAAGAAGTACAACTGAGATGCACCATAGAGTTGCATTTTAAGAAACATATCATCCATAACAGCGTCTACAAAATAGGGGATAGAATTATGGCATTTCTATTATTATTTTTTTACTAGTAATGGTGGCGATCTGCGATTTTTATCGGGACTGCGACATTATGGCGGATAGATCGGACAATTTTGACACATTTTTGGGAAAGAAGATAAGAAAAAAAGGAAAAAATTGCGCTCAAGATTGAGAGGTGGCAATTGCTGGGTGACACCAGATTGCCTCTGTTGCGGTCTCAAGCTGCCACTAACCTGATAAACATACTCAGTGAAACAAGAAGAGAAAAATATATATAGTAGCGCTAAAGCAAGATTAAATAGATAAAAAATATTTGAATATTATTTTATCGTGCTAGTTCACCACACATGTGTAGTGCATGAAACCCTTATTGGTAACGTGTAAAGTAATAATAAACTAACCTAAGAACATGATTGACATATACCAAAAAATTTATAAATTATACTACATGTATACGTGATAAATTAATAAAACCATACATATGATATGTTACAAATGTGCCGCACTAAAACGTCAATCTATGTGTACAAAAATCAAATCAGTCCAAATAAATGCTGAAATAAAGACACCCGTGCATAAACAAAATCCAAAATTCCACCGTGCTTGTCTGAAGAGTGTCATCCACCACCATAACAGGTCAGCAGCTTACCAGATTTGGTTGGTCCCCTATAACGGAGGACCTTAAACCGCAACTAAGTGATCCCAGTTAGATGGTAAAGACTCCTATGGCCACCTCTTCAAACAAAACTTCCACAGTAAAAAGGCAGTATGACCGCAGTGATACCATGTAAGAGAGGAGAGAAATACCTCGCTAGTGTAAAATCTTAGGGTTTATTGAATAAAAATAGGATAAAAAACTTACAGCAATGTTGCAAAGAAACAGCCTTAAACTCGCGGCGCCGGCCGGACACCAACGAGTAAACCCGTCCTAGGAGATCGAGCAGTAAGGGGATGACGTCACCACGCCGCTCGGTCCACCCTACGCGTTTCGTGATAGGTCACTTCGTCTCGGGGCACGGGCGGCTTGATACGTCACCCCCTCTTATAGGAAAACACAATAACAAACCAAGCCTCGTTCTGAGGGGAGGCGCACGCGCACATCAAAGTCGGGCACCAAGCCTCCATTCAGATGGAGTATCAGAAGACAGCCCATACCGCACCATTGGGCCAATGAAATAGTCCTCCGACACTCCGCGCATGCGTAATTCCCCCAAGAACCAGAGGAAAGGACATCTTCATGCTGTCTTTCGCCGCAACCCTCATCCACAGCGGGTTGACCCCGCAAAGACGGAAAAGGCAAGCGGAAGTACAACAGAAGTGAACAAACATAATAAATGAAAAAAAGTTGTTCTAAATAAAAAAATCATGGCTGAATTCCCAAAGGGTTGGTTCATCCGAACCTCCCCCATGAGGGTAGATGGAAAAGCCAAAATCAAAAAACACAAAAAAATATTTTAAAACAAACAGGACTGAAACATTGTATAGTGCATGTTATGGCATACACGCACAGACAATTATCGCCTGTCAAACACTATATTGGTTTATATAAACCTAAAAGACTAGTACTGCACCAGCATAAAAGTACTTTGTATACCCACACAATCAATCAAGATTGCTGCCATACATCTGTCCACACATACCTGGTTGGTTATGTGTGGGAGGGGATTAAATAGTCAGGGGCGACCAACCTATGGGTGAGCATGAGGCAATCTTAAAAAATTCGTCACATGTGGACCCCCAAGAAGTCCCCCTGAATACCCACCGATGTGTGTGCTAAAGGGCTACTGCACCATATATAAAAAAGTATAAGGAATATAAAAACATACAATAAAAATGTACAATAAAAATCAATGCATATTGGTTAATAAACATTACACCAAAATCTTATTGCTAAAAAAATTGACCGGCTTGGTTGTACATACTCCCTAAAGGATTACATCAATACCCATCAAACTCCCAGACCCAAACCATACATCGGATAAAAAATCTGATTATATGATGGTACTAGAGTCCATGGACCTCTACGCATGCACCAACTACGAGTTGTTAATGAATGCATTGATGTCAGTATCGACATTCAAGCCAAAAGGCACGTAAGTTTTCAACCGGTAGACCCAAGCCATCTCCTGTTTGGATATATCCCTCACTAGTGAGCTGCCCCTCCAGTGGGGTCTATATTTATCTATAGCCACAAATAAGGTCTTGGCAGGGTCTCTCTTATGCACAAGATCATAATGTCTCGATACAGAATGTTTATCGAAGCCCTTTCTAATGTTGGCTATATGCTCGTTTAATCTGACCTTCAGTGCCCTCTTGGTCCTCCCCACATACTGGAGGCCGCAAGGGCACTGAATGAGATAGACCACCCCCTCGGAGGAACAGGTTATAAATGGTTCCACCTCATAGGTTCGGCCTGTACTGGTTGATGTAAACTGACAGATTTTCCTATCTTGACAGATATTCAATGAACAAACCTGGCACTTTTTGCATCTATGGTAACCAGTCAAACTTTGCAAAAAAGTCCTGTTCTCCCTAGGGGGATTTTGTACACTTGGCGCGACACGACTCGACAGTGAAGATGCTCCTCTAAAAACAACTGACGGTCTGTCAGGTAAGATGGGTGCTAGTAATTGGTCACTCGCCAGCACATGCCAGTGTTTACAAATCAACCGTTTAATGCTCTGGTGTTGTGCAGAAAAGGTGGTGATGAATGGAAGTGAGTGACCTTCTCCATTCTCATCCCTTACCCGATCCTTCAAAAGTGAGGTTCTATCTGTCTCTCTGGTTGATTGCACCAGATTAGACATGACAGTTGGGTCATTCCCCTTTTCCAAGAATCTTTTAGAGAGAATGGCAGCTTGGCTATCAAAAGCTTCCACCTCCGTACAGTTTTGTCGCAATCTTGTAAACTGACCCTGGGGAACTGCCCTAAGCCAAGGGGCATAGTGGCAGCTATCCAGAGGGATATAAGAGTTTCTATCTGTCTGTTTGAAAAATGTGGTAGTGATGAAACTATTCCCTGCAACAGAAATAGTCAGGTCCAAAAAAGTAATTCTCTCCTGACTAGCCTCAAAGGAGAAGACAATACCTCTGTTATTAACATTAAGGGATTGCATGAACTTGTGCAATTCTAATTCGCCTCCATCCCATAGGAGGAGGACGTCGTCGATGTATCTCGCCCAGAGCACCACCTCCGGTCTCCGGCAAGCATCCACCATGTCCTCCTCCCACTTGGCCATAAAGAGGTTAGCAAGACCTATTTGGCCCCCATTGCTACACCCCTATCCTGGCGATAGAATTGATTGTCAAACCAGAAGTAGTTATGGCTAGCTGCATACTGTCAGGGTCACCTGTGGCCAGGTGACAGATGCACACCGTAGGGGGACAGGAGTGCACCGCGAGGTAGTGAACCCTATGGCTGGCTTCTGCGGATAGGGAACTGGGTGGTTGTGGAAAGCGGGACCAGAGGAGCACAACCGGGATCCAAACGGAAGCTAGAGCCAAGATTCCCCAGGGCGCGGAGTCTAAGACCCAGCTGGTCTTCTCCAGGGCCTCTAGTGGTGAGGATGTTAGCTGCAGGCTGGGACCAGGTCGCGGCCCCTGGAGTTTCCTGGCTCACGCCCCGTAGGATAAGGGGAAAAGAGGGGAAGCAGCAGCACACGAAGAGAGAACCGAATAACAAGCTGAAGGTCAGGGGCCACAAGCAGACAAGGATAACGAAGAACGAGCCGAAGGTCAAGGGTCACGAGCAGACAGGGATAGTCGGGGACAAGCCAATAACGTAACAGAGAGACAGACGTAGCACACGGCAGGCAGGAACCCAAACACACAATGCCTAACAAACACGTTGATCAGCAAAGCAGGCTTGCAGTGCACAGGTTAATATAGTGTTCAGTGATAGGGCCTGGGGTGGAGTCAGGCTGGGAGGACATTATAAAGGAAGCCAGGTGAAGGAGGTCTGGTCTCTAGATGAACACATGAGGAGGAAGGTAAGATGGCAGACAGACATTAATGCATATCCATGACAGTACCCTCCCTCTTACGAGGCCTCCCCCTTCCCCGCCTGGGCCCAGGTTTAGAGGGAAACTTCAGATGAAACTCCTTTAACAGACGAGGTGCAAAGACCTCAGATGCAGTGATCCAAGACCTCTCCTCAGGACCAAACCCTTTCCAATGAACGAGGTACTGAAGAACGCCTTTACAGAGTCGGGAGTCCAGAATTTGACTGATCTCGTACTCCTGATTATCCTCAGAGACAGGCGCCACGGTAGGGAGAGGACGAGAGAATTTATTGAGGACTAAAGGCTTTAGAAGAGCAACATGAAAGGAGTTAGTGATTTTAAGGGTCTTAGGAATCTGGAGTTTGAAACAAACCGGATTCAGTTTAGCAGTTACCGTGTATGGACCGATGAATCGTGGAGCAAACTTCAGAGAAGGAACTCGGAGCTTGATGTTCCTGGTAGAGAGCCAGACTTTGTCCCCTGGCTGAAGAGAAGGCGGTTTACGCCTGCGGTGGTCGGCAAAGCCTTTGAATTTTTCAGCAGCTGCCCGGAGGGAATCATGAACGTGACCCCAAACGGAATTGAGAGACTCCTGAACCGAAGCCAAAGCTGGAATGTCTGGAGAACAGATCATGGGAAGAGGAAGTTGAGGGTGTTTTCCATAAACTGTGAAAAAGGGTGTCTTCTGCGAACTGGTATTCACATGATTGTTATGGGAGAATTCTGCCCACGGGAGTAGAGAGGACCAATCGTCATGGTGAGAAGACACAAAGGTGCGAAGAAAGACCTCTAACTCCTGATTAACCCTCTCAGTCTGTCCATTGGATTGGGGATGGTAAGAAGAAGAAAAATCCAAGACAATATTGAGGGATTTGCAAAAGGCTCTCCAAAAACGAGACGTGAATTGGACTCCCCTGTCGGAAACAATATGAGAAGGGACCCCATGTAGGCGGAGAATTTCCCGAATGAAAATGGGAACAAAGGCAGGGGCAGAAGGAAGACCAGGAAGAGGAACAAAATGAGCCATCTTGGAGAATCGATCGATTACCACCCAAATGACTGTATTATTCTCAGACAGTGGGAGATCGGTGATAAAATCCATGGCAATATGGGCCCAGGGTTCCTTAGGAATGGGCAAGGGCATGAGGAGACCAGCAGGAGCTTGTGTGGAGGATTTGGACTGAGCACAGACAT
Source organism: Rana muscosa (assembly GCA_029206835.1). Classification (NCBI taxonomy): domain Eukaryota; kingdom Metazoa; phylum Chordata; class Amphibia; order Anura; family Ranidae; genus Rana; species Rana muscosa. The sequence goes on along the minus strand of CM055119.1, from coordinate 5,954,670 downwards.
GACAAGCTTTAACGTAGTCTTTGACGTCTGAGCGGAGATTAGGCCACCAGTAGTGACGACTGATGAGTAGGAAGGATCGGAGGAATACAGAATGCCCTGCCACCTTGGAATCATGTCCCCAACGAAGGATCTTAGCTCTTAGCTCAGTGGGGACAAAGGTCTTACCAGGCGGAATTTTTGACTTCAGGGTGGTAGAGTGGGCAACAATGCATGAGGTGGGAATGATCGGCTCAGGTTCAGGGGCGGACTCCTCGTCCAAAGTGTCAAATGACCTAGAGAGCGCATCAGCCCGACCGTTGCAGGAACCAGGTTTGTAGGTAATCGTGAAATTAAAACGGGCAAAGAAGAGACTCCACCTGGCCTGTCTAGGATTCAGACGTTTAGCATTCTGTAGATACTGTAAATTCTTGTGATCGGTAAAGATCGTTATGGAGTGAGGGGAACCCTCCAAGAGATGACGCCACTCCTCTAACGCCAATTTAATTGCGAGAAGTTCCCGATCACCGATGGCATAATTCCTCTCTGCCTGAGAATTTTTTTTGGAGAAGAACGCACATGGTTGGCGTCTCTTCTCAAAGATTTGAAGAAGCACAGCTCCCACCCCCATTGAGGAAGCGTCCACTTCAATAAAAAATGCATTCCCAGGATTTGGTCTCCTCAAGAGGGGGCCAGAAACAAAGGCCTGTTTCAGGTTGTGAAATGCAGAGACAGCTTCGGGAGGCCAGTCTCTGGCATTCACACCCTTCTTGGTCAAAGCGATAATAGGCGCGGCAATGGAAGAGTAATTCCTTATGAACTGCCTATAATAATTAGTGAAGCCAAGAAAGCGCTGTGTGGCCTTGAGGCTAGCAGGAAGAGGCCAGTTGGTGATAGCCAAGACCTTCCCAGGGTCCATACGAAGACCCGAACATGAGACGAAGCACCCCAAAAACAGGACCTCAGAACATTCAAAGGAACATTTCTCTAGCTTGGCATAGAGATTGTTCTCTCTAAGACATTGAAGTACAGTGCGGACATGGTTTCTGTGGACGAGCAGATTTTCAGAAAAGATCAGAATGTCATCCAGATAGATGACAACAAACTGGTACAGCAGATCTCTGAAGATTTCATTGACAAAGTTTTGAAACACGGCTGGAGCATTACACAGACCAAAAGGCATCACCAGATATTCGTAATGCCCGTCTCTAGTGTTGAATGCAGTCTTCCATTCGTCACCCTCCCGTATTCAAATGAGATTGTACGCGCCTCTGAGATCCAACTTGGTGAAAATGGAGGCCCCCTTCAACCTATCGAATAGCTCAGATATTAAGGGTAAGGGGTATCGATTTTTAATAGTAACCGCATTTAAACCCCGATAATCGATGCAGGGTCTTAAGGTACCATCCTTTTTGGCAACAAAAAAGAACCCTGCCCCTGCAGGCGATGAGGATTTCCGGATGAAACCTCTCTCCAGATTCTCTGCGACATACTCCGACATGGCCTGGGTCTCTGGGATGGACAGAGGGTAGGTACGACCCCTGGGTAGAGTTGCTCCGGGGACAAGATCAATAGCACAGTCAAAAGACCTGTGGGGAGGAAGCACCTCAGCTGATTTCTTACAGAACACATCCCGGTAATCGCTGTATGCAGCAGGAAGATCAGAAGAAACAGAAGTGGCAGCAACCGGAAGACTCTCCTTGGGGGTCACCTTGAGAAGACACGACGAGAAACATGAGGAACCCCAGGCCAGGATCTGCCCAGAGACCCAGTCCACATGTGGAGAGTGGAGCTGTAGCCAAGGGAGGCCCAATACAACTGGGGTAGAGGCCTTGGGTAGAATAAGAAAGGATATCCACTCCTGGTGGAGAATCCCTACCGACATCCTAATGGGTAGCATCTGGAAGCGAATAGGGCCCCCTGGGAGAACAGTGCCATCAATTGCCGAGACTACCAATGGGGTAGTGAGAGGTGAAAGGGTAAGCTTCATAGAAGAAGCAGTTCTCCAATCCATAAAATTGCCGGCAGCCCCGGAATCCAGGTATGCAAGGGTTGACTGAGGAGAAGTGCCTACATGAAGGAACACCGGCAAGAGCAGGCGAGAAGGTGATGTTTCTGGGTCCAATACACTACCTTCCAAATGTATTAGACCCGAGCGTTTCCCGGACGAAGCGAGCAGGAGTCACGAAAATGACCCTTGCCCCCGCAATAGAGGCACAAGCCCAGAGTTCTGCGCCTAGCACGTTCTTCGGGGGTTAGTCTGGTCCGGGCCAGCTGCATAGGTTCTTCAGCAGGTAGAGGATGTTCCACGGAATGAAGGGAGGGGAGCTCAGACTGGCTAGGACCCAGAGAGTGCTGGCGTTTTTTTTCTAAGGACCTCTCTTGAAAACGAATGTCGATCTGGTTGCATAATGAAATTACATCGTCCAGACCGACGGGAATGGCTCTTCCCGCTAATTCGTCTTTCACTCGGTCAGAGAGGCCATGTAAAAAGGTAGCGACCAGGGCCTCATTATTCCAGCTCAATTCAGCTGTGTGGATACGAAACTGAAGAGCATATTGCCCCATTGGACTAGATTCTTGGCGAAGACGTAAGACAGCACTAGCCGCTGAAGAAGCCCGAGCCGGCTCTTCGAAGATGTTACGAAAGAGCTTCAAGAAATCGGACAGACTGGAAACCACCGGATCGTTCCTCTCCCACAGGGGGGCAGCCCAGGCCAAAGCTTCACCGGAGAGGAGGGAAATGATATAGGCTACCTTAGCCCGGTCAGACAGGAAGCTTTGAGGCTGAAGCTCAAAATGAATTGTGCATTGGCTGAGAAACCCCCTGCAGGCCTTGGAGTCCCCAGAGAAACGGAACGGAGCTGGCAATCTTAGTGAGTGTGAGGCTGCGACTGGTGCGATAGGTACAGCCGCTGGTTGTACTTGGGGTTGCGGATTCGGGGTTCCCAAGGAGACCTGAAGCTGCTCGAATCGAGAAGCCAGATCCTGGAGGAATCGCATCACCTGAGTCTGATTTGATTCCTGGGTCTCAAGTCTGCGAACTATGCCCTGCAATGGATCATCCACGGGAAGCGGGATGTCAGCCGGGTTCATGGCTGATCAAACTGTCAGGGTCACCTGTGGCCAGGTGACAGATGCACACCGTAGGGGGACAGGAGTGCACCGCGAGGTAGTGAACCCTATGGCTGGCTTCTGCGGATAAGGAACTGGGTGGTTGTGGAAAGCGGGACCAGAGGAGCACAACCGGGATCCAAACGGAAGCTAGAGCCAAGATTCCCCAGGGCGCGGAGTCTAAGACCCAGCTGGTCTTCTCCAGGGCCTCTAGTGGTGAGGATGTTAGCTGCAGGCTGGGACCAGGTCGCGGCCCCTGGAGTTTCCTGGCTCACGCCCCGTAGGATAAGGGGAAAAGAGGGGAAGCAGCAGCACACAAAGAGAGAACCGAATAACAAGCTGAAGGTCAGGGGCCACAAGCAGACAAGGATAACGAAGAACGAGCCGAAGGTCAAGGGTCACGAGCAGACAGGGATAGTCGGGGACAAGCCAATAACGTAACAGAGAGACAGACGTAGCACACGGCAGGCAGGAACCCAAACACACAATGCCTAACAAACACGTTGATCAGCAAAGCAGGCTTGCAGTGCACAGGTTAATATAGTGTTCAGTGATAGGGCCTGGGGTGGAGTCAGGCTGGGAGGAGATTATAAAGGAAGCCAGGTGAAGGAGGTCTGGTCTCTAGATGAACACATGAGGAGGAAGGTAAGTTGGCAGACAGACATTAATGCATATCCATGACACATACTTCAGCAGGGTCATAACAAATTCAATCTGGTGGGGATCTAAGCCAGAACCTCTATCCAGATATAATCTAACTGCCTCAAAGCCCAGGTTATGGGGGATGATGGTGTAAAGGGAGGTCACGTCTGCCGTGACCAGCCAAAGTCCATTTGTGGGAACCAGACTAGCCAGCATATTGATGACCTGTCTAGTATCTTTGATGTAGGAGGGTATCATCCGGACCAAGGGCTGCAAGAAAAAATCAATATACTTGCCCACCCGGGATGTGACAGAATCAATGCCACTGACTATGGGCCGTCCCGGGGGGCAAGTCTGATCTTTGTGGATCTTCGGGAGATAGTAAATCACCGGAGTTCGGGGAGCACATGGCACCAAAAATAATCTCTCCTTTTCATTCAAGATTCCACTCTGAAAACCTTGGTCCACAATAGCCTCCAACTCCTTTTTATACTTAAACACTGGGTCCCTACTTAGGGGAGTATAGGTTTCTGAATCGTCAACGATTCGGTGCATCTCCTTTAGGTAATCACACCTATCGAGAACCACAATACCCCCCCCCCCCTTATCCGCTGGCCTAATTACCAATGCTTTATTGAAGAAAAGCGACTCCAAACCACTTTCAAGGTCCTTTTGCATCTTAACCTTTTTGATTTTTATCCCTTCCAAGTCCCTCAGAACCACATCACGAAACACTCTAATACTGGGTGCAAGAGACCCAGGTGGGTTGAACAGTGAAGCATTCGCCAAGTTGGTATGACGAAACTCTGGCGGGGGACCCGTCTTGTCCTTGATTGGATTGGACAAAAAATGTCTCTTAATGTTCAGTTTTCTTGCAAATTTGTGAACATCCATAAATGTCTGAAACTTGCTCAAGTTTCTAGGAGGAGCATACTTCAGACCTTTATCTAAGAGACTTTTTTCTGGGTCTGTTAACGGTTGATGGCTTAGATTGAAAATGCCCTCTTCTTTTTGGCCGACTGGGCCCACCTACCCCCTCTTGTGCCTCTCCTAGTCCTATAGGACCCCATCGACCTTGATGGCTTCTGGGAAATCCCCAACTGGGGTTGGTCCGATGGTCTGGTGGGTCACAAGGAGGGTAGGACCCAGATCGACTATAAGAACCATCATAATGGCTAGGGTAATACATCTGAGTATTCCTCTCTGCATTAAATTGGCCATATCCCCTATCATTGGATCCAATCCCTCCGGGCCCCAATGAGTCCGACAAGGGAAAGAATCGATTCTGAGTTGGGATATTATATTCCTGGTTATTGCCAAACCCATAACCAGGATTTGGGTTTCCCTGGCCAAAAACTCCACTTTGAGGCGGGATTCCTGCTGGGGGTGGATCCCAAAAACGTGGTGACTCTCCCTGATAATGTTGATATTGGATGTCTGGCCTAACATATAGGGGCTTTTTAGAAGTTTTGGGGGGACCTGATCCCTGACCCTGAATGGTCTTACTAGGCTTAGGTTTGTTTTTAGATGGTTTACCAGCCAATCTGGGGGACTGTGAATACCCTCCCCTATTGATGGGGGGGGGGATTCATGGATGGTCGCAATGTCCCAGATCCCTGAGGCAAGGTGTCCATACCACTCTCCTCAATATTGTCATTCACCATATTTTTCTGCCACATAAACACTAAACCAGACTCATAGTCCTCAGTATCCCTTAAGAACTTCTTTTTCTTTTTAACTTTTTGGTCCCTTTCCTCTTTCTCCAAATATTTGAGTAAAGTATTGGAGCACTCCCTATACTCCACACCACTCTTATGTTGGACCAAAAGTTCCTTCACTGTATTAATCTCAGTATCCAGTCTTACTAGTTTCTCGCTTTTCCTTTGTGCAAGGAACCGTAGAAACAGAATACCAGAGTCATTAAAATATTTTGCCCAACCTTCCAGGTTGGCGTCTCCTGTCTGGGGGCTGACCTCCCATCGGAGGCTTCTTGGGACCATAGCAGTTTTTATGTAGGTCTCCAAAAACGCTAAGTCCCATTGTGTATGGATCTCTGATGTCAGGAGATTTTTCAGTCTCAAAAAGAGACCACTGACATCAGACCCAATAGGTACAGGGGTAGAATCAAATACACCCACTGTGTCAACTACCCGTTTTGCACGGAAATCAAAAATGTCCATATTAATGGTACAAATGGACTTGTATCCGAGCTGCAATTAGTAAATGTTTGATTAAGAAGATAAGAAAAAAAGGAAAAAATTGCGCTCAAGATTGAGAGGTGGCAATTGCTGGGTGACACCAGATTGCCTTTGTTGCGGTCTCAAGCTGCCACTAACCTGATAAACATACTCAGTGAAACAAGAAGAGAAAAATATATATAGTAGCGCTAAAGCAAGATTAAATAGATAAAAAATATTTGAACATTATTTTATCGTGCTAGTTCACCACACATGTGTAGTGCATGAAACCCTTATTGGTAACGTGTAAAGTAATAATAAACTAACCTAAGAACATGATTGACATATACCAAAAAATTTATAAATTATACTACATGTATACGTGATAAATTAATAAAACCATACATATGATATGTTACAAATGTGCCGCACTAAAACGTCAATCTATGTGTACAAAAATCAAATCAGTCCAAATAAATGCTGAAATAAAGACACCCGTGCATAAACAAAATCCAAAATTCCACCGTGCTTGTCTGAAGAGTGTCATCCACCACCATAACAGGTCAGCAGCTTACCAGATTTGGTTGGTCCCCTATAACGGAGGACCTTAAACCGCAACTAAGTGATCCCAGTTAGATGGTAAAGACTCCTATGGCCACCTCTTCAAACGAAACTTCCACAGTAAAAAGGCAGTATGACCGCAGTGATACCATGTAAGAGAGGAGAGGAATACCTCGCTAGTGTAAAATCTTAGGGTTTATTGAATAAAAATAGGATAAAAAACTTACAGCAATGTTGCAAAGAAACAGCCTTAAACTCGCGGCGCCGGCCGGACACCAATGAGTAATCCTGTCCTAGGAGATCGAGCAGTAAGAGGATGACGTCACCACGCCGCTCAGTCCGCCCTACGCGTTTCGTGATAGGTCACTTCGTCTCGGGGCACGGGCGGCGTGATACATCACCCTCTCTTATAGGAAAACACAATAACAAACCAAGCCTCGTTCTGAGGGGAGGCGCACGCGCACATCGAAGTCGGGCACCAAGCCTCCATTCAGATGGAGTATCAGAAGACAGCCCATACCGCACCATTGGGCCAATGAAATAGTCCTCCGACACTCCGCGCATGCGTAATTCCCCCAAGAACCAGAGGAAAGGACATCTTCATGCTGTCTTTCGCCGCAACCCTCATCCACAGCAGGGTGACCCCGCAAAGACGAAAAAGGCAAGCGGAACTACAACAGAAGTGAACAAACATAATAAATGAAAAAAAGTTGTTCTAAATAACAAAATCATGGCTGAATTCCCAAAGGGTTGGTTCATCCGAACCTACCCCATGAGGGTAGATGGAAAAGCCAAAATCAAAAAACACAAAAAAATATTTTAAAACAAACAGGACTGAAACATTGTATAGTGCATGTTATGGCATACACGCACAGACAATTATCGCTTGTCAAACACTATATTGGTTTATATAAACCTAAAAGACCAGTACTGCACCAGCATAAAAGTACTTTGTATACCCACACAATCAATCAAGATTGCTGCCATACATCTGTCCACACATACCTGGTTGGTTATGTGTGGGAGGGGATTAAATAGTCAGGGGCGACCAACCTATGGGTGAGCATGAGGCAATCTTAAAAAATTCGTCACATGCGGACCCCCAAGAAGTCCCCCTGAATACCCACCGATGTGTGTGCTAAAGGGCTACTGCACCATATATAAAAAAGTATAAGGAATATAAAAACATACAATAAAAATGTACAATAAAAATCAATGCATATTGGTTAATAAACATTACACCAACATCATATTGCTAAAAAAATTGACCGGCTTGGTTGTACATACTCCCTAAAGGATTACATCAATACCCATCAAACTCCCAGGCCCAAACCATACATCGGATAAAAAATCTGATTATATGATGGTACTAGAGTCCATGGACCTCTACGCATGCACCAACTACGAGTTGTTGATGAATGCATTGATGTCAGTATCGACATTCAAGCCAAAAGGCACGTAAGTATTCAACCGGTAGACCCAAGCCATCTCCTGTTTGGATATCTCCCTCACTAGTGAGCTGCCCCTCCAGTGGGGTCTATATTTATCTATAGCCACAAATAAGGTCTTGGCAGGGTCTCTCTTATGCACAAGATGATAATGTCTCGATACAGAATGTTTATTGAAGCCCTTTCTAATATTGGCTATATGCTCGTTTAATCTGACCTTCAGTGCCCTCTTGGTCCTCCCCACATACTGGAGGCCGCAAGGGCACTGAATGAGATAGACCACCCCCTCGGAGGAACAGATTATAAATGGTTCCACCTCATAGGTTCGGCCTGTACTGGTTGATGTAAACTGACAAATTTTCCTAACTTGACAGATATTCAATGATCAAACCTGGCAATTTTTGCATCTATGGTAACCAGTTAAACTTTGCAAAAAAGTCCTGTTCTCCCTAGGGGGATTTTGTACACTTGGCGCGACACGACTCGACAGTGAAGATGCTCCTCTAAAAACAACTGACGGTCTGTCAGGTAAGATGGGTGCTAGTAATTGGTCACTCGCCAGCACATGCCAGTGTTTACAAATCAACCGTTTAATGCTCTGGTGTTGTGCAGAAAAGGTGGTGATGAATGGAAGTGAGTGACCTTCTCCATTCTCATCCCTTACCCGATCCTTCAAAAGTGAGGTTCTATCTGTCTCTCTGGTTGATTGCACCAGATTAGACATGACAGTTGGGTCATACCCCTTTTCCAAGAATCTTTTAGAGAGAATGGCAGCTTGGCTATCAAAAGCTTCCACCTCCGTACAGTTTTGTCGCAATCTTGTAAACTGACCCTGGGGAACTGCCCTAAGCCAAGGGGCATAGTGGCAGCTATCCAGAGGGATATAAGAGTTTCTATCTGTCTGTTTGAAAAATGTGGTAGTGATGAAACTATTCCCTGCAACAGAAATAATCAGGTCCAAAAAATTAATTCTCTCCTGACTAGCCTCAAAGGAGAAGACAATACCTCTGTTATTAACATTAAGGGATTGCATGAACTCGTGCAATTCTAATTCGCCTCCATCCCATAGGAGGAGGACGTCGTTGATGTATCTCGCCCAGAGCACCACCTCCGGTCTCCGGCAAGCATCCACCACGTCCTCCTCCCACTTGGCCATAAAGAGGTTAGCAAGACTAGGGGCATATTTGGCCCCCATTGCTACACCGCTATCCTGGTATCCTGGCGATAGAATTGATTGTCAAACCAGAAGTAGTTATGGCTAGCTGCATACTTCAGCAGGGTCATAACAAATTCAATCTGGCGGAGATCTAAGCCAGAACCTCTATCCAGATATAATCTAACTGCCTCAAAGCCCAGGTTATGGGGGATGATGGTGTAAAGGGAGGTCACGTCTGCCGTGACCAGCCAAAGTCCATTTGTGGGAACCAGACTAGCCAGCATATTGATGACCTGTCTAGTATCTTTGATGTAGGAGGGTATCATCCGGGCCAAGGGCTGCAAGAAAAAAATCAATATACTTGCCCACCCGGGACGTGACAGAATCAATGCCACTGACTATGGGCCGTCCCGGGGGGCAAGTCTGATCTTTGTGGATCTTCGGGAGATAGTAAATCACCGGAGTGCGGGGAGCACACGGCACCAAAAATAATCTCTCCTTTTCATTCAAGATTCCACTCTGAAAACCTTGGTCCACAATAGCCTGCAACTCCTTTTTATACTTAAACACTGGGTCCCTACTCAGGGAAGTATAGGTTTCTGAATCGTCAACGATTCGGTGCATCTCCTTTAGGTAATCACACCTATCGAGAACCACAATCCCCCCCCTTTTCCGCTGGCCTAATTACCAATGCTTTATTGGAGCAAAGTGACTGCAAACCACTTTCAAGGTCCTTTTGCATCTTAACCTTTTTGATTTTTATCCCTTCCAAGTCCCTCAGAACCACATCACGAAACACTCTAATACTGGGTGCAAGAGACCCAGGTGGGTTGAACAGTGAAGCATTCACCAAGTTGGTATGACGAAACTCTGGCGGGGGACCCGTCTTGTCCTTGATTGGATTGGACAAAAAATGTCTCTTAATGTTCAGTTTTCTTGCAAATTTGTGAACATCCATAAATATCTGAAACTTGCTCAAGTTTCTAGGAGGAGCATACTTCAGACCTTTATCTAAGAGTCTTTTTTCTGGGTCTGTTAACGGTTGATGGCTTAGATTGAAAATGCCCTATTCTTTTTGGCCGACTGGGCCCGCCTACCCCCTCTTGTGCCTCTCCTAGTCCTATAGGACCCCATCGACCTTGATGGCTTTTGGGAAATCCCCAACTGGGGTTGGTCCGATGGTCTGGTGGGCCACAAGGAGGGTAGGACCCAGATCGACTATAAGAACCATCATAATGGCTAGGGTAATACATCTGAGTATTCCTCTCTGCATTAAATTGGCCATATCCCCTATCATTGGATCCAATCCCTCCGGGCCCCAATGAGTCCGACAAGGGAAAGAATCGATTCTGAGTTGGGATATTATATTCCTGGTTATTGCCAAACCCATAACCAGGATTTGGGTTTCCCTGGCCAAAAACTCCACTTTGAGGCGGGATTCCTGCTGGGGGTGGATCCCAAAAACGTGGGGACTCTCCCTGATAATGTTGATATTGGATGTCTGGCCTAACATATAGGGGCTTTTTAGAAGTTTTGGGGGGACCTGATCCCTGACCCTGAATGGTCTTACTAGGCTTAGGTTTGTTTTTAGATGGTTTACCAGCCAATCTGGGGTACTGTGAATACCCTCCCCTATTGATAGGGGGGGGGGGATTCATGGATGGTCCCAATGTCCCAGATCCCTGAGGCAAGGTGTCCATACCACTCTCCTCAATATTGTCATTCACGAGGGGGGCGTGGCGACCGAGCTCCAAGATGGAAGCCTAGCTGAGAGCTCCGTTCGGCCGCCGGAGAGATCCAGACACATCAGAGCCTCCCAGGCACATCCGCGGCTAAAAACACCACAGCCTGACTGCCAGAGGACCGGGGAATGACGAGGCGCAGAAAGAACCCGCCGATGCCACAGAAACTGACAAGCATCTTTGCGATGAAGCCCCGTGGGCTCCAACAAAATGGCGGCGGCTCGTCTGAACAACAACAGGTGAAGGCCGCGATCCACAGCAACGGACACGGAGGGCCCCGTATACAGTCCTCTCGTGACCCCCTGCACAGCGGATCATCCTCAGGCTCATCCAGCCCATCCACTCGGAGCCCAGCTAAGTCAAAGCCGAGGATGGACTCCCCTGTCAGGCGGTTCTGCACACAGGACATGGAGGTAAGCGGGACACCAGGCACCACCGCTGCTCAGGCCCAACACACAGCTGACCCCATAGCGACTTTCCTACTGCCGACAGGCCTATCTCAGACACTGTGCTGAAGGAGATGCTGCTATCACTCAGATCCTCCCTCCAAACAGACTTAGTCAGAGGGATCAACCAGTGTCACAAGGAGGTGCAGGCTATTGGGGTCAGAGTGGATAGAGTAGAACAGAGGATGGATGAGTACACTGCTACATACAATACTATGGTGGACGCACATGCGGCCCAGGGAGAGGACATAGCGTGGCTAAAGGACAAGGTCGCTGACCTTGAGGACAGGTCAAGGAGGAACAATCTAAAGCTGCGAGGAGTACCAGAATCTGTTCCAGCCACTCAACTCCTACAGTATGTCCACGCTTTGTTCTCCACCCTGGTCCCAGCACTGACTGCGCAGGACCTCATAATAGACAGAATCCACAGGATTCCTAAACCATCCTTCCTGCCAGAAGGCACTCCAAGGGACATACTAATGAGGGTCCACTTCTTCCATGTAAAGGAACAAATCCTACACGCAGCACGCAGGCCTGACACTGTCCCTCCGCAGTACGCTACCCTCCAATTGTTGCCAGACCTATCCAGGCACACACTACAGAGGCGTCGCAACTTGGTGACCATAACCAAGGCCCTGAGGAACCACAAAATCCTGCACAAATGGAAGTATCCTGCCACTCTTTCCATCACTCACAATGGGACCACAACTTCCGTAAACACATTGGAGGAAGGTCTTACAATCCTGCGCCAATGGGGAATACTCCCAGACCAGGCCTCACAATTAAACCCTACTCCACAACCGCAGATGCTCCAAAAAGAATGGCAGGTGGTGTCACACAAACGCACCAATAAGAAACAAGCCAGCGGAGGTTCATAACAGAACCGCAAAATTACTCTCTTATCTCTCCGGTAAAAAGGAGTTTAGAAATATCCTCCTATAACCCCCGTTAACGAGTTCAGCAGTTATGTCTGCACGCGGATCCGTTGTAAGATCCCTTTTTACACATTCAAAGTTGCTTTCTTACGTTTTTTGGTCTTTCTTGTTTTTTCTTTTTCTTTTTTGTTTTCTACGTTACCAGTTTATTGCACACAGCAATCTTCATAGCAAGGAACTTCCACTACGTACAGAAGATGAGTCTCCTACAGCCTCAGGCCTAAATGGAAAAGATGTTGCGAATCACGCCCGGGGACACAGTGAGTACTTGCACCACGATACCAGTCACCACACTCTACAACACCACAAATGACTATCACCTGTCTATCAATTAATGCAAAAGGCCTGAATCACCCGGCCAAGAGATTCTCTGTATGGAAGGAGGCCTGTAAGCACCGGGCTGATATTCTATGCATACAGGAGACCCACTTTCAGAAACAAAAAACCCCTAAATGTACTCACAGGGAATATCCCCACGTGTTTTTGGCATGCACACCGGATAGCAAAAAAGGAGGAGTGATGCTAGCCTTAAGGAACTCTCTATCTTTCCGACTCAAAGACTCTTATATTGATGAAGGGGGCAGGTATATTATAGTAACTGGAGACATCAACTCTAATCCGTACACATTGGTTACTTTATACGCCCCGAACACCCACCAAATCCGCTTCCTAAGGAAAGTGATCAAAAGGACTAAGTCCATGCAATACGGTAATATCATTATAGGAGGCGACTTTAACCTAATAACAGATCCCAATTTGGACACTACTACGGATATACCGAAGAGATCTGCACACCTCCGCAATCTTCTACATACACAGGAACTGTTTGATGTATGGAGGTGCCTCCATGCCAACGAAAGAGATTACACTTTTTTTCCGCTAGACACTGTTCGTACTCACGAATAGATATGTTTATCACTGACCAGTGGCTTTTACAACGTGTTCAGGCCACACAAATATGGGATATTACGCGGTCAGACCACGCCGCAGTATCTATGACTATTGCTGAAAAGGGTGTCTCCCCCTCATCCCATGTCTGGCGTTGTAATGTTAGGCTCTTACAAGAACCCCGAATTCTCCCTGTGATCTCTCAGCATCTCCAAGATTTTTTCCAACACAATTGCACACCAACGATAGATCCCTTCACGCTATGGAACGCTCATAAGGCGTACATGAGAGGCATATTAATACAGTTAGGGGCTAGGGAAAAGAAACGACATGCTGCCAAACTCAATCAAGTACTGTCTGACATTAACAGATTAGAAACCCATAACAAAAAGTCTCCAACAACGGCAGTGGCAAATACACTTTCTACGCTTAGAGAAAGCCTGAGGGAGACTCTCACGCAACAATATGACAAGCACCTCAGACGCTTACAAGTGAATTCCTACGCTAATGCAATTAGAGCAGGAAAGTACCTGGCTAATAGAATTAAGGCTGCTCGCACAAAATCGAGAATAGCATACCTCCTTCATGACACCTTACACCACAAAATCACTAACCCACGAGACATAGCAAATCAATTTGCAGACTATTATGGGGCACTGTACAACTTACGTGATAATACGGCCACACCACAACCAACCACAGACACCATACAACGCTTCTTACAGAAAATCCAACTCCCGTCACTGACAGAGGACCAACTTAGGAAGTTGAACACCCCTTTCTCCCCTCAAGAAATCAAACAGATTACATCGACATTGCCTAATGGCAAGTCACCGGGACCGGATGGTTTCGCAAACGAGTATTTTAAAACATTTAAAGAAATCATTGCTCCTCACTTACAACGGGTATTCACAAAGGCGGAAGAAACTTCTGCTTTCCCACAAGAGATGCTGAGAGCCCACATTGTCACATTACCCAAACCGGGGAAAGATCCTACTACACCAGCAAACTTTAGGCCGATATCTCTTCTTAATACCGACATAAAAATTTACTCAAAATTGCTAGCCAAGAGATTGTCGGATATTATTCCTCTAATCATAAAACGTGATCAGATGGGATTTGTGAGGGGGAGACAGACCTCAGATGCTACTAGACGTATCATTAATATTAATCATCACGCTGTTCAAATGAGAACGCCTTCTCTGCTGCTATCTATAGACGCAGAGAAGGCGTTCGATAGGGTCCACTGGACATACATGGAAATGGTGTTGGCTAAATTCGGCTTTACAGGCCCGATCCTCAAGGCAATACTGGCTCTATATTCCTGCCCATCGGCACAAGTTTATACCTCAGGTCTCCTATCCAAACCGTTCCGCATATCAAATGACACACGCCAGGGTTGCCCTCTCTCCCCCACAATATTCAATCTTATGATAGAACCCCTGGCCGAATCCATTAGAGCACACACTGGCATCACAGGCTTCACTTTCGGATCTGACAAACACGTCATAAACTTATTCGCTGACGACGTCATCCTCCTACTGACGCACCCGAACTCCTCCCTCCCGAAGGCCCACCAAGTTCTGTCCGACTTTGGCGCAGTATCTTATTATAAGGTCAACTTTACGAAGTCCCAGATTCTTAACTTAGGAGTTTCACACACTTCAAAAAAATATCTGCAAAACTCTCTACCCTACTCATGGAGCGCAAAGGGCATTTCATACCTAGGCATCACCCTAACCGACAATACTGCATCCTTAGCAGAGGCCAACTTTAAACCGCTAATAGGTAAAATTGAACTACAACTAATGGACATATCCAAGAGGGAGATATCCTGGTTAGGTAAAATAGCGGCATTTAAAATGTCCATACTACCACAAATTCTCTATATTTTCCACTCCCTATTAATTCCCATACCGTCCCGCTACCTAAGCACGTTATCAAAAATTGTATGGAAATTCACATGGGGAGGCAAAAAAGCTAGGTGTCCACGGAACAACCTTCTTCCACATAGGAAAGTGGGGGGGGGACAGGATTCACAGATATCCAAGACTACCTGTGGGCTACGAGACTTGACCAACTTAAACACTGGTTTCACACCACTGACAGTCCCCTGTGGGTGGAAATAGAACGTTCGGCTATCTCGACCAGGAATACGACCACTTTCCTCATGGGCGACATATGGGAACCGTGGGCAACTAAGGGTCTATCACCCTCCGTACAAGTGTCTTTACAGGCATGGCGATTCCTCCAGACATTAGACAGTGATGATCTGCAGGAAATACAGTACGACTTCCCTATTGCACTCTTAAGGGCAAAAATATCTATGCTTCCAACCACGAGAGTCCACGCACTGGGAATTCAACATATACAAGATTTATATACTGGACAAACACCAAAATCAATAAAGCAAATGGTGACCGACCACCACTTACCCAGCAATATGTTATTCTCCTGCATACGCATCTCCCACTTCCTAAGGGCACATTCTATACCAAAAATAAAACTATCTGCTAAAGCATGGCGTTTTTATACAAAAGCTCCTCAATCTGCTAAAGGCATATCAATATTTTATAACCTCATCCATGATAAACAAACTTTCAAGAAATCAGCTGCACTTAGGAAGTGGTAAATAGACCTCAACAAAACTTTCTCTGAGGAACAATGGACATGCGCCTTCAGGGAAATACACAAACATTCCCACTGTGTATCACATTGGGAAATGACGCTTAAACTTACTAACAGATGGCACTACACGCCCTATAGGTTAGCAACCTTTTATCCAGATTCATCGCCTCCATGCTGGAGGAAATGCGGTCACATAGGCAACCTATTGCACACCTTATGGACATGTCCTAGTATAACAGGTCTGTGGAACAAAGTGTTCAAGTTGATTTCATCAATCACTGGAATACTAACGACCCCAAACCCTGCATTAGCAATTCTTCACATTGTTGTAGATCAATATCCCCAGAAACTTAGACCAATCGTCACCCCTATACTGTTAGCCTCACGTACCCTTATTCTTAGAAACTGGAAAAACTCATTGGCCATCAACCTCTCGGAAGTGATCAAACTAGTTAACAGAAACCACACATTCGAGCGCCTACTGGCTATTAAATCCCTGAAGTGTAACAATTTTGACTCTAAATGGAGATTGTGGACTGATAAATACAAAATCTATTAATTGTTTCTTGCTATATTCAGCTCATAGCGTCTAAATGTTTCTTGCTATATACAGCTTATAGTGGACAACTTAGCTTACTTAAACATGTTGTATCTGTACTTGATATACCCGAACAACAAATGCGCACTGTGTGTAATTAATGTATGTTTGTTATATTCTTACTATACTTAATAAATAATATTGAATCAAAAATATTGTCATTCACCATATTTTTCTGCCACATAAACACTAAACCAGACTCATAGTCCTCAGTATCCCTTAAGAACTTATTTTTCTTTTTAACTTTTTGGTCCCTTTCCTCTTTCTCCAAATGTTTGAGTATAGTATTGGAGCACTCCCTATACTCCACACCACTCTTATGTTGGACCAAAAGTTCCTTCACTGTTTTAATCTCAGTATCCAGTCTTACGAGTTTCTCGCTTTTCCTTTGTGCAAGGAACCGTAGAAACAGAATACCAGAGTCATTAAAATATTTTGCCCAACCTTCCAGGTTGGCGTCTCCTGTCTGGGGGCTGACCTCCCATCGGAGGCTTCTTGGGACCATAGCAGTTTTTATGTAGGTCTCCAAAAACGCTAAGTCCCATTGTGTATGGATCTCTGATGTCAGGAGATTTTTACCCAATAGGTACAGGGGTAGAATCAAATACACCCACTGTGTCAACTACCCGTTTTGCACGGAAATCAAAAATGTCCATATTAATGGTACAAATGGACTTGTATCCGAGCTGCAATTAGTAAATGTTTGATTGAGAAGATAAGAAAAAAAGGAAAAAATTGCGCTCAAGATTGAGAGGTGGCAATTGCTGGGTGACACCAGATTGCCTCTGTTGCGGTCTCAAGCTGCCACTAACCTGATAAACATACTCAGTGAAACAAGAAGAGAAAAATATATATAGTAGCGCTAAAGCAATATTAAATAGATAAAAAATATTTGAATATTATTTTATCGTGCTAGTTCACCACACATGTGTAGTGCATGAAACCCTTATTGGTAACGTGTAAAGTAATAATAAACTAACCTAAGAACATGATTGACATATACCAAAAAATTAATAAATTATACTACATGTATACGTGATAAATTAATAAAACCATACATATGATATGTTACAAATGTGCCGCACTAAAACGTCAATCTATGTGTACAAAAATCAAATCAGTCCAAATAAATGCTAAAATAAAGACACCCGTGCATAAACAAAATCCAAAATTCCACCGTGCTTGTCTGAAGAGTGTCATCCACCACCATAACAGGTCAGCAGCTTACCAGATTTGGTTGGTCCCCTATAACGGAGGACCTTAAACCGAAACTAAGTGATCCCAGTTAGATGGTAAAGACTCCTATGGCCACCTCTTCAAATGAAACTTCCACAGTAAAAAGGCAGTATGACCGCAGTGATACCATGTAAAAGAGGAGAGGAATACCTCGCTAGTGTAAAATCTTAGGGTTTATTGAATAAAAATAGGATAAAAAACTTACAGCAATGTTGCAAAGAAACAGCCTTAAACTCGCGGCGCCGGCCAGACACCAACGAGTAAACCCATCCTAGGAGATCAAGCAGTAAGGAGATGACGTCACCACGCCGCTCAGTCCGCCCTACGCGTTTCGTGATAAGTCACTTTGTCTCGGGGCACGGGCGGCGTGATACGTCACCCCCTCTTATAGGAAAACACAATAACAAACCAAGCCTCGTTCTGAGGGGAGGCGCACGCGCACATCGAAGTCGGGCACCAAGCCTCCATTCAGATGGAGTATCAGAAGACAGCCCATACCGAACCGTTGGGCCAATGAAATAGTCCTCCGACACTCCGCGCATGCGTAATTCCCCCAAGAACCAGAGGAAAGGACATCTTCATGCTGTCTTTCGCCGCAACCCTCATCCACAGCGGGGTGACCCAGCAAAGACAAAAAAGGCAAGCGGAAGTACAACAGAAGTGAACAAACATAATAAATGAAAAAAAGTTGTTCTAAATAACAAAATCATGGCTGAATTCCCAAAGGGTTAGTTCATCCGAACCTCCCCCATGAGGGTAGATGGAAAAGCCAAAATCAAAAAACACAAAAAAATATTTTAAAACAAACAGGACTGAAACATTGTATAGTGCATGTTATGGCATACACGCACAGACAATTATCGCCTGTCAAACACTATATTGGTTTATATAAACCTAAAAGACCAGTACTGCACCAGCATAAAAATACTTCGTATACCCACACAATCAATCAAGATTGCTGCCATACATCAGTCCACACATACCTGTTTGGTTATGTGTGGGAGGGGATTAAATAGTCAGGGGCGACCAACCTATGGGTGAGCATGAGGCAATCTTAAAAAAATCGTCACATGCGGACCCCCAAGAAGTCCCCCTGAATACCCACCGATGTGTGTGCTAAAGGGCTACTGCACCATATATAAAAAAGTATAAGGAATATAAAAACATACAATAAAAATGTACAATAAAAATCAATGCATATTGGTTAATAAACATTACACCAACATCATATTGCTAAAAAAATTGACCGGCTTGGTTGTACATACTCCCTAAAGGATTACATCAATACCCATCAAACTCCCAGGCCCAAACCATACATCGGATAAAAAATCTGATTATATGATGGTACTATTGGCATTTTTACAGCGATCAGTGCTATAAAAATGCACTGATTACTGTAAAAATGTCACTGGCAGTGAAGGGGTTAACACTAGGGGACAATCAAGGAGTTAAGTGTGTCCTAGGGAATGATTCTAACTGTGGGGGGGATGGGATGGGATTTACTATGAACAGACGATCAGTCATTTCTCCCCTGAAAGAACCGGGAGCTGTGTGTTTACACACACAGCTCCCGGTTCTCTCTCTGTCACTAGCGATCGCAAATGCCTGGCGGTCATCGTGCCTGCCAGGCACTCGCATTGGCTCCGGGGACGAGCAGCCGGGGCCCGCCCCTAGTGGCCACAGGGCAAAGCGACGTAACATAGCGTTGTTTCGCCCAGCCGAGCAATGTTGCCGCAGTAAAACTGCGGCGGCTGGACGGCAAGTGGTTAAAAGGGAACTCCACTCTGAAAAGGCTGTGAGCTGCCTTCACCAATCAAAACCACATCATTTTTCAGAGCATACAACAGGGCCAGCTAGGAAAGGGGCGAGAAGAGCTGTTTTCAATGTGTGTCCTTTTGTAGGTTGTTAGTTTCACTTTGATTCAATTGTTTATGCTGCATTATTTTGCAAAATCTTCCTCAAGATGTTGTGACTAATAAACGTTTAAATCCTTAAGAGTCTGTTTGTGGGCGCAGTCCATTTAACTCCTGTTAATTTCCTATGTAAAATGGTCAGACCTCAAAACCATAGTCTGTTAGTATCTCAAATTAACATACATGTGTTTTCTGCTTTATTTGCTCTTTTCCAAGTCCTGTTTTGTTGACCAATAAAATTTTAAACCAATTGTTATGTTTTATGTGTTTTGTTAATTATTTGTTTTGCCGATGCATGCTCAATCTAAGTTATGCATTTTCCTGGTGCATCCATGGCAGCATACTAGTCATAGGCTCCGCTGGGGGTCTCCAAGCAACCTTTCCTGTCCGCTTTCTTTCTCCCATTTTTATTTCTGATCTTGTTCCCCTCTTGTGCCTATGCTCTATTTGGAAACAGGTTTTCCTGATGGCTCCATGTCAGCACAGCTGGGTGAGGCTCCGCCCACCCCTACGTGATCAGGACTTAACTATAAATTTTTCACTCACCTCAGCCTCAGCGTTCTTCTCTTTTCCTCCTACGTGCAGGACGGAGGTGTGCTCCTCTACCTAGCTGGTCTAAATGGCTGGCGGACCGTGCATACGTGTGGATCAAGCTGGACGAAGTCCCTGGTGTCTAGTCTAAATGACCATAATCCAGGGAGCCCCACTGCTGGTCCTCGGAGCGGCTTTATCATGGCTAACAGCCGTGTCTGGGGTCCGCTTGGTCCAAACAAGATGGACAGCGGTTGTGGCAGAGTACTCCCCTATGCACGCGCACCCACGCTGTGCCAACGTCGACGGTCGGATGACGGAGTTTGGGTGAGCTAAATGCTTTGTATCCAACGTATGCTGCATTACTGGACAGGGAGTACTCTGCATAACAGATACACAAAGTAACACTTTGTCTGTTCACACATGGATATAATCTGTTGGAGGCTGCTCATGTTTGCTTACTGTCATGCCATTATGCCAAACCCCTCCAAAGACCAGCATTTTGCAAAGAAGATAGATGGAACCACCTTGAAAATGTCTTCTAAATCCAGCCATGGCCTTTAGATGGGATATCCTTGTATTTTTCTATGTGATCTTTGGTCTTCCTTAAAAAAAAAAAAAAAAAAAAGAATATGGAGAAGCATGGTTATGATGTCTACAATTCCCTTGGTTTGTGTACACTGCAGATGGTTGTAATTTTGTTACAAATTCCTACCTTTTTGTTTGATGTTCTGAAACAAACTTTTTCATCATAACCTGATTCCTCCCAGGATTAGCCAAATTAACCTCCATCTGGTTGACAGGGCTGTAGATGGAAGCTTCTGCCTCCCTCTAGCTGTGTTTAACCCCTCAGGGTTTGTTACTAAGCAATCTATTTACTGCATTTAACCGTTGTTTCCCTAGTCCAGGGTCGCACTGGGTTGCGGGAATGAGGCTGTGCTATTCAGCTTTGCCTCCCGCTGGTCAGTCTCGGTTCCGGTCGCGATTTTTAGAGACATCTGTGCAAGTCTCTGTGCGGATGTCAATATAGGTCGCAACCCGAAATCGCAAGGTAGTACAAAACTGCCTTTTTGAAGTTGGTGTGGCGCCGCTGATACAGCGTTGCATCGATTAGGGCGGTGCAATCGCCGCATATTATTTTCATGTGATTTGACTGGTCGGGTCGCATGTCAAAAACACACCAGTGTGATCCGGGGCTATAGGTTGGTTTGCTGAATGGTGCACAAGCCCTGTGGTGAGGTTATCTATTAGTGTTTACCAATCTCAGAACGAACATGCTTCAGGCTCTTCAATAAGAAGACATGGATGAACATGAAGGAGCAGTCTCATGGCTTTCCCAAGCCAGCAAACATCCCTCCTCAAGCTCTATAAGAGGAATACACGGATGGGCATGACAGTATGTATCCCACTGGCTTAAACAGCCGGGGAGGAGGGTGACACCTAAAGGTGTTACACCCAATGAACAAATTGCCAATACGCTCTAAAGGGGTGTTTTCGGCTCACCCTGTAAAAAGGGTCATCTGCTCTGACAATGAGAAGCTGCCTGTCCACACCAGGGGAAGCTGTGCATTTTCTGAATTTCCGGATGAGCATGACAGTATGTATCCCACTGGCTTAAACAGCCAGGGAGGAGGGTAACACCTAAAGGGTGTTACACCCAATAAACAAATTGCCAATACACTCTAAAAGGGTGTTTTCGGCTCACCCTGTGAAAGGGTTATCTGCTCTGATAATGAGAAGCCGCCTGTCCATACCAGGTGAAGCAGCCCATTCTCCAAACTTCCGGATGGACATGACTGCACACAGTCTGCTTTGTCAAGCAACCAAGGACATGGATGACGGCGCCTAACAGGTGTTCGCACTCTTGAAACATGTAGTCAATATGCTCTAAAAGAGTGTTTCCACTCACCCTGTGAATTCTCCAAGCCTTCCCAAGCAAACAATCCGCTTCAGATCCTTCCATAGAGAAACAGACGGCAAGGATGTTACCTAGTTCAAGCAACCTAGGATAAAGATGACGACACCTAACCAGTTGTCACAATTAGGCAGATGGTCAAGACACTCTAAAGGAATGACTAGATTCTTCTCGTATGGGGACCGTCTGTTTGGCAATGTTCAGCCTTCTTTCAGGGCCTTCTTGGTCCAATCAATTCTCTCCAGTCTCTTCTGAACAGAAGAAAGAGGATGACCTGTGTCCAGATTGCTAAGGTTGGTGAAATGCCTGTGTATAGAGGTGAAACTTTGGAAGTATTTTAAATACCTCCAGAAGACGGCTGGATGTTGAATGGATCAAGTGCTTGTTCGTCAAGATTGGAGGATATTGTCACAGCAGGATGTCAAAGTTATGCCCTGTGGAACAAATAGAAGTCCAGGGGTTGGGACCACCCCGCTGGTTAGTATGTGTCCCTTGTGGGATCGGCCATTCACATGACCTTACCATCAGAAGGTGCGACCCTCAAGGACAAACGTGGTCACTGCATTTTTTTCTTAATCGCAGAAGGGCAAGCCTAAATTAAATAGTGGCCAGTTTGGCTTCCTGCCTCAAGATGAAGGTCTACGGAGTTAAAGACTGAAAATTCAAGAGTTATTGCTCACGCTCACGCCAGAGAGCGTAGCTCCTGTGCTTTTCTGGATGGGAGTCCAGGAAAGACAAGGAAGCAAATGCTTAGTCCAAGAAGTCAATAAGAACTTCCATGTCAGGATGCTCTCTGTTATTTTGGGATTGTGCCACCCATACATGCCCTAGGGGCACTATGTGGTTCCTCTGTGAACATAGGGACGGCTTGTGGATGGACACGTGGTCCCCTAAGGAAAGCATTTTGGGTCATATTTGGAGATCTTTCATCCTTCACGTCCCAGATTGAGCCATAAAAATGGCCTTGCCCCAGCTCAGACGACCTGGTGGTACAGGCAGATACCAGCCAGTTTAGGGGAGCCCTACTTCAGGAACAATGAGCTCAGGACCAATGATCTTTTGTCAAGGATCCAAGACTCCATCTTGGAGTTGAGGGCAGCCTTTTCAGGCTCTTAGCCTTCAGTCATCTCATCCAGAGTAAGCCTGTCCTGAGAAAGTTGGACAGCACAACGACTGTGGTCTACATCTGGAAACAAGGCTCAGTCTCTCACTTCTGAAGATTTCTCTAATTCTAGCATTCACCCAAGTCTATCCTCTCAACAATCTGCGACCTATGTGCCTGGTCGGAAGAATCTTCAGACGATCTATTTGTCCAGGTCAAGTCTGACGACAATGGAGGATCCAGACTACTGCGAGTTTTTCAAAAACTAACAGAGCTTGGTGTTTTGTCTGCCAGAGGTAGACCGCTTACATTTCCAGTCGGCACTAAGTTGCTGAAGTTCCATTCTAGGGCCCAGGAGCCGCAAGCTCTCGGAGTGGAGGTGCTGACCGCAGAATGGATCGCCAAGACTGCTTATGCCTTTTTTCAGCTGCTCCCTCTGATTCTCAGCTTCCAGCTAAGGCTGGGGCGAGGGAAGGTGACAGTTTTGGTACCCGCTACTCATCCTGATGAGTATCAAGGAGTGATGCCCTCTGCCTGGTAGATCAAATCTTCTCCAGTCCCATTCATTCAGCATCCAACAGGCTCAGGCTGATGGCCTGGGTCGAGAGAGGCAGAGCCTAATGGATGTTGAATGCTCAGTGAAGATTTGAACAGTTTTACGAAACGAGAAAGGTCAGCGCTAAGCATGCCTATAGTAGAACAGGACATATATGCCCAGTATATTCGCTGATCAAGATTTTACACTGGACTCTTCAGAAGCCTGCTTCAGATGCCTACAGGCATGGCTTGACTTAATTCTATGCTCAAGCATGATATAGGCATGCATTTTGGCTATCGCTGTCTTCACCGGCATTCAGCGGGCTTCCAACGCTTAATTATACAGTTTTTCAAGATTCAATTTGGTGGAAACCTCAAACTTGTTTCCAGAATGAGATATGCCAATGCTGATGGATGTTCTTTCATCGGATGCCTTCAATCACCCTGTGGTACTTTCTCGCTGAAACTGATTTACTGGTGGCAATTACATCAGCATTGGTGTCCTTGGGTTTAAAGAACTGATACTCGCGTACTTCCCAGGCAGGATGGTGCTCATGCCAATGCTCTAATATGTGCCTGAACTGACCTTCAGAGTTCATGTCACACAATAGGTTTCCCTCCTACGTTCCCTTTGGGGAGTACTCAAGAAGTTAGCCCATCGGATGTGGGCTAAGCGCTAAAATATTTAATCAAGGCGACTCCTGCCATCAGGAGCTCTGTACATCTGTTTGTCCTTTTCAGGTGGAACACATAATAATCTTGCTGGGAGCCGTAAAATCATTATCTCTTGCTTGATAACCTCATCTCCTTGGCCTGCAGGTTGTAGATCTGGCTGTGCCAGGAGAATCACGGCACTCTCACTAGAAGGGTCCAGACCTTGAGGGTGACAGCAGGCCGGGTGTCTCAAACTATCCGCAATTCAACTATGTGGACACCAAAATATTCATATTCATGACAATTGAGTTTGTCAGAGGCATTATGTTTTCTGTTAATGTTTTAGTCAGAATTGGAGTGTGTAACATTATCCCTTCCCTGTTTTGGCTAGTTAATTCCCAGCTGTGCTGACATGGAGCCGTCAGGAAAACTGAAAATTGAATTCAAATACTTACCGTAATTTTCCTTTCCTGACGAGCTCCATGTCAGCACAGAACCCGCCCAGTTAAGTAGTAATAGTTACGAAACGCTGAGGCTGAGGTGAGTGAAAAATGTATAGTTAAGTCCTGATCACGTAGGGGTGGGCGGAGCCTCACCCAGCTGTGCTGACATGGAGCTTGTCAGGAAAGGAAAATTACGGTAACTATTTGAATTCAATTTTCCGTTTTCCTGTTCCCATTCTATTAGCCCTGTGTACCTCTATAGGGCCGGCGCCGGCTCTTATGTTGGGTCCCTGTTTGGCCGCTTTGCGCATGTGCCAGCATGATGTGAATCACGACATCGGCTGCGTGGGAGGGCGGCCCAAATTCAGACTGGGAGGCCTCACGTGTGCCTCGCATGCATGTTCCAGAGTAGAGGCAATGGCGGCCATCTTGCCATAGGGCAAAGCACCTCAGAACGCCTTCTAGGGATGGGGGGGCGGTCCTATGCTCTCTAGACTGCCCCGCTTCTACTAAGAACCTCTGAAGGAGCTCAGTATGCAGCCCTCCTTTCAGCAGAGGGTTCCCTGCAATTGAGCTCCTTCTGTGTCATCTTGCCTCTGTGTGGTAGGTGACACATTACTTTGTTTTAAAAAGTAGTATGGGGGGCTTTTTAGGAGAGGATTGGGGGAAGTGAACGGGGGAGAGTGTTTTTTTAATTAAAAAAAAAAATATATGTAATATATAAATATATATATTGATAAAAAGGGAGCAAAGGTAGAGCAGTTCAGGGGGGGAAAGAGCGTTCTCTAGATGAGCCTGTTTTCTTTCTTTCTGTTTCTTTTCTTCCTTCAGCTGCTTGTTGTACGTACACAAACCATGAATCGTTCACCGCCTGATCAAGACCCTCATGCCGTCCTAAGGTGCCCTTACCTTTTGTTTCAGAAGAAGAGAAAAAAGTGCATTTGCACTGGGATTTTTATATTTTTTTCCCCAGTCCAGTATGCCAAGGGACGTCCAAGGAGACATGAGACCAGAATATTCAGCTCAGACCGTCATGGTCGCTCTTCTGGACACCGTTCAAGTGGTGGTCATAGGTCTTCAAGATCCCAATGCTCACCTCATGGCACAAGCCGGGAGAGACCCAGCAAATGCTGGGCATGAGGGGCTACCCGATGGCCGACAAGTTAGTCTGCAGAAATTGGTTTAAGGACTATGCCACAGATAAGGAATCGGAAGGACAACAGGTGTCCGATCTGCTGAGAAAAGTTGTCAAAGACTGCTTTTTCAGAGTTTATAGCTGCTCTGCCCTCCCAGCAAGTTCCCCAGAAAACCAGAGGGATTGGAGAATCTACTCTTCCAGGTCCAAAGTGAAACCACTCTGTCTATGGTGGAACGTCCCTCGAGGGCGCCAATGGATCAGGATCTCTCGGAAGATTCCTTGGATGAGGCAGATCCGTCTGGTTTTAGTTTCACCTTGGTACAGCCCTATGTGCAGGCCGTAAAGCAGGCTATTGTCTGTGAGGAGGTAGAAAAACCACCTAAGAAGGCCAGGAGTTACTTCCCTTTCCTGAAAAAATGCATGTCCTTCTTTCCTCTTATGGATGAACTCAAGGGTCTTATTGAGGAAGAATGGAAGAAAATGTAAAAGAGATTTCTGTTCAATCGTCTCAATAAGCTGTACTCCTTGGCAGAAGAAGACGTAGGCTTAATCGAGCACCTGCCGGTTGTGGACGCAGCGGTAGTTTGCCTAGCTAAAAACACGACATTGCCCATGGACAATTCCACCTCCTTCAAGGATCCGCTGGACAGGCGTATGGATACTGATCTGAAAAAAAGCCTATCAGATGGCAGGAGGGGCATGTAGGCCAGCCATTGCCCTGACATCAGTATCCAATGCCATCTGGGCGTGGTCGGACAATCTGGAAGTCACAGTCCAACAAGAAGTGCCCAAGCAGGACATAGTGAAGACGTTGGAGGAGCTCAAGCTCTCTGCTGATTTCATTTGGGGAAGCGGCAATTGACGTCATAAGATGCTTGGCCAGAGCCGTGCTCCATGCTATCATGGCTAAGTGCGTACTTTTTGCCTCATACACGTGGCCGGTTTTCCCATCGGAAAAACTGTGATGAGAGCCTTTGGCCCAGAATCCCGACCGTGTGTATGCTCCATCTAAGTTTTTTCGACGGGAAAACTGCCAAAAACGGCCGGCAAAAAAAAGAGAACTGGCTCTCTTTTTTCCGTCTGGATTCCCAACAGACTTTTTCCCATTGGAAAACCCTGCCGTGTGTACGACGCATAAGGCTGAAGCCCTGGGCAGCGGATGCCGCTTCCAAACAAAATTGGTGCAGAATCTCGTTCGAAGGGAAAGCCCTCTTTGGCGAAAAGCTTGAGAATGCCATTTCCCGGGTGACAGGAGGGAAGATGGGTCTTCTTCCACAAGATAGAAGACTGAGGAGGTCAATAATCTTCACGTCCAAATCCCAACCATTGAGAAACAGAGGTTTTAGGCAGTTCAGGCAGGATAAGGATCCCAAAAGAAATTGGAGGAGCATGCAGGCAACCTTCCTAAGATCAAATAAACGAGTACCACCTAACCCTCAGGACGCCTCTAAGTCTTTTTGACTCGGGGCTGTCCCAGGAGTTTCAGGTCGGTGCCAGACTACAGCTGTTTTTCAAGACCTGGCAACACCGATGTAGGGATCCCTGAGTAGTCTCTACCATTCGCTTTGGCCACTTCTGGACATTCACAAGCCATCCTTCTCGAGATCATTTTTCACTGACAAGAGTCCCAAGCTTCCCTTTAGAAGGCAGAAGCTCTATGCCACTTCCTAACATCCTTACAAACCTAGAGAGCAGTAGTCCCTGTTCCTCGGGCAGAAAGATTCTCAGGTTTCTACTCTGCTCTCTTCCTCGTCCCCAAGAAGAACGGGGGCTGTGATTGACCTGAAAAAAATTAAACTTTTACATACACCTGGACTATTTGAAGATGGAATCACTCCAAACAATTAAACAGGTTGTTCAGCCGGGGGACTGGATGTTATCCATAGATCTCAAGGACGCATACCTGCATGTGCCGATCCTTCCAGCTTTTCAAAAATATCTTAGGTTCGCAGTGGGGGAACTTCATCTCCACTTTTGGAGTCTGCCCTTTGGGCTCTGCACTAGACTTGTGCACAACGGAAAAATTTGTTCCGTTTCGGTTCGTTTCTTTCCGGTCCTGTTGATTCGTAATCATTCGTAATTTTGCTAGACGGCATTTTTCGTGTTCGGACTCATTCGTATTTTTGCAAGCGACATTTTTCGTTGAATTTTTAGTTGTTTTATAATTCGTACTTTCGGTAGAGTACGTTGTTTTTCGTTGATTCTGGACACAACTCCTACTTTCGTAACTTTTTTTGGGTTCGTTGATTCGTAATTTTCCGTGTCTCTCTCACAACGACGCTGCCTATTATGCCTAATGTGCTTCGAATGGATTTGTACTTTTCTAAATACATAGCGGTTATTTGTAACGATTCGAAATCTCGTATTTTACTTTCGTTTTTTACATGCGGCTATAGGCTCCGCCCCTGTACACCATTTTGAGAGGGTTCAGCACGGTGAGGGAGAAGCAGAGAGCAGAGCAGAGTGAGTGTTATTGTGCTTCGAATGGATTCGAAATCTCGTATTTTACTTTCGTTTTTTCATGCGGCTATAGCCTCCGCCCCCTGTACACCATTTTGAGAGGGAGTTCAGCATGGTGAGGGAGAAGCAGAGAGCAGAGTGAGTGTTATTGTGCTTCGAATGGATTCGTACATTCGTAACTTTTTTCATAACGAATTATGTCGAAGACCTTCGGGCATTCGCTATTTTGCGGTATAATTTATTTCGGATTCGGTTTTATTCGTAATTGCTCTGTTCGGAAATTCGAATGCTTCCGAATGTCCGAAAGTTGCTAAATTCGGACGAATTTCGATTCGTTACGAAACGAATTGCACAAGCCTACTCTGCACCCCCCCAAGGGTGTTCACAAACATCCTAGTCTCGATCCTTGCTCTCCTGAGGGAGCAGGGTCTTAGAGTCTTTCATTATTTAGACGATATCCTCCTACTGGCAGAGAGTCCAGCCCAGCTATTATCACACAGAAGGATTCTCATGACAACCCTCTCGGACTTCCGGTGGTTGATGAACTGTTGGAAAGCTGAAGTTTCTACACATCTGTTTTTACAACCAAGATCAAATGACACTTAAAGTCCCCAAACAGAGTCTGCATAGCAGCAAAGGGCTTATCTCCAGCCCACCTGCTGTGCGAGAAGCTTCAAAGAGTTTGATGACAATGGACTGCGCATGGACTGCAATACTGCCCCCAGTGACCAAGTATGGCAGGACAGTCAGTAAAGTAATCTACTGAGGAAGGATTGGCCTGTGAAAGGATTGGACCAGAAGGCAAAGGGGTTGGCAATGGGGGGGAGTTTGAATAGTGTCTGTTTTGTAAAAAGGGTTCGTACACAGAGCTCAGCCTCTTGGCCTGAAGACCTATGCTGAAGACACATGGCTCTCTCTGAAGGCCTCATAGAAGCCTGATGGCTTGGGCCCAACTCCATGAGGCATACAGAGGCCTACAGGCCTAGCTTCACTCTATTACATCTGAGAGCTCAGCCAGCATGGACACTGCCTTGAAGAGGGAATAAGTATCCATTATTATTATTATTGTTATAGGCTATATAGATATCTGTTGTTAGTATATGACATTTCCTACTTTTAAAGGAAATAAATGTAATTTCTTGTGCTAAGCAACTGTGTCTGTCTTCATAATTAACATTGTATCATAGGCCTAGCATATTCTGATAGGTTAGACTAGCAAATAAGGGACAAATACAATTAATACATAGATGCAATAGCTATATATTATAGGTTACAAGTGTATATATATTATTGCACCGCGTTCAACATTTGGCACCCCATAAGAGGACTGTGGGATTTATTTCTGCATAGAATTCACAAACCCTAATGTATTTTTGTTTTGAGTCCATGTAAGCTAGAGAATCAAATAACCCAGAACTGGAAATCATCTCAAGAAGAGAAGAGCCAACTTATGCCAACCCTGAACATGAATTATCTGGGAGCCCTCTTCGATCCGGCAGTAGGTACAGTTGCCTTTCCACACCACAAGATAGCGTCTATTTCCAGGAAGATGCAATCACTCCAGTCAACTCATCACCTCTCAGCTTCCAGATGTCTGAGCCTAAAAGGAACTATGGCAGCCTGCATACCAATGCTGCCATGGGCACACTGGCACATGAGGTATTTCCAAATGGGCTTCCTATCTCAATGGAGGAGATGGTCGATGTCCCAGACAATATACCTCACAAGCCTTATGCGGAGGGGTCTTTTATGGTGGTCCAAGAAAGATATGCTGTCAAGATTATGCCAGCTAGGGTACACCTCCTGGACCATAGTTACAACAGATGCCAGTATGCAGGGCTGGGGGGCACATTGCAGTCAGACATCGGTACAAGCAAGATGGTCCTTCCCCACCATCGGGATTGTCTCAAATGTCCTCGAAATCCGGGCGGCATTCCTAGCACTGACAGCCATGACCCCCCCCCAGATCAAGGGAAAGTCAGTTCTCCTACGCATGGACAATCGTGCGGCTGTGTCTTACATCCAACGCCAGGGTGGAACACACAGCCAAGCCTTATTAACAGAGTGGAGCCCATTATGCTGTGGACAGAAAAGAGTTTGATGGACTTAAAGGCTGTTTATCTGCCAGGTCACCTGAACCAGGAAGCCGATTGCCTGTCACGAAAATTCCAGGATGCCAACGAATGGTCACTCCACCCCATGGTCTTCAGCTGGATGGTGGATCATTGGGGATTACCAGAAGTAGACCTCTTTGCCTCGGCGGCCAACGCCAAACTTCCCAGGTTAATTTCACGCCTCCCTCACCCCCATGCGGAGGCAGTGGATGCCTTCCTGAGCCCGTGGAGATGCACCTGGGCTTATGCCTTTCCTCCCCTGTCCCCTTATCTTGAGGTTCCTGACGAGACTATTATCAGAACCAATTTCCGTGATGGTGGTTCTCCCCTACTGGCCAAGACGTCCATGGTTCCCCCTGGTGATACATCTCAGCACCCAACGCCCGGTGAGGATACCGATAATGCCCCGCCTGCTCTCCCAGGGAGACCTCTCACATCACAACCCCCTCAGACTCAACCTTCAAGTCTGGATACTTAAAGGCAAAAGATTGAATCACTGGTATGTTCATCCAAGGTAATATCAACCCTCATTAAGGCCAGGAAACCGTCGACCAACAACATGTATTCCAGAGTCTGGGACAAGTTTAAAGCCTTTTCTGTCAGATGGGGATGGATCAGTCAGTTGTTTCCACCTCATTATTGCTGGACTTTCTCCAAACAGGCCTTGACCTAGGCTTAGGCCTCAGCACACTTAAGGTTTAAGTGGCAGCGATCTCAGCGGCCACAGACAAGAGGTGGGCAGAGGACCTTCTCATAGATCAATTCTTCAGACCAGTGAAAAAAATATGTCCACCAACCAGGCAGCCTTTTCCCAAGTGGGACCTTCCCCTTATTCTGAAAGTCTTGTCGGAACAACCTTTTTCCCCATCTGAAACAGCTTCATTATGGAACTTGACGCTAAAAATGACCTTCCTGATAGCAATAACATCAGGCTGAAGAGTCTCGGAGCTACAAGCCTTAGGGGCGGAAGAAGACCACATCATCTTTTACCAAGACAGGGTGGAATAACGCACAATACGTGGTTTTGTTCCTAAAGTGAGGCCGAACCTTGGGCTTTACCAGTGTTTCCGGAACCAACTTCAAGCTCTCTACATGAGTTAGATGTTGCCCTTGTTCTCAGATGCTATCTTAATCTCACATCTCCCTTTAGGAGATCTACAAACCTATTTGTACTACCAGGAGGCAAGAACAAGGGCAAGGAAGCCTCAGCCAGAACAATCGCATCATGGATAGTAAAGCTGATCCAGAAGGTGTACAGGTCCAAGGGACGAGATCCTCCTTCCTTGGTCAGGGCTCACTCGACCAGAGCAGTCGCATCCTCAGGGGCTGCAAGGGGGAATGTCTCGGTGGATACAATCTGCAAAGCCGCAACATGGTCCTCACAGCACACATTCATGAGGCACTATAGAGTCACGATTTTGGCAAAAAGACAATTGAGTCAGCCTTCCGTCTCAACTAAATAAATTTTATTTTCTAAGCATCACCCACCCATTTCAGCTAGTTATTTTATTACTAATATGCTGCCATGGATGCACCAGGAAAATTGTTTCATACTTACCATAATTTTCCTTTCCTGGTGCATATCCATGGCAGCATACACACCCTCCCTCTGTATTTTATATTATGGAGAATGATGGGGGAGTCATTAACTCTTTCTTTTATAATATTCACTGTCCTGAGGGCGGAGCCTATCACTAGTATGCTGCCATGGATATGCACCAGGAAAGGAAAATTGCGGTAAGTATGAAACAATTTTCCATTTTACACTCACTCAACACTTTTCATGGAACAGATTTCCCAGCTGCAACTTAACTAGGCCGATTAGCATGGCAAAACAAAAAAAAGGTGTGATTTGTCTAAGGCCGGGTTCACACAAACACGGTACGACAAACGCTCCAACATTTGGGAGCTCATGGCCCATGACGTGTGAAAATCAATGTTTCCCTATGGGAGCCGTCTTAACTGGTCCAACTTTGAAAATGCTCCCTGCACTACTTTGGTCTGACTTTGATCCTACTTCAGCCCATTGAATATCAGTGAATTCGGATCAAAGTCGGATCGCCGTCTTGAGTGATCCAACTTTGGCATGCGACTTGTGCTCTGATGATCTTGAAGGGGAAGTCCACTCCAAATTAAAAAAAAAACGGCATGGGTTACCCCTCCAAGAGCATAACAGGCCCTTTGGTCTGGTATGGATTTTAAGGGGAACCCCAACGCTGAAAAAACGGGATAGGGGTTCCCCCAAAATCCATACCAGACCCTTATCCGAGCACGCAGCCCGGCAGGTCAGGAATGGGGGTGGGGACGAGCGAGCTAACCCCCCTCCTGAACCGTACCAGGCCGCATGCCCTCAACATGGGGGGTGGGTGCTTTGGGGCAGGGGGCCCTGCGCCCCCCCACCCCAAAGCACCTTGTCCCAATGTTGATAAAGACAAGGGCCTCTTCCCGACAACCCTGGCCATTGGTTATCGGGGTTTGCGGCCCCCCACCCTATGTGAATGTGTATAGGGTACATTGAACCCCTACCCATTCACCAAAAAAAGTAATTTATTAAGCAGGTTTGGCGTCTCTTCCGACTTCTTCTCCCCTCTCCGGCTCTTCTGCCTCCTCCGCTGATGTCTTCTGCCTCTTCCGGTTCTTCTCCCCTCTCCGGCTCTTCTCCGCTCTCTCTCCTGTTCTTCTCCCTCTGTCTGTCATCTTCTGCCGGGTCTCCTCCGCTGTATTCTCGCTATTTTGCCCAGTCTTCTCTGCTGTCTTCTCCCTCTGTTCTTCTTGCGATGTTGACTTAACGCTTTCTTCCGCTCTAATGCCGAGTGCGCAGTGTGCCACTACTTATAATGGCATGGGGCGGGGTCATTGTGTGAAATGATCCGGAGGCCCTGCCCCTTATGATGCCACCATCAGAGGCAGAAGACATCAGCGGAGGAGGCAGAAGAGCACGAGAGGGGAGAAGAAGTCGGAAGAGACACCGGAGCTGCATAATAAATTACTTGAAAAACCTTTGTGCTATGTTTTATTTTGACACTTTTTTTTAGGTAAATGGGTAGGGGTACAATGTACCCCATACTCATTAACATAGGGTGGGGGGCCGGGATCTGGGGACCTTCTTGTTAAAGGTTGCTTCTAGATTTCGATATGCCCCCCACTCGCAAACCCCGACAACCAAGGGCCTGGGGTTGTCAGGAAGAGGCCCTTGTCCTCATTAAAATGGGGACTAGGTGCTTTGGGGTGGGGAGGCGCAGGGCCCCCCTGCCCCAAAGCCCCCACCCCCCATGTTGAGGGCATGCGGCCTGGAACGGTTCAGGAGGGCGGACGTTCGCCCGCCCCCACACCCTTTCCTGACCTGCCGGGCTGCATGCTCGGATAAAGGTCTGGTATGAATTTTGGGGGGACCCCACGCTGTTTTGTCGGCATAGGGGTTCCCCTTAAAATCCATACCAGACCAAAGGGCCTCGTATGCTCTTGGAGGGAGAACCCATGCTGTTTTTTTAACATTTTTAGTGGAGTTCCCTCTAAAGATTCATACCAGACACAGTGCCTGGTATTGTTGGGGATCAAAGTCATATCCCTGTTCATTGAAATCGGACGCATGTCGCAGGGCAAAGTTGGATCCAAAGTGGTACGACTGTCATGTCATACCAGTGTGAACCCGGCCTAAAAGCTACTTTCCTGGTGTCTTCATGGCAGCATACCCATGGATTGTGCATACAGTATGCTGCCATGGATAGGCACCATGAAAGGAATATTACGGAAAGGTAAGTATCCAATTTTCCATTTTAGAGCAGTGGTTCTCAATCCTAAAGTACCCCCAACAGGCCATGTTTTGGGAATTTATCTTAGCTAAAATAGCTGTCCAAAATGCCAAGCAATTGACTGATTTAAAGCACCTGTGCAAGATGAAGGAAAACCTGCAAACATGGCCTGTTGGGGGTACTTGAGGATAGGGTTGAGAACCACTGGTTTAGAGCACTGAGCTAAAATCTAGCTCAAGGCCATCCTATTCTAATTGTGGGTATTTGAGGGAAACCAAGTGAGTGTTAGAACCCCTGCTTGTCTTTTTAGGGTGGGCTTTGTGTCCCTTTTCTTAAAATTGGCTTCTCTTCCTGTCACATAGCCAAACAGGAAGTGAGGGTAAAACCCTATCAATGTCTTTCCTTGGGGACACACAGGTCAATATAACTAATGTCCCCATTAGGCAAATTGCACTCTAGCACTTTGCTGTGTACACCCCAAATTATTATATATTTTAGACTTTGGGCTTTATTTACTAAAGGCAAATCCACTCTGCACTACACGTGCACTTGGAAGTGCAGTCCCTGTAAATCTGAGGAGAAGCACTGCTGATTTTATCATCCAATCATGTAGAAGAAAAAATGACGTTTTTTATTTTCCTTGCATGTCTCCCTCGGATCTCCAGCGACTGCACTTCCAAGTGCACTTGTAGTGGAAAGTGAATTTGCCTTTAGTAAATAAACTCCAAAGTCCAAGATACCTAATAATTTGGGGTGTACACAGCAAAATGCTAGAGTGCAATTTGCCTAATGGAGTAAGGTGACCAGATTTTTAAAATGAAATCCAGGGACATTTTTTTTACTAGTAATGGCGGCAATCAGCAACTCTCTGTCCATTGCTGCCACCTCCTGCCTCACAGCCTGTCAAGTCTCACTCTCCGGGCCCCGGCTACTACTTGGTGGGGAGCGGAAGAAGATCACTCTGCCAGGGAAGGCAAGGAGATAAGCAGGCAGGCGGCTGGGACTTGAGCCAAGGCAGAACATGCAAGCGGAGCTGAATGGGCATGCACCTTAAACTGAAGAAATATTCCCTCCGCTCCGACCATTACATGATCATCAGAAAGGGGCACAGATAATGGAAAAAAATGCGGAGTGGGGGTGTGTAATTCAGATATTTTTTTTTTATTCTGCAATGACTGTCTTTGAAATTGCCCCAGCCCCTGTTCAAATCCAATCCGGGGACAAAACTGGGGACAGACTTGGTCCGGGGACAGTGCCCTCAATCCGGGGACTGTCCCCAGAAACCGGGGATGTCTGGTCACCCTATAATGGTGTAGCGGGTATGTACTTTCCCAGGTGTAATTAAAACTGGCAGAGACACCAGTGATGTGCAGTTCCCTGCAGCCCAGCAGGTGGCGCTGTCGCCCTGGGCTGGGGTTGAACCATCGCTGTGTGCCGTGCCTCCTTTTTGTCCTCTCTCAGCAGTGGTATGGTGGGGCGGGGAACCCGCTGTGCTTGCTGGGGGAGGGTATAAAGGGGCCGGCCATCTTTGTCACGGGGAGAGTCCCAGGCACCTTCAGCCTGTGGGCGGTGGTTCGTGTCGGTCCTCTAGGCGGCCTAGGCCTAGAGGACAGCCGGAGGTCGTGTTCCATCCCAGGCACCTTCAGCCTGGGGTGAGGTACTCGGATGGAGGTCTGGAGCTCAGTACCCAACACTGAGTTCCGCGAGGGAAGGAGGTCCTAGGGAACCCAGGGATTGGGAACCCGAATCCGGAAGGCGTAATGGACCGGGGGGAGCTCTTCACCTAAAGACCGGGTGCAGCAGATTGCCAGTGACAGGTGAGCCTCCCACCGGAGACCACCTGGAAGGAAATCCCCCCTCGCTCGGAGACCGTAACCCACTTTCAGGAAGGAAAGTGGAGAACCAATTGTGTCTGGGCCTACTCGCATTCACACCTCCTTTTCTGTTCTGTTCTCTAAGGGAGTTCAACTGATTGTGTTCATTCAAGAAGAATAAAGGAGTGTTGGACTTTAATGGTGTGGGGCTCATTTCCTGACAGACATTGTTCAAGGTAACTCTCAGTGGAGGCTCCAGGTGCACAGCACTGACCCGAAGGTAAAACAAGAACTTTGCTCACACCGCACTGACACCTGTGGTGAAGGCCAGGCGTGGTGTCCCTGCTCCCTCCCCTCTAAGGATACCCCTAGAAGAGAGAAAGATGAGCTGAAGTGAAGAGGGGAGTGAGGGTGGCGCTACACGGGGACACTAGTTAGATTGACCTGTGTGTCCCCAAGGAAAGACATTGGTAGGGTTTTACCCTCACTTCCTGTTTGGCTATGTGTCCGGAAGTAAATAAAGGAGAAATAGGCAAAATTTGTGAGGTGTCTTCACCCTATCAGGGGTGCAGACATCCCCAAAAACTGACAAGACTTCAAATCCCTCTGCACTCTATCCCCAAGCAAAAATAAGAAAGGATTTCATTTAGTTTAACTTTGCAAAGACACATTCCTAAGTTCAACTGTGATGAATGTCAATGGCCCATTTAGACCTTGTTTAATAGAAAACACCAGTTGCCTTTTACTAGAAACTAGTTATTAACCATAAAAAAGTGTTTGGGGACCCGGGTCCTGCCCCAGGGGACATGTATCAATGTTAAAAATTGCAAAAAATGCTTTAAGTGAAACAATAAACATGAAATATTTCTTTAACCACTTGCCTAAAGGGCACTTTCACCCCCTTCCTGCCCAAGGCCATTTTTCAGCTTTCAGCCCTGTCACACTTTGAATGACAATTGCACGGTCATGCAACACTGTACCCAAACAAATTTTTTATCATTTTTCCCCCACAAATAGAGCTTTCTTTTGGTGGTATTTGAAATAAATAGAGCGACAATTTTGAAAAAAATTCAATATTTTTTACTTTTTGCTATAATAAATATCCCCAAAAAATCGATAAAAAAAATAAATATTTTCACAGTTTAGGCCGATACGTATTCTTCTACATATTTTTGGTAAAAAAAAAAACGCAATAAGCGTAAATTGATTGCGCAAAAGTTATAGCAGCTACAAAAAAGGTGATAGATTTATAGCGTTTTTATTATTATTTTTTTTACTAGTAATGGCGGCGATCAGCAATTTTTATCGTGACTTCGATATTGCGGCGGACGCATCGGACACTTTTGACACATTTTTGGGACCATTCACATTTATACAGCGATCCCTGCTATAAAAATGCATTGATTACTGTATAAATATGACTGGCAGGGAAGGGGTTAACACTAGGGGGTGATCAAGGGGCTAAATGTGTTCCCTAGGTTGTGATTCTTAGGGGGGAGGAAACTGACTGGGGGAGGTGACCGATGGTTGTCCCTATGTACAAGGGACACACCATCGGTCTCCTCTTCCTGACAGGACATAGGATCTGTGTGTTTAAACACACAGATCCACGGTCCTGCTCAGTTACTGGGCAATCGCGGGTGCCGGCGCGGCCATCGTGGTTGCCGAGCACTCGCATCGGGTCCCCAGTGACTCAACGGGCGCGTGTGCTCACCCTAGTGGCTTGTGAAGGTGATCATGCCATATGATGTCCACCCAGAACAAGAGGGTCTTCCGTCCGCCGTCATTTGACGGCAGGCGGTTGAGAAGTGGTTAAATATCATGCCTGGGGGGTATGGTCTCCTTAGTCTGCCTGTAAAGTAGCACATCTGTGTGATGTGTTTTACTATACCACAGCAAAATTACATTTCTAAAGGAAAAAATGTCATTTAAAACTGCTTGCGGCTGTAATTTACTGTTGGATCCCGGCAATATAGATAAAGATCATTGACAAAAATAGCATGCCCCCCCCCCCCAGTTCATTACCAGACCCTTTGGGTCTGGTATGAATTTTAAGGGGAACCCCGAGCCAAAATTATGCAAAAAATACCAGACCCTTATCTGAGCACGCAACCTGGCAGGCCGGAGGTAAAAGGGGGAGAGAGAGCGCAGCCCCTCCTGAACCATACCAGGCACCCCCAAGGCACCTTGTCCCCATATTGATGGGGACAAGGGCCTCTTCCCCACATCCCTTGCCCAGTGGTTGTGGGGGTCTGCAGGCGGGGGGGCTTATCAGAATCTAGAAGCCCCCTTTAACAAGGGGACCCCCAGACCCCCCCTATGTGAATGGGTATCGGGTACATTGTACCCCTACACATTCACCAAGAAAAGTGTCAAAAAAGGACAAATAACAGTAGACAGTTTGGGACGTGCTCAGCGTCATATCCAGCGGTTGTCTTTGGGAAATAGATGTATGAGTGCTGCCAGCTTTGCTTCAGAGGTTGAAGGGGTGAGGGGTCAGCCTGTCAGTGCTCAGACCATACGCCGCACACTGCATAAAATTGATCTGCATGGCTGTCGTCCCAGAAGGAAGCCTCTTCTAAAGATGATGCACAAGAAAGCCTGCAAACAGTTTTCTGAAGACAAGCAGACTAAGGACATGGATTACTGAAACCATGTCCTGTGGTCTGATGAGACCAAGATAAACTTATTTGGTTCAGATGGTGACAAGCGTGTGTGACGGCAACTGGGTGAAGAGTACAAAGTCAAGTGTGTCTTGCCTACAGTCAAGCATGTTGGTGGAAGTGTCATGGTCTGGGGTTGCATGAGTGCTGCTGGCACTGGGGAGATACAGTTCATTGAGGGAACCATGAATGCCAAAATGTACTGTAACAAACTGAAGCAAAGCATGATCCCCTCCCTTCAAAAACTGGGCCGCAGGGCAGTATTCCAACATAACGACCCCAAACACAACTCCAAGATGACCACTGCCTTGCTAAAGAAGTTGAGGGTAAAGGTGATGGACTGGCCAAGCATGTCTCCAGACCTAAACCCTATTGATCATCTGTGGGGCATCCTCAAATGGAAGGTGGAGGAGTGCAAGGTCGCCAACATCCACCAGCTTCATGATGTCTTCATGGAGGAGTGGAAGAGGACTTTAGTGGCAACCTGTAAAGCTCTGGTCTACTCACTTTTGTTGCAGGCGGTTTAGACATTAATGGTTGTTTGTTGAGTTATTTTGAGGGGACAGCATATTTACACTGTTATACAAGGGCAGTACAACCAGCCCTGTTGAACGGGGCCCAGCCCTATCAGCTGCATAGAGGGGCCCGGCCAGCATTACAGCTCATTGCTGCATTAAATTAAAAAAAAAAAATCGAGCTTGGTTAACTTCTTCCCCGCTCCTCCTTGTTTTATGGAGCGGGGTTATACCATTTTCCTGGGCCCCATCAGGTCAACAGAGGGGCCCAGGTGCGCACAGAGGAGGGACTATTTCTTCATTTTCGGGAGCGGATGTATATGCAGCCCGACCGCTACTCAATTAGTCCCGGCCGGCGGAGTGATGCTGTGATTCTCCTACCAGCGCCGGCCATTCTCAGGTGCTGAGATGCGAGGAGGCTGACAGGGAACAGGAAGGAGAGTGTGGCTGCAATGGACACAGTGAGTGAAGATAGAATAAAGCATAGAATCCTCACTGTGTCCTTAGAATAGAACTCACAACACAGCAGGTTATCATTAGCATTACAATAGTCTTCACAGGCAGCACAGTAAGTAGGGGCTCTATCATGGTTCTGTGTCTCATGGCTGCTGACTTTGTTATGGCTGTGCTGTGTTACAGTCTGTTATATACAGTACAGCCATAAGTTAACAAAGTCAGCAAACAGCCATGTGACATACAGCCATGATAGAGCCCCTATTTACTGTGATGCCTGTGATGATAATTGTAATGCTGATGAGCTGCTACTTTACACTTCAGTTGGGGGAGCAGTAAACATGTGCAGTGGAGCTGCATTTTACTCCCCCCCCCCCCCCCAAAAAAAAAAATCACTTTCTGTCCAGCGATGCACCATCACGTCGCTGGATTGGAAGGGTGATATCTCTGTCATCACTGCAGCAATGATCGGATATAATTTTTTAGCCCCAGTGATTCTGCACAAAGTAAAAGAGAACCTGTCACGGCCCTGCTATCTCGAGGGATGTTATTCATTCCTTGTGAAAGCAAAAGAAAATAAAAAATTCAAGATACAATGTAATTTTATTAACAAAATGCTTATGCGCAATTGCGAACGCACATGTTGGCCCCGCACGCATGTGTAAACGGCAACAAACCTGCCTTTTGTTTTGAGCCGGGGTTAGGGGTGGGGTCAAGGGTGTGGTCGAAGGGGGCCCCATCAGGTAGGCTGTACGGGGCCCCATAGTTTCTAACAGCGACCCTGCACACACTACTTTACATTGTAGCAAAGTGTCATTTCTTCAGTGCTGTCACTTGAAAAGATATAATAAAATATTTACAAAAATTTGAGAGGTGTACTCACTTTTGTGAGATACTGTTTGACGCACAGCGCCATATCACATGGGGTGCACTGCACTTTTTTTTCTTTGAGTTAGTAAATAATGCTGCTCCTGGACACCTAAATCTTTACATGCTATAAAAAAAATCTTTAATTTTCATACATAGGCAAGATTTTCTCATATAATGCTGATTGTATTTGTAATAAAATAGCAACAAATATTTAAAATATTGAAGAATTGAAAAGATAAAACCATCCTATATTATTTGTCATTCTTAGAAAGTCAGGCATTTCTAAAAATGAACTTGATTGTAAAGTTGTCAGCTTCGGGCTATCATTCTATCCTAGCTGCACTAACTACTGGAACACTGACCCGAAAAACAAATGCAGGAGTAGGGATGAGCTTCGTGTTCGAGTCTAACCCATGT
This sequence comes from Rana muscosa, assembly GCA_029206835.1. Taxonomy (NCBI): domain Eukaryota; kingdom Metazoa; phylum Chordata; class Amphibia; order Anura; family Ranidae; genus Rana; species Rana muscosa. Next base: position 5,913,832 of record CM055119.1, on the reverse strand, counting down.
TCAACTCGAACATCGAATTGCGAACATTATGGGTCGTTCGCGCCAAATTCGAGTGGCGCGTAATGGCCTATAATTCACTGCGGCATCGCAGTGCACTCCTGGCTGATGATTGGCCAAGCATGCACTATGACCCGCATGCTTTGGCCAATCACAGTGCGCAAAAAATGGAGAGCCATAATTGGCCAAAGCCAGGGTGGCTTCGGCCAATTATGTCTCAGGGGGTTTAGTACACGCCCCACCCTATATAAGGCCGCCTCTGTGGCGGCTTTGTGTAGTGTGTTGCGGTGGTTAAAGAGAGAGCTTACAGAGAGAGAGAGAGAGAGAGACAGTGTCATTTATATTGAGTTAGATAGAACAGGCAGGCAAGTCAGTTAGCTGCAGTTACAGTGTGTAGAGGATATATATGCATCCTAGGTGTTGTATATATATTTATACACTGTATTTAGTTTAGCTAGATCCGTTCCTGTTATTCTCTATACTGTGACAGGCAGTCAGGTGATTGTGCTAGCTGCAGTTTCACACAGTGTACTGTGTGCTTTGCATAGCGTTCACCTAAAGCTTACCTGAATACAATTAGTGGTGTTCTCATAATAAAACCACAGGCAGGGAGCTGCATTAATTTCACTTAGTGTACTGCAGTACTTCTGTCCTTTGCACAGCGTTCACTTAAAGGAACCTGAATATAATTTGTGGTGTTCTCATAATAAAACCACAGGCAGCGAGCTGCAAGTATTTTCAGTTAGTGTACTGTATCCTCTGCACAGTGTTCACCTAAAACTAACTGAAGACAATTGCTGCTTTTCTCATACTAATACCACAGCAGGCAGTTGATTCTGATAGCTGCATTATAATCAGAACAGATATATATATACATCCCCAGCTACATCTCACTGCAGGCCATTAGTATGTCTGGAAGGCAAACAAGGAGAGGCAGACAGTCACGAGGCAAGAAAAGAGGGCAAGCAGGCTCTGTGTCTAGAGGCAACAGTGCTGGTCGTGGACACGGTGCATCCCCATCAGCACGTGGCTGTGGGACCCGCTTGTCCTTCTTTTCGGCAGCTGGCCATGATGAGCCGCAACATACCCAAGACTTGGTAGAGTGGATGACCAAGCCATCCTCATCCTCCTCATCCTCTCTCACCCAGGCTCATGGTAATTTGTCTGGAAAAGCAGCTTCCAAAGCTCAATGGCATCAGTCACTCCTTCCCTAGCCCCACCATGTCCTCCTGAGGAGTCCCCCGAACTGTTTGACCACAGTGTTGGGTACATGCTCCAGGAGGATGCACAGCGTTGTGAAGGCTCCAATGATGGAACCCAGCTAGAGGAAGGCAGTAACGTGAGCCCAGAGAGAGGGGGTAGTAACGTGAGCCCAGAGAGAGGACAGCTATCTGGCAGTCATGTTCCCCCAGCTGCAGCATACTGCCAGGTTTGCTCCAGTGATGAGGAGGGAGGGGATGATGAGGTCACTGACTCCACGTGGGTGCCTGATAGGAGAGAGGAGGAGGAGGAGGCACATGTCCAACGAGGCAGGATGACCTCCAGGGGCCAGCTAAAGGGCAGCACACCGACTGCATCACACCGCAGAGCATCGCATGTGCAGGACGCTGCTGTCTCTGCTCCAAAAGTTCTTTGGTGTGGCCATTTTTTCAGACGTGAGAAAAAGTGGCGTGTGCAGCAGATCGCACCGTTGCCAATTGCAACATATGTCTGAAGCGTATCTCGCGTGGCCAAAACATCAGCCGCTTGGGCACCACGTGCTTGACCAGACATATGTCGACCTGCCATGCAGTTCGTTGACAAGCGTACCTAAAAGACCCACACCAAAGAACAAAGCGGACCTCTCCTTGCTCCTCATCAGCTGAAATCTCCAACCCCACTATACCTTCAGTCCTCTCTGAAACCTGCACTGAGAGGAATGAAGGTGTAGAATTAGGTGTGTCACAGCCAAGTACTTGCTGCCAATCTGCTATCGGTAGACCAACGTCAGATTGTACCAGGCAAATTTCCCTGCCCCAGCTGCTGCACCACCGAAAAAAGCTCGCTCCCAGCCATCCACATGCTCAGCGGTTGAATGCTAGCTTGGCTAAATTGCTAACACTTCAACTGCTGCCTTTTCAGTTGGTAGACTCTGCCCCCTTCCGTGAGTTTGTGGAATGTGCGGTTCCTCAGTGGCAGGTTCCCAAATTTTTCTCACGGAAGGCGATTCCGGCTTTCTACCGGCATGTGGAAGGCAATGTCTTGGCCTCGCTGGACAGGGCGGTCAGCAGTAAGGTGCAAATTACCGCTAACTCATGGTCCAGCAGGCATGGACAGGGATGTTACCTATCTTTCACTGCGCATTGGGGAACTCTGCTGGCAGCTGGGAAGGATGCAGGACAAGGTGAAGTAGTGTTGGAGGTTGTTCCGCCACCACGCCTCCAAAATGTTACTGCTGGTGATTCTGACACACCTCTCTCCTCCACCCCCTCCTCTTCTTCTTCCTCCATGGCCTCTACCTGTGCTCTGTCCTTGGTACCAGCGGTGCTCCGTAGACGTTCAAGGGGCTACGCAAGTACGCAGGCAAAAAGATGCCATGCAGTGCTTGAGCTGGTGTGCTTGGGGGACAGGAGCTACACTGGGGCAGAGATTCTGTCAGCTCTGCAGGGGCAGGCTCAGTGTGGTTGATGCCATGCCAGCTTAAGCCAGGAAAGGTAGTTTGCGACAATGGCACCAACCTCCTCTCCGCCCTCCGACAGGGACAACTGACCCATGTGCCCTGTTGGGCTCACGTCCTTAACTTGGTGGTGCAGCGGTTCTTGGGCAGGTACCCGGACTTACAGGAGGTCCTGAAGCAGGCCAGGAAACTCTGTTGGCATTTCCGCCAGTCATATAATGCCAGTGCTCGGCTGGCTGACCTGCAAAAGGAATCCAACCTGCCCAAGAACCGCCTAATCTGTGACATGCCCACCAGGTGGAACTCTACAATGGCCATGCTGCAGCGGCTACACACGCAGCAGAGGGCCATCAATGAGTATCTGTTGCAATATGACACCAGAACAGGGTCAGGGGAGTTTGGATTTTTTTTCCCACGCCAGTAGGCCATGATCAGGGATGCATGCACTGTCCTGGCACCATTTGAGGAGGCCATGGGGATGGTGAGCAGTGACAGTGCATGCATCAGTGACACTGTCCCTCTTGTCCACCTGTTATTCACACTGCGTGGAATAATGGACAGGGCACTTAAGGCAGAACAGAGGCAGGAAGAAGAGGACATCCTTACCTCTCAAGGCCCCCTTTATCCAGACAGTGTTCCTGCTGACCCGCCTATCACACAGGAAGAGGACGAGGAGGAGGAGGAGAAGGATTGTGTCAGCATGGAGGTGGAGCCTAGCACTCAGCATCAGCAGCAGTCTTCAAGGGATAAATTACAGTCCCAAGACACCCATGGACTTGTATGTGCCTGGGAGGAGGTGGCTGCGGATCATGTCGTCCTGAGTGACCCAGAGGACTCCGGACCAAATGCCTCAGCAAACCTACGCTGCGTGGCCTCCCTGATCCTGTAAAGCCTGCGGAAGGATCCCCGTATTCGTGTGATCAAGGAGAGGGATCATTACTGGCTGGCAACCCTCCTTGATCCACGTTACAAGGGTAAGGTTGCGGACCTTATCTTCCCATCGCAGGGGGAGCAGAGGATGAAGCATCTTTGGGAGGCCTTGCAGAAAGGTCTGTGCAATGCGTTCCCAGAGACTGGGAGGTTACAAATTCCTGGTTCTGGACAACGTGTTGCTGAGGCTTTGGTCAGTCAAAGAAGGAGCGGTGGAGAAGGTGGCCATCTGACCGATGCGTTCAGACAATTTTTTAGTACGCAGCCCCAAGGTATGATCGGTTCCAGCAACCATCACCAGCGTCTGGTTTACATGGTGCAGGAATACCTAGGGACAAGATCAGACTTGGACACCTTTCCCACTGCAAAATCCTCTGGGTTACTGGGTCTTGAGGATGGATCACTGGCCAGAGCTTGCACAGTATGCAATTGAACTACTGGCCTGTCCTGCATCCAGCGTTCTTTCGGAACGCACATTCAGTGCTGCTTGAGGCTTTGTAACCGATCACAGGGTGCGCCTGTCCACCGACTTGGTCGATCGACTGACCTTCATAAAAATGAATCAGTCTTGGATCACCACCAGCTACCAAGCACCCGATGCTGATGTAACCGAATATTTTTTTTAAAATGTCAGATCCCTTCAAGACTGCCTATCCTGATGCTGAGTGACTATCCTGTTATGCTGAGTGACTATCCTCTTCCTCCTCAATAATCATGCTGATAGCTTGTAAGAACATTTTTGCTTCTGGGCACCGCCACCAGTGGCTAAGGCCCAATATTTTAGCCCCTGTTTAACAGGGGCGTGTAATTACAATTTTTGATGCAATACTTTGCAGCAGGGCTCATTGCTGCACTCCAAGTACAGTATCTGTGAGGGGTTGCAGTGTTATGGCACCACCACCAAAGGCCCAATTTTTCTGCCACTGTTCAACAGGGGCATATAATTACAATTCTTGATCTAATATTTCACAGCTGGGCCCATTCCTGCACCCACCAAGAGTAACTGTGAGGACTTACAGTGTTGTGGCACCAGCACCACCACCAAAGGCCCAATTTTTCCTACCACTGTTCAACAATGGCATGTAATTACAATTCTTGATATAATAGTTCACAGCAGGGCGTTCCAGCGCCCACCAAGAGTAACTGTGAGGGCTTACAGTGTTGTGGCAACACCAACACCTAAGGGCCAAATTTCTACAGAGTATATACGGCAGGCCCATACTTTCAAACATTCAACTTACAAACGACTCCTACTTGCAAATGGAAGGAGACAGCAGGAAGTGAGAGGAAATCTACCCCTAGGAAGGGAAATTCTCTCCTGTAAGAGTTAATATGGGAAAAAGGTGTCTCCTCTCCACATGCTTTATCACCAATCCTTGTTTCAATAAAAAACCCACATTTTCAAAAAACATTTGTCATTGGGACGGAAAGCGAGGTGAAATGTTCTGAACAGGTGCACACTGCACAGACAGCAAAACAAATGTTACAGGGGTGATAACCCTTCCCTATGTTTTCCAAAAAGCTTAAAAATAGATTTTTGGGCTGGAGCTACACTTAAAAAATTTACCTGTTCCAAATTACAAACAGATTCTACTTAAAGTGGAGTTCCACCCAGAAAAACAACTACATCCCGGCACAAGCAGAACACTATCACCAAGTTAAATAGCCACATCAAAAAAAAAAATTATAGTTTAAATACCTTAGATTTTAGTTTTTAGCTGTCACTTCCGGGCTTTCCCTCCCGCGGGAGTAGGCGTTCCTACTCCTTTCCCCGGCGCCGCGATGTCTCCTGGGAGCACAGGGTCATGTTTCCCAGGAGACAATACAGAACGTTGCTGTTCTATCGTGCTGGTTCTGCTATCAGATAGGTTCCGGGATGGTCTGCGCAGGAGCAATTGAATCAGACGGAAATCCCAGAGTCTGAACAGTTCGTCAGCTGGGGATGCTGCTCGTCGCTCATTGGATAAACACACCGCTCGTTCGTTCTATACAGCTAATGCTTTTCTCATAGGGGCGGTGTTCTATCGATACAGCTACTCGCCGTAAACACTGCAGGCGCTTCCAGGAAATGATTGCTTGTGGGCTTCACAATGCCCACAAGCAAAATGGGAACTGTCAGGAAGCGATTTTAAAAGTTCTTATTTGCCATGAAAATGGACAGGGGATATTTGAAGACACCAAACAAGTGAGTTTAACCTTGTATTGTGAAACCCAATTGAATGCACCAAAAAAAAAATCGCTGCAGAACCTCCGCTTTAAGAACAAACCTACAGTCCCTGTCTTGTTGGCACCGCCTGTATACTGCTGTTCAGAGTATATAGGGTATTTTTTAGAATTTGGGTGCGGGGTTCCCCTTAATATCCATACAAGACCCAAAGGGGCTGGTAGTGGGCTGGGGGGGGGTACCCGTGCCATTTTTCTCAATGATTTTCATCCATATTGCCGGGACCAGACAATTAAATTAAAGCCACAAGCAGTTTACAATTACTTTTTTTCCTTTAGCAATGTCATTTTGTGCAGGGACTGTTCTAAACACGGGAAACACGTGCCACTTCACAGGCATACTTTAGACACCCCCCAGGTACGATATTTAAAGGAATATATCACTTTTTTTTTTTCACTTTAAGCATCATTAAAATCAATGCTCCCGAAAAAACGGCCATTTTCAAAACTTTTTTTTGCATTGATACATGTCCCCTGGGGCAGGTCCCTGAACCCTTTTTAGGACAATAACTTGCATATTAGCCTTTACAATTAGCACTTCTGATTTTGAACGTTCGAGTCCATTGTATTTAATAGGGTTCTAAAGTTCACGCAAACTTTCGGTCCGTTCGCAGGTTTTGGTACAAACCGAACCGGGGGGTGTTCGGCTCATCCCTATGCATTAGGGGAATACATACTTTCAGACTTCAGGAGCTACAGTATATGTTAGTGGCTTTGTACATAATGAAGTCATATTACAGAAAATCGAAATAAAATAAAAAAATCTAGAAAACACTAAATCAGCAATGACAGGTCCAAACATTATCCACAAAAGTTTACTTTAATGCCACGTACATGCGATCGGAATTTCCGACAACAAAACCGTGTTATTTTTCCGACGGATGTAGGCTCAAAACTTGTCTTGGATACACACGGTCGCACAAATGTTGTCGGAAATTCCCATGGTCCAGAACGCGGAGATGTACAACACTACGACGAGCCGAGAAAAATAAAGTACAATGATTCCGAGCATGCATCGAATTGGTTCTGAGCATGCGCAGCACATTTGTGCGTCGGAAATGGCTACACACGGTCGGAATTTCTGACAAGAACTTTTCTTGTCGGAAAAATTGAGAACCTGCTCTCAAACATTTGTTGTCGGAAATTCCAATAGCAAATGTCCGATGGAGCCTGCACACGGTCGGAATATCTGACCAAAATCTCACATCGAACATTTGTTGTCGGAAATTCCGATCGTGTGTAGGCGGCATTAGTCAAATTATATTGACTGCCAGCGATATAAAGGATACAAGAATAGAACTGCTTGCAGCTGACTGGCTCAGTAACTCAGAAGCTGAATTACCTTGGTCTCCTAGGGCAGTGTTTCTCAACTCCAGTCCTCAAGGCGCCCCAACAGGTCATGTTTTCAGGATTTCCCTCAGATGAAACAGCTATGGTAATTACAAGGCAGTGAAACTGATCAAATCACCTGTGCAAAATAATGAAAAGCCTGAAAACATGACCTGTTGGGGCGCCTTGAGGACTGGAGTTGAGAAACCCTGTCCTAGGGTATTAATGAATGGCTGCAATCAGTGGCTGAAAAAAGTCAAATTAAATCACTCAAAAAAAATGTTAGTGCCCCCTCCCCCCCGCCAGAACTTTGTGCCCTGCCTTTTTTTGGATCCTCCCTGCTCTGTGGATGAGCTTTCTGTTTGGGTCGAACATAAGTTCGACTCGAACATTGCCTGTTCGCCCAAATTCGAACATTATGGGCTGTTCGCGTCAAATTCAAGCGGCGCGTCACGGCCCATAATGCACTGCGACATCGCAGTGCATTGCTGTCTGATGATTGGCCAAGCATGCACTATGACCCGCATGCTTTGGCCAATCACAGCGCCATCAGCAAAGAGAGACAAAATTGGCCAAAGGCAGGGTGCCTTTGGCAAATTATGGCTATGGGGGTTAAGTCCACGCCCCACACTAGATAAGGCCGCCTGCACGTCAGCCATGTGTAGTGTTGGTGGCGTTGAGAGAGAGAGAGAGAAAGTGTAATTTCATTTAGTTTGAGCAGGCAGGCGATTCAGTTAGCTGCAGTGTATTTAGTATATATACATCCAGGCTTTGTATATATGTATTTGTAGCACTACCCCCGTAGGAGCTGCTGGTTTAGATTTTGGGCCTGTACTCTGACTATCAACCCCTGTAATTTGGCTCGATTTCCCCTTGGCACAACTGGACAAAATTACAGCAATGTGATTGTGGGCCTCTAAAGTGCTATAGAGGGCCACAATGATACCCCACAACAATAAATGTAGTTAAATATTGTTAACTTAATGTGGTTTGCCTGCCACACAGCTGCAAAAGACAGAGTCCCACACATGATGTAGTTCAACCAAAAGGTAATATGTTTACTTGGTAAAGAAATTGGAAATAGAGATTGCACATGTAATATTTGACTCAAACAGATCCCTGTGAGAGTCGACTGACATACATATACACAACAGTTCCAGGTTTTCACTTATCAAATAAGAGACCCAATTTACACAACTTGGGGTCAGACCTGAGGAAGTGCACGGTGGAGGAGTCTCCCACTGCAATGACAGCTGCGGTGGGGTACTTCTCCACCAAGTCCCACCCAGCTCACTGAAACAGCACAATGACAATAAAATAAAAGCAAACGGTCAGCTTACACATATAAGCTCAATAAGCTATCTGGCTTCCCCTAGTGGGCAGCTCAACTGGTACGTGTCCCGCTGTATCAACCTATGCAGTGAACTGAACTGATGATGGTTCCTAAATGTTTCCAGTAATCTTCGGCTAGCTTTTGTTGGTGCACTTTAGTATTTGTAATCCAACAAACAAGGTGAAGAAAGAATGAACACTTAAAATGTGCAGTATGAGGGAAAGTGGAATGCTGATCCTCCCAAAGCGCTAAGTCACTCCCGAGTGTAGCGTGTCTCCACTTAAGGCACTGCAGTTGCCAACAAGTATAAGTAAAACTATGGAAGTAACCTTCCTGCAACCCAGTTAGTTATGTTGGTGGGCAGGTGCCCTCTCACCACATGAGGCCTCGCCTCGCCGGTAGGCTCCGTCCGGACCCTCTTGGTTCTCAGCCTCTGGACAGGTCGTGGTCCCTGATCCTCCGCACAGCCATTCATGGGGTGTCGGTGGATAGGTGACTCTGGATGCTTTGGAGTGTAGAGGGGTCCCTCTCCCTGGTCCGATCAGCAGGGCTGTGGCAGGAATCCCTCCGACAGGCGATCCGGTCTCCGTCACTTTAGGCCCAGGCTTCTCCGGCTTAAACACGATAGCTGCAGGCCTCTTGCCTGTTGTCCGTTGGCGTCCCAAGAGGCCGCGCAAGAGCCCCGCCTTGCCTTAAATAAGTTCTCCCAGCAGGCTGTGCGTGGCGCCAAGCACTTTGGCGCCATAGTGGCCTTGTGGGTAATGTAGTCTCAATTCTATCCACGCCAATAGAGTCTCTGTCCGTGATTCCACATTACCCATAATGCTCTATCCATGAATAACTGAACCAAACAACTTTTAGTAGTCTAGCATAAACGGGCACCAGAGGGAGCCAAGTTCTTATAGGCACAAACTGTAGTCCATAAGCTACATGCAAAAGTGACACCTTGCTACACACTCCCCCCACTTGAAATCTTTGGTCCCCAAAGACAGCAGCAGTTTGTGACCTGTTACATGCTTTGTTCTGATACATGAGGAGAAAAAGGACCAGTTAGTGCATACAAGAAATACAGTAGGTGCCGCCGACATTGTATATCCATCACGATCCCATCGCGGAGATTCTCACGACAGGGTGCCGACATCTCGGCGACAGGGTGCCGATATCTCGCGCTCGCTGCAATAGCGAGAAGAAGACGCGGCACTGTATTGAGCGGGATCCGACGTGGATTCCCGCCAATACCAGGCACTGTGTTTGGTATGAATCCTGAGCGGGAACTCCACCCCAAATTTTTTTTTTTTTTGGAAAATCTTTTTTTGTTTTATTTGTTACAAACACAGACAATACAAATGTACAACAGCACAGCCAACATCTGGCTAACAGCATGGGCGGGACCCACGCAGGGGTCACAAGGTAGAATTACAAAACCAAGACATGCTAGGGTAATAACGTATATTCTAATAAGCCATCATCAATGAGCTGACCCGGCTCCGGCTCCAGGGGTAGGATGATAGTTAACTAGCTCACCTAAGTAGCTGTGCTAGCAAGGGTTGGTTTAACAAGACTTCAGTGGATGGTATCAGAATTCAGTGAAGCCTCCTAGTCTGCTGCCGCAGTGGAGGGCTCCGCCAACCATTTAGACCAGACCCTGTCATATTTTTTCGGACAGCCTCTATGTACATAAGTCTCTTTGTATAAGGGTATCACATTATTGACAAGTGTTTTCCATAGACCTACAGAGGGAGGGGCCCTCCGCTTCCAGCATAGGACGATGGACTTCCTGGCATAGAACAGCAAGAGACCCAACAGGGTTCTCTCAGCCACCCTGGGCACCAGGTCCTCCACCAGCCCCAGCAGGCATATTCTTGGGGATGGGACAATAGAGATACTCAACACTTCATTCACCTCCAGAAAGATTTGTGACCAAAAGACTGTAATTACCGGGCAGGACCAGAATATATGAATGTAGTCCCCCGGAGCATGGTCACAACGCCAGCACTCCGGGGAGAGGGAAGACCTCATCCTGTGCACCCGGGCGGGAGTGAGATATACTCTATGGACAATCTTGTATTGAATGAGGCGATCCCTCAGGGAAACAAGTATTTTAAATGGGAAGTCCCATACATCCTCCCAGTCCTCAGAGTCCAGCTCTGGAACATCCCGGCCCCATTGCTGATGGAGCCTGGTCAACTCAGGAGAAGAGACCCGGAGGAGATGTGTGTATAACACGGAGGTGGGTTTATTTGTACAGTCAAAGCGCAAAATCCGCTCCAAGTCAGACTGCACCAGCTGCCTCTCGCCTGATGGAAACTGAGCTCTGAAAGCATGGGACAACTGAAGATATCTGAACCCGTATGAGGACGGGGCATTGTGGTTAGACATTAAATGATCAAAGGAGAAAATCGAGAGGTCTGAGGTGACATCCGAGAGTATTTTAACATGGTACTTGGTCCACACCACCGGGTCTGGGATTTCGAAAAAGTGATGTAGGTTGGGATTGTTCCAGAGGGGGGCGTTCGGGGATACTGCAGTCGAAGGGTATTTTTCACAGGCCAAGCCCTCCCTCCAGGCCTTAAGGGTGGTACACATAGAGGGGGTCAGGTCGTACGGAGCCTTCGGACCCCGCAAAAGGAGGTTCGACAAAGCCTCCGCAGATCGTAACACTGCAGCTTCAGTGGCCCAGGCCGAGTTGGATCTATCCGGAACCAGCCACCAGAATGCAGTGACTAATTGAGCCGCAATGAAATACTTGTGGCAGTCCGGGAATGCCAGACCCCCCTGCGAACAAGGGCGCATGAGAGTGGTCAGCTTGAAGCGGGGAGGACGTGGGCCCCATAGAAATGAGGAGAAAATTTGATTTAGGTGGGAAAAAAATGATTTGGGAATCCACTGAGGGGAGTTACGAAACAAATATGTAAATTTGGGGAGGATTTTCATTTTAATGAGGTTGATACGCCCCAGCAGGGACAGAGGAAGGTTCTCCCATGCTTTCAGCTTGGCCCTGACTGAGTTGACTACTGGGGACAAGTTCAGCGAAATGAAGTCAGCCACATTCTTCGAGATACGTACCCCTAAGTACGTAAATTCGTCCACCCATTGTAGCTGAAGAGAAGCCGAAGCCCCTCTCCTAGCGTTCTCGTCCACGGCAAGCAGTTGCGACTTCGACCAATTGACCCTAAGCCCTGTTACCTCAGAGAACCTTTCTAGGACCAGCAATGCTCCTTGCAGAGAAGGGTCAGAATCGTTTAGAAAAAGGAGGAGGTCGTCTGCGTACAGGGCTACCCTCTCCTCCAGCCAGGCCAGACGGAGCCCTTTAATGTGTGGCGAGACACGTAGTGCCTCAGCCACTGGTTCCATGGCAATGGCAAAGAGGGCCGGAGAGAGAGGACAGCCCTGCCGCGTACCCCTAGCAAGCCGAAAAACAGGAGACAGCCGACCCCCTAAACGAATGGCAGCCGTCGGCGAGTGATATATAGTCTGCAACCATTGGATAAAAACCAGGGGGAATCCCATTCTCCGTAGAATCTCCCACAGGAAAGGCCATTCTATTGAGTCGAACGCCTTCTCAATATCGAGAGAGGCAACTACTCTGGTACCCAGATTGTCATATCTTGCATGAAGATTGGTGAACAATCTACGAAGGTTAATATCCGTAGACTTGTGGGCCATGAACCCAGTCTGATCCGGGTCTATGAGGGAGGGAAGTAAAGTGCCAAATCTAGCAGTGAGGAGCTTAGTTAGAATTTTTAGGTTATTGTTAAGAAGTGCTATGGGCCTATAGGAGGCACAGAACTTTGGATCTTTACCAGCCTTGGGAATGAGAATAACATGGGCGTGCGCCATGGAGGGAGGGAGTGAGCCCTGCTTCAGGCAATGAGTAAATAGGGCAGCCATCCGGGGAGCCAACATGCCAGCATGTTCTACGTAAAAATCAACCGGAAGACCATCTGGGCCAGGAGCCTTGCCAGTGGACAGGGAATTAATCATGGCAAGAACCTCCTCGGTGGTTATCGGGGCCACTAGATGCGATCTCTCCGAGTCAGAGAGCCAGCCGAGGGCTATCGGATCTAGGAGGCGATTTAGTCCCTCTGGGTCTAAGCCCTCGGGTAACGTGGTGGTATACAAGGATTGGTAAAAATCATGGAATGCTAGCAAAATGGCCTCAGGAGATGAGATGGCCTCACCCGTGGGAGAGGTAAGTTCAGGAATTACGGTATTCGGAGTGTCATGGCGGGACATCATTGCCAACAGTCTGCCATTCCTGTCCCCCTGTTCAAAAAATGTTTGCTTCGTATGAAACAATTCTAATCTAGTAACCTCTGTTAAGTGCAGATGAAGACTGCGTTTGGATGCCTGCAACGCATCAAAGTTTGAGGCGGAGGGATCCAATCCATAGTGGGCGGAAGCCAACTCCACCCCATTCTCCAATGCCGCAGTGGCAGCAGTTTGCTGTACCCTAACCGCCTTGATGGCCGAGATGTAATGGCCCCTTGTGAATGCCTTGAAAGTATCCCAGACTATCTCAGGGGAGGATGACCCTTCATTAGAGTCCCAGTAAGCACTAAGGGCTGGGGGGGCTTGTTCCGCTATGTCAGGTTGGGAAATCCATTGAGCACCAAGCCGCCACATAGAGCCATTACGAGAGGAGGAGGTGCGCAGGGTGATCTGCAGGGGGCTGTGGTCAGAGAGACCACTGGGCAAATAAGATTCGTCTAGAACGTCCGTCAGCATAGAGGGGTTAGCAAAAGCATAATCAATTCTGGAGGCAGTTTTGTAGGATGTAGAAAAACACGAAAATGTTTTAGTGGACGGGAATTTCCACCTCCAGACTTCTGTAACACCCGCAGATAATGCCCAATTTGACAACTCCCCGGTGAAGGACTTAGGTGGCAAGGGTCTATCCAGATCTGGGGAAAGGATGGCATTAAAGTCACCCAGTAGTAAAATTTTTGCAGGACAGTAGGGGGCCATCCTCTCCAGTATAGTATACAGAACCTCAGACTTAAAGGGCGGCGGCACATATATACCCGCGAAGACATATCTCTGCTGCCATAGCGTGAGTGCCAGTATAACAAACCTACCCAGCGGATCCGTGTGAACCGCATCTATGACACATGGGAGAGACTTATGCACCAAGATGGAAACTCCCCTAGCATATGTTGAGTAAGAGGCATAAAAAGCCCTCTGAACCCAGGGCCTTTTCAAAGCCATGAGCTTACTGCCCACCAGGTGTGTCTCCTGCAGGACCAGAATAGCCGGACTATATTGTTTGACATATTGAAAAAGAAGCGCCCTCTTAAACTTAGAGTTGAGGCCACGCACGTTCCAGGATACCACAGAAAAGGAATCCCGATCACGTGATGCCATAGGCATTTTGGCTAAAATAATTAGAGGAGACTAATTGTCATCGAGCAGGCGACACCCAGTGAGCAGCAGTGGAGCATGAGCCATTGTACGTGTAACACAAAAAACACATGTAAACAAACACAGCAACTAAACTATAACTTCCCAAGCACCAGGTGCTTATCCTACCAATCCCCCCTACCCCCCAGAACATCATGGGGGAGGTCAGGAAGCGGTCTTTACCCAAAAACAAAAACAATATTTGTAAAGCTAATCCTGAGAATTAGGCCACAATACAGTCCTCTGCAGCACTAAACCAAAACTGCAGGCTCGACCCTATTATAGAGTTTTTCCAAACAGGTGGAGAGTAACAGTTCAGGGAACTTCTGGTGATCTTTGCGGAGTCAAACCGCAAGGGGTAAGTGCGTATCCAGTATAAAGGTGCGCTCGCCGTAGCTCCGGCATGCGTGAAAAGGAGAACAATAGGATAGGTAGTTCAGGACTTGTAAGCTCCGTGCATCAAACAACTTTTAAGCGATGGGAGACCATTATCTCAGAGTGGCCAGCCAGCCGTCAGCCTCCGAAGGGGTGTCAAAGAACCAAACTTTGCCGTCATGTTGTACCTGGAGGCGGCTAGGGTAAAGCATGCCGTATTTAATATTTTTTGCTCTAAGCCGTTTACGGACATCATTGAAGGTCTTTCTCTTCCACTGCAACTCGGCCGAGAAGTCAGGGAAGAGGAGGACGGAGGTGTTATTGTATTTAAGTGTGGGATGTTTACGAGCTTCTGCCAAAAACCTGTCCCTGTCTCGGTAGTTCAAAAAGCGGACCAGGAAAGGTCTGGGGAGATTCCCCGGGATGGCTCGGCCCGTGGGCACCCGATGGGCTCTTTCCACCACATAGGTAGGAGTAACAGTGGTAAGATCCAGCAGGTCCTTAAAGAATTCCTCCGCAAATTCCGCCGGACGATCACCCTCAGCCCCCTCAGGTAGGCCAAGGACTCTAACGTTGCTCCGCCTGAGCCGATTTTCGGCATCGTCAGATTTTGCAACGAGGGCCTGCACTGTGCGCTGTAACTCAGCAATGGAGGTGACGTGGGTAGCGGTGAGATCCTCAGTAGCCGAGATTCTGGATTCAGTCTCCGTCATCCTCCCCCTGATATTGTCCAAGTCGTTTCTTATCAGGTTGCATTCTTCAGCAAGATGATCGATGCGCATAAGCAGTGAGGTTCTGCTCTGTTCAATTGCTGCAAGGACCGTGGCGGTACTATCTTGCGGTAAAGGAGCTGAAGTCGTTGCCACTGGAGCGTCCCCGGGCTCCATCTCCAAATCAGCCAGTAAGGCCTGAAGCCTCCCGACCAAAACGGCGTCAGGTCTCGGCGAGGGGGAGGTCAGTGGCTTCTGCTGCGAAGTGGGCTTAGCAGGCTTAGGATGCGTCTTTTTGGAGGGCATCTGCGCCGGGGAAGACACAGGGGGGGGGTCCGCAGAGTGATTGAAAGGGGGCAGGCGAGAACCAGATGTGGTTGCGAACACGTACCTCTAATGGAGCAGGTAGTCAGGAATCCCTCCTCACCCGGAAGGAAGATGGAGAAGAGGGCAGAGATGCGGGAACCGTGCACCCGTGCCTGTGATGTGAGGAGGTCAGAGCAGTTCAGCAGGATGGGGCCCGGGAAAGCGGTGGCCGTCACCAGGCCTCAGCCAGGTCCAGCAATTAGTGTCAGCCCAGCATGGGGGGAGGAAGTGATGGGACTGCAGGCCTGTCCGCGCTCCGGAGCCCTGGATGGGGAGCACACACCGTCCCGAGTCCCAGGCTGGCAAGATGGCCGCCGTCAGCTAGGCCTCGGGAGGCCTCCACAGGGATCGTCAGCCTGGCAGGCCCTTCGAAACACAGCCAGGAGATGAGGAGGCAAGGGGGAGGCACTAGTATGGCCTGACAGAGCACCGGAGCCGCAGATGGTCAGGGCTCGGTGGACAGATGGGAAGCTCCGGCCGGGAAGATGGCGGCAGCGGCCACGAGTACAGGCCGACTGTGTCCGGGCGGATGTCTCTTCCAGCGGGCGGCTTCCCCACACAAGATCTGGCCAGGACAGAGCAGGAGAGAAAGGGGGCCAGTCCTGAGGCTGCGGCGGTGGTCACCGGGTCGACAGACGCTCGGATGGCACAGGATGGAGTGAAGCTCCGGCCGGGAAGATGGCGGCGGCGGTCACAAGCACAGGCCAGCTATGGCTGGGCGGATGTCTCCTTTGGTGTGCGGCTCCTCCGCACAACACACGGCCAGGTCAAAGCAGGAGAGGAAGGGGATCAGTCCCGAGGCTGTGGCGGTGCTCACCGGGTCAGCAGATGCACGGATGGCACAGGATGGGGAGAAGGATTAACGGAGCTATCTTGGAACACGTCTGCCGCTGCTCACATCGGGACACGCCCCCCCACCCCAAATTTTAAATAAAAAACCGGCATGGGTTCTCCCTCCAGGAGCATACCAGGCCCTTCGGTCTGGAATGGATTTAAAGGGGAATCCCCTAAGCCGAAAAAACGGCATGGGGTCCCCCTCAAAATCCAAACCAGACCCTTATCCGAGCACGCAACCTGGCAGGCCACAGGAAAAGAGGGGGGACGAGAGAGCGGCCCCCCTCCCTCCTGAACCGTACCAGGCCACATGCCCTCAACATGCGGGGTTTGGTGCTTTGGGGCAGGGGGGCGACCTGCGGCCCCCCCACCCCAAAGCACCCTGTCCCCATGTTGATGGGGACAAGGGCCTCGTCCCGACAACCCTGGCCGTTGGTTGTCGGGGTCTGCGGGCGGGGGCTTATCGGAATCCGGGAGCCCCCTTTAATAAGGGGGCCCCCAGATGCCGGCCTCCCACCCTATGTGAATGGGTATGGGGTACATCGTACCCCTACTCATTCACCTGGTGGAAAAAAAATGTCAATAAAAAAACACACACAGGTTTTTAAAGTAATTTATTACACAGCTCTGGGGGTCTTCTTCCGACTCCGGGGGTCTCTTCCGACTTAGGGGGTCTTCTTCTGCTAATGTAGTCTAAATTCTATCCACGCCAATAGAGTCTCTGTCCGTGATTCCTCCCGCTGTAATGCTGGGTGTTCGGTCCGCAACGATTTATATAGGCTTCTCATGACATCACAGTCACATGCTCCGGGTGGCCCCGGAGCATGTGACTGTGACGTCATGGGACCATGTGACTGTGACGTCATGAGAAGCCTATATAAATCATTGCGGACCGAACACCCAGCATTACAGCGGGAGGAAGCGACAAGTGAACATCGAGGAGGAGAAGAGGGAACAAGACGGCGACGGGAAGACCGGGCCCCTCCACTAGCAAAAGAGCTGGAAGAAGATAGTGGAGAAGCCCGGCAGAAGGACAACGGAGAGCCGGACGAGACGACGGGGAAGACCGGGCCTCTCCGCTAGCAAAAGAGCTGGAAGAAGATAGCGGAAAAGCCCGGCAGAAGGAAAAAGGCCCCGGAGAGCAGAAGAAGACCCCCGAAGTCGGAAAAGACCCCCGGAGTCGGAAGAAGACCCCCCGAGCTGTGTAATAAATTACTTTAAAAACCTGTGTGTGTTTTTTTATTGAATTTTTTTTTCCACCAGGTGAATGGGTAGGGGTACGATGTACCCCATACTTATTCACATAGGGTGGGGGGTCGGCATCTGGGGGCCCCCTTATTAAAGGGGGCTCCCGGATTCCGATAAGCTCCCGTCCGCAGACCACGACAACCAACGGCCAAGGTTGTCGGGACGAGGCCCTTGTCCCCATCAACATGGGGACAGGGTGCTTTGGGGTGGGGGGGCCGCAGGTCGCCCCCCTGCCCCAAAGCACCAAACCCCCCCATGTTGAGGGCATGTGGCCTGGTACGGTTCAGGAGGGAGGGGGGGCCGCTCTCTCATCCCCCCTTTTTTCCTGCGGCCTGCCAGGTTGCGTGCTCGGATAATGGTCTGGTTTGGATTTTGAGGGGGACCCCCACGCCGTTTTTTTCGGCTTAGGGGATTCCCCTTCAAATCCATTCCAGACCAAAGGGCCTGGTATGCTCCTGGAGAGGGAACCCATGCCGGTTTTTTATTTAAAATTTGGCGTGGAGTTCCCGCTCAGGATTCATACCAAACACAGTGCCTGGTATTGGCGGGAATCCACGTCGGATCTCCGTCCACCGGCCTCAATGTCAGCAATGCGTGTCGCTCATTGCGAAAGGAAAAACATTTTTCCTTTCCCAATGATGAGACAGCTCGGCGCTGGCTCTCGTGGCGGGGCTCGTAGGGTGTCAATCTCGCCGCTAGAAGAGGTGAGATTGACACAAAAACGGCGGCACCTACTGTAAGGCAATTCACATTTTCATAAGAACTCGGTAGAGGAACCCCCCACCATTCTTTGGAAAGGAGGTTGTTCTGCCTACAGGCCACCTTAACAGGGATAGCCCAAACAGATGTGCCAGGGGGTGAGCTGGGGTTGTGCCCCACCAAATGTGCGGTGGAGGGACTAGGCATCTCAGTTGTTCTTTTTGAGGTGAGCACTGCCTCTTCAGAGCATTCAGCCAATTGATTGTAAGTCAGTCTCTTGGGTGGGTAAATGACTCTTCTCTCTCTCTCTGCTCCTTAGGTGCTAAGGTCTCAGGTACACTAGACTCTTTTTCCTCCACAACTTCTTCTCCTTGGTTAGGCACACTTGACACTGTTTCTTCCCCAGCTTCCAGTTCTCCTTCTGTAAATGATGGGACCTCTTCAGGGTCTTCCATTGTCAGGGAGACCTGATCATCCTCCAGCTCTTCAGAAAGCATACTTTGAGGCACAAACTCGGGGGCCTCTGGCCTGAGAGTCCCAATGTCAATCACTTCAGGTGGGGACAATGGAGGGGTTGTGGGCCCTAATAGTTGAGACGACCACAACCAGTCTGATTCTGCCTCTTCATCTTCAGAGTCTTCATCCTCCACATCTTGAGGTACAGACTGAGACCTAGTGACTGGCCGAGACCCTTGAGATGTTGAGGGAGTCTCCTGTAAATCTGACATTGGTGGCAGGCGAACTGCCTCTGAGAGGGGCAGCAGGTGATTTTGATGCCAAGTCTTTAATGGGCCTACATCCCTTTCTGGTCTGATCTGGTATACTGGGAGCCCTGGTAGTTGCTTGCAGATGACATAAGTCTGTGACTTCCAGCGGTCAGCCAATTTATGTTTGCCAGGGACACACAGATTTCTCAACAGTACTCTATCACCTGGTTGCAGGTCCTGCACTCGGACTTTGAGATCAAATTTCTTTTTATTTCTCAGTCCTCTCCTGTCCGAGGTAGCTTGGGCCTTGTCATAGGCGGTCTTTAGACTTTTCCGCAGCCGATCAACATACCCTCTGTGGGAGGTTGCTGAGGTGTGATCCACAGATATGCCAAAGGCCAGGTCTACTGGTAATCGAGCCTCTCGCCCAAACATTAAGTGATTGGAGGAGTATCCTGTAGCATCATTTGCAGTATTGTTATAGGCATGAAAAATGGCATTTACATGTTTGCTCCAGTGTTGCTTTTTCTCCGAGCTTAATGTGCCCAGCATGTTAAGAAGAGTTTGGTTAAACCTTTCAGGTTGAGCATCCCCTTGGGGGTGGTAAGGAGTGGTTCTGGACTTTTTGATGCCTAATTGGTCTAAAAGTCTTTTAATAAGGCTACTTTTAAAGTCTCTCCCTTGATCCGAGTGGATACGCTGGGGCAAGCCATAGTGGACGAAGAACTTCTCTACTAAGACCTTGGCCACTGTTGATGCTTGCTGATCCTTTGTTGGGAATGCTTGGGCATATCTAGTAAAATGATCAGTTACCACCAAAATGTTTCCCTCTCCACTCAGATCCGGCTCCAGGCAAAGAAAGTCAATGCACACCAGCTCCATAGGTCCCTGACTTTGAATATGGCCCATTGGGGTGGCTCGGGAAGGCAGAGTCTTCCTTTGGATACATTGAATACAAGAGTGGCAGTAACCCTTGACTTCAGCCCGCATGCAGGGCCAGTAGAATCGATCCCTCACCAGATGGAAAGTTCTCTCAGGTCCTAGATGGCCATGGTTATCGTGGAGGGCCATCAACACTGTCTCTCTGTGTTTCCTGGGTAAGAAAAACTGCCACTTTTCTTCCAGACCATCAGAGGGGCCCCTTCGGTAGACCACCCCTTGATGTAACTGCAACCGATCCCATTCCCGGTGTAGCAGATGAGCCTCCTTTGGGGAATCAGTGAGGAGCATGTCAGGGCACTGATTCTCCAGAGCCTTCAATGCCAAGTTACCCAGAGGGTCTTCCAACTGGTCCCTTCTCAGGTCCTTCTTTGACAACTTTGGCAGGCCTTCATCCCCCACTTGGGTCACATTGCAGTAACATTTGGGTACTCCAGCAGCAGAAACTCCAATCTCTTCGGCCCTAGATCCTTCTCCAGCCTGACGTTCAGCCCCTGGTATAAGGCTCGCACTCCATCTGGTGTCACTTGGGTCCACTCTTCAGGAGAGTCACTGGGGCCATGAGGCCTTCTTGAGAGGACGTCTGCATCCCTGTTCCCAACTCCAGGCCGATATTTCAAACTGAAGGTGAAACCTGAGAGGGCAGCCAACCAGCTATGTCTTGTGGCATCCAGCTTGGCTGTAGTGAGGAGGTAGGTGAGTGGATTGTTGTCAGTCTTGACCACAAACTCTGCCCCGTAGAGGTAGTCTCTCAACTTATCCACTACAGCCCACTTCAAGGCCAGGAACTCAAGCTTGTGCGTGGGGTAGTTCCTTTCAGTAGGGACCAAACTCCTACTCACATAGGCAACAGGGCGTAGGTGACCATTATGTTCTTGGTATAGCACCCCGCCCAGCCCATTTCGACTGGCATCGACGTGTAATTCGTATGGCTTGGCGGTGTCGGCATAGGCCAAGACTGGGGCAGTGGTTTGGCTCCTTTTTAATTGACTGAAGGCTTCTTCACACTTGGAAGTCCACTGATCTGCGCTGGACTCTTTAGGTCTTCTAGGCCCCTTTGTGTGGGCTTCACAGGTTTGACTGGTTCTGGGACATCTTCCTCTCCTTCACTCCTCAGTAGTTCATTGAGTGATCGGGCTATTTTGGCAAATCCTTCTACAAATCTTCGGTAGTAGGAGCAGAATCCCAGAAATTACCGAAGCTTGGTCACATTAGTGGGTCTTGGCCAAGAGGTGATGGCATCCAGCTTCTCAGGGTCCATGGCTAGCCCCTCGGCAGACACGATGTGGCCAAGTTAGTGGACCGAGGGCTGATAAGGAGAGCTTCAGACCTTTTTCATGAAGTCTCTTAAGGACCTTCTCCAACCGCTCTTCATGCTCTTCCAGAGTCCTGCCGAACACTATGATGTCGTCCAGGTACACCAGCACTTCAATCAGGTTCATGTCGCCCACTGTTTTTTCCATCAGTCTTTGGAAGGTGGCCGGGGCTCCTGACAACCCTTGAGGCATGCGATCAAACTCAAAGAACCCCACTGGGGTAATGAAGGCAGTTTTCTCTTTATCCTCGGGGTGCATGGGGATCTGGTAATACCCACTCTTCAGGTCCATCATACTGAACCACTTGGCTCCTGACAGGCTCTGCAGGGCGTCTTCTATCCGAGGGGTGGTTCACGTAGGTCCTCCAAGTCTCCCAGAGGAACCCTTTCTCTGAACGGTTTGTCTTCTTGCAGACGGATCTTGTGGGTGCCACTCTTTGCACACCCTACATTGAATTAGTTCTTGGAGAATGCAGTCTTCCATCGGGCGAACTGGGCTCTAACCGTTTCTCTCCATTCTGGTGGGAGGGTGGTGTCTTCTGGGCAGAACTTCTCTACTGGGATCTCACCCTTCTGCTCCTTCTTCAAGTCAGATGGCGAGACTGGGGTGGCTGTGTTCACCTGGCACAACAGCATTCTGGCCGGTACCTTCACAGGTGAGGTGGTCGTGTTGTGAACACTTACTGAGACTTTTCCATGAATCCTCTGCAGGGTCTTCAATGGAACTACTTCGGGGATTATTTCTATCCCCTTTCCTTCCTTCCGTTGGAGCGTTTCAAGGACAATAAAGGGGCCTGGTTGCTTCCAAGTAAGCTTGACAGACCCTCTCAGACAAGTCACCTCCCCGGGCTGTAGTATTTTCTCGCCCCTTTCCAGACGCCATATCTTGCCTACTCCTGATGGGGCCCTCTGTTCTAGTACTAGACGCTGGTATGCCTGTTTTAGCAGTGGGTGCATTCCTGTCGTTGAAGTACTCCGCTCCTGGGCCAGAGGTGTCAACAGTCTCCTGACTAGGTCAGTGTTAGTCCCTATAATGAGGGAACTTTTACTAGCCCCTGGCGGCCAAGGGCAAACCACGGCCAAGGTGTCAAAAGTCTCTGTTTATCCTGCCACTGAGGGGTCAAAGGTTAGTTTGATTGGTAAATAACCATCATAGGGTATTTTGAGTTCCAATGCTCCATATCTCCAGTTTTTCCAACTTCTGCAAAGGCAAGTGTTTAAGGTGCTTGTCATAGAAGTCTCTGTACAGGAGAGTCACTTGAGCCCCAGTATCCAGGAGGGCCTTGGTGTAAATATCTTCTACCTGGATTGAGACTACTGGGGAGGGCCCCACTAATTTGACAGGAAACTTTCGGAGAGGGGCCTGCTTGGCCGGTTCAGTGTTTTGTACCCTTACTTCTCTCTTTCTGGAACTTTGACTGGATTTTGACCCCTGTTTGGTCTGGTGTGCACTGACTCTCCGCCGCCGAGCAGGTTGGGTCAAAGACCGGGAGACATTAGCTAGCTCAGAGGCAACAACTGGAGCCCTAGGCGAGGGTCGGGACTCCCGATGTTATCTCCTCACGTCGTTAGATTTTATGGAGTTAGCTGAAACTGGTGGGCATCCGGTTGACTCCCTCACCGGGGCCCTCTGGAGTTTTCCGCTGGCTTGTGGTACTGGGCTGCAGCTTTCTCTGGGCTTGGACATACTTCCCGATAATGTCCGACTCCTCCACAATTGAAACAGATTATCAGTTTCCTTGGTTTCTGCACTTGGGCAACATTAGAGCTGAGAGACTTCTTGGGCTCCTCTGGAGTGTTTCCACTGGGCAGACCAGTTGGCTGGTTGGTCAGTATGGACATCATCTCTATTAGTTGGGACACTTGAGTCTTTAGAAGCTCAACCTGAGGTTCCCCATCATCAGAATTTATCACTCTGACTCTGGCAGAGGATTCAGTTTTCTGACTCTTCTTGCTGTCCAACATGACTTCTTCCTCCCTGACAATCCGGATCAAGTCTGGATATTTCAAGATACCACCATCTTGCCGGGTTCTCAACAGGAGGGTAATGGGGTTTAAAGGTTGGGCACCTTTCAAAACTTGCTTTGCTCTGATCTCGTCCACATCCTGAGGGTCTAACCCCTTTTTCAGCAGGATCTGATGTATGGTCTTGTCAAGGCACCTCATGTACTCTGACAACTTCTCTCCCTCTTTCTGATACGAGTGTTCCATCTGGTAGATGAGGTCGGTGGCTTTCTCAGTGCGACCGAATACATCCTGTAAGATGCTCAGGTAGTCTTGGGCAGTACAGTTTTTCTTACTGAGCTTCAGGTTGCGAATGGCTTCCAGGGCGGGTCCCTTCAGACTCTCCGAGATCCTCTGTTTCTTATGTGGCTCTGGTATGTCCCATTCATCCAAAGCTTGGGTAGCCTGGTCCAGCCATTCTTCAAAACTGTCTTCCACCAAGGGTACCGGTTGCCTTTCCGAGAAGATTCTGAGCTTCCTGTAGCCAGCAGCCGAGTATGCGTGGGGATCCTTTTGGCACTTTTTGACAAATTCCCCAAGGACAGCACAAAGTTCGGGCCCAATGGTGGCCAAAGGTGACTTAGCAGGAACTCCTGGTTTGCTAGAGTCAGCTTGACTGGATGAGATAGGACCGTCTTTGGGTGCCTCTGGGTGTATCACATTTAGTTCTCCCTTGTTGGCCAACTTCACACTTGGACCCCTGAAGTGTTCAGGGATTTCCTGCTTCCACTCAATCAATAAGTATGTGGTGTCCCTGTGTCTGTCTTTACAGAAATCACCCATGCTTTCTTGTCTGGGGACAGTGTCTTCATGGCTTGACTTAACTGGTCTTCACCCCAGTACTCTCCTGGAATTTCAAGCACCACACTGAACTCTGAGCGGGCGTTTTCTTCCTTGCACCATGCTATAGCATCAGCAGAATCAATTTTTGGTGCCGGTAGAGGTTCTGTCTAGGGGGGGTTTAGATTGCAGAGTCACAGGAATCCTGGACGAGCCCCCACGTGTAGCACTACCCCCCGTAGGAGCTGCTGGTTTAGATTTTGGGCCTGTACTCTGCCTATCAACCCCTGTAATTTGGCTCGATTCCCCCTTGGCACAACTGGACAAAATTACAGCAATGTGATTGTGGGCCTCTGAAGTGCTATAGAGGGCCACAATGATACCCCACAACAATAAATGTAGTTAAATATTGTTACCTTAATGTGGTCTGCCTGCCACACAGCTGCAAAAGACAGAGTCCCACACAAGATGTAGTTCAACCAAAAGGTAATATGTTTACTTGGTAAAAAAATTGGAATAGAGATTACACATGTAATATTTGACTCAAACAGATCCCTGTGAGAGTCGACTGACATACATATACACAACAGTTCCAGGTTTTCACTTATCGAATAAGAGACCCAATTTACACAACTTGGGGTCAGACCTGAGGAAGTTCATGGTGGAGGAATCTCCCACTGCAATGACATGACTTATCCAATAAGTCCCATCCAGCTCACTGAAACAACACAATAACAATAAAATAAACGCAAACGGTCAGCTTACACATATAAGTTCAATAAGCTATCTGGCTCCCCCTAGTGGGCAGCTCAACTGGTGCGTGTCCCGCTGTATCAACCTATGCAGTGAACTGAACTGATGATGGTTCCTAAATGTTTCCAGTAATCTTCGGCTAGCTTTTGTTGGTGCACTTGAGTATTTGTAATCCAACAAACAAGGTGAAGAAAGAATGAAAACTTAAAATGTGCAGTATGAGGGCAAGTGGAATGCTGATCCTCCCAAAGCGATAAGTCACTCCCGAGTGTAGCGTGTCCCCACTAGGGATGAGCTACGAGTTCGAGTCGAACTCATGTTTGACTCAAACATTGCCTGTTGGCACGTTCGCCGAACAGCGAACAATTTGGGGTGTTCACGGCAAATTCAAAAAGCCACGGAACACCCTGTAAAACTCTATGGGAGAAATCTAAAGTGCTCATTTTAAAGGCTTATATGCAAGTGATCATCATAAAAAGTGTTTGGGGGCCCGGGTCTTGCCCCAGGAGACATGTATCAATGCAAAAAAAAGTTTTAAAAATTGCATTTCTTTCGGGTGCAGTGATTTTAATAATGCTTAAAGTGAAACAATAAAAGAGAAATATTCCTTTAAATTTCATATCTGGGGGGTGTATAGTATGCCTGTAAAGCAGCGCTTGTTTCCCTTGCTTAGAACTGTCCCTGCACAAAGTTTCATTTCTGAAGGAAAAAAAGTCATTTAAAAGCACTCGCGGCTATAATGAATTGTCAGCTCCCGGCAATACAGAGAAAAGTAATTGATAAAAAATTTTTTAAAAAATGCGTGGGGTTCCCCTATAATTCAATTACCAGGCCCTTCAGGTCTGGTATGGATATTAAGGGGAACCCTGCGTCAAATAAAAAAAATGACGTGGGGTTCCCCCCAAATATCCATACCAGACCCTTCAGATCTGGATTTTAAGGGGAACTCCACACCAAATAAAAAAAAAATGGCGTGGAGTTCCCCCTAAAAATCCATACCATACCCTTTATCCGAGCACGCAACCTGGCAGGCCGCAGGAAAAGAGGGGGGGATGAGAGAGCGCCTCCCCCCCTCCTGAACCGTACCAGGTCACATGCCCTCAACATGGGGAGGATGCTTTGGGGGTCTGTGACCCCTCAAAGCACCATGTCCCCATGTTGATGGGGACAAGGGCCTCATCCCCACAATCCTTGCCCGGTGGTTGTGGGGGTCTGTGGGCCCCCCTATGTGAATTGGTAAGGGGTACATTGTACCCCTACCATTTCACAAAGAAACTGTAAAAAAAATTACACAGACACTGTTGGGAAAAGTCCTTTATTAAAAATAAAAAAATTAAAAATAAAAAACCCATTCCAGCGATGTAATCCAGTGTCCCGCGGTGATCCGATGTCCAGCGCTGTAGTCTCCACCCCACACGAAACGTCATTGGCTGAGCGGACCTACACTGCGGAGGAAGTTCCCCATCAGGTCCGCCCAGCCAATGATGTAGGCGGGGTCTGAGGTACGAGGGGGCAAGGCGGACCTGGGGAACTTCCTCCGCAGTGTAAAAAATGAATAGACCCGCCCCTTCTCACTTTCCCCATCAGGTCCGTTCAGCCAATGACGTAGGTGAAAGGCTGAGCGGACCTGATGGGGAACGTGAGAAGGGGCGGGTCTATTAATTTTTTACACTGCGGAGGAAGTTCCCCGTCAGGTCCGCTCAGCCAATGACGTAGGCGGGGTCTGAGACACGAGGGGGCCTCCGCCCCCTCGTACCTCAGAGCCCGCCTACGTCATTGGCTGAGCGGACCTGATGGGGAACTTCCTCCGCAGTGTAGGTCCACTCAGCCAATGACGTTTGGTGTGGAGTGGAGACTGCAGCACAGGACATCGGATCACCGCGGGACACTAGATTACATCGCTGGGTTGTTTTTTTTTTTTTTTTTTTAATAAAGGACTTCCAGTTAGTTATGTTGGTGGGCAGGTGCCCTCTCACTACATGAGGCTTCGCCTCGCCGGTTGGCTCCGTCCGTTCTCAACCTCTGGACAGGTCGTGTTCCCTGATCCTCCGCACAGCCGTTCACGAGGTGTCGGTGGATAGGTGACTCTGGATGCTTTGGAGTGTAGAGGGGTCCCTCTCCCTGGTCCGATCAGCAGGGCTGTGGCAGGAATCCCTCCGACAGGCGATCCGGTCTCCGTCACTTTAGGCCCAGACTTCTCCAGCCTAAACACGATAGCCGCAGGCCTCTTGCCTGTTGTCCGATGGCGTCCCAAGAGGCCACGCAAGAGCCCCGCCTTGCCTTAAATAAGTTCTCCCAGCAGGCTGTGCGTGGCACCAAGCCTCTTTGGCGCAATAGTGGCCTTGTGGGTAATGTAGTCTAAATTCTATCCACGCCAATAGAGTCTCTGTCCATGATTCCACATTACCCATAATGCTCTATCCATGAATAACTGAACCAAACAACTTTTAGTAGTCTAGCATAAACGGGCACCAGAGGGAGCCAAGTTCTTATAGGCTCAAACTGTAGTCCATAAGCTACATGAAAAAGTGACACCTTGCTACATATATATACATATAAACTGTATCCAGTTTAGCTAGATCTCACTGCAGACCGTTCCTGGTGTACTGTTTCTAATATACTTCCAGCAGGTGATTCAGTTAGCTGCAGTGTATGTGGTATATATATCTATCTATCTATCTATCTATATATATATATATATATATATATATATATATATATACATCCAGGCTTTGTATATTGTAAGATTGGGGGTTGTTAGCTCTTGTGGTGGATGCGTATTTCCAGTGATGCAAACCAGTCAGCAACTCTGTTTAAGGTCATGGTAGCCCATTTTTATTTAAAAGCACGAAAGTTCACAAACACATCTGTAGTATTCACAGGGGGGTTCCACCATTCCTGTATCTTTCATACTAACAGTAGCCTCGTAGCTTTACCTTCTAGCGATACAGGCCTTTAGCCTAGGCCTGACGGTCTGTTCCTCAGACCCAAAGAGTGTCCAAGAGTTTCAGCTTTCTCCTAGCTTCTCCTGGTCAGCACCTTTGTTGCTGTATCACTAATGGTGTCTGCCTCCTGCAGACATGCACCGCCTTTGACTCCACTTCAGAGGATGAGAGTCCACTCGACTCTCATGCACACAGACTTCCTCTCTATTGGGTGGAGCCCCGATCCATAATCACCTCTGACTCCACTTCAGAGGATGAGAGCCCACCTGACTCTCATGCACACAGACTTCCTCTCTGTTGGGTGGAGCCCTGATCCATAATCACCTCTGAACTAAATAGCCCAAGACACAGCTGTTCTATCAGCGTGTCTTTCTTTACCAAATCTGGCATAAACCACGACTCTTGAAGGTCGCACAAAGTCGCACCCTCACAATATATATATATATACAGTGGGGAGAACAAGTATTTGATACACTGCCGATTTTGCAGGTTTTCCTACTTACAAAGCATGTAGAGGTCTGTAATTTTTATCATAGGTACTCTTCAACCCTGAGAGGCAGAATCTAAAACAAAAATCCAGAAAATCACATTGTATGATTTTTAACCACTTGGCAACAACCTGCCGACAAATAACGTCGACAAGGTGGTTGTTTAACTCTGGGAGGACGTTATATAACGTCCTCCCAGAATCGCGCTCCCGCGCGCCCCCTGGGGCGCGCACACGGGAAACTCCTCTGGACCCGGCGGATCATGAATCGCGGTAAATCGCCGCTGATAGCGGCCGTTTACCACGTGATCGCTCCGTCAAATGACGGAGCAATCACTTGTAAACAGACCGGCGTCATGTGATGACGCCGGTTCCTCCCTCCCCTCTCTGTACCGATCGGTACAGTGTGAGAGGAGAGGGGGAGGGAGCGGATGGCAGCAGCAGCTCTGTGGGCTGGATCTGTGACAATTGCAGTCACAGATCCAGCCATCCATCCATCCCTGCTCAGCCATCCCTGTGCAATACCCTGCCAATACTCTGCAATACACCCTGCCAATACTCTGCAAAATACTCTGCGCAATACTCTGCAAAATACTCTGCAATACCCTGGTGCAATACTCTGCAATACCCTGCGCAATACTCTGCAATACCCTGCGCAATACTCTGCAATACCCTGCGCAATACCCTGCAAAATACTCTGCAATACCCTGCGCAATACTCTGCAATACCCTGCACAATACCCTGTGCAATACTCTGCAATACCCTGCGCAATACTCTGCAATACCCTGCGCAATACTCTGCAATACCCTGCACAATACCCTGCAAAATACTCTGCAATACCCTGCGCAATACCCTGCAAAATACTCTGCAATACCCTGCGCAATACTCTGCAATACCCTGCAATACCCTGCGCAATACCCTGCGCAATACTCTGCAATACCCTGCGCAATACTCTGCAATACCCTGCGCAATACTCTGCAATACCCTGCGCAATACTCTGCAAAATACTCTGCAATACCCTGCACAATACTCTGCAATACCCTGCACAATACTCTGCAATACCCTGCAATACCCTGTGCAATACCCCCTGTGCAATACCCCGTGCAATACCCTGCCATACTCCGCAATACCCTGCCATAGTCCGCAATACTCCGCAATGCCCTGCAATACTCCGCAATACTCCGCAATGCCTGGCAATACTCTGCAATAACCACTTCCCGCCCGCCGGCCGTCATATGACGTCCTTGACTTTGTGCGGGGATATCTGAATGATGGGAGCAGCTACAGGCATCATTCAGATATTAGTTTTTTCAGCCGGCGATTCCATACACCATAAGAACAATCATAGCGGCTGTTCCGCCGCTTGATCATTCTTACGGGAGGTGAGAGGGGATGCCCCCCCTCCCGCTGCCCTCCGGTGCTTCTACCGACTCACCGCTACGATCAAAGCCAGGATTGTTGTTTTTTTTTGTTTGTTTTTCAGGCTTCCCAGCCTAGAGGTGAGATGTGGGGTCTTATTGACCCCACATCTCACTGTAAAGAGGACCTGCCATGCCATATTCCTATTACAAGGGATGTTTACGTTCCTTGTAATAGGTATAAAAGTTTTTAAAAAAAAATTTGGGGCGGAAAAACACGTCAAACTAAAATAAATAAAGTAAAATGAACAATAAAAAAATATTATTTTTTTTAAAGCGCCCCTGTCCCCGTGAGCTCGCATACAGAAGCGAACGCATACGTAAGTCCCGCCCACATATGAAAACGGTTTTCAAACCACACATGTGAGGTATCTCTGCGAACGTTAGAGCGAGAGCAATAATTTTGGCCCTAGACCTCCTCTGTAACTCAAAACATGTAACCAGTAAAAATATTTAAAGCGTCGCCTATGGGGATTTTTTAAGTAGCGAAGTTTGGCGCCATTCCACGAGTGTGTGCAATTTTTAAGGGTGACATGTTAGGTATCTATTTACTCGGCGTAACTTCATCTTTCACATTATGCAAAAACATTGGGCTAACTTTACTGTTTTGTATTTTTTAAGCACAAAACATTTTTTTCCGTAAAAAACGCGTTAAAAAAAATTGCTGCGCAAATATCGTGCGAGATAAAAAGTTGCAACAACCACCATTATATTCTCTAAGGTCTTTGCTAAAAAAACATATATAATGTTTTGGGGTTCTATGTAATTTTCTAGCAAACAAATGATGATTTTTACATGTAGGAGAGAAATGTCAGAATTGGCCTGGGTGCTCCAGAACGCCTGAAGGTGCTCCCTGCATGTTGGGCCTCTCTATGTGGCCACCCTGTGTAAAAGTCTCACACATGTGGTATCGCCATACTCGGGAGTAATAGCAGAATGTGTTTTGGGGTGTAATTTGTGGAATGCATATGCTGTGTGTGAGAAATAACCTGCTAATATGACAATTTTGTGAAAAAAAAAAGAGAAAAAAAAAATCTTGATTTTGCAAAGAATTGTGGGAAAAAATGACAACTTCAAAAAACTCACAATGCCTCTTTCTGAATACCTTGGAATGTCTTCTTTACAAAAAGGGGTCATTTGGGGGGTATTTGTACTTTTCTGGCATGTTAGGGTCTCAAGAAATGAGATCGGCCGTCAGTACTTCAGGTGTGATCAATTTTCAGATATTGGCACCATAGCTTGTGGACTCTATAACTTTCACAAAGGCCAAATAATATCCACCAATTTGTACTTATTTTTACCAAAGATATGTAGCAGTATAAATTTTAGCCAAAATTTATGAAGAAAAAATTGTAATTTGCAAAATTTTATAACAGAAACGAAAAAAAAATCATTTTTTTACAAAATTTTCAGTCTTTTTTCTCTTATAGCGCAAAAAATAAAAAACCCAACAGTGATTAAATACCACCAAAAGAAAGCTCTATTTGTGTGAAAAAAAGGACAAAAAATTCATATGGGTACAGTGTTGTATGACTGAGTAATTGTCATTCAAAATGTGAGAGCACCGAAAGCTGAAAATTGGTCTGGTTATTAAGGGGGTTTAAGTGCCCAGTGGTCAAGTGGTTAAAGCGGTTGTATACCGCAAAACCTTTTTTTTTTTCGGCCAACCTGCAAGGCAAAGGTATAATGAGCTAGTATGACTAGCATACTAGCTCATTTTCAATCACTTACCTTAGATGGAGCGATGACGTCACTCCCGCACATGCACATGCGCGGGGAACGGCACGATCCCCGCGCATGCGCAAATTTCCGGCAGTGTCCGGCAGGCTCCCATTCAAGAGCCGCCGCGCTCAGTGCTCCTGCGCCGTTATCTACGGCGCGCATGCGCCGTAGATAGCGGTACAGTTTTTTTTGCAAATATCTCCGAGACTGTGTAGGTCTCGGAGATATTACAAGCACCTACAGGTAAGCCTTAATGTAGGCTTACCTGTAGGTGCTTGTACAAAATTTGGGTATACAACCACTTTAAGTAATTCATTTGCATTTGATTGCATGACATATGTATTTGATCACCTACCAACCAGTAAGAATTCCGGCTCTCACAGACCTGTTATTTTTTCTTTAAGAAGCCCTCCTGTTCTCCACTCATTACCTGTATTAACTGCACCTGTTTGAACTCGTTACCTGTATAAAAGACAGCTGTCCACACACTCAATCAAACAGACTTCAACCTCTCCACAATGGCCAAGACCAGAGAGCTGTGTAAGGACATCAGGGATAAAATTGTAGACCTGCACAAGGCTAGGATGGGCTACAGGACAATAGGCAAGCAGCTTGGTGAGAAGGCAACAACTGTTGGTGCAATTATTAGAAAATAGAAAAAGTTCAAGATGACGGTCAATCTCCCTCGGTCTGGGGCAAGATCTCCCCTCGTGGGGCATCAATGATCATGAGGAAGGTGAAGGGTCATCCCAGAACTACACGGCAGGACCTGGTCAATGGCCTGAAGAGAGCTGGGACCACAGTCTCAAAGAAAACCATTAGTAACACACTACGACATCATGGATTAAAATCCTGCAGCGCATGCAAGGTCCCCCTGCTCAAGCCAGCGCATGTCCAGGCCCATCTGAAGTTTGCCAATGACCATCTGGATGATCCAGAGGAGGAATGGGAGAAGGTCATGTTGTCTGATGAGACAAAAATAAAGCTTTTTGGTCTAAACTCCACTCGCCGTGTTTGGAGGAAGAAGAAGGATATGTATAACCCCAAGAACACCATCCGAACCGTGAAGCATGGAGGTGGAAACATCATTCTTTGGGGATGCTTTTCTGCAAAGGGGACAGGATGACTGCACCGTATTGAGGGGAGGATGGATAGGGCCATGTATCGCAAGATCTTGGCCAACAACCTCCTTCCCTCAGTAAGAGAATTGAAGATGGGTCGTGGCTGGGTCTTCCAGCATGACAATGACTGAAACACACAGCCAGGGTAACTAAGGAGTGGCTCCGTAAGAAGTATCTCAAGGTCCTGGAGTGGCCTAGCCAGTCTCCAGACCTGAACCCAATAGAAAATCTTTGGAGGGAGCTGAAAGTCTGTATTGTCCAGCAAGAGCCCCGAAACCTGAAGGATCTGGAGAAGCTCTGTATGAAGGAGTGGGCCAAAATCCCTGCTGAGTGTTTGCAAACCTGGTCAAGAACTACAGGAAACGTCTGATCTCTGTAATTGTAAACAAAGGTTTCTGTACCAAATATTAAGTTCTGTTTTTCTGATGTACCAAATACTTATGTCATGCAATAAAATGCAAATTAATTACTTAAAAATCATACAACGTGATTTTCTGGATTTTTGTTTTAGATTCTGTCTCTCACAGTTGAAGAGTACCTATGATAAAAATTACAGACCTCTACATGCTTTGTAAGTAGTGGTGCAACGGATCAGTGGTGATCCGTGATCCGAACGGGTCACCCTGTTCGGATCGGATCACCACGCGATCCGCGGAGCGCTCCGGAGCCTCAGCCGTAGGAAAGGCCGCGGCTTTGTCCTAGCTCCGGAGCGGCGGCCATCTTGGTACACCCGGCGGCGGCCGCTGTAGTGACGTTTCTCCGCCATCTTGCTCCACCCCACACTCCTGCACAGTAATGATAGAGAAGGGGCCAAGCGGACATCTTGTTACACCCAACGGAGTTTTAGATTTCAGTTCATTTCAACACAAAACGGAGCTTGTCAGCTTTAATACATTATTTGGAAATCCATCGGACTGTTTACATGTTAAATTTAAAAGCAGCAGCAAACCTTACATGCTTGCTAATGTGACGGAACACCTCTGATTTTCACATTTAACATTTACCGTATTTATCGGCGTATAACACGCACTTTTGTCCCCTTTAAATCAGGGGAAAATCGTTGGTGCCTGTTATACGCCGATACTCCGTCGAATTCCCCTGTTGAAACGAACGAGAGGAGCGAGCGGAGCCGAAGCCGAAGTACACTCGGCTTTACTCGGCTCCTCTCGCAGTCCCGCCCATCTCTGACTGCGCCGCTGACATAGAGAAAGCCGAGTGTACTTCGGCTAGTCTCGGCTCCTCTCGCAGTCCTGCCTGTGACTGTGAGCAGAGCCGAGTCTAGCCGAAGTACACTCGGCTTTCTCTGTCAGCGGCGCAGTCAGTGGAGATGGGCGGGACTGCGAGAGGAGCCGAGTCTTGCCGAAGTACACTTGGCCCCGCTCGCTCCTCTCCACAGAAATCGGCTCCAAATTTAAAAAAAACGGCGAGACGGACAAGATTGCAAAGGCACTGGGCAAGGCTGCAGATGGACAGATGGACACTGGGCAAGGCTGCAGATGGACACTGGGCAAGGCTGCAGATGGACAGATGGACACTGGGCAAGGCTGCAGATGGACAGATGGACACTGGGCAAGGCTGCAGATGGACAGATGGACACTGGGCAAGGCTGCAGATGGACAGATGGACACTGGGCAAGGCTGCAGATGGACAGATGGACACTGGACAAGGCTGCAGATGGACAGATGGACACTGGGCAAGGCTGCAGATGGACACTGGGCAAGGCTGCATGCTGCATTTAAATGTAAGTTTTTTTTCCTTGAATTTCCCTCCTAAAAGTTTTTTTCCTTAAAATTCCCTCCTAAACTTGGGGTGCGTGTTATACGCCGGCGCGTGTTATACGCCGATAAATACGGTAGTTAAATGTGAAAATCAGAGGTGTTCTGTCACATTAGCAAGCATGTAAGGTTTGCTGCTGCTTTTAAATTTAACATGTAAACAGTCCGTTGGATTTACAAATACTGTATTTAAGCAAATAAGCTCCGTTTTGTATTGAAAATAACTGAAATCTAAAACTCCCGTGGGTGTAACGAGATTGTGTTTTTTTTTTTTTTTTGCTGATCCGAAAAATGATCCGATCCGTGACTCTGATCCGAGGATCGATCCGATCCGTGAGTTTTTTCATCTGTTGCACCCCTATTTGTAAGTAGGAAAATATGCAAAATCGGCAGTGTATCAAATACTTGTTCTCCCCACTGTATATATATATATATATATATATATATATATATATATATATATATATATACAAAGCCTGGATGTATATATATATATATATATATATATATATATATATATATATATATATATATACTAAATACACTATACACAATATATACACTATACACAATATATATACGCACACTGTATCCAGTTTAGCTAGATCTCACTGCAGACCACTCCTGGTGTACTGTTTCTAATATACAGTAGTTCAGGCAGGCAGGTGATTTAGTTAGCTGCAGTGTATTTAGTATATATATATATATATATATATATATATATATACACACATCCCGGCTTGTGTGTATATATATATATATATATATATATATATATATATATATATACACTGTATCCTGTGTAGCTATATCTGACTGCAGGCCATTCCTGGTGTTAGTGTACGTTTTCAACTACACTTTCAGGCAGGCAGGCAGGTGATTCAGTGATCTGCAGTGCATAAAGATATAAAGATATATATACAGTCTCCTACATATATATCCACTGCATTCTAGTCTAGCCAAGCCTATATTTGACTATAGGCCATTCCTGGTGTATGTATTCAAAGACAATTTCAGGCAGGCAAGCCAGGCAGGTGATTCAGTGATGTGCAGTGCATAAAATATATATACTGTCTCCTACATATATATCCACTGCATTCTAGTCTAGCCAAGCCTATACCTGACTACAGGCCATTCCTGGTGTACGTATTCATAGACACTTTCAGGCAGGCAGGCCAGGCAGGTGATTCAGTGATCTGCAGTGCATAAAATATATATACTGTCTCCTACATTTATATCCACTGCATTCTAGTCTAGGGATGAGCTTCGAGTTCGAGTCGAACTCATGTTCGACTCGAACATTGCCTGTTCGCAGTTCGCCGAACAGCGAACAAATTGGGGTGTTCGCGGCAAATTCTAAAAATCTATGGGAGAAATCTGAAGTGCTAATTATAAAGGCTTATATGCAAGTTATTGTCCTAAAAAGTGTTTGGGGACCGGGGTCCTGCCCCAGGGGACATGTATCAATGCAAAAAGAAGTTTTAAAAACGGCCGTTTTTTCGGGAGCAGTGATTTTAATAATGCTTAAAATGAAAAAATAAAAGTGAAATATTCCTTTAAATTTCGTACCTGGGGGGTGTGTATGATATGCATGTGAAGTGGCGCATGTTTCCCGTGCTTAGAACTGTCCCTGCAAAAAATGTCATTTTTGAAAGAAAAAAAGTCTTTTAAAACTGACTCGCGGCTATTAATGAATTGTCGGCTCCCGGCAATACATACAAAAGTCATTGATAAAAAAAAAAAAAAAAAAGCGCGGGGGTTCCCCAGAATTCAATTACCAGGCCCTTCAGGTCTGGAATGGATATTAAGGGGAACCCCGCCGCAAATTAAAAATTTGACGTGGGGTTCCCCCAAATATCCATTCCAGGCCCTTCAGATCTGGCATGGATTTTAAGGGGAACTCCACCCCAAATTTTCAAAAAATGGCGTGGAGTCCCCCTAAAAATCCATACCAGACCCCTTATCCGAGCACACAACCTGGCCGGGCGCAGGGGAAAAGGGGGGGACGAGAGAGCGCCCCCCCTCCCTCCTGAACCGTACCAAGCCACATGCCCTCAACATGGGGAGGATGTCCCCATGTTGATGGGGACAAGGGCCT
This sequence comes from Rana muscosa, assembly GCA_029206835.1. Lineage (NCBI taxonomy): Eukaryota > Metazoa > Chordata > Amphibia > Anura > Ranidae > Rana > Rana muscosa. The sequence continues at coordinate 5,877,668 of CM055119.1, read as the reverse complement.
CATCCCCACAACCCTTGCTCGGTGGTTGTGGGGGTCTGCGGGCGGGGGGCTTATCGGAATCTGGAAGACCCCTTTAACAAAGGGGACCCCCAGATCCCACCCCCCCTATGTGAATTGGTAAGGGGTACATTGTACCCCTACCATTTCACGAAGAAAGCGTAAAAAAATGTTTAAAAAAACACACAAACACCTTGAAAAAGTCCTTTATTTAAAATAATAATAAAAAAAAAAAACATTCCAGCGCTGAAATCCAGTATCCCGCGGCGATCCCGATGTCCAGCGCTGTCCTTCATTGGTTGTGCCTGAGCAGACCTGATGGGGAACTCCCTCTCAGTATTTTAAATGTATAGACCCGCCCCTTCTAAAGTTCCCCATCAGGTCCGCTCCCTCGGTATGTCAGACCCGCCTACGTCATTGGCTTGAGTGGGGAACTTCCTTCACTGTGTAATTTAAATTTACATAGTGAAGGAAGTTCCCCGCTAAAGCCAATGACGTAGGCGGGTCCGACATACCGAGAGGGCGGACCTGATGGGGAACTGCTCTCACTTTGGCAATACATGTATAGACCCGCCCCTTCTCATGTTCCGCATCTGGTCCGCTGAGCGGACCTGATGGGGAACTTTAGAAGGGGCGGGTCTATACATTTAAAATACTGAGAGGAAGTTCCCCATCAGGTCCGCTCAGGCACAACCAATAAAGGACAGCGCTGGACATCGGGATCGCCGCGGGACACTGGATTTCACCGCTGGAATGTTTTTTTTTTTTTAAATAAAGGACTTTTTCAAGGTGTTTGTGTGTTTTTTTTAAACATTTTTTTACGCTTTCTTCGTGAAATGGTAGGGGTACAATGTACCCCTTACCAATTCACATAGGGGGGGGCGGGATCTGGGGTTCCCCTTTGTTAAAGGGGTCTTCCAGATTCCGATAAGCCCCCCGCCCGCAGACCCCCACAACCACCGGGCAAGGGTTGTGGGGATGAGGCCCTTGTCCCCATCAACATGGGGACATCCTCCCCATGTTGAGGGCATGTGGCTTGGTACGGTTCAGGAGGGAGGGGGGGCGCTCTCTCGTCCCCCCCTTTTCCCCTGCGGCCGGCCAGGTTGTGTGCTCGGATAAGGGGTCTGGTATGGATTTTTAGGGGGACTCCACGCCATTTTTTTAAAATTTGGGGTGGAGTTCCCCTTAAAATCCATGCCAGATCTGAAGGGCCTGGAATGGATATTTGGGGGAACCCCACATCAATTTTTTTTTTAATTTGCGGCGGGGTTCCCCTTAATATCCATTCCAGACCTGAAGGGCCTGGTAATTGAATTCTGGGGAACCCCCACGCTTTTTTTTTATTTTTTATCAATGACTTTTGTATGTATTGCCGGGAGCCGACAATTCATTAATAGCCGCGAGTCAGTTTTAAAATACTTTTTTTCTTTCAAAAATGAAATTTTTTGCAGGGACAGTTCTAAGCACGGGAAACATGCGCCACTTTACATGCATATCATACACACCCCCTAGGTACGAAATTTAAAGGAATATTTCACTTTTATTTTTTAATTTTAAGCATTATTAAAATCACTGCTCCCGAAAAAACGGCCGTTTTTAAAACTTCTTTTTGCATTGATACATGTCCCCTGGGGCAGGACCCGGGTCCCCAAACACTTTTTAGGACAATAACTTGCATATCAGCCTTTATAATTAACACTTTAGATTTCGAACGTTCGAGTCCATTGTATTTAATAGGGTTCTAAAGTTTACACGAACATTTTGTCTGTTCGCAGGTTCTGGTGCGAACCGAACAGGGGGGTGTTCGGCTCATCCCTGTTCTAGTCTAGCCAAGAATTATACCTGACTATAGGCCATTCCTGGTGTATGTATTTAAAGAGACTTTCAGGCAGGCAGGCCAGGCAGGTGATTCAGTGATCTGCAATGCATAAAATATATATACTGTCCCCTACATATATATCCACTGCATTCTAGTCTAGCCAAGCCTATACCTGACTATAGGCCATTTCTGGTGTACGTATTCTAAGACACTTTCAGGCAGGCGATTCAGTGATCTGCAGTGCATAAAATATACAGTATATACTGTCTCCTACATATATATCCACTGCATTCTAGTGTAGCCAAGAATATACCTGACTATAGGCCATTCCTGGTGTATGTATTCAAAGAAACTTTTCAGGCAGGCAGGCCAGGCAGGTGATTCAGTGATCTGCAGTGCATAAAATATATATACTGTCTTCTACATATATATCCACTGCATTCTAGTCTATAGGGATGAGCTTCGAGCTTAAAGCCCCATACACACTATCAGTTTTCTTGCAGGTTTTTCTCTTCAGGTTTACCAAAACCATGTAGTGCAAGGGCCTGCCTGATTGCATACGAATTGAAACTCTTAAGGTTTGACCTCATATTAGATGGTCTTGGTAAACCTGAAGAGAAAAACCTGCAAGAAAACTGATAGTGTGTATGGGGCTTAAGTCGAACTTATGTTCGACTCCAACATTGCCTGTTCGCCCCGTTCGCCGAACAGCGAACAATTTGGGGTGTTCGCGGCAAATTCGAAAAGTCTATGGGAGAAATCTAAAGTGCTAATTTTAAAGGCTTATATGCATGTTATTGTCATAAAAAGTGTTTGGGGACCCGGTTCCTGCCCCAGGGGACATGTATCAATGCAATTTTTATTTTTTTAAAACTGACGTTTTTTCTGGAGCAGTGATTTTAATAATGCTTAAAGTGAAACAATAAAAGTGAAATATTCCTTTAAATGTCGTACCTAGGGTGTGTCTATAGTATGCCTGTGAAGTGGCACTTGTTTCCCGTGCTTAGAACTGTCCCTGCACAAAATGTAATTTCTGAAGGAAAAAAGTAATTTAAAACTCACTCGCGGCTATAATGAATTGTCGGCTCCAGGCAATACATAGAAAAGTCATTGACCCTTCAGGTCTGGTATGGATTTTAAGGGGAACTCCACCCCAATTTTTTTTTTAAAATGGCGTGGATTTCCCCACAAAAATCCAGACCAGACCCTTTATCTGAGCACGCAACCTGGCAGGCCGCAGGAAAAGAGGGGGGGACGAGAGAGCGCCCCCCCCCTCCTGAACCGTACCAGGCCACATGCCCTCAACATGGGGAGGATGTCCCCATGTTGATGGGGACAAGGGCCTCATCCCCACAACCCTTGCCCGGTGGTTGTGGGGGTCTGCGGGCAGGGGGCTTATCAGGTCTGCTCATCCAATGACGTAGGCGGGGTCTGACATACGAGGGGGCAGACTTGATGGGGAGCTTCCTCCGCAGTATAATAAATGAATAGACCCGCCCCTTCTCACATTCCGCATCAGGTCCTCAGCCTTACACCTACGTCATTGGCTGAGCGGACCTGATGGGGAACTTTAGAAGGGGCGGGTCTATTAATTTATTACACTGCGGAGGAAGTTCCCCATCAGGTCCGCTCAGGCTCAGCCAATGACATTTCGTGTGGACAGCGCTGGACATCGGATCGCCGTGGGACACTGGATTTCATCGCTGGAATGTTTTTTTTTACCTTTTTTTTTTTTATCTTTAATAAAGGACTTTCCCAACGGTGTCTCTGTATTTTTTTTACAATTTTTTACACTTTCTTTGTGAAATGGTAGGGGTACAATGTACCCCATTACCAATTCACATAGGGGGGGCCGGGATCTGGGGGTCCCCTTTGTTAAAGGGGTCTTCCAGATTCTGATAAGCCCCCTGCCCGCAGACCCCCACAACCACCAGTTAAGGTTTGTGGGGATGAGGCCCTTGTCCCCATCAACATGGGGACATCCTCCCCATGTTGAGGGCATGTGGCCTAGTACGGTTCAGGAGGGGGGGGCGCTCTCTCGCCCCCCCTCTTTTCCTGCCAGGTTGCGTGCTCGGATAAAGGGTCTGGTCTGGATTTTTGTGGGGAACCCACGCCATTTTTTTTTTAAATTTGGGGTGGAGTTCCCCTTAAAATCCATACCAGACGTGAAGGGCCTGGTATGGATATTTGGGGGGAACCGCACGCATTTCTATTTTTAAATTTGCGGCAGGGTTCCCTTTAATATCCATACCAGACCTGAAGGGCCTGGAAATTGAATTTGGGGGAACCCCCACGCATTTTTTTTATTTTTATCAATGACTTTTGTATGTATTGCCGGGAGCCGACAATTCATTAATAGCCGTGAGTGAGTTTTAAATGACTTTTTCCCTTCAGAAATGACATTTTGTGCAGGGACCGTTCTAAGCATGGGAAACAAGCGCCACTTCACAGGCATACTATGCACACACCCTAGGTACGAAATTTAAAGGAATATTTCACTTTTATTGTTTCACTTTAAGCATTATTAAAATCACTGCTCCCCAAAAAACGGCCATTTTTAAAACTTTTTTTTTGCATTGATACATGTCCCCTGTGGCAGGACCCGGGTCCCCAAACACTTTTTATGACAATAACTTGCATATAAGCCTTTATAATTAGCACTTTTGATTTTGAACGTTCGAGTCCATTGTATTTAATAGGGTTCTAAAGTTCACGTAAACATTCTGTCTGTTCGCAGGTTCTGGTGCGAACCGAACAGGGGGATGTTTGGCTCATCCCTACTAGTCTAGCCAAGCCTATACCTGACTATAGGCCATTCCTGGTGTACGTATTCAAAGACACTTTCAGGCAGGCAGGCAGGCCAGGCAGGTGATTCAGTGATCTGCAGTGCATAAAATATATATATACTGTCTCCTACATATATATCCACTGCATTCTAGTCTAGCCAAGCCTATACCTGACTACAGGCCATTCCTGGTGTACGTTTTCAACTACACTTTCAGGCAGGCAGGCAGGTGATTCAGTGATCTGCAGTGCATAAAGATATATATACAGTCTCCTACATATATATCCACTGCATTCTAGTCTAGCCAAGCCTACACCTTGTCAGAACATTTGTGGTTAAAAAGAATATACATATAGGCCTTTATATTATGCATATTATGTATTTTTCATATGGTTCATATTCATGTATATTATGAACGAGAGGACAGCCATTTTGTCTCTAAAGTTAAAGTGGTTGTAAACCCACTTTTGCAACTTGCACCTACAGGTAAGTCTAGATTAAGGCTTACCTGTAGGTGCAAGAAATATCTCCTAAACCTACACGGTTTAGGAGATATTTGCTAAAAATTACATGCACCGATGTCTACGGCGCATTCATAGGGTTAATCCCATTCATAAATCCGCCTTAGCCGCTCCGGCCAATCACAGCGCCTACCCTGAAGTAACCTTCCGGCTATCGCCGCAGCGATGGCTGCGGCTGGAGAGGGAGACGAGGACGCCTTCGGGGGCCCGATCTAAGGTAAGTGATGCATAATGAGCTAGTATGCTAGTCATACTAGCTCATTATGCCTTTGTCTTGCAGGTTAGTTTAAAAAAATATATATATTAACAGGGTTTACAACCACTTTAAGCTCATAGCTCATGATGTGCTGTGAACAATACTACAGCCACTTAGGTTTCTACTTTCTATTTAAGAGGTTAACCCAAATTCAGTATCTTTAAAATTATTTTCTGTCTCACAAGAAGGCATTGTTTTTTCTGTATCTTTTTCCCAGACCATAAACTCAAAGCTTTTGAACACTTAAGAAAATATACCAGCCTCCCCAGGTGGTAATTCAAAGGTTTGACACTTAGAGATAAGGGGGGTGTTGATACGGGCTGACAAAAACTGTGTAGTATTGTCTCTGTATAACGAGACCAAAAGGTTTATTCAAAATTCCTGTCGTATTGTATATCTTAAATATGGTTTCTTTCATAATATCTTAACAATGTATCTATATCTATACTAGTAATACATGTATAAACCCATTTATGCATATATATAGAGTAGTATTAGGGAGTTGTGTATGTGAGATTATATTAGAGGGGTAGCATTAGAAGCTGCTTAAACTTACATTACCGTGATTAGTTTCAAGGAATTTCCCAAAACATTAACAAATGGCCTGGGGTAGTGTTGATACTAAAGATTCACACCTGTAAATCTGAAGTGGGGCCGCAATGTCTGAAGATGTTGACACATTTGACACCGCTGGACAATAAGTGGTATTCTACTAAGCTAGATCAAAGGGTAATCATAAATTGTTCCTGAACTACATGACCCTAACATTAGTAATTATTCCTTATACACCACTGCCCCTACAGGTTAAAAATGACATTGTTCAAGATGGCGTATATTTGGTTGCTAAGACAACCTTCCAAAACAGTTACCTAGTAATAAGATACACACCCACTTTTTGGAGGGAGATAAAATTAGGAAGAGTTCAGGGTGTGAGGAAATTGCATAAAAAAAAAGGGGAAGAGCTTGGGAGGAGAGAGAGAAAGGGACTCAATCTCTTTTGAAGGAAGACGCTCTCTGAGGAGAAAAACGCAAACATGTAGCAGTGTTGGAAGTAGGGATGAGCTTCGTGTTCGAGTCAAACACTCGTTCGACTCGAACATCGGCTGTTCGATCGTTCGATAAAGATCGAACATTATGGTCCGTTCGCGCCAAATTCAAGTGGCGCGTCACGGCCCATAATTCACTGCGGCATCGCAGTGCATTGCTGGCTGATGATTGGTCAAGCATGCACTCTGACCCCGCATGCTTGGCCAATCACAGCGCCGGCAGCGAGGAGAGCCATAATTGGCCACAGGCAGGATGCCTGTGGCCAATCATAGCTCAGGGGGGTTTAGTACACGCCCCACACTATAAAAGGCCGCCAGTGTGGTGGCCTTGTGTAGTGTGTTGGCGTGCAGGGACAGAGAAGGATAGGCAGGGACAGTGTCAGTGACATCCTTTGAAACCTTGTGCATTTACAGTGTGTTGGCGTGCAGGGACAGAGAAGGTTAGGCAGGGACAGTGTCAGTGACATCCTTTGAAACCTTGTGCATTTACAGTGTGTTGGCGTGCAGGGACAGAGAAGGATAGGCAGGGACAGTGTCAGTGACATCATTTGAAACCTTGTGCATTTACAGTGTGTTGGCGTGCAGGGACAGAGAAGGATAGGCGGGGACAGTGTCAGTGACATCCTTTGAAACCTTGTGCATTTACAGTGTGTTGGCGTGCAGGGACAGAGAAGGATAGGCAGGGACAGTGTCAGTGACATCCTTTGAAACCTTGTGCATTTACAGTGTGTTGGTGTGCAGGGACAGAGAAGGATAGGCAGGGACAGTGTCAGTGACATCCTTTGAAACCTTGTGCATTTACAGTGTGTTGGCGTGTAGGGACAGAGAAGGATAGGCAGGGACAGTGTTAGTGACATCCTTTGAAACCTTGTGCATTTACAGTCTGTTGGCGTGCAGGGACAGAGGATAGGCAGGGACAGTGTCAGTGATATTCTTTGCTAAACCTCCTGCACAGTTTACACCTCATTGCTCGTGGTGTTGTTCTGTTGTGTAACACAGACAGGCATCTGCAAGCAGTTACAGTGGGTGTAGGTGTCTCCTGCACAGTATACGCTACCCCTTATTGCTCGTCGTGGTGTTGTTCTGTTGTGTAACACAGACAGGCATCTGCAAGCAGTTACAGTGGGTGTAGGTGCCTCCTGCACAGTATACGCTACCCCTTATTGCTCGTCGTGGTGTTGTTCTGTTGTGTAACACAGACAGGCATCTGCAAGCAGTTACAGTGGGTGCCTCCTGCACAGTATGCTCTACCCCTTATTGCTCGTCGTGGTGTTGTTCTGTTGTGTAACACAGACAGGCATCTGCAAGCAGTTACAGTGGGTGTAGGTGCCTCCTGCACAGTATACACTACCCTTTATTGCTCGTCGTGGTGTTTTTCTGTTGTGTAACACAGACAGGCATCTGCAAGCAGTTACAGTGGGTGTAGGTGCCTCCTGCACAGTATACGCTACCCCTTATTGCTCGTCGTGGTGTTGTTCTGTTGTGTAACACAGGCAGGCATCTGCAAGTAGTTACAGTGGGTGTAGGTGCCTTCTGCACAGTATACGCTACCCCTTATTGCTCGTCGTGGTGTTGTTCTGTTGTGTAACACAGACAGGCATCTGCAAGCAGTTACAGTGGGTGTAGGTGCCTCCTGTACAGTATGCGCTACCCCTTATTGCTCGTCGTGGTGTTGTTCTGTTGTGAAACACAGACAGGCATCTGCAAGCAGTTACAGTGGGTGTAGGTGCCTCCTGCACAGTATACGCTACCCCTTATTGCTCGTCGTGGTGTTGTTCTGTTGTGTAACACAGACAGGCATCTGCAAGCAGTTACAGTGAGTGTAGGTGCCTCCTGCACAGTATACGCTACCCCTTATTGATCATCGTGGTGTTGTTCTGTTGTGTAACACAGACAGGCATCTGCAAGTAGTTACAGTGGGTGTAGGTGCCTCCTGCACAGTATACACCTGAAGCTATCCCGTATTGCTGGTTTTACCATCTCACTGCAGGCCATTAGAATGTCTGGAAGGCCAACAAAGAGAGGCAGACAGTCACGAGCCAACAAAATAGGGCAAGCAGACTCTGTGTCTAGAGACAACAGTGCTGGTCGTGGACGCCGTGCATTGTCATCTGCACGTGGCCATGGGACACGCTTGTCCTTATTTTCGGCAGCTGGAAGTGTTGAGCCGCATCATGCCGAAGACTTGGTAGAGTGGATGACCAAGCCCTCCTCATCCTCATCATCCTCTCTCACCCAGGCTCAGGGTACGGGCAAAGCAGCTGTCAATGCATCCTCTTCCCTCGTATCAATGTCATCATCAGTCATTCCTTCCCTAGACCCACCATGTCCTCCTGAGGAGTCCCCTAAACTGTTTGAGCACAGTGTTGGGTACATGCTCCAGGAGGATGCCCAGCGTTTTGAAGGGTCTGATGGTGATACCCAGCTAGAGGAAGGCAGTAGCGTGAGCGCAGAGAGAGGGTATGCTCAAGAAGGACAGCAATCTGGCAGTCATGTTCCAGCAGCTGCAGCATACTGCCAGATTGGTTCCAGTGATGAGGAGGGAGGGGATGATGAGTTCACTGACTCCACATGGGTGCCTGATAGGAGAGAGGAGGAGGAGGAGGATGAGGAGGAGGCACATCTCCAACGAGGCAGGATGCCCTCCGGGGGCCAGCGTAAGGGCAGCACACCGACTGAATCACACCGCAGAGCTCCGACTGTGCAGTGCGCTGCCTCTGCCCGTTATTCCAAATGTTTTTTGGTGTGGGCCTTTTTTGAGTCGAGTGCATCAGATCGCACCGCTGCTATTTGCAACATATGTCTCAAGCGTATCTTGCGTGGGCAAAACATCAGCCGCTTGGGCACCACATGCTTGACCAGAAATATGTTGACCTGCCATGCAGCTCGTTGGCAAGCGTACCTTAAAGACCCACACCAAAGAACAAAGCAGAGCTCTCCTTGCTTCTCATCAGCTGGGATCTCCAACCCCACTATACCTTCAGTCCTCTCTGAAACCTGCACTGAGATGAATGAAGGTGTAGAATTAGGTGTGTCACAGCCAAGTACTTGCGGGCACTGTGCTAGCAGTACACCGACGTCCGATTGTAGCAGGCAAATTTCCCTGCCCCAGCTGCTGGACCATCGAAAGAAGTTCACTCCCAGCCATCCACATGCCCAGTGGTTGAATGCTAGCTTGGCTAAATTGCTAGCACTTCAACTGCTGCCTTTTCAGTTGGTAGACTCGGCCCCCTTCCGTGAGTTTGTGCAATGTGCGGTTCCTCAGTGGCAGGTTCCCAAACGCCACTTTTTCTCACGGAAGGCGATTCCGGCTCTCTACCGGCATATGGAAGGCAATGTCCATGCCTCGCTGGAGAGGGCGGTCAGTGGTAAGGTGCATATTACCGCTGACTCATGGTCCGGCAGGCATGGACAGGGAAGTTACCTTTCTTTCACGGCCCATTGGGTCACTCTTTTGGCAGCTGGGAAGGATGCAGGACAAGGTGCAGTAGTGCTGGAGGTTGTTCCGCCGCCACGCCTCTAAAATGCTACTACTGGTTGTGACACACCACTCTCCTCCACCCCCTCCTCTTCTTCTTGCTCCATGGCCTCTTCCTGTGCTTTGTCCTCAGAACCAGCGGTGCTCCGTAGGCATTCAAGGGGCTACGCAAGTACGCAGGCAAAAAGATGCCATGCCGTGCTTGCGCTGGTGTGTTTGGGGGACAGGAGCCACACTGGGGCATAGGTTCTGTCAGCTCTGCAGGGGCAGGCTGAGAGATGGTTGACGCCATGCCAGCTTAAGCCAGTAATGGTGGTTTGCGACAATGGCACCAACCTCCTCTCCGCCCTCCGACAGGGACAACTGACCCATGTGCCCGGTGTGGCTCACGTCCTTAACCTGGTGGTGCAGCGGTTCTTGGGCAGGTACCCGGGCTTACAGGATTTCCTGAGTAGTGATGAGCCGAACACCCCTGGGTTCGGTTCGCACCAGAACCCGCGAACGGACCGAAAGTTCGTACGAACATTAGAACCCTATTAAATACAATGGATGCGAACGTTCGAATTCTAAAGTGCTAATTATAACAACTATTATGCATGTTATTGTCCTAAAAAGGGTTTGGGAACCCGGGTTCTGCACCAGGGGACATGTATCAATGCAAAAAGAAGTTTTAAAAACGGTCGTTTTTCGGGAGCAGTCATTTTAATGATGCATAAAGTGAAAAAAAAAAAGTCAAATATTCCTTTAAATATCGTACCTGGGGGGTGTCTAAAGTATGCCTGTGAAGTGCCACGTGTTTCCCGTGTTTAGAACTGTCCCTGCACAAAATGACACTTCTAAAGGAAAAAAAAGCCATTTAAAACTGCTTGCGGGTTTAATGTAATGTCTGGTCCCGGTAATATGGATGAAAATCTTTAAGAAAAATGGCATAGCTACCCCATGACCCCCCCCCCCCTACCCCAGCCCATTACCAGCCCCTTTGGGTCTTGTATGGATATTAAGGGGAACCCCGCACATAAAATAAAAAAGGCCCTATATACTCTGAACAGCCGTATACAGGCGGTGCATACAAGACAGGGACTGTAGGTTTGTTCTTATGTAGAATCTGTTTGTAATTTTGAACAGGTACATTGTTGAAGTGTAGCTCCAGCCCAAAAATCTATTTTTAAACTTTTTGGAAAACATAGGTAAGGGTTATCACCCCTGTAACATTTGTTTTGCTGTCTGTGCCCCTGTTCAGAACATTTCACCTCACTTTCCGTCCCAATGACAACTGTTTTTGAAATGTGGTGTTTTTCTTGAAACAAGGATTGCTGATAAAGCATCAGTACAGAGGAGACACCTTTCTCCCATATTTATTCTTACAGGAGAGAATTTTCCTTCCTAGTGGTAGATTTCCTCTCACTTCCTGTTGTCTTCTTGCGTTTGCAAGTAGGAGTCGTTTGTAAGTTGGATGTTTGAAAGTAGGGACCTGCCGTATATACTCTGCAGAAATAGGCCCCTTAGTTGTTGGTGTTGGCACAACACTGTAAGCACTCACAGTTACTCTTGGTTGGTGCTGGAACGCCCTGCTGTCAACTATTATATCAGGAATTTTAATTACATATAATTGTTGAACAGTGGTAGTAAAAATTGGGCCTTTGATGGTGGTGCTGGTGCCACAACACTGTAAGCCCTGACAGTTACTCTTGGTGGGTGCAGCAATGGGCCCTGCTGTGAATTATTAGATCAAGAATTGTAATTGCATGCCCCTGTTGAACAGGGGCTGAAAAATTGGGCCTTTCGTGGTGGTGGTGGTGGTGGTGGTGTTGCCACAACACTGTAAGCCCTCAGAGTTACTCTTGGTGGGTGCAGGAATGGGCCCTGCTGTGAATTATTAGATCAAGAATTGTAATTACATGCCCCTTTTGAACAGGGGCTGAAAAATTGGGCCTTTCGTGGTGGTGGTGGTGGTGGCGTTGCCACAACACTGTAAGCCCTCAGAGTTACTCTTGGTGGGTGCAGGAATGGGCCCTGCTGTGAATTATTAGATCAAGAATTGTAATTACATGCCCCTTTTGAACAGGGGCTGAAAAATTGGGCCTTTCGTGGTGGTGGTGGCGTTGCCACAACACTGTAAGCCCTCAGAGTTACTCTTGGTGGGTGCAGGAATGGGCCCTGCTGTGAATTATTAGATCAAGAATTGTAATTACATGCCCCTTTTGAACAGGGGCTGAAAAATTGGGCCTTTCGTGGTGGTGGTGGTGGTGGCGTTGCCACAACACTGTAAGCTCTCAGAGTTACTCTTGGTGGGTGCAGCAATGGGCCCTGCTGTGAATTATTAGATCAAGAATTGTAATTGCATGCCCCTGTTGAACAGGGGCTGAAAAATTGGGCCTTAGGCACTGGTGGCACAACACTACAACCCCTCACAGATACTGTACTTGGAGCACAGCAATGAGCCCTGTTGCAAAGTATTGCTTCAAAAATTGTAATGACACGCCCCTGTTAAACAGGGGCTGAAAAATTGGGCCTTAGGCACTGGTGGCACAACACTACAACCCCTCACAGATACTGTACTTGGAGCACAGCAATGAGCCCTGTTGCAAAGTATTGCTTCAAAAATTGTAATGACACGCCCCTTTTAAACAGGGGCTGAAAAATTGGGCCTTAGGCACTGGTGCCACAACACTCCAACCCCTCACAGATACTGTACTTGGAGCACAGCAATGAGCCCTATGGCAAATTATTGCTAAAAAAATTGTAATTACACGCCCCTGTAAAACAGGGGCTGAAAAATTGGGCCTTAGCCACTGGTGGCGGCACCCATAAACAAAAATGATCTTCCAAGCTATCATCATCAATCGTATCATTGAGGACTCGGAGGAGGAGGATAGCCAGTCAACATAACAGCACAGGCACTCAGCATCAGCATCAGTCTTGAAGGGATGTGACATGTTAAAATCAATTAGTCTGTTATATCAGCATCAGGTGTGTGGTAGCTGGTGGTGATCCAAGACTGGTTCATCTTGATGAAAGTCAGTCGATCAACCGAGTCGGTGGACAGGCGCACCCTGTGATCCGTGACAAATCCTCCAGCAGCACTGAATGTGCGTTCCAAAAGAACGCTGGATGCAGGACAGGCCAGTAGCTCAATTGCATACTGTGCAAGCTCTGGCCAGTGATCCATCCTCAAGACCCAGTAAGCCAGAGGATTTTCGGTGGGGAAGGTGTCCAAGTCTGACCTTGCCCCTAGATATTCCTGCACCATGTTTATCAGACGCTGGCGATGGTTGCTGGAACCGATCATACTTTGGGGCTGCGGACTAAAGAATTGTCTGAACGCATCGGTCAGACGGCCACCTTCCCCACCGCTCCTTCTTTGACTGGCCGAAGCCTCAGCAACTCGTTGTCCAGGACCAGGAGTTTGTAACCTCCCAGTCTCTGGGAACGCGTTGCACAGACCTTTCTGCAAGGCCTCCCGGAGTTGTCTCATCCTCTGCTCCCTCTGCGACGGTAACATAAGGTCCGCAACCTTACCCTTGTACCGTGGATCAAGGAGAGTGGCCAGCCAGTAATGGTCCCTCTCCTTGATCCGAAGAATACGAGGATCCTTCCGCAGACTTTGCAGGATCAGGGAGGCCATGCAGCGTAGGTTTGCTGAGGCATTCGCTCCGGAGTCCTCTGGGTCACTAAGGACGACATGATCCGCAGCCACCTCCTCCCAGCCACGTACAAGTCCACTGGTTTCTTGGGACTGTAAATCATCCCTAAAAGACTGCTGCTGATGATGCTGAGTGCCAGCCTCCACCTCAATGCTGACACAATCCTCCTCCTCCTCCTCCTCCTCTTCCTGTGCGATGGGTGGGACAGAAGGAACACTGTCTGGGTAAAGGGGGCCTTGAGAGGCAAGGAAGTCCTCCTCTTCCTGCCTCTGTTCTGCCTCAAGTGCCCTGTCCATTATTCCACGCAGCGTGTGCTCCAACAGGTGGACAAGAGGTACAGTGTCACTGATGCATGCACTGTCACTGCTCACCATCCTCGTGGCCTCCTCAAATGGTGCCAGGACAGTGCATGCATCCCTGATCATGCCCCACTGGCGTGGAGAAAAAAAACCAAGCTCCCCTGACCCTGTCCTGGTGCCGTAGTCGCACAGGTACTCATTGATGGCCCTCTGCTGCGTGTGCAGCCGCTGCAGCATGGCCAACGTTGAGTTCCACCTGGTGGGCATGTCACATATAAGGCGGTTCTTGGGCAGGTTCAACTCCTTTTGCAGCTCAGCCAGGCGAGCACTGGCATTATAAGATCTGCGGAAATGCACACAGACTTTCCTGGCCTGCCTCAGGACATCCTGTAAGCCCGGGTACCTGCCCAAGAACCGCTGCACCACCAGGTTAAGGACGTGAGCCACACAGGGCACATGGGTCAGTTGTCCCTGTCGGAGGGCGGAGAGGAGGTTGGTGCCATTGTCGCAAACCACCATTCCTGGCTTAAGCTGGCGTGGCATCAACCACCTCTCGGCCTGGCCCTGCAGAGCAGACAGGACCTCTGCCCCAGTGTGGCTTCTGTCCCCCAAACACACCAGCGCAAGCACGGCATGGCATCTTTTTGCCTGCGTACTTGCATAGCCCCGTGAACGGCTACGGAGCACCGCTGGTTCATAGGACAAACCACAGGAAGAGGCCATGGAGGAAGAAGAAGAGGAGGGGGTGGAGGAGAGAGGTGTGTCACAACCAGTAGTAGCATTTTGGAGGCGTGGTGGTGGAACAACCTCCAACACTACTGCACCTTGTCCTGCATCCTTCCCAGCTGCCAAAAGAGTGACCCAATGGGCCGTGAAAGAAAGGTAACGTCCCTGTCCATGCCTGCTGGACCATGAGTCAGCGGTAATATGCACCTTACCGCTGACCGCCCTGTCCAGCGAGGCCAAGACATTGCCTTCCACATGCCGGTAGAGAGCCGGAATAGCCTTCCGTGAGAAAAAGTGGCGTTTGGGAACCTGCCACTGAGGAACCGCACATTGCACAAACTCACGGAAGGGGGCCGAGTCTACCAACTGAAAAGGCAGCAGTTGAAGCGCTAGCAATTTAGCCAAGCTAGCATTCAACCGCTGGGCATGTGGATGGCTGGGAGTGAACTTCTTTCGACGGTCCAGCAGCTGGGGCAGGGAAATTTGCCTGCTAGAATCGGACGTCGGTGTACTGCTAGCAGAGTGGCCGCAAGTACTTGGCTGTGACACACCTAATTCTACACCTTCATTCCTCTCAGTGCATGTTTCAGAGAGGACTGAAGTTATAGTGGGGTTGGAGATCCCAGCTGATGCGGTGCAAGGAGAGGTCCGCTTTGTTCTTTGGTGTGGGTCTTTGAGGTAGGCTTGCCAACGAGCTGCATGGCAGGTCAACATATGTCTGGTCAGGCATGTGGTACCCAAGCGGCTGATGTTTTGGCCACGCGATATACGCTTGAGACATATGTTGCAAACAGCAGCTGTGCGATCTGATGCACTAGCCTCAAAAAAGGCCCACACCAAGGAACTTTTTGAATGACGGGCAGAGGCAGCGCCCTGCACAGGCGGAGCTCTGCGGTGTGATTCCGTCGGTGTACTGCCCTTACGCTGGCCACCAAAGGGCATCCTGCCTCGTTGGAGATGTGCCTCCTCCTCATCCTCCTCCTCCTCCTCTCTCCTATTAGGCACCCACGTGGAGTCAGTGACCTCATCATCCCCTCCCTCCTCATCACTGGAGCCAATCTGGCAGTATGCTGCAGCTGCTGGAACATGACTGCCAGATTGGTGTCCTTCTTGAGCATCCCCTCTGTCTGCTCTCACGCTACTGCCTTCCTTTAGCTGGGTTTCATCATCAGACCCTTCGAAACGCTGGGCATCCTCCTGGAGCATGTACCCAACACTGTGCTCAAACAGTTCGGGGGACTCCTCAGGAGGAGGACATGGTGGGTCTAGGGAAGGAGTGACTGATGATGAGTCTGACATTGATACCAGGGAAGAGGACGCTTTGGCAGCTGCTTTGCCAGTACCCTGAGCCTGGGTGAGAGAGGATGAGGAGGAGGAGGAGGGCTTGGTCATCCACTCTACCAAGTCTTCGGCATGATGTGGCTCAACATGTCCAGCTGCCGAAAAGAAGGACAAGCGTGTCCCATGGCCATGTGCTGATGACAATGCACCGCGTCCACGACCAGCACTGTTGCCCCCAGACACAGAGCCTGCTTGCCCTCTTTTATTGCCTCCTGACTGTCTGCCTCTCCTTGTTTGCCTTCCAGACATTCTAATAGATGGCCTGCAGGGAGAAGGGAAAAAAGCAATAAGGGCTACCTTCAGGTGTCCTTCTCTGTCCCTTTACTTAAGGATTTCTAAATATGGTTGAGGATGATTGCTTTTGCACAGAATAGCACAACGACAATTTCCCTGACTGTCCAAAAAACAAGGATTTCAAAGATGGTTGATGAGGAATGCTTTAGCACACTATAGCACAAGGAGAATTCCCCTCACTTTCCTTCTTTGTCACTAGAAACAAGGACTCGCACAGTAAAAGACACTGACACTCTCCCTACCTAGAGTTTTCTGTCCCTAGAAAAAATGTTTTTTTAAAGCACACTATAGCACAAGGAGAATTCCCCTCACTTTCCTTCTTTGTCCCTAGAAACAAGGACTCGCACAGTGAAAGAAACTGACACTCTCCCTACCTAGAGTTTTCTGTCCCTAGAAAAAATGTTTTTTTAAAGCACACTATAGCACAAGGAGAATTCACTCACTGTCCTTCCCTGTCCCTAGAAACAAGGATTCGCACAGTGAAATAAACTGACACTCTCCCTACCTAGAGTTTTCTGTCCCTAGAAAAAATGTTTTTTTAAAGCACACTATAGCACAAGGAGAATTCCCCTCACTTTCCTTCTTTGTCCCTAGAAACAAGGATTCGCACAGTGAAAGAAACTGACACTCTCCCTACCTAGAGTTTTCTGTCCCTAGAAAAAATGTTTTTTTAAAGCACACTATAGCACAAGGAGAATTCACTCACTGTCCTTCCCTGTCCCTAGAAACAAGGATTCGCACAGTGAAATAAACTGACACTCTCCCTACCTAGAGTTTTCTGTCCCTAGAAAAAATGTTTTTTTAAAGCACACTATAGCACAAGGAGAATTCCCCTCACTTTCCTTCTTTGTCCCTAGAAACAAGGACTCGCACAGTAAAAGACACTGACACTCTCCCTACCTAGAGTTTTCTGTCCCTAGAAAAAATGTTTTTTTAAAGCACACTATAGCACAAGGAGAATTCCCCTCACTTTCCTTCTTTGTCCCTAGAAACAAGGACTCGCACAGTAAAAGACACTGACACTCTCCCTACCTAGAGTTTTCTGTCCCTAGAAAAAATTTTTTTTTAAAGCACACTATAGCACAAGGAGAATTCCCCTCACTTTCCTTCTTTGTCCCTAGAAACAAGGACTCGCACAGTAAAAGACACTGACACTCTCCCTACCTAGAGTTTTCTGTCCCTAGAAAAAATGTTTTTTTAAAGCACACTATAGCACAAGGAGAATTCCCCTCACTTTCCTTCTTTGTCCCTAGAAACAAGGACTCGCACAGTGAAAGAAACTGACACTCTCCCTACCTAGAGTTTTCTGTCCCTAGAAAAAATGTTTTTTTAAAGCACACTTTAGCACAAGGAGAATTCCCCTCACTTTCCTTCTTTGTCCCTAGAAACAAGGACTCGCACAGTGAAAGAAACTGACACTCTTCCTACCTAGAGTTTTCTGTCCCTAGAAAAAATGTTTTTTTAAAGCACACTATAGCACAAGGAGAATTCCCCTCACTTTCCTTCTTTGTCCCTAGAAACAAGGACTCGCACAGTAAAAGACACTGACACTCTCCCTACCTAGAGTTTTCTGTCCCTAGAAAAAATGTTTTTTTAAAGCACACTATAGCACAAGGAGAATTCCCCTCACTTTCCTTCTTTGTCCCTAGAAACAAGGACTCACACAGTAAAAGACACTGACACTCTCCCTACCTAGAGTTTTCTGTCCCTAGAAAAAATGTTTTTTTAAAGCACACTATAGCACAAGGAGAATTCCCCTCACTTTCCTTTTTTGTCCCTAGAAACAAGGACTCGCACAGTGAAAGAAACTGACACTCTCCCTACCTAGAGTTTTCTGTCCCTAGAAAAAATGTTTTTTTAAAGCACACTATAGCACAAGGAGAATTCCCCTCACTTTCCTTCTTTGTCCCTAGAAACAAGGATTCGCACAGTGAAAGAAACTGACACTCTCCCTACTGTGAGGGGGTTAGCTCGGCAGCGGGTGTGTGTGACCCCCGGGATGGGCTCCCCACACAAAAACAGGCCCAGCAAACGGAGGTTGTGGTTTTCAAAATCAAAAAAAGGTGTGGTTTATTTTCTATTTACAGTGACAAAACACAGCAAAGCCAAAAGAAACATAAACAAAATAAATCCTGGTCAACTTGACCTCTGACTAAACATACAGGTTTCCCTAACTAACAACTGGGATCAGCCTGGTGCTGTCCTAGTCCCTAAGTCCCTGGTTTAGTAAATGTCCAAACAAATAGCCACACAGGCTTTGTCTCACCGCACAGGGGTTCACTCTCCCTAGACAGTCCACACAGGTCTGGTTCCAGGCATGAGCTAACATCTAATGAAGCTGGGAGTTCTTATAGAGGCCTAAATGAGCTGACAAGCTTCAGCTGGTCTCATCAACTCCCTGTCTGCACGACGCCCAGCACTCTCCCTAGAGGTATGAGTCATCCATGAGCCCACTAGCCTTAGCTGGGCTTATACAACTCTCCACCTAGTTGTATAAGTCGGCGTAAAGCCTGAATCTGGGCGAAATATATCTACCCCCCTGGATGCAACCAGGTGACTTTACCTTCCTGCTGTCACATACCCCCCCCTCTTGTTTTAACCTCGGGGTTGGAACACCAGCAATCAGGCATTCATGTACTCGAGACAAAGCATCCACATTCCCCATTTGAACGCCAGGGTGATGCTTTACTGTGAAGTTGAATTCCTGGAGGGCCAGGAACCACCTATTCACTCTTCTATTTGTTTCCTTGTTTTGAGCCATCCACTTTAACGGAGCGTGATCCGTAACCATGTCAAAGTGCCTACCTAGCAGGTAGTACCGAAGGGAATCTAGAGCCCACTTCACCGCTAAACACTCCTTTTCAACGGTGGCGTAATTTACCTCATGGGACTTCAACTTCCTGCTGAGGTAAATGACTGGGTGCTCTTCCCCGTTCCAGACCTGGGACAATACTGCTCCTAACCCCACATCTGACGCATCACTTTGTACGACAAAGTCTTTAGAGAAGTCGGGTGAGTACAACACTGGCTGGCTACATAAGGCTTGTTTCAAGAATTGGAATGCTGCCTCAGCCTCGGGGGTCCATTTAATCATGACCGACCCTTTCCCCTTCGTTAGGTTGGTTAGGGGCACAGCCTTAGAAGCAAAGTGGGGAATGAATCGCCGATAATACCCAGCGATTCCCAGAAAGGCTCGTACCTGCTTCTTGCTGTTGGGACGTGGCCAACTCTGGATGGCCTCGACTTTGTTGAGTTGGGGTTTTATTACTCCCCTCCCAATGGTGTACCCAAGATATTTGGCCTCCTCCTGCCCAATGGTACACTTCTTGGGGTTAGCCGTAAACCCCGCTTCCCGAACAGAGTCCAGGACTGCTTGCACTTTTGGCAGATGTGAGGCCCAATCTGTGCTATGGACAATTACGTCATCCAGGTAAGCCGCAGCATACTTCCGATGGGGCCTCAGCATCTGGTCCATTTTCCGCTGGAATGTGGCCGGCGCATTCTGTAACCCGAACGGCATTCTTTTATATTGGAACGCCCCGTCTGGGGTTACAAATGCGGTTTTCTCTTTGGCGAATTTGGCCAAAGGGATTTGCCAATACCCTTTTGTGAGGTCAAGAGTCGTCATGTATCGGGCTGTTCCCAGCCGGTCGATCAACTCATCTATACGTGGCATGGGGTAGGTGTCAAATTTTGTAACTTTGTTCAACTGACGAAAATCGTTACAAAATCGCCAGCTCCCATCCGGTTTAGGCACCAACACAATGGGACTAGACCAATCACTTTGGGACTCCTCTATCACCCCTAAGTTCAGCATTTTCTGTACTTCCTCCCGTATTGCCTCCCGTCGGGCCTCTGGGATCCGATAGGGTTTTAACTTCACCCTTTCACCGGGCGGGGTAATGATGTCATGCTCTACCCCAGATGTTTGTCCCGGCAGCTCAGAGAATACCTCCTTGTTGCGAAGCACAAACTCCTTAACCTCCTGTTGTTGGGGTTGTGACAAGGTGGCTGCTATTCCAACCTCAGGAATCACGCAACCAGTTTGAGCTGGTGACCAAGTGTCTGCGACTAGGGACTCTCTATCCCTCCAGGCTTTCAACAGATTAACGTGATAGATCTGTTCGGGCTTTCGCCTTCCTGGTTGTCTGACCTTGTAATTCACTTCGCTCACTTTTTCCATTATCTCATAGGGGCCTTGCCATTTGGCAAGGAATTTACTTTCAACCGTAGGGACAAGTACCAGTATCCTATCCCCCGGGGAAAAGGTACGGGTCTTGGCTCCACGGTTGTACACTCTCTGCTGTGCTAACTGCGCTTGGGCCAAATGTTCCTTCACGATGGGCATTACCTGTGCAATTCGGTCTTGCATCAGGGCGACATGCTCAATCACACTCCTGTGGGGAGAACTCTCACTTTCCCAAGTTTCCTTGGCAATATCCAACAGCCCTCTTGGGTGTCTCCCATACAGTAACTCAAAGGGGGAGAATCCCGTAGAGGATTGGGGCACCTCCCTAATAGCAAACATCAGATAAGGAAGTAGACAGTCCCAATCCTTTCCATCTCTATCCACCACTTTCTTCAACATTTGTTTTAGGGTTTTGTTGAATCTTTCAACCAGCCCATCGGTTTGGGGGTGATACACAGATGTACGTAATTGCGTCACTTTGAACAATTTACACAGCTCCTTCATAACCCGGGACATAAAGGGTGTACCTTGGTCCGTAAGCAGTTCTTTACAAATACCCACCCGGCTAAACACAAGAGATAGCTCTTTGGCTATGGTTTTGGCCGAGGTATTTCGGAGAGGGATCGCTTCTGGATAACGGGTGGCATAGTCCATTATAACTAATATGTACTGGTGCCCCCTAGCGGACTTGATTATAGGACCTACCAAATCCATGGCGATCCTCTCAAACGGGACCTCAATGATGGGTAGAGGGACCAGCGGGCTACGGAAATGTGGCATCGGGGCCGACCTCTGACACACAGGGCAGGAGGAACAATAATTTTCTATGTCCTTCATCACCCCCGGCCAATAGAATCTCTGTAACACCCTCTCTCGGGTTTTCTCTGTCCCCAGATGACCTCCAAGAATGTGCCCATGGGCCAACTCCAACACCAACTTCCTGTAAGGTTTGGGCACCACAAGCTGCTCAACGGTTTCTTCTGCCCTTTTTGCCACCCGATACAGTAGGTCCTTCTCTACGCTGAAGTATGGGTAAGTGCAGGTATTATCTGGGTTCACTAACTCGCCATCTATTTTCACTACGTTTTCCCGTGCCTTTATTAGGGCGGGGTCTTTCAACTGTTCTGTGGCAAAGTTTTCCCTGTGAACCTCAAGATCAGAAAACTCCACAGACGGTAGGTTTTCGTCTGAGGAGGTGGGCTCCTCTCCAGTTTCTTGAGTCTCCCCTGCCAATACTGATAAGGGAAATTCCGGAGAGTCCTCACCACTCTCAGGGGAGTTCTGGCTATCACATTCCTGGTACATAGGGGCACCAGTGGGGGGCTCAGGATCATCCCACAGTTCCCAGAACTTCGGAAAATCCCTTCCCACAATGGCGTCATGCGGTAACTGAGATACTAAGCCCACTGGATGAGAGAGGGTACCTTTGGGGGTCTCGAAACACACTGTAGTCACTGGATACTCTCGGGTGTCCCCATGCACACAAATAACAGCTACCTTGCTATTCCCAGAGACCTCTGTTTTAACTAACTCAGCCTTTATCAGGGTCACAAGGCTACCTGAATCCAGCAATACCACAACATTTCTACCATTAACACACATTTTGCATAAATGTTTCTCAGTTCCTCGAATGGCAGTGCATGCGACTGTCGCACACAGCGACTGACGTCTGCCCGTCAGAAAGTCACACTGCATGGGTTCCTCCACAACCGGGCAATTGGCTGCAATATGTCCCGCTTGCCGGCAGCGGTAGCAAACGATCCTTCTTGCCGCCTCTTGAGCCGCTGATTTCCCAGGCTGTTCTCGCCAAACTTGGGGTAGAGCTCCCACCCTCTCACTCTCTCCACCCTCACCCCTTGGAATCCTCTTATCCGCCCCTGGGGATGGTCTGGTCTTAGGGTGGAAAGTCCGAGTGTCTCTGGAAGAGGCCGTCAGGTTCTCTGTAGCCAAGTATTTCTCCACACGATCCACAAGACCATCGGCCGTCTCTGGGTCTCCATGGCTTACCCACTTTTGGATGGCAGTAGGAAGAGCTCTCAAAAACCGATCCATTACAACACGTTCCACAATCTTTGGTGCGGACAAAGTCTCTGGCTGTAGCCACTTTCTGCTCAGGTGAATGAGATCATACATTTGAGACCTGGGGGGTTTTCCAAGCTGGAAAGTCCAGTTATGCACACGCTGAGCCCGGACAGCCTGGGTGACACCCAGCCTTGCCAATATTTCAGCTTTTAGCATCACATAGTCTTTTGCTTGGTCAGGCTCTAGGTCATAGTAAGCCTTCTGCGATTCACCAGTTAACAGAGGAGCCACCAGTCCAGCCCACTGCTCCTCAGGCCACTTTTCTCTTTCAGCAGTCCTTTCAAATGTGGTCAAAAATACCTCTGGATCATCCTCTCCAGTCATTTTTGTCAATAAACGACTCACCCCAAAGGACGCGGTATTAGTGGGACGGCTTTCCTCACTGGTCTGCGGACGTTGCTGCATTAGTGCTTCCATTTGTTGTAGTCTCTGCTCTTGCTTCTGTAACAGGTCTATGAAGCGGGCCTCAGATTGCTGCTGGGCTTGTTGCTGAGCTTCCAGACTCTGTTGGTGAGCTTGCTGCTGGGCTGCAAGGCTCTGTTGATGAGCTTGCTGCTGGGCTGCGAAGTTCTGTTGTTGAGCTGCAAGGCTCTGTTGATGAGCTGCAAGGCTCTTTTGCAAACCTGCATTTGTCTGCTGTTGATTGGCATTTGCTAGAGCCAGCTGCTTCAGTATCTCCTCCATGCTGGCTTAAAAAAAAACTGCCCGCATTCTCCACCAACTGTGAGGGGGTTAGCTCGGCAGCGGGTGTGTGTGACCCCCGGGATGGGCTCCCCACACAAACACAGGCCCAGCAAACGGAGGTTGTGGTTTTCAAAATCAAAAAAAGGTGCGGTTTATTTTCTATTTACAGTGACAAAACACAGCAAAGCCAAAAGAAACATAAACAAAATAAATCCTGGTCAACTTGACCTCTGACTAAACATACAGGTTTCCCTAACTAACAACTGGGATCAGCCTGGTGCTGTCCTAGTCCCTAAGTCCCTGGTTTAGTAAATGTCCAAACAAATAGCCACACAGGCTTTGTCTCACCGCACAGGGGTTCACTCTCCCTAGACAGTCCACACAGGTCTGGTTCCAGGCATGAGCTAACATCTAATGAAGCTGGGAGTTCTTATAGAGGCCTAAATGAGCTGACAAGCTTCAGCTGGTCTCATCAACTCCCTGTCTGCACGACGCCCAGCACTCTCCCTAGAGGTATGAGTCATCCATGAGCCCACTAGCCTTAGCTGGGCTTATACAACTCTCCACCTAGTTGTATAAGTCGGCGTAAAGCCTGAATCTGGGCGAAATATATCTACCCCCCTGGATGCAACCAGGTGACTTTACCTTCCTGCTGTCACACTACCTAGAGTTTTCTGTCCCTAGAAAAAATGTTTTTTTAAAGCACACTATAGCACAAGGAGAATTCACTCACTGTCCTTCCCTGTCCCTAGAAACAAGGATTCGCACAGTGAAATAAACTGACACTCTCCCTACCTAGAGTTTTCTGTCCCTAGAAAAAATGTTTTTTTAAAGCACACTATAGCACAAGGAAAATTCCCCTCACTTTCCTTCTTTGTCCCTAGAAACAAGGACTCGCACAGTGAAAGAAACTGACACTCTCCCTACCTAGAGTTTTCTGTCCCTAGAAAAAATGTTTTTTTAAAGCACACTATAGCACAAGGAGAATTCCCCTCACTTTCCTTCTTTGTCCCTAGAAACAAGGACTCGCACAGTAAAAGACACTGACACTCTCCCTACCTAGAGTTTTCTGTCCCTAGAAAAAATGTTTTTTTAAAGCACACTATAGCACAAGGAGAATTCCCCTCACTTTCCTTCTTTGTCCCTAGAAACAAGGATTCGCACAGTAAAACACACTGACACTCTCCCTACCTATCCTTCTCTTTCCCTAAACTAAAGGAATCCAGGTTAAGCAAGAAAGAAATAAATGTCACTGTCCCTGCCTATGCTTCTCTTTCCCTGCTCCGGAACACACTACACTAGGCCGCCGTGCTGGCGGCCTTTTATAGTGTGGGGCGTGTACTAAACACCCTCAGCAATAATTGGCCACAGGCATCCTGCCTGTGGCCAATCATTGCTCTCCTCGCTGCCGGCGCTGTGATTGGCCAAGCATGCGGGGTCACAGTGCATGCTTGGCCAATCACAGCGCCTGGATGACACTGCGATGGCGTAGTGCATTGTGGGCCGTTCGCGTCACTCGAATTTGGCGCGAACGGCCCAAATCGTTCGATCTTCGTCGAACGATCGAACAGCCGATGTTCGAGTCGAACGTATGTTCGACTCGAACACGAAGCTCATCCCTAGTCCTGAGGCAGGCCAGGAAAGTCTGTGTGAATTGCCGCAGATCATATAATGCCAGTGCTCGGCTGGCTGAGCTGCAAAAGGAGTTGAACCTGCCCAAGAACCGCCTAATCTGTGACATGCCCACCAGGTGGAACATCAATGAGTACCTGTGCGACTACGGCATCAGGACAGGGTCAGGGGAGCTCAGGTTTTTTTCACCCCGCCAGTGGGGCATGATCAGGGATGCATGCACTGTCCTGGCACCATTTGAGGAGGCCACGAGGATAGTGAGCAGTGACAGTGCATGCATTAGTGACACTGTACCTCTTGTCCACCTGTTGGAGCATACGCTGCGTGGAATAATGGACAGGGCACTTGAGGCAGAACAGAGGCAGGAAGAGGAGGACTTCCTTGCCTCTCAAGGCCCCCTTTACCCAGACAGTGTTCCTTCTGTCCCACCCATCGCACAGGAAGAGGAGGAGGAGGAGGATTGTGTCAGCATGGAGGTGGAGCCTGGCACTCAGCATCAACAGCAGCAGTCTTTTAGGGATGATTTACAGTCCCAACAAACCCGTGGACTTGTACGCGACTGGGAGGAGGTGGCTGCGGATCATGTCGTCCTTAGTGACCCAGAGGACTCCGGACCGAATGCCTCAGCTAACCTACGCTGCATGGCCTCCCTGATCCTGCAAAGTCTGCGGAAGGATCCTCGTATTCTTCGGATCAAGGAGAGGGACCATTACTGGCTGGCCACTCTCCTTGATCCACGGTACAAGGGTAAGGTTGCGGACCTTATCTTACCGTTGCAGAGGGAGCAGAGGATGAGACATCTCCGGGAGGCCTTGCAGAAAGGTCTGTGCAACGCATTCCCAGATACTGGGAGGTTACAAACTCCTGGTCCTGGACAACGAGTTGCTGAGGCTTCGGTCAGTCAAAGAAGGAGCGGTGGGGAAGGTGGCCGTCTGACCGATGCGTTCAGACAATTTTTTAGTCCGCATCCCCAAGGTATGATCGGCTCCAGCAACCATCGCCAGCGTCTGATATACATGGTGCAGGAATACCTAGGGGCAAGGTCAGACTTGGACACCTTTCCCACCAAAAATCCTCTGGCTTACTGGGTCTTGAGGATGGATCACTGGCCAGAGCTTGCACAGTATGCAATTGAGCTACTGGCCTGTCCTGCATCCAGCGTTCTTTCGGAACGCACATTCAGTGCTGCTGGAGGCTTTGTCACGGATCACAGGGTGCGCCTGTCCACCGACTCGGTTGATCGACTGACCTTCATATAGATGAACCAGTCTTGGATCACCACCAGCTACCAAGCACCTGAAGCTGATCTAACAGAATAATTTATTTTTAAATGTCACATCCCTTCAAGACTGCCTATGCTGATGATGAGTGACTGTCCTGTTATGTTGACTGACTATCCTCCTCCTCCTCAATGATCCGATTCCTGATGATAGCTTGGAAGAACATTTTTATTTCTGGGCACCGCCACCAGTGGCTAAGGCCCAATTTTTCAGCCCCTGTTTAACAGGGGCATATAATTACAGTTTTTTATGCAATGCTTTGCAGCAGGGCTCATTCCTGCACTCCAACTAGAGTATCTGGGAGAGATACTTGCAGTGTCGTGGCACCAGCACCAGTGCCTAAGGCCCAATTTTTCAGCCCCTGTTTAACAGGGGCGTGTAATTACAATTTTTGATGCAATACTTTGCAACAGGGCTCATTGCTGTGCTCCAAGTACAGTATCTGTGAGGGGTTGCAGTGTTGTGGCACCAGTGCCTAAGGCCCAATTTTTCAGCCCCTGTTTAACAGGGGCGTGTAATTACAATTTTTGATGCAATACTTTGCAACAGGGCTCATTGCTGTGCTCCAAGCACAGTATCTGTGAGGGTTTGCAGTGTTGTGGCACCAGTGCCTAAGGCCCAATTTTTCAGCCCCTGTTTAACAGGGGCGTGTAATTACAATTTTTGATGCAATACTTTGCAACAGGGCTCATTGCTGTGCTCAAAGTACAGTATCTGTGAGGGGTTGCAGTGTTGTGGCACCAGTGCCTAAGGCCCAATTTTTCTGTCCCTGTTCAACAGGGGCATGTAATTACAATTCTTGATCTAATAATTCACAGCAGGGCCCATTCCTGCGCCCACCAAGAGTAACTGTGAGGGCTTACAGTGTTGTGGCAACACCACCACCACCACCACCACCACCACCACCACCACCAAAGGCCCAATTTTTCTGCCCCTCTTCAACAGGGGCATGCAATTACAATTCTTGATCTAATAATTTACAGTAGGGCCCATTCATGCGCCCACCAAGAGTAACTGTGAGGGCTGACAGTGTTGTAGCACCAGCACCACCACCAAAGGCCCAATTTTTCCTACCACTGTTCAACAATGGCATGTAATTACAATTCCTGATATAATAGCTCACAGCAGGGCGTTCCAGCGCCCACCAAGAGTAACTGTGAGGGCTCACAGCGTTGTGGCAACACCAACATGTAAGGGGCAAATTTCAGCAGAGTATATACGGCAGGCCCCTACTTTCAAACATCCAACTTACAAACGACTCCTACTTGCAAACGGAAGGAGACAACAGGAAGTGAGAGGAAATCTACCCCTAGGAAGGGAAATTCTCTCCTGTAAGAGTTAATATGGGAAAAAGGTGTCTCCTCTCTACTGATGCTTTATCACCAATCCTTGTTTTAATAAAAACCCCACTTTTCAAAAAACATTTGTCATTGGGACGGAAAGTGAGGTGAAATGTTCTGAACAGGTGCACAGACAGCAAAACAAATGTTACAGGGGTGATAACCCTTCCCTATGTTTTCCAAAAAGCTTAAAAATATATTTTTGGGCTGGAGCTACACTTAAACAATGTACCTGTTCAAAATTACAAACAGATTCTACTTAAGAGCAAACCTACAGTCCCTGTCTTGTTTGCACCACCTGTATACTGCTGTTCAGAGTATATAGGGCCTTTTTTTATTTTGGGTGCGGGGTTCCCCTTAATATCCATACAAGACCCAAAGGGGCTGGTAATGGGCTGGGGTAGGGGGGGGGATGATGGGGTAGCCATGCCATTTCTCAAAGATTTTCATCCATATTGCCAGGACAAAACATGACATTAAAGCCGCAAGCAGTTTTAAATGGCTTTTTTTCCTTTAGAAATGTCATTTTGTGCAGGGACAGTTCTAAACACGGGAAACACATGCCACTTCACAGGCATACTTTAGACACCCCCCAGGTATGATATTTAAAGGAATATTTCACTTTTTTTTTTTCACTTTATGCATCATTAAAATGACTGCTCCCGTAAAACGGACGTTTTTAAAACTTCGTTTTGCATTGATACATGTCCCCTGGGGCAGATCCCGGGTCCCCAAACCCTTTTTAGGACAATAACATGCATATTAGCCATTATAATTAGAACTTTAGATTTCGAACGTTCGCGTCCATTGTATTTAATAGGGTTCTAACGTTCGCGCGAACTTTCGGTCCGTTCGCAGGTTCTGGTGCGAACCGAACGGGGGGGTGTTCGGCTCATCCCTAGTTGGAAGGAGTCCTGTGGGACTCATAATGGAAGCTTCTCAAATAGACAACCTGGTAACATATTTATTTTGTTTATTTACCTGTTTTGATAATGGAGTTGTTTTTACATGCACATAACTAAAACCATTTAAAGTGGTTGTAAACCCACTTTTTCAACTTCCACCTACAGGTAAGCCTAGATTAAGGCTTACCTGTAGGTGCAAGAAATATCTCCTAAACCTACACGGTTTAGGAGATATTTACTAAAAATGACAATCGCAATGACGGCGCATTCATGGGGTTAATCCCATTTACAAAATTGGCTACTTCCCAGCGTAGCCGAATGTCACATCTCTCGCGTGCATGCGCAGAGTGACGTCTCCGCCGCTCCGGCCAATCACAGCGCCGGAGCGGCGCTGTGATCGGCTGGGGCGGCGATGGATGCGGCTGAAGAGGGAGACGAGGACGGCTTCGGGGGCCCCGATCTTAGGTAAGTGATGCATAATGAGCTATTATGCTAGTCATATTAGCTCATTATGCCTTTGTCTTGCAGGTGGTTATGAAAAAAAAAAAAATATCGGGTTTACAACCACTTTAAATATGTATGGCAAAGCAATTTTGAATTGTATTATATTTTAACTGCAGTATAAACTAATTATATTCCAAATATTAAAAGACATACCCGAATATGGTTGTCTTTATAAAGCTAGTGCTAAGTAGTACAATGGTTTTGGTGTAAAGTATGTGTGAAAATAAATTCTCTCTAAATTTAACCTAAGCCTTGATTTTTGTCAAAGCCGTGTTCCTTATATGACACTTGGTCTGGACACGTTTAAGAAGTGTAATCGGGAGATCTGTTTGTTTTGAGAAAGATAATAGTGTAAAGCCCTGTACACACGATCTGATATCCTATGGATTCTAATCTGATGTTTTTTTCCATCGGAAATCTGATGAAACTGTCTTCCGTCAGTCTTGCCCACACACCATCAGTCAAAAAACCAACCGATTCAAACGCGGTGACGTAAAACACTCTGATGAGCCGAGAAAAATGAAGTTCAATGCTTCTGAGCATGCGTCGACTTGATTCTGAGCATGCGTGTGTTTTTTATCCGATGGAGTTCCCCACAGACGATAGTGATTTGCTATCGGTTTTTTAACCATCGGATAAATTTAAAACATGTTCTATTTTTAAACACTGATGGAAAAAAGACCGATGGGTCCCATACACAATCGGTTTGTCCGATGAAAACAGTCCATCGGACTGTTTTCATTGGTAAAACCTATCGTGTGTACACGGCTTTAGCGTAAACAAAAGAGTGGTTACACCTTCTGTGAAGGAATGGAAAGACATTTCACAAGAGTTACCAAGTTTTAAATGTACAAGTATCATTTAAGTATTGAACTGTGAATATACTTTGTCATATAGAGCTTGCATAGAAATGTATGTAAATATTATCTGGACATTAACCATCATTTATCTCTGATTGTGGAAGTATATCATTTATTTGTTTTATCACGACTTATACCTGATTTTAATTTGCACTATACTTTAGTTAATAAATATATATAATATTTTAAGCAACATTAATTTGTGTTACTTGTCTTCAAACTATCACGGATATAAAGAACTTAAAATTTCTTGATATTTTAGGATGTAATCTCCCAAATCATAGATTTGCATATTTCCATAAACACAATCATATAATATTTCAGTATAAACATTCTGACACTTTTGATAAAGGAGCACTATCCCACAGATTGGCTTATCAATCATTACCATCTGCATCTGTTTCAGGCTGTATTCCCTAACTAGGCACTGAGATAGAGGACTTTCATATGAATATTTGATTGCAAGCGCTGCTACAGTTTTATCTGTGATCTTTGGGACTTTCCATTGATTTATATTACTGTTTCTTCACATGTCAGAGAAGTATGTAAAATGAAGACAGAACTTGGTCCCTGTAAGTCAGTTATTACTGCAAGAAGGACCATGTGTACTTTGGATTGTAAGCCCAATCAAAGTACCAGAGAACTTTTTAAAGTTTTCAAGAGAGCCTATTACTTGGCTAAGAAAAACACAGATTTTGAAAGCCATGGCTTTTTCCAACTGTTTCATGAGGCTTTGACACATAAACTTAGTTTTAAAAACTAAAAAGTGAAATCTAGCTGAGGTGTTAATATATTTAAATGTCTGTAATTGACCAAGAGAAAAACATGAGCAGAGTAACATGTTTAAAGACATTTTTTTTTCCTTTACTCTATAATTAGTTCCAGCCCCTCCTTTACAAAAAGGGATGGGGGAGTTGGAAAGAGTAGAATGATCTGATCACAGCCAAACTGCTGTTTAAAGGGCTGACAGGTTTTAGGAATGTTGTCTGTGTAAAAAGGTGGGGGCGACTTGTTTATACAAACACATACAGCTGACAAAGTGAAACCAAAACTGTTACCTGTCATTTAAATTGTTTTTCTTACAGGTATTTTATAATAACAGGATACCATAAGAAGTTATTGGATAATATTCAAGCAATTATTTTGTTTCAGAAACATTTATAATAAATTTAAGATTTTATTTTCTGAAAAATACATCAGCTAAAATTAATTTTAAAAGCTGACTTTGTAAATATTTTAGGCACTGCCCTGAAATCATAAAAATAAAAAGACCAGTTGAACTTCAACTTAAAAGGGAATGAAGTAATTTACATTCCCGCATTTATAGTTAATATGCCCCACGATCTATTACGTATTGGTATCGATCTCTTTTAAAAAATAAATAAATCCTATTGTGATTTTATTTTAAATGTTATATGGTCTCAAGTGACAAGGCCATACATATGAACCTTCTCAGTTCTCTCACAATTAGTGAGTATAGTTGAGATCCATCTCAGGAATAATTAAATTCTAGATGGCACTTTTGTACAGACAACTCCACTTCCTCCAGAAAGGGTTAGACAGGAGGTTCATACAAAATGTATGTCCCCTGGAAAATAGTTGAGAGATATGCTTGGAAGGTGATATTCTCAATGCTCACATCCATACAGTATATACTGACTCCATTGAGCTTAGTAATTATACGCAATTCCTACTGGGATTGTATGGTGTTTTCTGTTCACTAACAGGTTAGTGACCTGGGGAATGAAAATAAGGTTCATATTTATGCCAGGAGTATAATCACATTAGTAGAAAAAAAAAAAAAAAAAGATCAGTCCTGAAATAAATATTTAGGTATTCAAACCCCTCAGGATAAATAAATAATCAGTCAATCATTTATTCCTGATAATCAATGACCCAAAATATCATGTGTACATTGGCAACGATATATTACATCGCTTTGCTATACACATGGATCTGGTAAATACCACTGTGGTGCAGAGTAAAATAAAACCCAAGTAGTTTCATAAATGAACATGAAGCCCTTAAATAATCTTAGTTAATGAAATATGCAGTAAACATATTAGTACCACATATGTCATTAGTCATACAGGTACTAATAAAAAAAAAATTATTATCCGGCCATGTATAAATAGGCCAGAATTTTAAGAACCCTGCTGCAGTAAAATGTTTCGCAGACAGGATGTATATAGAAAAGATTTCAGTAAATCACACTAATGAAAAATAAAAGTTTTCATGGAGTTCAAAAATATGTTTGTGAAAAGATTCCTGTGATGTGGTATAATAGACATACACATTGCCAGGATTCAATCTGATCCAAGTGAAAACGCACCTTGTGTTTTAAATCAAACATTGTTGTCTTTCCCATTAAGAATTTCGAGGAGAGGGGTGTTGTGGGATCAGTGCACCGGATCTTATGATAATCCTATACTTGATATTCTTAAACCAAATGGTCATTGTGTTTATATGCTGGTCTAAGACAGCTAAATAAACAAGTATATACGTACAGCTAAGCTGTGCCATATATTGACCGATGCTTGATATAAAAAAATACAAAGCGCTAAGTACTTCACTTCACTAAATGATGCTCGATGATGGTGGAACATTCAGGTAAGTCCTGAAGACCCATACAAGCTGGCAATTAAAGGTGGTTAGAAATAGTACAACTGGATCAGAATGTTATTTGGTTATATAAATTAAAGTTTTGAATTTGATGTTGTTTCTGTTTGTTATTTTACATAAGGCCATTGCCTGATTTACCTTCAAGAAAAAGTTTAACATATGTGGATGATATTTTTGTTGAATAGCATAATGTTTGAAAAGCATATCCCAAAGTTCAGATATGTTCTTAATCAGTTGAGGGAGGCGGGTGTTTAAAATTTCATTTCAGGAAGACCAATGGTGTCGCTCCAAGGTTCATCTCCTGAGGCCTAAAGTTTGCAGCCTAAGGCCTCGTACACACAACCGATTTTCTCGGCAAGAACCAGCAAGAAACTTGCTGGCAGAGAGGTCTTGCCGAGTAAATCGGTCGTGTGTATGCTGCTATCGGGTTTCTCGTCGAGAAAACCAACAAGTAACCTCGACGAGAAAATAGAGAACCTGCTCTCTATTTTCTCGTTGAGATTCTCCTCGGCATGTTTCTCGACGAGAAAAGTGAGTGTGTGTACACTTACCTGTCCTCCCGGAAGCCCGCGCATGTTCGAAATGAATTCGACGCATGCGCGGTAGCTTCCTAGGCATACGTAGGGTATACCAAGATGGCGGCAACGGCATCGAATGTGACGAGCGCATGCTCGACGTAGTCGATGACGTCACCGCGTACGCTCCTTTCAAAGAACCGCGGGTTCTTTGAAACGAGCGTGTGTACACTCGGCCGGGACAAGTTTCTTGTCCAAGAATCTCGTCGAAAAAAACGACATGTTTTTTTCAACGAGAATCTCGGCCGTGTGTACGAGGCCTATGTCTCACCACAAGAAGAAAATGGAGACTGTGATGAGGTCAAGAGTATCTGCCAATATCAGTGAATTGAGGACATGTTTGGGTATGGTATAAAATATTCAATTGTATGCTTGTCATCCTAGGTTCCAACTAAGAATGCTGGAAGGTAATGTATAAGAAGAGACATATAAGGATCAAGAGAATGTAAATGTAATAATATGACATTGTGATATTTCTCTCCTAACTTACAGATCTTCAAATCTTATACTTCAGCATTAATGTTGATCCTGCCAATCATGGCAGAATAAATCATCATTAGATCATTGATGATTTTTAGTTAATTAAAATATAGTTAACTAATCGCTATATCATATATATATAGCATAGTTAGAAAATTTTAATATTAATTAATAAGAAAAGGCGAAGTGGTCTACCAAATACACCACGATCGTATGGATGATGTTAATCATTGGCGTCCAGTTGCGGCGGGAACCTGTCACCAAACCACACTCCAGACCAGATCGTTGATTGGTAAAGACGAAGTTGACCACCAAAAGACACAGCGATCATTTGGATGATGTTAATCCGTGATGCCCAGTTCCGGATGGAACTTATCACCACACCGAATCCTTCATCAGGAGTCATGAAGCAAGAGGCTTCAGGATTCGTATTGCCGGAAAGAAAGATTTGTTGCAGAAGTCCCTTGTTTGTTTGAATCCCAGAATATCCATTGAAAGAAGGGATATTGAATACCATTTTCAGCTTGTAACTTTGCGAGAGCAGATTCACTGAAGAGTTTCTTCAATTTCTGGGTTACCAGCCTTGTTTTTATCACATTTGAAATGGGGGTGGGGGGGGGGGTGACACCACCACTGCAACAGTTCATTTTGTTTTTATAAAGACTTGAACTCATCAAGAAAGATCCAAGTCATACAAGAACATTCTTTATCATTTGGATGAAGAGAGGAACGTTCTTCAAGTATAAACAAATGATAATATGTCCATATCTTTTAAACAACTGTGATATCTCTTTGGACCCGTTTCTTAGTATGTCTGTGACTATTCGTCAGAATAAAAGAAACGTGGGGGGGATTTGTCAGAACATTTGGGGTTAAAAAGAATATACATATAGGCCTTTATAGTATGCATATTATGTATTTTTCATATGGTTCATATTCATGTATATTATGAACGAGAGGACAGCCATTTTGTCTCTAAAGTTAAGCTCATAGCTCATGATGTGCTGTGAACAATACTACAGCCACTTTGGTTTCTACTTTCTCTTTAAGAGGTTAACCCAAATTTCACTATCTTTAAAGTTATTTTCTGTCTCACAAGAATCAAGAAGCATTGTTTTTCTGTATCTTTTTCCCAGACCATAAACTCAAAGCTTTTGAACACTTAAGACAATATAGCAGCCTCCCCAGGTGGTAATTCAAAGGTTTGACACTTAGAGATAAGGGGGGTGTTGATACGGGCTGACACAAACTGTGTAGTATTGTCTCTGTATAACGAGACCAAAAGGTTTATTCAAAATTCCTGTCATATTGTATATCTTAAATACGGTTTCTTTCATAATATCTTAACAATGTATCTATACTAGTAAAACATGTATAAACCCATTTATGCATATATATAGAGTAGGGATGAGCTCGGTGTTCGAGTCGAACATACGTTCGACTCGAACATCGGCTGTTCGATCGTTCGACGAAGATCGAACGATTTGGGCCGTTCGCGCCACATTCGAGTGACGCGAACGGCCCACAATACACTGCGCCATCGCAGTGCAATCCTGGCGCTGTGATTGACCAAGCATGCACTGTGACCCCGCATGCTTGGCCAATCACAGCGCCGGCAGCGAGGAGAGCAATGATTGGCCACAGGCAGGATGCCTGTGGCCAATTATTGCTGAGGGGGTTTAGTACACGCCCCACACTATAAAAGGCCGCCAGCGCGGCGGCCTCGTGTAGTGTGTTCCGGCGCAGGGAAAGAGAAGGATAGGCAGGGACAGTGTCATATTTTTTCTTTGCTAAACCTTGTGTGTAGGGACAGAGAAGGATAGGTAGGGAGAGTGTCAGTGTCATATTCTTTGCTAAACCTTGTTTGTAGGGACAGAGAAGGATAGGCAGGGAGAGTGTCAGTTTCATATTCTTTGCTAAACCTTGTGTGCTGAACCATATTGTTAAACCTTGTGTGTAGGGACAGACAAGGATAGGTAGGGAGAGTGTCAGTGTCATATTCTTTGCTAAACCTTGTTTGTAGGGACAAAGAAGGATAGGCAGGGAGAGTGTCAGTGTCATATTCTTTACTAAACCTTGTGTGCTGAACCATATTGCTAAACCTTGTGTGTAGGGACAGACAAGGATAGGCAGGGAGAGTGTCAGTGTCATATTCTTTGCTAAACCTTGTGTGCTGAACCATATTGCTAAACCTTGTGTGTAGGGACAGACAAGGATAGGTAGGGAGAGTGTCAGTGTCATATTCTTTGCTAAACCTTGTTTGTAGGGACAGAGAAGGATAGGCAGGGAGAGTTTCAGTGTCATATTCTTTGCTAAACCTTGTGTGCTGAACCATATTGCTAAACCTTGTGTGTAGGGACAGACAAGGATAGGCAGGGAGAGTGTCAGTGTCATATTCTTTGCTAAACCTAGTGTGCTGAACCATATTGCTAAACCTTGTGTGTAGGGACAGACAAGGATAGGCAGTCGAGAGTGTCAGTGTCATAATCTTTGCTAAACCTAGTGTGCTGAACCATATTGCTAAACCTTGTGTGTAGGGACAGACAAGGATAGGCAGTCGAGAGTGTCAGTGTCATAATCTTTGCTAAACCTAGTGTGCTGAACCATATTGCTAAACCTTGTGTGTAGGGACAGACAAGGATAGGCAGTCGAGAGTGTCAGTGTCATAATCTTTGCTAAACCTAGTGCGCTGAACCATATTGCTAAACCTTGTGTGTAGGGACAGACAAGGATAGGCAGTCGAGAGTGTCAGTGTCATAATCTTTGCTAAACCTAGTGTGCTGAACCATATTACTAAACCTTGTGTGTAGGGACAGACAAGGATAGGCAGTCGAGAGTGTCAGTGTCATAATCTTTGCTAAACCTAGTGCGCTGAACCATATTGCTAAACCTTGTGTGTAGGGACAGACAAGGATAGGCAGTCGAGAGTGTCAGTGTCATAATCTTTGCTAAACCTAGTGTGCTGAACCATATTACTAAACCTTGTGTGTAGGGACAGACAAGGATAGGCAGTCGAGAGTGTCAGTGTCATAATCTTTGCTAAACCTAGTGTGCTGGACCATATTGCTAATCCTTGTGTGTAGGGACAGACAAGGATAGGCAGTCGAGAGTGTCAGTGTCATAATCTTTGCTAAACCTAGTGTGCTGAACCATATTGCTAAACCTTGTGTGTAGGGACAGACAAGGATAGGCAGTCGAGAGTGTCAGTGTCATAATCTTTGCTAAACATAGTGCGCTGAACCATATTGCTAAACCTTGTGTGTAGGGACAGACAAGGATAGGCAGTCGAGAGTGTCAGTGTCATAATCTTTGCTAAACCTAGTGTGCTGAACCATATTGCTAAACCTTGTGTGTAGGGACAGACAAGGATAGGCAGTCGAGAGTGTCAGTGTCATAATCTTTGCTAAACCTAGTGTGCTGAACCATATTGCTAAACCTTGTGTGTAGGGACAGACAAGGATAGGCAGTCGAGAGTGTCAGTGTCATAATCTTTGCTAAACCTAGTGTGCTGAACCATATTGCTAAACCTTGTGTGTAGGGACAGACAAGGATAGGCAGTCGAGAGTGTCAATGTCATAATCTTTGCTAAACCTAGTGCGCTGAACCATATTGCTAAACCTTGTGTGTAGGGACAGACAAGGATAGGCAGTCGAGAGTGTCAGTGTCATAATCTTTGCTAAACCTAGTGTGCTGAACCATATTGCTAAACCTTGTGTGTAGGGACAGACAAGTATAGGCAGTCGAGAGTGTCAGTGTCATAATCTTTGCTAAACCTAGTGTGCTGAACCATATTGCTAAACCTTGTGTGTAGGGACAGACAAGGATAGGCAGTCGAGAGTGTCAGTGTCATAATCTTTGCTAAACCTAGTGTGCTGAACCATATTGCTAAACCTTGTGTGTAGGGACAGACAAGGATAGGCAGTCGAGAGTGTCAGTGTCATAATCTTTGCTAAACCTAGTGCGCTGAACCATATTGCTAAACCTTGTGTGTAGGGACAGACAAGGATAGGCAGTCGAGAGTGTCAGTGTCATAATCTTTGCTAAACCTAGTGCGCTGAACCATATTGCTAAACCTTGTGTGTAGGGACAGACAAGGATAGGCAGTCGAGAGTGTCAGTGTCATAATCTTTGCTAAACCTAGTGTGTTGAACCATATTGCTAAACCTTGTGTGTAGGGACAGACAAGGATAGGCAGTCGAGAGTGTCAGTGTCATAATCTTTGCTAAACCTTGTGTGCAGGGAGAGAGAAGGATAGGCAGGGGACAGTGTCAGTGTCATTGTTGCTAAGCCTCCTGCACAGTATACACCTGAAGCTAGCCCTTATTGCTGTTTTTTCCTGGTGTGTTACACTGACAGGCATTTGCAGCACTTACAGCGGGCGGAGTGTGCTTCCTGCAAAATAAACACCTGAAGCTACCCCTTATTGCTGGTTTTCCCATCTCCCTGCAGGCCATTAGAATGTCTGGAAGGCAAACAAGGAGAGGCAGACAGTCAGGCACCAATAAAAGAGGGCAAGCAGGCTCTGTGTCTGGGGGCAACAGTGCTGGTCGTGGACGCGGTGCATTGTCATCAGCACATGGCCATGGGACACGCTTGTCCTTCTTTTCGGCAGCTGGACATGTTGAGCCACATCATGCCGAAGACTTGGTAGAGTGGATGACCAAGCCCTCCTCATCCTCCTCATCCTCTCTCACCCAGGCTCAGGGTACTGGCAAAGCAGCTGCCAAAGCATCCTCTTCCCTGGTATCAATGTCATCAGTCACTCCTTCCCTAGACCCACCATGTCCTCCTCCTGAGGAGTCCCCCGAACTGTTTGAGCACAGTGTTGGGTACATGCTCCAGGAGGATGCCCAGCGTTTTGAAGGGTCTGATGATGATACCCAGCTAGAGGAAGGCAGTAGCGTGAGAGCAGAGAGAGGGGATGCTCAAGAAGGACACCAATCTGGCAGTCATGTTCCAGCAGCTGCAGCATACTGCCAGATTGGCTCCAGTGATGAGGAGGGAGGGGATGATGAGGTCACTGACTCCACGTGGGTGCCTAATAGGAGAGAGGAGGAGGAGGAGGATGAGGAGGAGGCACATCTCCAACGGGGCAGGATGCCCTTGGGTGGCCAGCGTAAGGGCAGCACACCGACGGAATCACACCGCAGAGCTCCGCCTGTGCAGGGCGCTGCCTCAGCCCGTTATTCAAAAAGTTCTTTGGTGTGGGCCTTTTTTGAGGCGAGTGAATCAGATCGCACAGCTGCTGTTTGCAACATATGTCTCAAGCGTATATCGCGTGGCCAAAACATCAGCCGCTTGGGCACCACATGCTTGACCAGACATATGTTGACCTGCCATGCAGCTCGTTGGCAAGCCTACCTTAAAGACCCACACCAAAGAACAAAGCGGACCTCTCCTTGCACCGCATCAGCTGGGATCTCCAACCCCACTATACCTTCAGTCCTCTCTGAAACCTGCACTGAGAGGAATGAAGGTGTAGAATTAGGTGTGTCACAGCCAAGTACTTGCGGGCACTCTGCTAGCAGTACACCGACGTCCGATTCTAGCAGGCAAATTTCCCTGCCCCAGCTGCTGGACCGTCGAAAGAAGTTCACTCCCAGCCATCCACATGCCCAGCGGTTGAATGCTAGCTTGGCTAAATTGCTAGCGCTTCAACTGCTGCCTTTTCAGTTGGTAGACTCGGCCCCCTTCCGTGAGTTTGTGCAATGTGCGGTTCCTCAGTGGCAGGTTCCCAAACGCCACTTTTTCTCACGGAAGGCGATTCCGGCTCTCTACCGGCATGTGGAAGGCAATGTCCTGGCCTCGCTGGACAGGGCGGTCAGCGGTAAGGTGCATATTACCGCTGACTCATGGTCCAGCAGGCATGGACAGGGACGTTACCTTTCTTTCACGGCCCATTGGGTCACTCTTTTGGCAGCTGGGAAGGATGCAGGACAAGGTGCAGTAGTGTTGGAGGTTGTTCCGCCGCCACGCCTCCAAAATGCTACTACTGGTTGTGACACACCTCTCTCCTCCACCCCCTCCTCTTCTTCTTCCTCCATGGCCTCTTCCTGTGCTTTGTCCTCGGAACCAGTGGTGCTCCGTAGGCGTTCAAGGGGCTACGCAAGTACGCAGGCAAAAAGATGCCATGCCGTGCTTGCGCTGGTGTGTTTGGGGGACAGGAGCCACACTGGGGCAGAGGTCCTGTCTGCTCTGCAGGGGCAGGCCGAGAGGTGGTTGACGCCACGCCAGCTTAAGCCAGGAATGATGGTTTGCGACAATGGCACCAACCTCCTCTCCGCCCTCCGACAGGGACAACTGACCCATGTGCCCTGTGTGGTTCACGTCCTTAACCTGGTGGTGCAGCGGTTCTTGGGCAGGTACCCGGGCTTACAGGATGTCCTGAGGCAGGCCAGGAAAGTCTGTGTGCATTTCCGCAGATCTTATAATGCCAGTGCTCGCCTGGCTGAGCTGCAAAAGGAGTTGAACCTGCCCAAGAACCGCCTTATATGTGACATGCCCACCAGGTGGAACTTAACGTTGGCCATGCTGCAGCGGCTGCACACGCAGCAGAGGGCCATCAATGAGTACCTGTGCGACTACGGCACCAGGACAGGGTCAGGGGAGCTTGTTTTTTTTTCACCACGCCAGTGGGGCATGATCAGGGATGCATGCACTGTCCTGGCACCATTTGAGGAGGCCACGAGGATGGTGAGCAGTGACAGTGCATACATCAGTGACACTGTACCTCTTGTCCACCTGTTGGAACATACGCTGCGTGGAATAATGGACAGGGCACTTGAGGCAGAACAGAGGCAGGAAGAGGAAGACTTCCTTGCCTCTCAAGGCCCCCTTTACCCAGACAGTGTTCCTTCTGTCCCACCCATCGCACAGGAAGAGGAGGAGGAGGAGGAGGAGGAGGAGGATTTTGTCAGCATGGAGGTGGAGCCTGGCACTCAGCATCATCAGCAGCAGTCTTTTAGGGATGATTTACAGTCCCAAGAAACCCGTGGACTCTGTACGTGGCTGGGAGGAGGTGGCTGCGGATCATGTCGTCCTTAGTGACCCAGAGGACTCCGGACTGAATGCCTCAGCTAACCTACGCTGCATGGCCTCCCTGATCCTGCAAAGTCTGCGGAAGGATCCTCGTATTCTTCGGATCAAGGAGAGGGACCATTACTGGCTGGCCACTCTCCTTGATCCACGGTACAAGGGTAAGGTTGCGGACCATATCTTACCGTCGCAGAGGGAGCAGAGGATGAGACAACTCCGGGAGGCCTTGCAGAAAGGTCTGTGCAACGCGTTCCCAGAGACTGGGAGGTTACAAACTCCTGGTCCTGGACAACGAGTTGCTGAGGCTTCGGTCAGTCAAAGAAGGAGCGGTGGGGAAGGTGGCCGTCTGACCGATGCGTTCAGACAATTCTTTAGTCCGCAGCCCCAAGTATGATCGGTTCCAGCAACCATCGCCAGCGTCTGATATACATGGTGCAGGAATACCTAGGGGCAAGGTCAGACTTGGACACCTTCCCCACCGAAAATCCTCTGGCTTACTGGGTCTTGAGGATGGATCACTGGCCAGAGCTTGCACAGTATGCAATTGAGCTACTGGCCTGTCCTGCATCCAGCGTTCTTTCAGAACGCACATTCAGTGCTGCTGGAGTATTTGTCACGGATCACAGGGTGCGCCTGTCCACCGACTCGGTTGATCGACTAACTTTCATAAAGATGAACCAGTCTTGGATCACCACCAGCTACCACACACCTGAAGCTGATATAACAGACTAATTTATTTTCAAATGTCACATCCCTTCAAGACTGATGCTGATGCTGAGTGACTGTGCTGTTATGTTGACTGGCTATCCTCCTCCTCCTCAATGATCCGATTGATTATGATAGCTTGGAAGAACATTTTTGTTTCTGGGTGCCGCCACCAGTGCCTAAGGCCCAATTTTTCAGCCCCTGTTTAACAGGGGCATGTAATTACAATTTTTTATGCAATGCTTTGCAGCAGGGCTCATTCCTGCACTCCAACTAGAGTATCTGGGAGAGGTTGCAGTGTCGTGGGACCAGCACCAGTGCCTAAGGCCCAATTTTTCAGCCCCTGTTTAACAGGGGCGTGTAATTACAATTTTTGATGCAATACTTTGCAACAGGGCTCATTGCTGTGCTCCAAGTACAGTATCTGTGAGGGGTTGCAGTGTTGTGGCACCAGTGCCTAAGGCCCAATTTTTCAGCCCCTGTTTAACAGGGGCGTGTAATTACAATTATTGATCCAATAATTCACAGCAGGGCCCATTCCTGCGCCCACCAAGAGTAACTGTGAGGCCTTACAGTGTTGTGTCAACACCACCACCACCACCAAAGGCCCAATTTTTCAGCCCCTGTTCAACAGGGGCATGCAATTACAATTCTTTATCTAATAATTCACAGCAGGGCCTATTCACGCGCCCACCAAGAGTAACTGTGAGGGCTTACAGTGTTGTGGCACCAGCACCACCATCAAAGGCCCAATTTTTCCTACCACTGTTCAACAATGCCATGTAATTACAATTCCTGATATAATAGTTGACAGCAGGGCGTTCCAGCACCCACCAAGAGTAACTGTGAGTGCTTACAGTGTTGTGCCAACACCAACACCTAAGGGGCCAATTTCTGCAGAGTATATACGGCAGGTCCCTACTTTCAAACATCCAACTTAAAAACGACTCCTACTTGCAAACGGAAGAAGACAACAGGAAGTGAGAGGAAATCTACCCCTAGGAAGGAAAATTATTTCCTGTAAGAATTAATATGAGAGAAAGGTGTCTCCTCTCTACTGATGCTTTATCACCAATCCTTGTTTCAATAAAAACCCCACTTTTCAAAAACATTTGTCATTGGGACGGAAAGTGAGGTGAAATGTTCTGAACAGGGGCACAGACAGCAAAACAAATGTTACAGGGGTGATAACCCTTCACCATGTTTTCCAAAAAGCTTAAAAATATATTTTTTGGCTGGAGCTACACTTAACCACTTAAGCCCCGGACCATTTGGTAGCTAAAGGACCAGAGGTGAATTCAGAATTTTGCACTGCGCTGCTTTAACTGTAAATTGTGCGGACATGCAATGTTGTACCCAAACGAAATTTGCGTCCTTTTCTTCCCACAAATAGAGCTTTCTTTTAATGGTATTTGATTGCCTCTGCGATTTTTATTTTTTGCGATATAAACGGAAAAAGACCGAAAATTTTGAAAAAAAAATGATATTTTCTACTTTTTGTTATAAGAAAAATCGAATAAACTCAATTGTAGTCATACATTTAGGCCAAAATGTATTCAGCCACATGTTTTTAGTAAAAAAAATGTCAA
The DNA here is from genome assembly GCA_029206835.1 of Rana muscosa. NCBI lineage: Eukaryota > Metazoa > Chordata > Amphibia > Anura > Ranidae > Rana > Rana muscosa. The sequence continues at coordinate 5,834,980 of CM055119.1, read as the reverse complement.
TAAGCGTATATTTATTGGTTTGCGCAAAAGTTATAGAGTTTACAAACTAGGGTACATTTTCTGAAATTTACACAGCTTTAAATTTATGACTGCCTATCTCATTTCTTGAGGTGCTAAAATGACAGGGCAGTACAAAACCCCCCCAAATGACCCCATTTTGGAAAGTAGACACCCCAAGGAAATTGCTGAGAGGCATGTTGAGCCCATTGAATTTTTTATTTTTTTGTCCCAAGTGATTGAATAATGACTAAAAAAAAAAAAAAAAAAAAATTACAAAAAGTTGTCACTAAATGATATATTGCTCACACATGCCATGGTTATATGTGGAATTTCACCCCAAAATACATTTTGCTGCTTCTCCTGAGTACGGGGATACCACATGTGTGGGACTTTTTGGGAGCCTAGCCGCGTACGGGACCCCGGAAACCAAGCACCGCCTTCAGGATTTCTAAGGGCGCAAATTTTTGATTTCACTCCTCACTACCTATCACAGTTTCGAAGGCCATAAAATGCCAAAATAGCACAAAACCCCCCCAAATGACCCCATTTTAGAAAGTAGACACCCCAAGGAAATTGCTGAGAGGCCTGTTGAGCCCATTGAATATATTTTTTTTTTGTCCCAAGTGATTGAATAATGACAAAAAATAAAAAAACAATTACAACTAGTTGTCACTAAATGATATATTGCTCACACATGCCATGGTTATATGTGGAATTACACCCCAAAATAAATTTTTCTGCTTCTCCTGAGTACGGGGATACCACATGTGTGGGACTTTTTAGGAGCCTAGCCGCGTACGGGACCCCGAAAACCAAGCACCGCCTTCAGGATTTCTAGGCACAAATTTTTGATTTCACTCCTCACTACCTATCACAGTTTCGAAGGCCATAAAATGCCAAAATCGCACAAAACCCCCCCAAATGACCCCATTTTGGAATATAGACACCCCAAGCTATTTGCTGAGAGGAATGGCGAGTATTTTACAGCTCTCATTTGTTTTTGAAAATGAAGAAAGAAAATATATATATATATATATATTTTTTTTTCAATTTTCAAAACTTTGTGACAAAAAGCGAGATCTGCAAAATACTCACAATACCTCTCAGCAAATAGCTTGGGGTGTCTACTTTCCAAAATGGGGTCATTTGGGGGGGTTTTGTGCTATCTGGGCATTCCATGGCCTCCGAAACTGTGATAGGCAGTGAGAAGTGAAATCAAAAATTTACACCCTTAGAAAGCCTGAAGGTGGTGCTTGGTTTTTGGGGTCCCGTACGTGGCTAGGCTCCCAAAAAGTCTCACACATGTGGTATCCCCGTACTCAGGAGAAGCAACAGAATGTATTTTGGGGTGTAATTCCACATATGCCCATGGCATGTTTGAGCAATATATCATTTAGTGACAACTTTGTGCAAAAAAAAAAAAAAAAAATTGTTGTTTTTCCGCAACTTGTGTCAACATATAAAATATTCCATGGACTCGACATGCCTCTCAGTATATAGCTTGGGGTGTCTACTTTCCAAAATGGGGTCATTTGGGGGGGTTTTGAACTGTTCTGGCATTTTATACACAACATTAGGAAGCTTACATCCACTCTTCTAACCACTTGAAGACAAAGCCCTTTTTGACACTTTTTGTTTACATGAAAACATTTTTTTTTTGCAAGAAAATTATGTTGAACCCCCAAACATTATATATATTTTTAAAGCAAAGGCCCTACAGATTAAAATGGTGGGTGTTGCATTTTTTTTTTCTACACAGTATTTGCGCAGCGATTTTTCAAACGCATTTTTTGGGTTAAAAAATACACTTTTTTTAATTTTAATGCACTAAAACACACTATATTGCCCAAATGTTTGATGAAATAAAAAAGATGATCTTAGGCCGAGTACATAGATACCAAACACGACATGCTTTAAAGTTTCGCACAAACGCGCATTGGCGACAAACTACATACATTTTTAAAAGCCTTTAAAAGCCTTTACAGGTTACCCCAGTAGATTTACAGAGGAGGTCTACTGCTAAAATGATTGCCATCGATCTGACCTTCGCGGTGATACCTCACATGCATGTTGCAATTGCTGTTTACATATGACGCCAGACCGACGCTTGCGTTTGCCATTGGGCAAGAGCAGGGCAGGACAGGGGTGCTTTTTTTTTCTTTTTTTTTTATTATTAATTTTGCTTTTTTATTTTATTTTTAAATTGTTCCTTCCAAGTATTTTTTTTTTTTATCATTTTTATTGTTATCTCAGGGAATGTAAATATCCCCTATGATAGCAATAGGTAGTGACAGGTACTCTTTTTTTGAAAAAACTGGGGTCTTCTAGACCCTAGATTTTTCCTCTGCCCTCAAAGCATCTGACCACACCAAGATCAGTGTGATAAAAATGCTTTCCCAATTTCCCAATGGCGCTTTTTATATCCGGGGGGGCATTCCCTCCCACTGCTTGTAAAAGCAGTCCAGAGGCTAATTAGCCACTAGGATTGCTTTTACATGAAAGCCGGCCGCAGGCTGAAAAGAATGATACCAAGATGATACCTAAACCCGCAGGCATCATTCTGGTATAAACATTCAAAGTCCAGCAACATACCAGTACGTTGCTGGTCCTTGTTGGACATGTATTGTAATCTTTTTATTTCATGCAGCCAGTTGGCTGAACGAAAAAAGAGATTGATCGGTGGGTATGCCCATCATTAGAATACCGCCCTTCATCCACCCACTTCCAATGATGGGCATACACGCACCATTTATATATGCCGAAGCATGGGGGCATCCTCCCGCAAAAAAGTTATGCCGCACACACATGGTCGGACTTTTCCACGGGCAAGCCTCCGTCGGAATTTCGACCGTATGTACGCGGCATTAGGAGCAAAATCGCTCCTCCGCCCCTGCTGCCCCAATGCTTCGGCATATTTGCTTTTTTTTTTTAACTGTGGTGGTGAAATCACCTCCTACAGCACTGGAGTCGCAGGGATCAGGCCTGTCTCTGCGAACGCTGCAGTTATGTGTGTTTTTGTTTTGTAAGTGACAGTGATCGATCGATACTGCACTTGGGTGGCCTGGGCTGGACGGAGGGGCAAAACGCAGGTGCCAGCAGGTATCTGGGCTGATCCCACTAACACTGCGTTTTTGGGAACCCTAAACTGCTGGGGACGCTAGTATAGATCTGATCAGATCAGATATTGATCTGTTCAGATACTATACCACTAAGGGGGGTGTATGCTTCACGCGTGGGTGTTAGCCTTACTGGCACTAACCTGACACTGCCTGGGGTGTGACTCAGACCCTCTCTGACGCTAAAACCTAATTGATATCACCCGCCGGGCGATCAGGGGGTTAAACCTTTATTGCGTTATATACACGGCGGGTGCCCTGACACTATAAAAAGCAAACTAACTAACCAGCGTCACCCGTAACACTTATATGGTGATCACTGGTGAAAGGGTTAACTAGGGGCAATCAGGGGGTTAAAACCTTTATTAGATAATATATGGGGGTACCTGACGCTATAAAAACCTGCGGCGAACCTAAAAAAAATTACCAGCTACCGATCTGCATCACCGACACTAAGACAGCGTTTAGAAAAACGATTGCTTAGCGACAGTGGTGATGGGGGTGAAAGGGTTACCTGAGGGGGCGATCAAGGGGGTTAAACCTTTATTAGATAATATATTGGGGTACCTGACGCTATAAAAACATGCGGCGAACCTAAAAAAAATTACTGGCTACGATCTGCATCACCGACACTAAGACAGCGTTTAGAAAAACAATTGCTTAGCGACAGTGGTGATAGGGGGTGAAAGGGTTACCTGGGGGGTGATCAAGGGGGTTAAACCTTTATTAGATAATATATTGGGGTACCTGATGCTATAAAAACCTGCGGCGAACCTAAAAAAAATTACCGGCTACCGATCTGCGTCACAGACACTAAGACAGCGTTTAGAAAAACGATCGCTTAGTGACAGTGGTGATAGGGGGTGAAAGGGTTACCTGGGGGGCGATCAAGGGGGTTAAACCTTTATTAGATAATATATTGGGGTACCTAGAGCTATAAAAACATGCAGCGAACCTAAAAAAAATTACTGGCTACGATCTGCATCACCGACACTAAGACAGCGTTTAGAAAAACAATTGCTTAGCGACAGTGGTGATAGGGGGTGAAAGGGTTACCTGGGGGGCGATCAAGGGGGTTAAACCTTTATTAGATAATATATTGGGGTACCTGACGCTATAAAAACCTGCGGCGAACCTAAAAAAAATTACCGGCTACCGATCTGCATCACAGACACTAAGACAGCGTTTAGAAAAACGATCGCTTAGTGACAGTGGTGATAGGGGGTGAAAGGGTTACCTGGGGGGCGATCAAGGGGGTTAAACCTTTATTAGATAATATATTGGGGTACCTGACGCTATAAAAACCTGCGGCGAACCTAAAAAAAATTACCGGCTACCGATCTGCATCACAGACACTAAGACAGCGTTTAGAAAAACGATCGCTTAGTGACAGTGGTGATAGGGGGTGAAAGGGTTACCTGGGGGGCGATCAAGGGGGTTAAACCTTTATTAGATAATATATTGGGGTACCTGACGCTATAAAAACCTGCGGCGAACCTAAAAAAAATTACTGGCTGCCGATCGGCATCACTGACGCTAAGACAGCGATCAGAAAAATGATCGCTAAGCGACAGTGGTGATAGGCGGTGAAAGGGTTATCTGGGGGGTGATCAGGGGGTTAAACCTTTATTAGGGGGGGTTAGGGGGCTACACTGGACCTAAGACTAAACTTTGGTGACACTTTTACAGTCACAAATGTCACTGATTGCAGTGATCACTAAATAAATGGTCACTGCAATCAGTGACACTGTGACTGGGGGCTGGGGGGGTGATCTGGGGGGTGATCTGGGGTGTCTGGGGGGCCTGGGGGGGGCGATTTATGTCCCTATGTGTCCTGGTGTCAGTGTAGTGTTGTGTGCACTGACCTGATGTCTTCTCTTGTACGGCGCTCGGTATATGTGAGCGCCGCACCAGAGATGACATCACTTCCTCCTGCTCCCTCTGTCTGACACAGACAGAGGGGGCATTTCCATTCGCCGGGAGCGATCATGAGGGGGTGGCCAGAAACGAATGGCTGCCCCCTCATCCCGGAACGCTCCCGGACACTTAGCCACCGCTCACTGTACAGAAGGGGGTCCGATTGGACCCCCCAACTATACAAAGGCAATCACGTATGCTCTACGTGATTGTGCCTGTCGGTACCATTCTGCCGACGTATATATACAGTGAGCGGTCGTTAAGTGGTTAAACAATGTACCTGTTCAAAATTACAAACAGATTCTACATAAGAACAAACCTACAGTCCCTGTCTTGTATGCACCGCCTGTATACGGCTGTTCAGAGTATATAGGGACTTTTTTATTTTGTGTGCGGGGTTACCCTTAATATCCATACAAGACCCAAAGGGGCTGGTAATGTGCTGGGGTAGGGGGGGGGGGGTGATGGGGTAGCTATGCCATTTTTCTTAATTATTTTCATCCATATTACCGGGACCAGACATTACATTAAAGCCGCAAGCAGTTTTAAATGGCTTTTTTTTTCCTTTAGAAATGTCATTTTGTGCAGTGACAGTTCTAAACCCGGGAAACACGTGGCACTTCACAGGCATACTTTAGACACCCCCCAGGTACGATATTTAAAGGAATATTTGTTTTTTGTTTTTTTCACTTTATGCATCATTAAAATGACTGCTCCCGAAAAACGGCCGTTTTTAAAACTTCTTTTTGCATTGATACATGTCCCCTGGTGCAGAACCCGGGTTCCCAAACCCTTTTTAGGACAATAACATGCATAATAGTTGTTATAATTAGCACTTTAGAATTCGAACGTTCGCATCCATTGCATTTAATAGGGTTCTAATGTTCGTGCGAACTTTCGGTCCGTTCGCGGGTTCTGGTGCGAACCGAACCCGGGGGTGTTCGGCTCATCCCTAATATAGAGTAGTATTAGGGAGTAGTGTACGTAGTGTACGTGAGATTATATTAGAGGGGTAGCATTAGAAGCTGCTTAAACTTACATTCCCGTGATTAGTTTCAAGGAATTTCCCAAAACATTAACAAATGGCCTGGGGTAGTGTTGATACTAAAGATTCACACCTGTAAATCTGAAGTGAGGCCGCAATGTCTGAAGATGGTTGACACATTTGACATCGCTGGACAATAAATGGTATTCTACTAAGCTAGATCAAAGGGTAATCATAAATTGTTCCTGAACTACATGACCCTAACATTAGGAATTATTCCTTATACACCACTGCCCCTACAGGTTAAAAATGACATTGTTCAAGATGGCGTATATTTGGTTGCTAAGTCAACCTTCCAAAACAGTTACCTAGTAATAAGATACACAACCACTTTTTGGAGGGAGATAAAAGTAGGAAGAGTTCAGGGTGTGAGGGAATCGCAAGAAAAACTGGGGAAGAGCTCGGGAGGAGAGAGAGAAAGGGACTCGATCTCTCTTGAAGGAAGACGCTCGCTGAGGAGAAAAAAAACACAAACATGTAGTAGTGTTGGAAGGAGTCCTGTGGGGAAGCTTCTTGAACAGACAGAACTTTAACCTGGTAACGTATTTATTTTGTTTATTGTTTTGGTAATGGAGTTGTTTTTACATGCACATAACTAAAACCATTTAAATTTGTGTAGCGGGGTCTTACAGTTGTGGACTTTTGCTGTGGGTACATACCCCAAAACCCTTTCTTTGGAGTTCTAGTTGTTATATTTTGGATTGTTATTATGATGTTTAGTGATGCAGGTGAAACTTGGAGTACAGGGAGAGAGAGACTCCATTGCCGTGGATACCTTGTGGACTATGGTACACACATGGCAGCTGTACTCCCATAATACATCACATCCCCGAAATGCCTGCTGGGGGAGGGTACATAAAGGAGAGGTGGGGCCGCGCTAGATCTGTCTGAACTTCGCGCTCAACTGAGGAGGAAGTGTGTGAGGCCTGCTGCCAGAGTGACTAGACCCAAAGCCCTGCAGACCGTGTCATGTTCGGGTTAGAAGTTGTCCTGCCCACCGGCATCTACAGTTGCTGTGAGAGGAATCAGACGGTGAACCGCGGAGAGGTCGGTGATCGAGGTACCGATCGCGAAGTGTGTCAGGCGGACTAGGCCTGATCGGGTGAGCAGGCACCTGCCCAGAATCTACCACATTCTGATAGGCCTGTGACTCTAGAAGGCCCACCGCCACCCTCAGTAGTGACATTACACATACATTCGGAACACAGTGCAGCGGATACTAACTACGCAGTTACATTTACTTTGGATTCAGCCCCGTGACATTGCGGGAGTCAGTTTATGTGTTCATCCATGTTGGATTACAGTTAACAAAGTGCACCAATGTTGCTAGCGAAGATTTTCACCTTGGACGAACTTTTAGTATAACCTGTGTCAGGCCTGACAGGAATTATTTTAAAAGGACACGGGGTGGTATTGTCCGCTAGGGGGAGCTCGCTAGCTGAGACTTATTTACTTATACATGTAGGAGATATATTTTGTCAGTCTTGGTACTTAAACTTCATTACTGTCTCTTGCAGGGCCCTGCAGAGTCATTAGGAAACAATAGCGTTGTGTATTTGATTTCATATGCTTTAATCACTTTTAATGACAGTAAATGATAATTGTTTAAGTATATACCTGTTGCAGTATTCTTTATTACCCTGAAGGATCCATTAGCAGGTAAAGGTAATACTTCCAGTATATGTGTGTTTATTGTAGTATATCTGCATGCAGAATTGTGTTCCCGCATAGCCATTGGGTCCCACAATTCTTTTCACCACCAGCTGTGTGACAGGGCGGGGTCGAGCCAGTTAAGGGGTTGAACATCAGAGGGCAGGCCCAATCAATACCAGCAGCTCCTTCGGGGGTAGTGCTACATATGTATAGCAAAGCAATTTGGAATTGTATTATATTTTAACTGCCGTATAAATTAATTATATTCCAAATATTAAAAGACATACCCAAATTTGGTTGTCTTTATAAAGCTAGTGCTAAGTAGTACAATGGTTTTGATGTAAAGTATGTGTAAAAATAAATTCTCTCTCGGGCGCATGCGCGGAGGCTAGCGGGATGGTAATGCCTGACTAGAGCTCCGCTCCGTGAGGGGGACAAAGCCGCAAGATAGAAACAGCCCGACATTCCAAAATAACTGGAAAAGCTGTCTAAAGATTCACAGAGGTGAGGGGTACATTTTGGAAGGAGAATGGTTTATGGAGGAGCGCGCAATAAGACAAAAATGAACCCCATTAGCGGAGTACTAGCGAGGAATTCCTCACAGAAAAAGGCGCTTGTCACCTCAGACACGCTTACCTCAGAGAAGAAAGGCAAGCTTACAAAGGCACAGCATATTTTCACAGGAGACTCTGACTCAGAGGCTGATGTTTATCAGTCACAACCATTAACAAAAGAAATTCCTACACCCCCAAATATTTTAAAACAATTTGAAAAAATGCTTCACAAAGCACTGAGGCAGACATCAGAACAAATTACCAACAACTTAACTAAAGAAATCAGAGAATTGGGACACCGCACTGCAGCACTAGAAATTAAAGCTGAGGAGATTGAAAATGCTACAATAGACCACCAATCTGAAATAGAGAATTTGAAGGAAGATAATATTACTCTTCAAAATAAGCTGGAGGATTTTGAGAACCGTGCAAGAAGGTCTAACCTGCGCTTTAGAGGATTACCAGAATCTATAATAGACTTGCAATCAACAATAACAGCACTATGCCAAGAATTAATGCCAAGCATACCAATAGAAAGAATGGAATTGGATAGAGTGCACAGGGCTCTGATGCCCAAAAAATCTGAAGGACCACCGCGAGATGTGATAGCAAAATTTCATTATTATAAAACTAAAGAACAGATAATGAATGCTGCAAGGGAACAAAATAATTTAGTCTTTCAAGGACACAACTATCAAATATTTGCAGACTTATCTCAATTGACAATATCTAAAAGAAGGGCAATGAAACCGCAAATACAGGAACTACAGCGTCACAATGAGAAATACCAATGGAGCTTTCCTTTTGCCCTACGTTTCACCTACCAAGGTACTAAAATCACATGTAGAACACCAGAAGAACTGCAACAAGCACTCCAGGACCTTAATTTGATTGAAAGACACACATCAACAGCATCACAGAGAAGATTAGCCTCAATCCCCTCCAAGCACAAAGCATCCCACTTAGAGTCCAAAAATGGAAGCACCCAAGTGCACAAAAGAGGACGCTTCACACCCTCTTCCCAAGGCCAAGAAGACACAATGGACTGAAAGAAATATAATATGTGAAAGTGACAAATCCACCAAAGAATACCAGTAATAGAAACACCTTCATTACTCAAAGACCCCTGCTTCAACACATACAAGTCAAACCACAAGACTGAAGAACTTTGAAAACCTCATTGGAAACATTTTATAGAGACATTTCTCTTATCTCTACTTAAAAGTAACATTTTTTTTTTTTATTATTATTATTTCCCCCCACCCCCCCCACTTTTTTTTTATTATTATTTCCCCCCACCCCCCCCCCCCCACTTTTTTTTTTTTTTAAGTATCTTCAATTATATTTTATTTATATTTACTACGCAATACAGGTCTCAATATGAATAGAAAATTCATTAGTTATAATTTATTAGTTCTGAGTAACTACTTATTAGTTGAAGATTGAAGTGAATATAAAAATAGTTCTTATTTAACAAACAGATTCTCTTCATCTAGATATGCATTTACACACTAAGGTAATCTTTTAGAATCAACTTAGTTAAAGTTAATAGGTTGTATCTCCTAGGTAAACTATTAAAGGTTTTAATTTTTCTCCCCATCCGTTTGATTAAGTACTAGTTTTAGACAACTTATACAAGTATAAATAGGGCTTAGAATCATACATCACTACGATGTATATATATACATTTTTATTTTTCCATTTTATTCTATATTTAATTATATATAGGGCGGCACCCCATAGCACGGAAACCACATGTGCCCCACCAAGCTTTCCTCGGGCCCTCGCACTAATATGCGGGGATTCGACGAAAGCTCCTTGTCCCCTGAGGGGGGCTTTACCCCCGTTCACGGGCAAACAATGAATGCATTAACATATTTAAAATGTTTATATGTTGTATAATCATATCTATTTCTTATTTTTCATTTAAGTCGGATCACTCGAGATCCTCTCTTTACTTTCTTTCTCTCTTATCCGTGTGGGTTGGACCCGGAGACCGTTGCAGTAAGGCTACAGGTAAGATTAGCTTGTTGTATCACTTGCCATGGCCCCATTAAATATTATCTCATTGAACGTCCAAGGTCTTAATGTGCCACAAAAACGCACTAAAGCCTTTAGGTCATTCCAATGTAAGAAAGCTCATATTGTGTGCTTGCAAGAAACACATTTTACACCAACCCTTACTCCTAAATTTTTCAGTAACGCCTACCCACAAGTATACACAGCCTCAGCCAACACAAAACAGAGAGGTACGCTTATAGCATTTCACCGCACCACTCCATTTACGTTGCAATCTGAAATAAAAGACCCAGAAGGTCGTTATCTCATCCTAACGGGACATATCATGGACACAGCAGTAACTATTGTCTCCTACTATGCTCCTAACCTTAAACCCTTACCATTTTTATCCCATCTTTTTCAAGTTATTAACACACATAAGATAGGAACACTTTTTGTGTGTGGGGATTCAAACACTGTCCTTCTACCATTCCTCAATAGATCACCTTATACCCCAACAAATCACCAATCCAAATGGTCACTCTCTCAGCTTCTATCTAAGTACAATTTGATTGACACTTGGAGAGAATCTAACCCAACGAAAAGGAACTACTCCTACTACTCTAATCCTCATCAAACATTCAGCAGAATAGACCATATTTTCATAACAATAGGAATGGCCCCAGAGATAACATCTTCAACCATTCTCCCCATCCCATGGTCAGACCACGATGCGGTATATACTACCATAGCCTCTATTCTGCCAAAATCGCATGATCCATCATGGTACCTTCCAGATGTGCTACTCAAACACCCTTCTTACCGCACACATATAGAACGTGAGCTAATAACTTACTTGAAGCATAACACTAGCCCAGAAATCTCTTCACTCACACTTTGGGAAGCACATAAACCAGTACTCAGGGGAATTTGTCAACAAAAATTAGGGATCCTGAAAAGAGAACGTAAAACACTCGCACAAAAATTAGAAAAAGAATTTAACACTGCATTTATGGCCTTTCAGAATAATCCTACCCCCACTGCAAAAACACATCTCGAGAAAACTCGCTTAGAATATGACCTCTTCCTCACAGATTCAGCAGGAAAAATGTTACGTAAAACGAATCACTCATTTTATATGAAATCTAAGAAACCAGGTACACTCCTAGCGAAAGCACTAAAATCCATCAATAGATCCTATAAACCTATCAAGCTCAAATTAGCCAATAATATATACACTTGCAATCCACAAAAAATAGTCCAAAAATTCAGCACATATCTAAAAACTCAATACAAGGAAACAAATTCATTCAACACCTCTGAAGCAGATTCATTTTTCTCACGAATTAACCTCCCACAAATGACGGAATCTCAAAAAACATTGCTAGAAAAAACAGTTTCAAAGGATGAAGTCATCACAGCCATAAAGGAATTAAAAATAAATAAAAGACCTGGGCCAGATGGTTACTCATCATTATACTACAGAACATACAGGGATATTCTTTCCCCCATGCTGGTAGAAGCCTACAATGAAATATTGAGAAACAAAACATTTAGGCAAGAATCATTGACAGCAATTATATGTATGATTCCAAAACCACACATGGATGATACACTCAGCAGTAACTACCGTCCCATTTCCATGTTAAATGTGGATATTAAAATATTGACAAAAATACTAGCAACACGTTTAAACTCAATTATAGGAACACTAGTACATCGTGATCAGGTAGGATTCATGCCCTCACGCCAAGCAGGAGATAATGTTAGAAGAGCAGTTCTCTTAGCACAAATAGCGAAAAAAACGTAAAATTCCTGCCTGCTTTCTCTCTCTCGATATCAGAAGGGCCTTTGATTCAGTATCCTGGACTTACATGACCTATACATTACAAAAATGGGGTTTTGGCCCAAATTTTATGACTTGGATCAAAGCACTTTATGATAAGCCAAAAGCGTACGTAAGATATGCAGGATATAGATCGGAACCATTTGATATTGAGAGGGGTACAAGACAAGGCTGTCCACTCTCACCATTACTATTCGCTTTACTCATAGAACCACTTGCACAACTAATTAGACTAGAACCCACAATAACAGGAATAGAAGTAGGAGGTTACCAGCACAAGTTATGCTTATTTGCAGATGATATCCTCCTATTTCTTTCATCCCCACAAATATCTGGTCCTAACCTAACCCCAATTCTTAATAAATTTGCCACTCTTTCAGGCCTAGTTATCAATTCCAAGAAGAGTTCAATAATGAACATATCTCTATCAAGTATTGAATTATCGGCCGCCAAAATAGGTCTCCCATATGCATGGACTGAGGGAGCAATATCATACCTAGGTATCAAACTGACAGCATCTCTCTCGGATTTATTCTCTCATAACTATCCAAAGATATTGAAACATCTAACAAACTTAATGAACTCATGGGCAAACCTCCCAATATCATGGATGGGAAGAATAAATGCGGTAAAAATGACGATACTGCCAAAAATTCTATACTTATTCAGAGTCTTGCCAATCCCGATACCAGCATATTATCTAAGGATACTACAGAAAAAAGTATCAAAGTTCATTTGGGGTTCTACCAAACCGAGAATACAACAAAGCACACTTTTCTTACCCAAACTACAAGGGGGCTTAGGCTGCCCCAACTTTGCAAGTTACTATAAGGCAGCACATGTCGCTAGCCTCAGTAAATATGATCCAATTTCAGTCTCGAACTTACTTTGGATCCCCCCAAAACACCGCAAAAATATACAAAATCCTATCACCAAACATTTTATCTCCCTTTGGGATAGGTCGAAAATTAAATATCAACTACAATCTTTACATAATCCGCTACTCTCATTTTACAAAAATCCTGCATTCTATCCAGCATGGGTCTACCCCAAAACTTTTAGAGAATGGACATCTAGAGACATTCTTTATATGTATAATTTTGTGTCAATATCATCGTTTATCCCATTTCCGACCCTATGTAAAACTTACGGCTTACCACAATCAGAACTATTCAGATATCTTCAAATAAAAAACTTCTTCACACCATTTTTAAATTCTTCTACTCAAACATCCCAAATGACTAAATTTGAAACAATATGTAAGAAAGACCCACACACAAAGGGTGCTATATCTGCCTTATATTCTCAATTACTGACACAAGAAGACGGGGGCAAACCACAATACGCTCGAAAATGGGAAGGAGACTTACAAAGAGAATTAGAAAACTCAGAATGGAATCAAATATGGATAACAACTAAATCGGCCTCCCCTAATATATTAGCGGTTGAGGCTAATTATAAACTACTAACTAGATGGTACCTTGTACCTGCAAGAATAGCGAAATTTGTTCCAAATTATTCAGCACAATGTTTTCGGGGATGTACAGAGACAGGGACACAGTTTCATGTTTGGTGGTCGTGTCCAACAGCACAAAAATTCTGGAAAGAACTCTTTAAAATGGCATCTGAAATGCTTAATAAGACAATCCCATTTGACCCGGGAATAGCTCTACTTAACCTGAAACCAGAAAGCATAACACATATGCAATTTAAATTATTAGTACAACTTTTTACAACAGCTAAACAAACATTAGCAAAAGCATGGAAATCAACCCAATTAAATATACACGAATCAAAGACCAGAATGAATAGTGCGATGACATATGCTAAAATGACTGCGATAGATATGGACACGATCCCCAAATTTGAAAAATTGTGGCAACCCTGGATCAATTACATTAGTCCATCAACCTTTGACACCAAAGTTCTCTTACCATGGTAACTGATACAAAGGATTTAAATGAATTATCTATAGTAGCGTCGGCGGCTCTGGGTCTAACCCCACGGACTTCTACACTACTCTACTCTCCTCTCCTCTCCTCTTCTATCTTTCTTTCACCACTATTTTTTCTTTTATTATGTATATATTCGTTTCATTTTCCTTCCTTTTTATAAATATTTCATCGGGTATACATAAGAACATTGTTTGAATTTATATTCCATATCTCCATCATAACTTAAATCTTCTAGGCGTTATGAATTTATTGACAATAAGAATGTTTTAAGGAAACATATACTACTTGCAAACCTCTTAAAGGAACTAAAATATTGATACATTGCATGTTTAGTTTGTTAAGCAACCTCCTTTAAAATTAACAAAAATCTAGCTTTTGGAAAATAAAGGAATTATTACGTTTGTTAATATAAGCATAATCAAGATTGTATGTATGATACCCTCTGTATGCCTTAATAAAATATTTTGACAAGGAAAAATAAATTCTCTCTAAATTTAACCTAAGCCTTGATTGTTTTGTCAAAGCCGTGTTCCTTATATGACACTTGGTCTGGACACGTTTAAGAAGTGTAATCAGGAGATCTGTTTGTTTTGAGAAAGATAATAGTGTTAGAGTAAACAAAAGAGTGGTTACACCTACCGTGAAGGAACGGAAAGACATTTCACAAGAGTACCAAGTTTTAAATGTGCAAGTATCATTTAAGTATTGAACTGTGAATATACTTTGTCATATAGAGCTTGCATAGAAATGTATGTAAATATTATCTGGACATTAACCATCATTTATCTCTGATTGTGGAAGTATATCATTTATTTGTTTTATCACGACTTATACCTGATTTTAATTTGCACTATACTTTAGTTAGTAAATATATATAATATTTTAAGCAACATTAATTTGTGTTACTTGTCTTCAAACTAGCACGGATATAAAGAACTTAGAATTTCTTGATATTGTAGGGTTGTAATCTCCAAAATCATAGATTTGCATATTTCCATAAATACAATAATATTTTTATATTTCAGTATAAACATTCTGACATATTTGTAGGCACTATGTTAAGATGCGTCAATGCTTCTGACAACCTGACTATAGGCCATTCCTGGTGTACGTATTCAAAGACACTTTCAGGCAGGCAGACCAGGCAGGTGATTCAGTGATCTACAGTGCATAAAATAAAAATGCGTTAAAAACCCCTGTTTTTAACGCATACTGTTAGACAGGTTAATTGGTTGTCTGCGAGCTGGTCGGTAAGTAGTCTTGGTTTTTCCTGGGCATTTCCCAGGCTTTGTTGTTACCTGTTTCAGCCTTCCAATGCTGCTTACTGCGATGGCCAGCTATAGATGGGGCGGTGGACAAGTTTTGTTTTCACCTATGGTGTTTGTATTGGTCCAGCAGCGCACCAACACCTTTGCAGCCATTGTGCTACATGCTGGGTGTTTGGTGTGCTCCTGTACCTTAAATAAGGGGTGGCTCCCCTTCAGTCCACCTGTCCTCCTCTATCCATCAGAATGCATGTGCCTCCATTGTGGGGACACTCATAGTTTAGTGTAGGACCACAGATTCCAGGGTGCCTTGGCGTGGCTCTGTGGCTCACGCATGCGTTTGCAAATGCGTGCGGACAAAACCCCTGTTTTTAATGCATACTGTTAGACAGGTTAATTAGTTGTCTGTGAGCTGGTCGGTAAGTAGGCTTGGTTTTTCCTGGGCATTCCCCAGGCTTTGTTGTTACCTGTTTCAGCCTTCCAATGCTGCTTACTGTGATGGCCAGCTATAGATGGGGCGGTGGACAAGTTTTGTTTTCACCTATGGTGTTTGTATTGGTCCAGAAGCGCACCAACACCTTTGCAGCCATTGTGCTACATGCTGGGTGTTTGGTGTGCTCCTGTACCTTTAAGGAGGGGTGGCTCCCCTTCAATCCACCTGTCCTCATCTATCCATCAGAATGCATGTGCCTCCATTGTGGGGACACTCATAATTTAGTGAAGGACCACAGATTCCAGGGTGCATTGGCGTGGCTCACGCATGCGTTTGCAAAAGCGTGCGGACAAAACCCCTGTTTTTAAACGCATACTGTTAGACAGGTTATTTGGTTGTCTGCGAGCTGGTCGGTAAGTAGGCTTGGTTTTTCCTGGGCATTCCCCAGGCTTTGTTGTTACATAAAATTTGAATACTGTCTCCTACATATATATCCACTGCATTCTAGTTTAGCCAAGCCTATACCTGACTACAGGCCATTCCTGGTGTACGTATTCAAAGACACTTTCAGACAGGCAGGGGATTCAGTGGTCTGCAGAGCATAAAGATATATATACAGTCTCCTACATATATATCCACTGCATTCTAGTCTAGCCAAGCCTATACCTGACTGCAGGCCATTCCTGGTGTAATTTTTCTAGTAAACCAGGCGGTGTTTTGCTAATCCAATTTTACAGCATGTCTGGAAGGCCAGCACGGAAAGGCAGACACTCACAGGCCACTAAAAGAGGACAAGCAGGCTCTGTGTCTACAGCCATCAGTGCTGGTCATGGACACGGTGCATCCTCAGCATGTGGCCGTGGGGCACGCTTGTCCTTTTTTTCGACAGCTGGCCGTGTTGAGCCACAGCATGCAGAACAGTTGATAGAGTGGATCACAAAGCCATCCTCATCCTCTGTCACCCAGGCTCAGAGTACTTTGGCTGCCAATGCAGCTGCCAAAGCGGCTTATTCCATCGGCTCAATGGCATCAGTCACTCCTTCCCTAATGGCATCAGTCGCTCCCTTCATCATGTCCTGAGGAGTCCCCCGAAATGTTCGACCACAGTGTCGGGTACATGCTGCAGGAGGATGCGCAGCTATTTAAAGGCTCCGATGATGGTACCCAGGTTGAGGATGAAGGCAGAAACGTGAGTACAGAGAGAGGGGGTGCCCAAGAAGGACAAGAAACTGGCAGTCATGTTCCCCCAGCTACAGCATACTGCCAGGTTTTCTCCAGTGGCGAGGAGGGAGGGGATGATGAGGTCACTGACTCTACGTGGGTGCCTGATAGAAGAGAGGAGGAGGAGGAGGCACATCTCCAACGAGACAGGATGCCCTCCAGGGGCCAGCTTAAGGGCAACCAACCGACTGCATCACACCGCAGAGCTCCGCATGTGCAGGGGGCAGCTGACTCCGCTGTTTTTTTCAAAAGTTCTTTGGTGTGGGCCTTTTTTGAGACGTGTGCAGCAGATCGCACTGTTGCTGTTTGCAACATATGTCTGAAGTGTATCAAATGTGGCCAAAACAGCAGCCGCTTGGGCACTACATGCTTGACCGGACGAGCTCCCATACAGTCCGTTGGCAACAGTACTTAAAAGACCCACACCAAAGAACAAGGCGGACCTCTCCTTGCTCCTCATCAGCTGGGATCTCCAACCCCACTATACCTTCAGTCCTCTCAGAGAACTGAGAGGAATGAAGGTGTAGAATTAGGTGTCCCAAGCACTTGCAGGCAATCTGCTAACGGTACACTTAAATCTGATTGTAGCAAGCAAATTTCCCTACCCCAGTTGCTAAACCGTCAAAATAAATTTGGTTCCCAAACGCCATTTTCTTTCTCGGAAGGTCATTCCGGCTCTATACCGGCATGCGGAAGGCAATGTCTTGGCCTCGTTGGACAGGGCGGTTAGCGGTAAGGTGCATATTACCGCTGACTCATGGTCCAGCAGGCATGGACAGGGATGTTACCTTTCTTTCATGGTGCACTGGGAAACTCTGCTGGCAGCTGGAAAGGATGCAGGACAGGGTGCAGTAATGTTGGAGCTTGTTCCGCCATCACGCCTCCAAAATGCTGGTAGTGGTGATTCTGCCACACCTCTCTCCTCCACCCCCTCCTCTTCTTCCTCTATGGCCTCTTCCTGTGCAGATTTGTCCTCGGAACCAGCGGTGCTCCGTAGGCGTTCTAGGGGCTACGCAAGCATTCATGCAAAAAGATACCATGCGGTGCTTGAGTTGGTCTGCTTATTGGATAGGAGCCACACTGGGGCAGAGATTATGTCAGCTCTGCAGGGGCAGGCTCAGAGATGGTTGACGCCAAGCCAGCTTCAGCCAGGAATGGTGGTTTGCGACAATGGCACCAACCTCCTCTCCGCCCTCTGACAGGGACACTTCACCCATGTTCCCTGTTTGGCTCACATCCTTAATTTGGTGGTGCAGCGGTTCTTGTGCAGGTACCCGGGCTTACAGGATCTCCTGAGGCAGGCCAGGAATGTCTGTGGGCATTTCTGCTGATCATATATTGCCAGTGCTTGGCTGGCTGACCTTCAAAAGGAATGCAACCTGCCCAAGAACCGCCTTATCTGTGGCATGCCCACCAGGTGGAACTCAACGTTGGCAATGCTGCAGTGGCTGCACACGCAGCAGAGGGCCATCAACGAGTACCTGTGTGAGTATGGCACCAGGACAGGGTCAGGGGAGCTTGGCTTTTTTTTGCCACGCCAGTGGCTACTGATAAAGGATGCATGCACTGTCCTGTCACCATTTGAGGAGGCCACGAGGATGGTGAGCAGTGACAGTGCATGCATCAGTGATACTGTCCCTCTTGTCTTCCTGTTGGAGCACACACTGCTTGGAATAATGGACAGGGCACTTGAGGCAGAACAGAGGGAGGAAGAGGAGGACTTCCTTAACTCTCAAAGCCCCCTTTATCCAGACAGTATTCCTGCAGGCCCGCCTATCACACAGGAAGAGGAGGAGGAGGGTGAGGATTGTGTCAGCATGGAGGTGGAGCCTAGCACTCAGAATCAGCAGCAGTCTTTAAGGGATCGTTTTCAGTCCCCAGAAACCCATGAACTTGTACGTGGCTGGGAGGAGGTGGCTGCGGATTATGTCGTCCTTAGTGAATCAGAGGACTCCAGAACAAATGCCTCAGCAAACCTACGCTGCTTGGCCTCCCTGATCCTGCAAAGCCTATGAAAGGACCCTCGGATTTGTGGTATCAAGGAGAGGGATCAGTACTGGCTGGCAGCCCTTCTTGATCCACGTTACAAGGGTAAGGTTGCCAAACTTATCCAGCCTTCGCAGAGGGAGCAGAGGATGAAACATCTTCGGGAGGCCTTGCAGAAAGGTTTGTGCAATGCGTTTCCAGAGCCTTTGAGGTTACAATTTCCTGGTTCTGGACAACGTGTTGCTGAGGCTTCGGTCAGTCACAGAAGGAGCGGTGGAGAAGGTGGCGTCTGACCGATGCGTTCAGACAATTTTTTAGTCCGCAGCCCCAAGGTCTGATCAGTTCCAGCAACCATCGCCAGCGTCTGATTTTTTTTTTTAACAGAGAGGCCAGCGTCTGATTTACTTGGTGCAGGAATACCTAGGGGCAAGATCAGACTTGGAGGCCTTTCCAACTGAAAATCCACTGGGTTACTGGGTCTTGAGGATGGATCACTGGCCAGAGCTTGCACAGTATGCAATTGAGCTACTGGCCTGTCCTGCATCCAACGTTCTATCTGAACGCACATTCAGTGTTGCTGGAGGCTTTGTAACCTATCACAGAGTGCGCCTGTCCACAGACTCAGTTGATCAGCTCACCTTCATAAAAATGAATCAGTCTTGGATCACCAGCTACCAAGCACCTGATGCTGATGTAACCGATTAATTTTACTATGAATGTGAGGTCCCTTTAAGACTGCCTATGCTGTTGCTGAGTGACTATCCTGTTATGCTAAGTGACTATCCTGTTCCTCCTCAATGTTCATGTTGATAGCTTCTAAGAACATTTTTGTTTCTGAACACCACCACCAGTGGCTAAGGCCCAATATGTCTGCCCCTGTTTAACAGGGGCACGTAATTAAATTTTTTGCTCTAATATTTCGCAGTAGGGCTCGTTCCTGCGCTCAACTTGAGTATCTGTGAGGGGTTGCAGTGTTGTGGCACCACCACCAGTGCCTAAGGCCCAGTTTTTCTGCCCCTGTTTAACAGGGGCACGTAATTACAATTTTTGCTGTAATATTTCTCAGCAGGGCCCGTTCCTGCGCTCAACAAGAGTATCTGTGAGGCTTTACAGCAGGGATATGCAATTAGCGGACCTCCAACTGTTGCCAAACTACAAGTCCCATCATGCCTCTGCCTCTGGGTTACATGCTTATTGCTGTCAGAGTCTCTCTATGCCTCATGGGACTTGTAGTTTGGCAACAGCTGGAGGTCCACTAATTGCATATCCCTGCTTTACAGTGTTGTGCCACCACCACTACCTAAGGCCCAATTTCTTTGCCCCTGTTCAACAGGGGCATGTGATTACAATTCTTGATATAATATTTCACAGCAGGGCCAGTTCCAGCGCCCACCAACAGTAACTGTGAGGGCTTACAGTGTTCTGGTACCACCAACACTTAAGGCTCAGATTCCTGCACAGTATATGGGGCAGGCCGTATAGTATATACAGTCGGTCCCCTACTTTCAAACATTCGACTTACAAACAACTCACACTTACAAATGGAGGGAGACAAGAGGAGGAAATCTACCCCTAGGAAGGGAAATTCTCCCCTGTAAGAGTTAATATGGGAAAAAGGTGTCTCCTCTGATGCTTTATCACCAATCCTTGTTTCCCTAAAAACCCAAAATTTTCAAAATCCAATTGTCATTGGGACAGAAAGTGAGGTGAAATCTTCTGAACAGGGGCACAGACAGTAAAACAAATGTTACAGGCGTTATGATAACCCTTCCCTATGTTATCCAAAAAGCTTAAAAATAGATGTTTTGGCTGGAGCTCCACTTACAAAATGTACTTGTTACAAATTACAAACAAATTCAACTTAAGAACAAACCTACAGTCCCTGTCTTGTTTGGACCGCCTGTATACTGCTGTTCAGAGTATATAGGGCCTGGGGACCCCACGCCTTTTCTTTTTTTAATTTGGGTGCGGGGGTTCTCCTTAATATCCATACAAGACCCAAAGGGCCTGGTAATGGACTGGGGGGGTACCCATGCGATTTTTCTCAATAATTTTTATCTATATTGCCGGAACCCAACAATACATTAAAGCCGCAAACAGTTTTAAATTACTTTTATTCCTTTAGAAATGTCATTTTGTGCAGGGACTGTTCTAAACAGGGGAAACATGCACCACTTTACAGGCATACTATAGACACCCCCCAGGTACGATATTTAAAGGAATATTTCACTTTTATTTTTTCACTTTAAGCATTATTAAAATCACTGCTCCCGAAAAAACTGCAGTTTTTAAAACTTTTTTAACATTGATACATGTCCCCTGGGGCATGACCCGGGTCCCCAAACACTTTTTAGGACAATAACTTGCATATTAGCCTTTAAAATTTGCACTTTTGATTTTTGACTTTCGAGTCCCATAGACTTTAACGGTGTTCGAAAGTTGACACAAACTTTCCGTCCGTTCGCATGTTCTGCCGCGAACCGAACCGGGGGGTGTTCGGCGCATCCCTACCTACAACCTGCTGCTCTCCCCCTGCCTGTGGCAGCAGTGACAGCAGGTTTTGCAGGGAATCATATTGAGGTCACACAGCAGGGAGGGTCAGATCTGTTCTGAATGGGGGGCAGGAGGATTGGTAAACATGTCTCTCATGTTTACAGATCTCTTCAGTTTCTTGAATGAACACCTGGAGGAATGGATAAACATGAATTACATGTTTATGATCACTTCTTTTTGTGATTGAACACAGAAGTGCTCAGTGCTGAACATTTCTTTATACAGAGAACAACACATGGAAAGTGGCGCAAGTGGAAATGTTACTAAAGTAACGCAATATCAATCTTGAGAGCTCCAAGCTCTAATATATGGAAATGAGAAGGAAAGTCCACTGATTCATGGCCAGCCTTGTGAGTTTTATTCTGTATGCTTGGAATAAATGTTTTAATAGTATACACTCAGAGAAACCTGTACTTTCTTTTTTTCTCTGAACATTTCTTTGTTCACTGAATACAAAGTGGCAGGAGAAAAAAAATGTCTCAAAAGATAAACATCAGGGGTTTATTTAGACCCTTCATATTTCCCCAATCCTCCTAGTGACAGTACTATAAAAAAAACACACGATTGCACACAATGTGGTGATGTATGTTACATGTTTTGTTCCACTAATGAACCAATGATCCATTGACACAGTGGGCATGTGTTATGGTGTTAATATGCACTATAGTGCTTGATGTTATTTTTTTATTTTTTTTATACTTTTGTAAAATAACATTAATTCAACTTAATATGTGCCACAAGCTTTGCAGCATCTAGTAACATGCTGCATTCGGAAAAAATGTATGCTTGTATCATTTTATTGCAATACACATACCACAGCACAAAGGTGTGAAGCCAACTTCTAGGTTTTTACCATAAGTAGCTTGAATAAAGTTATGCATACCTTCAATCTGCATATGAGTTTGTGTGCGCTAATAATAATTTTAGTGTCTTTTTATAGAAAAATAGTATTTTTTACTCACCGTAAAACCCTTTTCTCTGAGTCCATGGACCGACACAGCTTCTCTATTGACATAGTGGGTATTATCTGTTAATTAGGAGTGACTAGGCAGAAAACTTGTAAAAAGTGTTGCATCACACCTTCTGCAGTACCGCCCAGGGGGCGGACCCTCTGGGTATATCCCCTCAGTCTGCATCTCGCAGATCAGTTCGTCAAAAAGCAGCGCAAACTTAAAAAGAGGGGTGGGTGCTGTGTCGGTCCATGGACTCAGAGAAAAGGATTTTACGGTGAGTAAAAAATCCTATTAACTCTTTCGTCCATGGACCGACACAGCTTCTCTATTGACATAGTGGGACGTCCCAAAGCAGTGTCAGAGAAAAAAACGAGGGGTGGTAACAGCATAAAAATAAACTTCACCCAAAACACAAAACAGCACTCCTCCAACGGAGGAGTTGCAACTCTAAGCAGCCGCTTACAAAAAACTTTGCGGCCGAAAGAGGCATCCGAAGATGCACCTACATCAACTTTGTAGAATTTTGTGAAAGTGTGAGCGGACGACCAAGTCGCCGCTTTACATAATTGGGAAACAGACGCTTGATGTCGGAAAGCCCAAGAGGCACCTATTGCCCTAGACGAATGCGCCGCGACCAGAAAGGGGGGCGCTTGACTCTTTAAGGAGTAAGCCTGGATTACTATCTGTCGGATACACCTAGAGATGGTGGCCGACGAGACTGCTTGGCCCTTTTTGGGACCAGCCACCAAAACAAACAGTGAGTCTGACTTCCGGAACAGGGAAGTAGCAGATAGGTATACTCTCAAAGCTCGGACAACGTCCAAGGAATGCAACGCCGACTCCTTAGGATTCGACCGATGAGGACACAAGGATGGAAGTACAATGTCTTCGTTGAGATGAAAAGCCGAAGCGAATTTCGAAAGAAAGGAAGACTGCGGCCGCAGCACCACCTTATCCTTGTGGAAAATCAAATAGGGAGCCTTGCAGGACAAGGCTGCTAGCTCAGAGACTCGTCTAACTGACGTAACAGCCACCAAAAAGACCACTTTCCGAGAAAGTGTCAATAGGGGAATATCTCTAATATTCTCAAACGGTGCCTTCTGAAGCACCGAGAGGACCAGGTTCAAGTCCCACGGAGGTAGCGGGGGACGGACCGGAGGAGCCACATGTCAAACCCCCTGCACAAATGTACTCACGAGAGAATGAGTCGCCAAGGGTCGCTGAAAAAAAGACAGCCAGGGCAGATATCTGTCCCTTAATCGTACTTAAGGCAAGCCTTTGGTCCACCCCATGCTGTAAAAACAGCAGGATTCTGGAAACCAAATAAGTACGCGTATGCCATTTCATTTCCTCACACATGGAGATGTAGGCCTTCCAAGTGCGGTGATAAACCTTCCTAGAGGATGGTTTCCGAGCACTTCTCATAGTAGAGATTACTGAATCTGATAGGCCCTGGTCTCTCAGTACCTGGTTCTCAACAGCCATGCCGTTAAAGCCAGTGACCGTAAAGCAGGATGGAGTATGGGACCTTGTGATAGCAGGTCTTCCCGTAGTGGTAGACGCCAGGGGACGTCTGTTACCAGACGTATTAGATCGATCGGCGTACCAAGGGCACCGAGGCCAATCTGGAGCGATTAGAATCATTGGAATTCCCTCTGCATTTACTCTGCGAAGCAGAAGGGGAAAAAGCCTTAAGGGAGGGAAGGCATAGATTAGTCGATACTGACCCCACGATGCCACCAACGTGTCTGTTGCGTCTGCCCATGGGTCTCTTGACCGGGCCACAAACCTCAATGCCTTCCAATTGAGTCGGGAAGCCAGAAGATCTACGTCTGGTGTGCCCCATCTTTGGCAGAGGAGTTGGAACACCTCCGGGTGTAAGGACCATTCTCCCTGGTCCAGCATTTGGCGACTCAGGTAGTCCGCCTGCCAGTTTTCCACACCCGGAATATACACGGCTGACAGTGCCGGTTCGCTCTTCTCTGCCCACTTCAGGATGCGAGCGACCTCCGATGCTGCAGCTGAGCTTCTTGTTCCTCCTTGATGATTGACATATGCCACTGCTGTGGTGTTGTCTGACTGAATCCTGACTGGCCTCTTTTGTAGCCTCTGAGACCATCTGAAGAGGCACAGCCTGATCGCCTGGATTTCCAGGACATTGATCGGCAGTTGGGATTCCTCTGGGGTCCAGTGACCTTGCACCGACTGAACACCCCAGACTCCCCCCCAACCTGTAATGCTGGCGTCCGTCGTGATCACCAGTAAACCGGAAGAAATGACTTCCCGGCCAGAAGAGGCGGTGCTGTCAGCCACCATACCAGGGATCTCCTAACTAGGTGGCTTACTCGGATTTAATAATCCAGAGATGATGGACATCTGTTCCATCTGGACAGAACTTCTTTCTGTAACACCCGAGTGTGGTATTGAGCATATGGGACCGCCTCGAAGGAGGCTACCATGAGGCCTAACACTCGCATGCAAAAATGGAGTGGCGACCAATTCCTGGAAGTCAGCTGCCGCACTGCAGCCCGAAGGGTCTGCAACTTTTCCACAGTGAAGAATACTTTTGCCTCTGAGGAATCCAGAATCAACCCCAGGTACACAAGGTGTTGAGTCGGCACCAATACTGACTTTTGCGTGTTTAGTATCCAACCACAGTCTCGAAGAGTCTGATAGGTAATGGACATGCTTACCTCTAATTCTGAGCTTGAAGGGACATTCAGAAGATGGTCATCCAAGTAGCCCAAGATAGCGATGCCCCGCTGTCTTAGAAGTGCCAGAATTGGAGCGAGCACCTTGGTGAACGTCCTGGGCGCTGAAGCAAGGCCAAACGGGAGGGCCACAAACTGATAGTGGTTCTTCCCGATTGCAAATCGCAGAAACCTCTGGTGTCTGGAGTATATGGGAACATGCAGGTATGCGTCCTTGATATCCAAGGAGGCCAGAAAGTCCCCTGGATGGAGGGCAGTGACTACAGATCGAACCGACTCCATCCGAAATCTTTGTACCTTCACAAAGCAATTGAGGGCTCTGAGATCCAAGATTGGACGAACCCCATCCTTCTTCGGCACAATGAACAGATTTGAGTAAAAACCCTGACCCCGTTCCTGTTCTGGAACTGAAATGACTACCCCGCGTTCCAGCAGACCCTGGACCACCCCATACAGGGCCTCCCGATGGGTCGGTAGTAGCTGGAGGTTGGAGGTGACGAATCTGTCTGGTGGACAAGAGAGAAATTCTATCTTGTAGCCTGAGGAGATTACTTCGCAAACCCACCTGTCGGAGACTAGAGCTGTCCACTGAGTCGCGAATTTGTGAAGACGTCCCCCCACCCGAGAGCTAGGTAGGGGCGGACCTTCATGCAGATGCAGATTTGTACGCAGGCTTGTTGGGTTTGCGGGACCAAGGACGTTTTTGTCCTTGGGCAGGCGCCTTGTCGGCCTGGGGTCTTTTTTCTGTCGCCCTAGGGGGACGAAAAAAACGCTTGTGTGCAGTAAAGGAGGGCCCTTGCCCTTGGCGTGGCCCCTTACCCTTGCTAGTTTGCGGAAGCAACGTGCTTTTACCTCCTTTGGCATCCTTGATGATGTCATCCAGGGAGGCCCCAAAAAGTCTGTCGCCCTTAAAGGGCAGATCCAACAGGGCCTTCTTGGAAGTCTGGTCCGCAGACCAGCTCTTTAGCCAGATCAGGCGGCGTATTGCTACTGCATAAACCAAAGCTTTTGACAGCAGGGGAATAGTATCCATGTCTGACTCGCAGACAAACCTAAGGCCCTGGACTAACTGGTCGGCCAAAGTTATCTCATCAGGAGGAGCATCTCGCTCCTTTAACCCCTGGAGTAGCAATTTTGCCCATTCAGTAAGTGTCTGAGACACTAGGGCCCCCGCCAATGCCGGGCGTACTGCCGAGCCTACCACTGAGTATAGGTAGCAAGCGAGTGCTTCAGCCTTCTTATCCACAGGGTCCTTGAAAACAGGAGCCCCTTCTACTGGAATTGTGGTAGCTCTATTAAGTCTGGACACCGGAGGGTCCACTATAGGGGGAGAGGTCCATTTCTTCAGAAAACTCTCCTCAAAGGGGTACCGTACTGCAAACTTCTTTGGTGCTGTAAAAATCCTTAGTGGGTTCTCCCATTCCTTGTATAAGAGCTTATCAAAATAAGACACACAAGGAAACACACTAGCAGTGCGGGCAGGTTTAGGAAACCCAAAGGGGACCGGAGTCTCTGCTGCTTCTGCAGTATTTTCCAATTTTAGCGTATCCCGCACTGCAGTAATAAGGTCAGATACCAAAGCCTTCTCGCGTACTGACCTGGACCTGGAGTCATCCTTACTCTCCGATCGGTCACGGTCTGCAGTCTCTGATGCGTCAGAATCTGGGCCATGAGCCGTCTGGACCTGGTTCTGCATCAGAAATATCCCCAGAAGATTGCAGGGGATGGGGGCGTTTACTACCCCCTGTATTCCTGTGTTCTGCTTCCACCCTGGCAGCAAAAGCCTCTAGGATTGCCAACATAGCGTCCATAGACACCTCATGGTCAGCTGCTAAATCTGGTGTCTCAGGGGAGAAAACATCTGGCTCAGATGCCATGCTGACCACGCGCTGACACCCACAGGGCTCCAGGCAAGATATCAATAGGCCCCCCTCCTGTGCTGCAGAGATGCTGGGTCACCCAGAGGACTCACCACCCTTGGATCGGTACTGCTATGCTGTTGTGTACTGCACCTGTCAGCCTCCTTCCTTTATCAGTGCTTCCTGTGTGAATTTTTTGCGCCAGTGTAATGCACCCTAGAGGCCGGAGACTCTCGCAAAATGGCCGCCAAACGTCTGTATGGAAGATAATGTGGGCTCTAAGAAAATGGCCGCAGAGCCGAAGATATAGAGGCCAAAACAGCCAAAGACCACAAAAAGATGGCCGCCGAACAGCGGTATATACATACAGCGTGAATCATTACAAACATGGCCGCCGATCAGTCGATAGAGGCCAGTGGGTGTGGAGCTACAAGAAAATGGCGCCGAAACCACAGGAAAATGGCCGCCGGGCAGTCCTAGAGGCCAAAACAGGCATGGACCACCGCAAAATGATCGCCGACAGCATGGAAGGGGAAGCACATACAGGTAAGCAGAAATTACATTTCTTTTAAATGTTAGTTACAGCCAGCCCTGCTCCAGTGGAACCCCTTAGGTGACCCCCAGCACCCAGCAAACTTAGCCAGAAGCCCAGGGAGGATGGAAAGGCAGGGAGAGAGGGAAGAAAGGGGCCACAACCACTTACTTGGTCTCTCCAGGAATGTCCAGCCAAATCACCCAGCCGAGGCGGGGGAGTTTACTTACCTATCCTGCATGTATCATGCTGGAAGACATTCCAAACAGATCATCGTCCGCGCACGGAAGGTGACTGTTGGCCAGGCATGCTGTGATTGGACCCCAGGGGACGATCATATGTATGCCCTGGAGCGCGACGCTTACCAGACTGGCTGCTGCGACTCGGCCGTAAGGTCAGCCAAAGCTGAGCGATCCGATGCAAGCCTTGGAGCGTAAGCTCACCGGCCAGGCTGCTGCGACTCAGCCGTAAGGTCAGCTGAAGCTGAGCGTTCCGATGCAAGCCCTGGAGCGTAGGCTCACCGGCCACCCGTGGAGCGACGGGCATGACGTGGAAAACCCAGCGCGTAGCTAGGGTCGGCACACGCTCGATGGCCGAAACTGGGGAGACTACAAGGCTCGAGGATCCAGCCTGTCACCCAGTCGGCAGTTGATCGAAGATCGCAGGAAACAAAAAAGTAGCAACATATATTTTTTCTCCGGACCAATGGGCCCGAAGGGAGCCATGTCCTACTCCTTGCTAGACAGAAAAAATCTGATCTGCGAGATGCAGACTGAGGGGATATACCCAGAGGGTCTGCCCCCTGGGCGGTACTGTAGAAGGTGTGATGCAACACTTTTTACAAGTTTTCTGCCTAGTCACTCCTAATTAACGGATAATACCCACTATGTCAATAGAGAAGCTGTGTCGGTCCATGAACGAAAGAGTAATAATGTTTTGATAAACACGTGTACAACTATTGCAGGGTGCACAAAATCAGAAGCACCTGTGCTTTCAGGAAACATATGGTTTGGGGTTATTTTAGAAACTTTCAAAGCTGTAAAAAATAAAGAAACCTATTAGAAAAATTTATTGGTAAAACCGCTATGTTAAGGCTAGTGTTTGTTAATGAATACTGTTATTTTTAACATATATGAAAACTGCAATGATGTACTTACTTGTGCAATGCTGTCTCTCATGGTTGGAGATCTCCCTTTCCTAGTGGTGGTGGTGGCCATGGTTGTAGTTGTTTCCATGATGGTGGTAGACATGTCAGCCAAAAGTGTAGTGGCTGTTGTCTCAGTGGTCATGACTGATGGAACCTCACCAACAAGCATAAGATTGCCTTCCGTCCTAATATTGGGGTCACTCTCTGCAGCTAGGGAGAGCACCTTTAGACCATTGTAATACAAGCCTGAGATCTGACCCTGGAATGGCCGTCCTTGGTCCTTTCCACCAACTTTGATGGCTGCCTGGCTGTTGAATATGGTGAGCTGCCGACCTGGTGAATAACAAGAATGATGTTATTTGTTTAGATAACAGAACATGTAATACAATACACAAAGGGGCTTTCTAACTACAAAACTTTTACATGCAGCATATATGTTCCCTTCCACTCCATATAATTTATCAGCTCAGTTTGTGCCTCATACTAGTAAAAAAAGTGTTTCATACAAAAAACTTTTGTGGAAATTGACTATCATGGACCTAGAACATCTCTTGACAGCAGAATATCACTACTCTCTGGAATTCTGAAATATAATTCTGAAATATAAACAGAATAAGAGGGGAGGCGTGACCGGAGGAGGTTCTGAGCGGACGTCCTGTGGAGAACTCCTGATATCCTGACATGCTCCTGAGATGCATGTGTTCTGTCAAATATTCCAACCCATCAGAAATTCCAACCACGTCACTTCCTGTTTTCTTTAAAACATCAGTAATTGGATATTTTTACGAATTTCTGTTTGGACACAACACCGGCAACCGAATACAGTCCGGTACTGGATGATGTAGCTATTTTGACAGCACAGCGGCTACCGAAGACAAAGTTGTCACCGCCATGGAGGCCGCCATTTTGTTGGCTAGTATCGCTGCAGAGTAACAATCTCCGCTCAAAATAGCGTGCACCGAACTCTATTCGGTGTTCCGGTGTTGTGTCCAATCAGGAGTTAGTCAAAAACTCCAATTACTTATGGTTTATAGAAACTGGAAGTTAAATGGTTGGAGTTTCTGACACGTTGGATAATATGACAGAACATCTGCTCTGGTGCTTGTGTCCCTGACCGGAGATAGCAGAGGCCGCTTGTTGCTGTCTCAGCTGACTCAGCCGGGGGTGGACTAGAGGATGGAGGATCGGGAGGTGTCGGAAGATTACAGTGCGGCTGTGGAGGGTGGAGCGTGGAGAGAGTGGTGAGGGGCTGCCATCCTGTTTTATCCAGCCTCCTGCTCCATCTCTTGATTCCAGCCTGGCCCAGCTTCTTTCTAGCTATTTGCATTTACTTGCATTAATCTGCATTTACTGTACTAACCTGTGCTACCCTGCTGTGTCCCTTGTTGCTGGCTCCCAGCTCTCGGCTCCTGGCTTTGGCTCCTGAGGAGGCCAGCTGGTATCTATTATCCTGCATTATCCTGAGCCTGTCCATCTGTTGGTTCATCAGTTGCTAGTAACCGTTTGTGGTCTCATAAGGACTAATACATCAAAATAAATTGGAAGAGACTGACCATACATCCTTTTGTGGATGGACGGCTAAGCTTCAGTTCCAGACCCAGTGGTGTGAGCAGTGGTCATCTTGCTACATCCTGAGGTATGTCTATGGAATTCTTTATTTTTATTTTTTCTTCTTGTGACTGAGCCCTATTACAGTATAACTAAACTAAACATACTGGAGTACTGTACTGTAACTGCAACCCACAATAGTTTGTTGGTTTGAGACTCCTCAGCTGCCTACATAGCTGAATTTATAAGTGGATCTTGAGCTATGTGTAAAGACATTTTCTTGATGTGATGTGGTTTTGATTTGGATTCAGATTGCTCCTTTTTTTTTAGTCCATCTCAAACATTTAAATTGCCAGTGATAGTGATAGGGCTACTGGTAATAGGGCTTTAAATACTGTCTATATCTCTTGGGACAACGAACGCTTTTTCCTTTTTGGGCTGGGGATAGATGTCTCAGCCTCAGACTCGTTCAGTGACATCAAATAAGCCAGTATCAGACTCAATTGCTGCGACAGTTATTTTCCCTACAAGGAAAGGAAAAATAGTAAACGCAGGGATGACTACTACCGCTACCCTAAAGCCGTCTAATGATGCACCGACTACCTTTGTAGAAGATTCCTCTTCGGCTGCAGCATTATGAAGTGTAAAGAGACTCTTAAGGGGGAAATGGATCTTATAGCTTCAGATGTTTCCCAGACCTAGATGGGTTTAAAGCCAAGGTCTCTGAGGTGGAAAGTAGGGCCTCCACGTTGGAAGATTCAGTGTGACTCTAAAGAACTGAGGGTACTGCAGCTACAGGTCATGCGGCTGCAGGAATGGGCTATTGATACTGAAAACCGTCTTGGAATAATATTCGCATCCTGGGTCTACCTGAAAGAGCTGAAGGAACAAAACCAACATAATTTGTGGAGCAATTACATATTACTGTTTTGGGCCTGGAGATTATGCCACCCACCTTTGTGGTGGAGCGGGCACATAGAGTCCCATCAAAACCACCTAAACCCAGGGGCTCCTCCTAGGCCCTTCTTATTATGACTACTGAATTATCAAGATAGAGATAGGGTCTTGGCGGCTGCTAGGGCTAACAAGACATAACTTTTGAAAACACTAAGTTATTATTTTTTCCAAATTATTCTCATGGAGTTCAGCAATGCCACAAGTCTTATACGGAGATCTCCAAGAGAATATGAGAAAAAAGAGTATACAGTTTAACCTCCTTTATCTCAGCAGATTGCATATTATAGAGGGCAGCCAGTCATTTTTCTTTGAAACTCCGGATGTGGCTTCCACTTGGCTGGACGCACACTAAGAAATTATTATCTTTTTTTATTAGGAGCTCCAATAGGCACTTCTTCTTTCCCTCCCTGCCCCAGAATATAGATCTGGGGTGGTGGGAGGGAAGCTGTCCTATGGGGGCTGCCTCTCCTCTCCTCCTTTCCCTTCTCCCTCTTTTTTTGTGTGTGTTTTACTGCATTTTTTGTATATATAGGACAAGTAGAATATAGTTCCCTTTTTAGGTATATTTTGGGATAAGGCCTTCACTATACCTCCTTGTTTTTTTGTTGTTTGTTTGTACATATTGTGGCTTTTATATTTTTTTTAAATCTGTTTATTTAAATGCTTGTTGCTCTCAAGATTCATCATACTGCAAGGCAATTTATCATTAAAAGTACCATATTTCTTATTCTTTAGATGACATCACGTGACCAAGAGGTCTTTTCTATTTTTTCATGGAATGTTTGTGGCCTTAATTCAAAATGTAAAAAAAACATAACTATTTAGATATTTGAAAGTTTATTCTCCACTTATAGTGCTACTCCAAGAAACTCATCTTATGGGGACAGAAAGCTTACCATGCTACATATCCTATGTTCTCTAGAGGGGTGTCAATGTTGATTAGTAAATTTTTACCATGCATGGAGGAAGATGTATGCTCGGACCCCCAGGGTGAATATGTTTTGGCTGTATTTCTCCTGTGGACCCAGAGATACATGGTTGTTAGTGTGTATGTGCTGCCTCTTTTTGCGGGGACTGTTTTATATAGTATCTTAGAAAAAAAATAATTTGTACGGTCCAGCTAAACTACTGATAATGGGAGACTAACACTATACATGACCCTGTTTTGGATAAACCAATTCCCCCTAAATATTTCTCTGGAGAGCTATTTACTTGGGCTCAGACGGTAGGATTGATAGAAGCTTAGTGACGGAAAAACCCATTAAGTAGATCATATTCTAGTTTCTCAACTTATTAGAACTGCTTCTCGTATAGATCTAGCCTTTGTTAATTTGGCTATATTAGCGGACATGGTAGAGGTCAAATATTTGCCTAGTGAGTTTTCTGATCATGCCCTGCTAATGCTTACACTTTGTCTTCATCACTTTTGGGATGCAGCCCAGTGGAGATTAGGAACACACTGGATTTTACATCAACAGATGTGGCTAATAAAATTCCGCCCCTCTTAGCAGAGTACTGGGAATTTAATGCGGGGGTCTTCCACTTCAATAATAACATGGGATGCCTTTAAAGGCCAATACCAGAGGACAGTATATATCCGCCATCAAGGCGGTTAGTAGGGCTCAACGAGTAACTAGTGATACTCTGCAGGCCATAGTGGATGAAAAAAAAGCACAATATGCGGCAGATCCATCAGAGGCCAACTTTAATGCTTTACTCCATGGTAAGCATTTGCATATGGCTGAGGCTACGAGGATCAATTTATATAAAAATAAACTTAAATCCTTTGAGCAGGGGGATCATAATGGTCGGTTTTTGGCCACGATGGCTAAACATGAACAACCTAGTACTCCGATTTCGGAAATACGTACCCCCTCAGGAGATATGGCTTCTACACAGTCTAAAATTTTGGAGATCTTTTGGCACTTTTATCAGACATTATATACTGTACATCCCAATTGTCACCCGATTTCCAGCCAACGGAATTGGCGGGTTGGCTGGATTCAGTTGCACTGGCCTGGTTAACAGATAATGAGAGGGAGATGTTAGTACGTCCTATAACATCGGAGGAGGTCCTTTTTGGTTATTGGTTCATTTCTCTTGGGGAAATCACCGGGACTGGACGGCCTTCCCATTGAATTCTTTAAGGCCCATGGAGATCTCCTTGCTCCTGTACTGGCTTCCCTTTATTATAATTGTTTAAAAGAGCGAGCTCTGCCGGACTCAATGAGTCATGCCCATATAGTCTTAATTTATAAGCCCCTAAAAGATCCGTCATCCTGTGCCTCATATAGTCCTATTGCTCTTTTGAATGTGGACTTTAAGATTTTGACAAAACTTATGTCCCAACGGCTACAACCGATGATGCCTAACATTATTAAGCCAGACCAGACAGGGTTTATGGCCGGTAGGGCCACTGATGGGAATTTGCGGAGATTGTTTACTAATATTCATGCTTCACATCTTAATGTAGGATCTAGGGTTGTTGCTTCTTTAGATATAGAGAAGGCTTTTCATACTCTTGAATGGCCCTTTTTATGGTACTTTGTAGAATGGACTTTCCAATGGTTTTTATAAAATGGTTGCAGGTCCTATATAGACATCCCACAGCTACAGTGAAAATAGGGGGGGGGGTTGTCAAATTCCTTCTCGTTATTTAGGGGAAATCAACAGGGCTGCCCTCTGTCTCTGACCCTCTTCGCTATTGCAATGGAGCCTGTGGCAGAGGCCCTCCACACTCCCGGTAATATTTTAAGGGGCTGGTTGGTTGGAGGAGAGGGTAGCCTTGTATGCAGGTGATCTTTTATTATTTCTGAATGATGCTGGACCCTCTCTTCAAGGGGCCTTACAGATATTGGACTCTTTTTCAACGGTTACTGGGCTGAAGGTAAATTGGACAAAGTCCTTGTTGTTCCCAATAGATACCGAGGCTCATATTACGGCTTCGAGTGATATTCCATTGAAGTGGGTAGAGAATTTTAAGTACTTAGGAGTTGTAGTCTCTCGCCAAGCTTCTGAATTTATCTCCTTAAATTTAACTCCGATCCTAGGAGATATTATTTTAAATTTGAAAATGTGGAAGTTTCTACCATTGTCTTTATTGGGACGTATTAATCTCCTAAAAATTTAAATTATACAAAAATGTATGTACCTTTTTAGACACTCTGCTCAGTGGCTCCCTGTCTCCTTTTTTATAAAATTAAATCAACTTTTCTCATCTTTTCTATGGGGATCAAAAAACCCCAGGTATAAATTGACCACCATGATGCGCACTTGTGACCAAGGTGGTCTAGCATTTCCAGATTTATAAAAATATTTTTTAGCCACTCAGTTGGTTACGGTCACACGGTGGCCAAGTCCAGATTTATCTAACTCCTCTACTCAGTTGGAAGCAGCGGTGGTAGGTTTTATAGAAGCTCTTAGGGTACTTGTATTTAGGGGCCGTAGGGCACCCTACCAGTTGACTGCTCCAATGTTCAACACTTTTCGAGCTTGGGAGGCTGGCCTTAGATGTAAGTATTATTTTAGGGATGCAATCTCACCAAATGCCCCATTATGGTTTAATCCTACCCTTTCTCAATTTTATAAATTACCTGAGCCTATTGTATGGACTAAGTATAGTATCAAATTACTCTCTCGGGTGGTCACTGATCGGAAAAGGTCTATTTTTTCTACACTTGCTTCAACTTTTAACCTGCCTAGTTCTCATATATTTATATATTTTCAGTTTTACCATACCTTTCATACCCAGTTTCCACAAGATAGTTTAATAATTATACAATCCACTCTAGAATCAGTACTTAGGTCTGAATGTTTGGAGAGGTCCAACTCAAGATTATATTCTCATTTTACCTTAATTTCCCTCCTGCCATTGGAGGGTCTTAGAGCTAGGTGGATGCGAGTCATACCGGATTTGGACTTAAAAGACTGGAATAGTGTGTGGGATTTCCCAACCCTCCACCCTCCCTCCTGAACCTCTGTCACATAGAAAACAATAGTGCATTGTTTCTCTGCATTCCATAGCAAACATAGCAAAATGTATGCATAATGTGCACCACAAAGCAAGGAAATTGGTGTAAATATGTCAAAATGCAAACAAACACACCTCTCAACCACAACATTAGGTCCGAGGAAACATGCTTTTGAAAAAAAGAACTATGCAGACAAATGCACAGAAACATGCATAAAAACACACACAGAGACATGCCTAAATATGCATGGAACCGTGTCAAAACGCAATAGATGGCAGGTGCATTTTAGGTGCTAACATGTTTAAGAAGTGGTGCTATGCCACAACCCATAAATTGACATAATTAGAAAGAGAGCTCCATGTGTGCCCAGACCTCAGTCAGAGCAACTGTCAGGTAAATGTCCAAATAAAAAAGGTTTTGATATGCACTTAAAATCTCTTATTGAAGAACAATTCCCTCCTGAAATTAGAATAACGATTCTGAGGCTGCAATTTACTGCTCGTAAAACCATAGCCATGAAATGGCTGTCTCCTAGCCCCCCTAGGTTTGACAACTGGAGACGACAGGTCAATATTACCCTACTGAAAGAACAACAAATTAACCAATGTAAGGTTAACCCCAGTGGCAGTGCGTCCATAAAGGGCGCATGGGAACTGCCCCCTCTCTCCTGCCACATCTCTCTCACCATAGATAGATTCATGCATTGCATCGCTGACACCCCCTATTCAGGTGTCCGGCCCCTTGTCGGGCGATAGACACTTGAATTACAGCGGTGTTTTAGTTTTTTTTTGGAAGCACCTGATTAGAGCCATAGGCTCTAATAGGCGTCCAAAAAAGTGAACAGCGGGAGCCATGCTGGGCGCTCGCTGTTCACTCAGCGTTGTGTTAGGAAAGCGAATTAATCGCATTCCTAACACTGACCCGCCAATCAGGTGCTCGGGTCTGTTACCTGTCACTTGATTGGCTGAAACAACAGGAGCTGTGATTGGACACCTGATAGAGAGGACGGGAGGAGACATCGAGGAGCGTGGAGGACACCACCATGACCCGCTGCGAGATAGGTAAGTGCTGGGCGATGCACACTGGCAGCATTTGATGGGGCACAGTAGCAGAAATTGATGGGCACACTGGCAGCAATTGATGGGGCACAGTAGCGGCAATTGATGGGCACACTGGCAGCAATTGATGGGCACACTGGCAGCATTTGATGGGGCACAATAGCGGCAATTGATGGGCACACTGGCAGCAATTGAAGGGGCACAGTAGCGGCAATTGATGGGTACACTGGCAGCAATTGATGGTGCACAGAAGCGGCAATTGATGGGCACACTGGCAGCAATTGATGGGGCACAGTGGCAGCAGTTGATGGGCACACTGGTAGCAATTGATGGGCAGAGTAGTGGCAATTGATGGGCACCGTGGCACAGTGGCAGCAATTTATGTGCACACTGGCAGCAATTGATGGGTACAATAGCTGCGTTTGATGGCACAGTGGCGGCAATTTATGGGTACAGTGGCTGGGTTTCATGGCACAGTGGCTGCGTTTCATGGCACAGTGGCTCCATTTGATGGCACAGTGGCTCCAATTGATGGCACAGTGGCTGCGTTTGATGCGCACAGTGGCTGCGTTTGATGGGCACAGTGGCTGCGTTTGATGGGCACAATGGCTGTGTTTGATGGCACAGTGGCGGCAATTGATGGGCACAGTTGCTGCGTTTTGATGGACACAGTGGCTGCAATTAATGTTTTTTTCAGTTTGTTTGCGCCCACCAATTGCAACCTCTGTGTGCCAGCCATTGCAGCCTCTGTGTGCCAGCCATTGCAGCCTCTGTGTGCCCGCCATTGCAGCCTCTGTGTGCCAACCATTGCAGCCCCAGTGTGCCCACCATTGCAGCACCAGTGTGCCCACCATTGCAGCCTCTGTGTGCCCACCATTGCAGCCTCTGTGTGCCCACCATTGCAGCCTCTGTGTGCCCACCATTGCAGCCTCTGTGTGCCAGCCATTGCAGCCCCAGTGTGCCCACCATTGCAGCCCTGTGTGCCTACCATTGCAGCCCCTGTGTGTCAGCCATTATAGCCTCTGTGTGCCCACCATTACAGCCTCTGTGTGCCCACCATTACAGCCTCTGTGTGCCAGCCATTGCTGCCTCTGTGTGCCCACAATTACAGCCTCTGTGTGCCAGCCATTGCTGCCTCTGTGTGCCCACCATTACAGCCTCTGTGTGCCCACCGTTACAGCCTCTGTGTGCCCACCATTACAGCCTCTGTGTGCCCGCCATTGCAGCCTCTGTCTGCCAGCAATTGCAGCCTCTGTGTGCCAGCCATTGCATCCTCTGTGTGCCAGCCATTGCTGCCTCTGTGTGCCCAATATTACAGCCTCTGCCCACCATTACAGCCTCTGTGTGCCCACCATTATAGCCTCTGTGTGCCAGCCATTGCTGCCTTTGTGTGCCCACCATTGCAGCCTTTGCCCACCATTACAGCCTCTGTGTGCCAGCCATTGCTGCCTCTGTGCCTACCGATTGCAGCCTCACTCACCATTTCCTGGATCACAGACACACAGCGGTCGATGTACGGCACGGAGCTGGGTCTGTGTGTGTAAGGCGGTGCTGTAACAAGGTCCCGCCCCCCTAGACTGGCTCGTGTGATAGGCGGAACACTGATTCAATCAGTGTTCCATCTGAAAAACTATCACACGAGCCGGGCTAGGGGGCGGCCGCGGGACCTTGTTACAGCGCCGCCTTACACACACAGACCAAGCTCCGTACAAGAGGAGGACACGGAGGTCAGAGGGAGGGAGAGGACCACTGCAGCTGCCAGTCCGGCCATGGTGGCGGTAGATGTAATTGCGGTAATTGATGGGCACAGTTGCTGCGCTTTGATGGACACAGTGGCTGCAATTAATGTTTTTTTCAGTTTGTTTGCGCCCACCAATTGCAACCTCTGTGTGCCAGCCATTGCAGCCTCTGTGTGCCAGCCATTGCAGCCTCTGTGTGCCAGCCATTGCAGCCTCTGTGTGCCAACCATTGCAGCCCCAGTGTGCCCACCATTGCAGCACCAGTGTGCCCACCATTGCAGCCTCTGTGTGCCCACCATTGCAGCCTCTGTGTGCCCACCATTGCAGCCTCTGTGTGCCCACCATTGCAGCCTCTGTGTGCCAGCCATTGCAGCCCCAGTGTGCCCACCATTGCAGCCCTGTGTGCCTACCATTGCAGCCCCTGTGTGTCAGCCATTGCAGCCTCTGTGTGTCAGCCATTATAGCCTCTGTGTGCCCACCATTACAGCCTCTGTGTGCCCACCATTACAGCCTCTGTGTGCCAGCCATTGCTGCCTCTGTGTGCCCACAATTACAGCCTCTGTGTGCCATCCATTGCTGCCTCTGTGTGCCCACCATTACAGCCTCTGTGTGCCCACCGTTACAGCCTCTGTGTGCCCACCATTACAGCCTCTGTGTGCCCGCCATTGCAGCCTCTGTCTGCCAGCAATTGCAGCCTCTGTGTGCCAGCCATTGCATCCTCTGTGTGCCAGCCATTGCTGCCTCTGTGTGCCCAATATTACAGCCTCTGCCCACCATTACAGCCTCTGTGTGCCCACCATTATAGCCTCTGTGTTCCAGCCATTGCTGCCTTTGTGTGCCCACCATTGCAGCCTTTGCCCACCATTACAGCCTCTGTGTGCCAGCCATTGCTGCCTCTGTGCCTACCGATTGCAGCCTCACTCACCATTTCCTGGATCACAGACACACAGCGGTCGATGTACGGCACGGAGCTGGGTCTGTGTGTGTAAGGCGGTGCTGTAACAAGGTCCCGCCCCCCTAGACTGGCTCGTGTGATAGGCGGAACACTGATTCAATCAGTGTTCCATCTGAAAAACTATCACACGAGCCGGGCTAGGGGGCGGCCGCGGGACCTTGTTACAGCGCCGCCTTACACACACAGACCAAGCTCCGTACAAGAGGAGGACACGGAGGTCAGAGGGAGGGAGAGGACCACTGCAGCTGCCAGTCCGGCCATGGTGGCGGTAGATGTAATTGCGGTAACGCCGCCGAAGTAATGGGAACGGCGTTTACCATGAGGGGAAGAGTAATCAGTTAGATTACTCATTACCCTCTAAAGTAACTGCGTTAAGTAACGCTGTTTACTTTAACGCAGTTACTACCATCACTGCATGTTAACGTTGATGGGATGTGGTTTTGTTTTGCTGTCACTTTTATTTTATACAATTTTTCCTTTTCTGCCAAACTAGTCTAGAGACTGTAGAAAAAAGGGCGCTCACACTGTGAATCCTAGTATCAATACACATAAACAATTACATTAAACTCATACTGTATATACAGTATACAATACTCAAATGTCCAAAATTCTGAATCAAGACTCAATTAAAAAAAGTCCATCATTATTGGTGATTTCCTTTAAAAAAAATTATAGTTCCACCATAATTAAAGTTCTGTAGTGCCAAGTGCTGTAAACAAAGCCGATGCAGTCCATACTCCCCTCCTATGTGCCTGCTCACTCATCAGCTGCCATAGACTCCCATAACAGAAGCCATGTGCACTTTGCAAATCATCTCAGATGCTGGGATTAGTAGTCCTCCAACGATGCTAGTTCTTTACAGATAAAGATTTTCCTCATATGTAGTATAACGGCAGAAAAAAGCAAGAGTATATAGTGTAATTCCGTTTATTAAAATGGTAATATAAAACACAGTATTCCACTCACTTTGTGCAAAATAAAACAAGTATATATATTGTGACAGCAGGAAGGTAAAGTCACCTGGTTGCATCCAGGGGGGTAGATATATTTCGCCCAGATTCAGGCTTTACGCCGACTTATACAACTAGGTGGAGAGTTGTATAAGCCCAGCTAAGGCTAGTGGGCTCATGGATGACTCATATGTCTAGGGAGAGTGTGGGGCGTCGTGCAGACAGGGAGTTGATGAGACCAGCTGAAGCTTGTCAGCTCATTTAGGCCTCTATAAGAACTCCCAGCTTCATTAGATGTTAGCTCATGCCTGGAACCAGACCTGTGTGGACTGTCTAGGGAGAGTGAACCCCTGTGCGGTGAGACAAAGCCTGTGTGGCTATTTGCTTGGACATTTAAAACCAGGGACTTAGGGACTAGGACAGCACTAGGTTGATCCCAGTTGTTAGTTAGGAAACCTGTATGTTTAGTCAGAGGTCAACTTGACCAGGATTTATTTTGTTTATGTTTCTTTTGCTTTGCTGTGTTTTGTCACTGTAAATAGAAAATAAACCGCACCTTTTTGATTTTGAAAACCACAACCTCCGTTTGCTGGGCCTGTTTTGTGTGGGGAGCCCATCCCGGGGGTCACACACACCCGCTGCCGAGCTAACCCCCTCACAGTTGGTGGAGAACCAGTGGCAGTTTTTTTTTAAGCCAGCATGGAGGAGATACTGAAGCAGCTGGCTCTAGCAAATGCCAATCAACAGCAGACAAATGCAGGTTTGCAAAAGAGCCTTGCAGCTCATCAACAGAGCCTTGCAGCTCAACAACAGAACTTCGCAGCCCAGCAGCAAGCTCATCAACAGAGCCTTGCAGCCCAGCAGCAGACAAATGCAACTTTGCAACAGAGTCTGGAGGCTCAGCAACGAGCCCAGCAGCAATCTGAGGCCCGCTTCATAGACCTGTTGCAGAAGCAAGAGCAGAGACTACAACAACAGATGGAAGCAGTAATGCAGCAACGTCCGCAGACCAGTGAGGAAAGCCGTCCCACTAATACCGCGTCCTTTGGGGTGAGTCGTTTATTGACAAAAATGACTGGAGAGGATGATCCAGAGGTATTTTTGACCACATTTGAAAGGACCGCTGAAAGAGAAAAGTGGCCTGAGGAGCAGTGGGCTGGACTGGTGGCTCCTCTGTTAACTGGTGAATCGCAGAAAGCTTACTATGACCTAGAGCCTAACCAAGCAAAAGACTATGTGATGCTAAAAGCTGAAATATTGGCAAGGCTGGGTGTCACCCAGGCTGTCCGGGCTCAGCGTGTGCATAACTGGACTTTCCAGCTTGGAAAACCCCCCAGGTCTCAAATGTATGATCTCATTCACCTGAGCAGAAAGTGGCTACAGCCAGAGACTTTGTCCGCACCAAAGATTGTGGAACGTGTTGTAATGGATCGGTTTTTGAGAGCTCTTCCTACTGCCATCCAAAAGTGGGTAAGCCATGGAGACCCAGAGACGGCCGATGGTCTTGTGGATCGTGTGGAGAAATACTTGGCTACAGAGAACCTGACGGCCTCTTCCAGAGACACTCGGACTTTCCACCCTAAGACCAGACCATCCCCAGGGGCGGATAAGAGGATTCCAAGGGGTGAGGGTGGAGAGAGTGAGAAGGTGGGAGCTCTACCCCAAGTTTGGCGAGAACAGCCTGGGAAATCAGCGGCTCAAGAGGCGGCAAGAAGGATCGTTTGCTACCGCTGCCGGCAAGCGGGACATATTGCAGCCAATTGCCCGGTTGTGGAGGAACCCATGCAGTGTGACTTTCTGA
The DNA here is from genome assembly GCA_029206835.1 of Rana muscosa. NCBI lineage: Eukaryota > Metazoa > Chordata > Amphibia > Anura > Ranidae > Rana > Rana muscosa. The sequence continues at coordinate 5,793,257 of CM055119.1, read as the reverse complement.
CGGGCAGACGTCAGTCGCTGTGTGCGACAGTCGCATGCACTGCCATTCGAGGAACTGAGAAACATTTATGCAAAATGTGTGTTAATGGTAGAAATGTTGTGGTATTGCTGGATTCAGGTAGCCTTGTGACCCTGATAAAGGCTGAGTTAGTTAAAACAGAGGTCTCTGGGAATAGCAAGGTAGCTGTTATTTGTGTGCATGGGGACACCCGAGAGTATCCAGTGACTACAGTGTGTTTCGAGACCCCCAAAGGTACCCTCTCTCATCCAGTGGGCTTAGTATCTCAGTTACCGCATGACGCCATTGTGGGAAGGGATTTTCCGAAGTTCTGGGAACTGTGGGATGATCCTGAGCCCCTCACTGGTGCCCCTATGTACCAGGAATGTGATAGCCAGAACTCCCCTGAGAGTGGTGAGGACTCTCCGGAATTTCCCTTATCAGTATTGGCAGGGGAGACTCAAGAAACTGGAGAGGAGCCCACCTCCTCAGACGAAAACCTACCGTCTGTGGAGTTTTCTGATCTTGAGGTTCACAGGGAAAACTTTGCCACAGAACAGTTGAAAGACCCCGCCCTAATAAAGGCACGGGAAAACGTAGTGAAAATAGATGGCGAGTTAGTGAACCCAGATAATACCTGCACTTACCCATACTTCAGCGTAGAGAAGGACCTACTGTATCGGGTGGCAAAAAGGGCAGAAGAAACCGTTGAGCAGCTTGTGGTGCCCAAACCTTACAGGAAGTTGGTGTTGGAGTTGGCCCATGGGCACATTCTTGGAGGTCATCTGGGGACAGAGAAAACCCGAGAGAGGGTATTACAGAGATTCTATTGGCCGGGGGTGATGAAGGACGTAGAAAATTATTGTTCCTCCTGCCCTGTGTGTCAGAGGTCGGCCCCGATGCCACATTTCCGTAGCCCGCTGGTCCCTCTACCCATCATTGAGGTCCCGTTTGAGAGGATCGCCATGGATTTGGTAGGTCCTATAATCAAGTCCGCTAGGGGGCACCAGTACATATTAGTTATAATGGACTATGCCACCCGTTATCCAGAAGCGATCCCTCTCCGAAATACCTCGGCCAAAACCATAGCCAAAGAGCTATCTCTTGTGTTTAGCCGGGTGGGTATTTGTAAAGAACTGCTTATGGACCAAGGTACACCCTTTATGTCCCGGGTTATGAAGGAGCTGTGTAAATTATTCAAAGTGACGCAATTACGTACATCTGTGTATCACCCCCAAACCGATGGGCTGGTTGAAAGATTCAACAAAACCCTAAAACAAATGTTGAAGAAAGTGGTGGATAGAGATGGAAAGGATTGGGACTGTCTACTTCCTTATCTGATGTTTGCTATTAGGGAGGTGCCCCAATCCTCTACGGGATTCTCCCCCTTTGAGTTACTGTATGGGAGACACCCAAGAGGGCTGTTGGATATTGCCAAGGAAACTTGGGAAAGTGAGAGTTCTCCCCACAGGAGTGTGATTGAGCATGTCGCCCTGATGCAAGACCGAATTGCACAGGTAATGCCCATCGTGAAGGAACATTTGGCCCAAGCGCAGTTAGCACAGCAGAGAGTGTACAACCGTGGAGCCAAGACCCGTACCTTTTCCCCGGGGGATAGGATACTGGTACTTGTCCCTACGGTTGAAAGTAAATTCCTTGCCAAATGGCAAGGCCCCTACGAGATAATGGAAAAAGTGAGCGAAGTGAATTACAAGGTCAGACAACCAGGAAGGCGAAAGCCCGAACAGATCTATCACGTTAATCTGTTGAAAGCCTGGAGGGATAGAGAGTCCCTAGTCGCAGACACTTGGTCACCAGCTCAAACTGGTTGCGTGATTCCTGAGGTTGGAATAGCAGCCACCTTGTCACAACCCCAACAACAGGAGGTTAAGGAGTTTGTGCTTCGCAACAAGGAGGTATTCTCTGAGCTGCCGGGACAAACATCTGGGGTAGAGCATGACATCATTACCCCGCCCGGTGAAAGGGTGAAGTTAAAACCCTATCGGATCCCAGAGGCCAGACGGGAGGCAATACGGGAGGAAGTACAGAAAATGCTGAACTTAGGGGTGATAGAGGAGTCCCAAAGTGATTGGTCTAGTCCCATCGTGTTGGTGCCTAAACCGGATGGGAGCTGGCGATTTTGTAACGATTTTCGTCAGTTGAACAAAGTTACAAAATTTGACACCTACCCCATGCCACGTATAGATGAGTTGATCGACCGGCTGGGAACAGCCCGATACATGACGACTCTTGACCTCACAAAAGGGTATTGGCAAATCCCCCTGGCCAAGTCGGCCAAAGAGAAAACCGCATTTGTAACCCCAGACGGGGCGTTCCAATATAAAAGAATGCCGTTCGGGTTACAGAATGCGCCGGCCACATTCCAGCGGAAAATGGACCAGATGCTGAGGCCCCATCGGAAGTATGCTGCGGCTTACCTGGATGACGTAATTGTCCATAGCACAGATTGGGCCTCACATCTGCCAAAAGTGCAAGCAGTCCTGGACTCTGTTCGGGAAGCGGGGTTTACGGCTAACCCCAAGAAGTGTACCATTGGGCAGGAGGAGGCCAAATATCTTGGGTACACCATTGGGAGGGGAGTAATAAAACCCCAACTCAACAAAGTCGAGGCCATCCAGAGTTGGCCACGTCCCAACAGCAAGAAGCAGGTACGAGCCTTTCTGGGAATCGCTGGGTATTATCGGCGATTCATTCCCCACTTTGCTTCTAAGGCTGTGCCCCTAACCAACCTGACGAAGGGGAAAGGGTCGGTCATGATTAAATGGACCCCCGAGGCTGAGGCAGCATTCCAATTCTTGAAACAAGCCTTATGTAGCCAGCCAGTGTTGTACTCACCCGACTTCTCTAAAGACTTTGTCGTACAAAGTGATGCGTCAGATGTGGGGTTAGGAGCAGTATTGTCCCAGGTCTGGAACGGGGAAGAGCACCCAGTCATTTACCTCAGCAGGAAGTTGAAGTCCCATGAGGTAAATTACGCCACCGTTGAAAAGGAGTGTTTAGCGGTGAAGTGGGCTCTAGATTCCCTTCGGTACTACCTGCTAGGTAGGCACTTTGACATGGTTACGGATCACGCTCCGTTAAAGTGGATGGCTCAAAACAAGGAAACAAATAGAAGAGTGAATAGGTGGTTCCTGGCCCTCCAGGAATTCAACTTCACAGTAAAGCATCGCCCTGGCGTTCAAATGGGGAATGTGGATGCTTTGTCTCGAGTACATGAATGCCTGATTGCTGGTGTTCCAACCCCGAGGTTAAAACAAGAGGGGGGGGTATGTGACAGCAGGAAGGTAAAGTCACCTGGTTGCATCCAGGGGGGTAGATATATTTCGCCCAGATTCAGGCTTTACGCCGACTTATACAACTAGGTGGAGAGTTGTATAAGCCCAGCTAAGGCTAGTGGGCTCATGGATGACTCATATGTCTAGGGAGAGTGTGGGGCGTCGTGCAGACAGGGAGTTGATGAGACCAGCTGAAGCTTGTCAGCTCATTTAGGCCTCTATAAGAACTCCCAGCTTCATTAGATGTTAGCTCATGCCTGGAACCAGACCTGTGTGGACTGTCTAGGGAGAGTGAACCCCTGTGCGGTGAGACAAAGCCTGTGTGGCTATTTGCTTGGACATTTAAAACCAGGGACTTAGGGACTAGGACAGCACTAGGCTGATCCCAGTTGTTAGTTAGGAAACCTGTATGTTTAGTCAGAGGTCAACTTGACCAGGATTTATTTTGTTTATGTTTCTTTTGCTTTGCTGTGTTTTGTCACTGTAAATAGAAAATAAACCGCACCTTTTTGATTTTGAAAACCACAACCTCCGTTTGCTGGGCCTGTTTTGTGTGGGGAGCCCATCCCGGGGGTCACACACACCCGCTGCCGAGCTAACCCCCTCACAATATATATATATATATATATATATTGTGACAGCAGGAAGGTAAAGTCACCTGGTTGCATCCAGGGGGGTAGATATATTTCGCCCAGATTCAGGCTTTACGCCGACTTATACAACTAGGTGGAGAGTTGTATAAGCCCAGCTGAGGCTAGTGGGCTCATGGATGACTCATACCTCTAGGGAGAGTGTGGGGCGTCGTGCAGACAGGGAGTGGATGAGACCAGCTGAAGCTTGTCAGCTCATTTAGGCCTCTATAAGAACTCCCAGCTTCATTAGATGTTAGCTCATGCCTGGACCCAGACCTGTGTGGACTGTCTAGGGAGAGTGAACCCCTGTGCGGTGAGACAAAGCCTGTGTGGCTATTTGCTTGGACATTTAAAACCAGGGACTTAGGGACTAGGACAGCACTAGGCTGATCCCAGTTGTTAGTTAGGAAACCTGTATGTTTAGTCAGAGGTCAAGTTGACCAGGATTTATTTTGTTTATGTTTCTTTTGGCTTTGCTGTGTTTTGTCACTGTAAATAGAAAATAAACCGCACCTTTTTTGATTTTGAAAACCACAACCTCCGTTTGCTGGGCCTGTTTTTGTGTGGGGAGCCCATCCCGGGGGTCACACACACCCGCTGCCGAGCTAACCCCCTCACAATATATATATATATAATACGTTCTTCAAACAGGCACCGTGCTTCTGCAACACGGCCTCCCCCATGAGGTTCTTGCTACAAGATCCCAGATCTCAGTTGCTGCTCATACCACTCATTATCTATTTACAGACACCACAAGCTTCCGCAAAATGGCCTCCCCCAAGAGGTCCCCTCCACAAGCTCTGTCGCCACTCATACCACTCATTACTCATTCACAGGCACCACGAGCTTCTGCTGCACGGCCTCCTTCTCAAAGTTCTTTGCTACAAGCTCTCAGTCACCACTCATACCTCTCATTACTCGTTTTCAGGCACCACGAGCTTCTGCAGCACGGCCTCCCCCTAGAGGTTCCTGCCACAAGCTCTGTCGCCACCTATACCACTCATTTGCCCGTTCACACTTACAACTTCTTAGGTCGCAAACGCCAACATGCTTTAGCATGCCTCTTTTCAGTGTCAGCTCATTTACATCACTCGGTCAGCATGGCCTTGGTTATCCCTATATATGTTCCACTTTAATCTACTGTTTGTTTTCGCCTTCCTTTAAGTCATCTTGACCACTCACGTTTTCTTGTCTGTCTTTCTCCATAGGTCAGTGAGGTCAGGTTGTTTCATCCTGCAAAAGGCTGGATGTTTTTCTCGCAGGTAATATGACATACTTACCCACATGGACTTTGCATGCTTTTACCGTGGGGGGGGGGCAGGCTTAAGGCTCTCCTTCGTGCCAGGTTAAACCTGGACCTCCATTTTACCTTTTTCAGGTACCAGGTCGCCAGATTATTCTCAGCCACAACCAGGACCTCTATTCTATCAGGGCACCCTTTATTCATCTTGATACCTCACATACACAAAATTTGTCTGCCGGTCTAGCGCTTAGCTACTGTCACATTTTCTTTCTTATCTATTTTCTGAAGGACATCACCTTTAAACTATGCAGACACGGTTGCTAGTTGCTTGCTTACAATGCAGGCATTAGCAGGCCAACCATATGTCACCTACTAAAGAACGCAACATTCCAACTTAGGCCACAACCAGACTGCAACTTCCCACCCCAGTACGCTCTGGTTCAAAAATCCTTGCATGATGCTGACCAGGCACCCAAGCTATTGGTTATTTGGCCAGTCACCTCCAGGCTTAAACCTTGGTTGCCCCGCACTCTTCAAATTTTCTAAATTTCCACTCTTCAGCGTTTGCCAAAAAGCATTGTGTTCTTCACTATTCCTGTTCTTTCCCCCCCTTGCTTCTTGCTTATTCTTATGTACTCTGTCTCTCCTCCGCTGTTCTCATTTTCCAAAAACTCTTCTTAAACATATACCCTCCCCCTCCCCTCTTTTCTCATTATAGCTGGAGTCATGTCACGGTTCAGCAGTGAAGACCTTCCCTTTGCCCTCTGTCACACACTGCGGGTTCAGAGCCAGGCAGCACTCAGTCCTTTAGGGGATGGACTATCCCCAAGCTCACGGCAGAGCTGCAGCTTAGGGCCATTCTCTAACCGGCCATGGCCAGGAAAGCCGAATTATTCAGGCTGCTGTTCCCAACACCATCAGCAGCTGCACCTGGCACCCAGCAGTCCATCTCCTCAGCTCTCACACAGCTGCACACCATGATCATCACGCTGACTACATCAGTTTCTAATGTGCAGGCGAGAGTAGGAGTCCTAGAGGTGCGCCCAGCTGTGACCCCCCTAGACACGCTCTTGGCATTACCGCCCACAGGTACGCCGGAAACTAGTTCCACTATTTTTCCTGCACACCTCATCCCTGCCGGTATCAGGAAGGACATCCTGGAGGGAAAGGATGTTAACCTGGCCTCCCTGCTCATCTCGGTCCACGATCTGGCCGAGAATAAGTCCTACGTCTGGGGGGATGTGTCCTTGGTTCTGAAGGCCAAAGACCCCAGGTTCAATCGAAAACTGTTGATCACTGAGTTTGTTCTGGCCTTTGGCATGTTTAGGGATGTGTTGTGCTTGGCCAACCCCGGCAGGAGGGAAGAGATGGATTTGTACCTTCATGCTGTGGTTGACCTAGGTTACAAATATGGAGGCTCTGCGTTTTATGACTACCACCGCTTGTTCGCAGCCAGAGCCACAGCCAAACTCGCCCAGTTCCAAACCAGCACGAATTGGAGCATCGTGGACACCAATACTTCTGTCGCCACTTTGCATTCCCCGCTTTGCGCCGTTTGCTAGTCCTCCACGCACATGGCAAACTGGTGCTCTAACACAGATGCCAGACATTCCTTGACCTTCCCCTTTACCCCTAGTGCCACAGATGCCTCTATGCAACATCCTCAGGTGGACAAGTTGGGATGGTCCGTCCAGTTACTAAGCAAACAAAGACATCCCCGCCCATTACCTCTTATTAGTGTCCACCTGTGTTATAGGAGGAGTCCTTTAAGTTCTCCCAGAAAGAGGAGTGTATTTCTCCCATAGTTGAGAAGCAGGAGATTTTATTCTATGAATAGTGTAGGACCCACTAATAATGGGGTACTTTGACGCAGTAGTGGCATGAGGCCATATGGTGAGAACAAATCCCCATATTTTTTGCTTATTTACTGAATATGTTCAGGTGTTTTAAACCTTGCCGGATTCCACACGGGGCTAATCACCCTACCCCACACCACCCATGAGTGCAGGAACCTCCACTCAACCTCCACTGACGAGCAGGCTATTGACAATCTTTTGCAGACCGAGCCGGACTGGGGATTCATTATCGGCCCCTTCGTCATTTGAGACATGGAGAGTTAGCCCTCTTGGGCTTGTCAAGGGCAAATTCTCAAATTTATTAAGTTTGGTGTACGACTTGTCCGTGCCCCATTCCTCCCACATCCCCAGTCTTAACTCAACGATTCCTTCTTAAGAGTTCTCTCTCAAATATGTGTCCATTGACTTAGCTATACAGTGCATCATTAGCATAGGCACGCGTAGGCACGAGTGCATGACTATCCAAGGCGGACATTTCAGATGCTTTTAAGCTCTTACCCATTGAACTTTCCTATTGGCAGTGGCAAAGCATCATATGGAGAGATTCGAACTGCTTTGCTACCAAACTGACCTTCGGCTCAAATAGCAGTCCATGGCTCTTCGATACATTAGCTCAGTCCCTCAACTGCATCCTAACTCACCAGGCGCAGTGCCAGAAAGTCATCCATTACCTGGACCACTTCCTGCTGATTGAATGGCCCAATAAGCCCCCCTCAGATTTAGACAAATTAAGGGTAGTGTTCGGCAACCACAACGTGCCAAAGCGGAGCATAAAGCGGAAGACCCTGCGCAGTCCATCACCTTCCTAGGAATCACCCTTGACACCTGATCTATGCAGGTCAGCCTACCCCCTGACAAGCTGTCCCAGATAAGGCACAAGACTCCTATCAAACTTTCAGGCTAGACCAGGCAGCTGCTGCAGATCTAGCAATGTGGGACAACTTTCTTGAGAACTGGAATGGCGTATCTATGTTCATGCCAGCAGCTTCAGCCTCTTACCTCATATAGTAACAGATGCAGCAGCCTCCACAGGCTCTTCGCTGCCCTTTTTGGCACCCATTGGTTTGCAGCTACTTGCCCGCAGGAAATACTCCTGGTCCCCGGGTTCAGCCAGACATCCTCATTGTTTGAGCTTCACCCCATCGTCACAGAAGCTCAGGTCTGGGGACACACCTGGGTGGGGCAGTCCGTTGTCTTTTCCACTGACAACTTAGCCACAGCTGAGATTTCAACAAAGGCAGGTCCAAGTCCCTGGTCGTCATGTCCTTTCTACGCAGGCTGGCGCAGATATCCCTTCACTACAATTTCAATGTGCAATGTACTTACATACCTGGCAAGTGCAATCTCGCAGCAGATACTCTGTCCTGCCTCAATTTTACTTTGTATTTATTACAGAGAACCAGAGCCAACCCAACCTCATTTCCTTACCCCCCTTGGTCGCAGCCAACGATGGGCTAAGAGACCACCTTCACAATGCTATGCATACACCGGTCTCTGTCGCCCAACATGCTGAAGGCCTACCGCACCGCCTGGAACGCCTATGGCAAATTTCTAGCCACATGCCCTGGGAAAGACACATGTCACATCAAGCACATCCTAGCCTTCGTGTCTTACTGCCACACTCATCTGAGCCTGTCCCACAACACTGTCAGACTGTACCTAGCTGGCATCCAGCATTTCCTCTCCCTACAAGCCCCTGGAAAACTCTTGTTGTTCATGACCCGTGCGGTCAAAGCCTTGCTGCGTGCCATCCAGAAACATCAGCCCGTAGCCAGTAGCAAACGCTTGCCCATATCAAGTTCCACGTTCCGGGACATGTCAGCCATCCTGTCACTGTCCCGTTTTGGGTTGCTAAGCAGGTGCTATCTGGCCACCCTTCAAGACCATTTTGTCGTACATCAGGCAGTGTCCTAAAATGCATCAGCCCGGCACCAGGGTCGACATCAAATTCTTTCAGACTCACAACGAATGGTGTCCAGTAGCGGTTTTGGACCAGTTGTTATCATACCTGCCGAACCAGTCTAGCTCCAGCCCATTGTTGCCTTTTCCTTCCAGCCCACTAACAGCTAGCCAGTTCATCAGACATATTTGCATCCTCATGGCTAATCTAGGCCTCAACCCTAACCAGTTTTCAGGGCACTCCTTCCAGATCGGGGTGCGGGACATGTCATCAGAAGATTAGGCAGATGGAAATCCTCCTGCTTTACCCGGTACATTTCGAATCCCCAGGTTGAGATTTTGCAAGCCTTCACCAAGCTTGCCCAATAAATGTCATCTATACCAATAAAAAATCTTTCCCTATCCTGGCATTTTTGCCCTCTTTTTGGCGTGCTGCCCAGGGCACACCTCAGGTCTATGTTATGTTATGAGTCTTTTGTGGTTTCACGTCTATCTCGGTTGGAGGGCTCCGACCATAAAATTAGAAGGCCAGTATGGTGGCCTGAATTAATGGGAGGAGCGCGGGGGGTTATTTAAAGCGTAGTTACACCCAAAAGTGGAACTTCCTCTCATCTGATTCCTCCCCCCTCCGGTGCCACAATTGGCACCTTTCGGGGGGGAGGGGGGACAGGATACCTGTCTTTGATGGGTATCCTTTCCCACTTCCAGGAGTCCGGGCCACGGCGGGGCTCCCTCCTCCTCCCCCGGCCACCAGGCCAGTAGGAGAGAGGAGCAGGCCTTGCCCATGCGCAGTAGGGTTCCCGGCGTGAAGCTGAAAGGCTACACTGCCAGGTTCCCTTACCCGCAATGGCGGCGGCAGCACCCGACGGCTGATGGAAACGGGTGCCGACATCGCTGGACTCCAGGACAGGTAAGTGTCCTATTATTAAAAGCCAGCAGCTGCAGTATGTGTAGCTGCTGGCTTTTATTTTTTTTTGGGTGGAACACCGCTTTAAGCAGCCCACATAGCTGTGTTCCTTGACGGTTCCAGTGCGCGATACCCTCCCTCCCATACACTTTACAGGGCACTTCCTTCACATACAATCAACCATTACTTATCTTGGGTGTGTCCCTTTTTGGCATACCGACCAGCCGGCCAGGGCACACTTCAGGTCTATGTTATGTTGTGAGTCTTGTGGCATCTTTATGTGGTTTCACGTCTATCTCGGTTGGAGGGCTCCGACCAAAAATATGAGTTTAATGCAATTGTTTATGTGTATTGATAATAGGATTCACAGTGTCCTTAAGGAACTCGGTCAAGAATTTGCCAGACCATTATTCCTAATTTTTATGAACAGTCTGACTGGAATGGTACCAGCTGATTGGAGAAAAGCCAATGTAGCCAATGTAGCACCAATATTTAAAAAAGAGCCAAGATACATCCCTGGGAATTACAGACCAGTTAACCCAACATCAATTGTACGCAAGCTCTTTGAGGGGATGATAAGGGACTATATACAAGAGTTTAGTGATAACAACAGTATCATTAGCAGTAATCAGCATGGATTCATGAAGAATCGTTCTTGCCAAACAATCTATTAACCTTCTATGAGGAGGTGAGCTGCCTTCTAGATAAAAGAAGGCCCGTAGACGTGGTGTATCTGGATTTTGCAAAAGCATTTGATACAGTTTACTGTACAAAGTAAGGTCCGTTGTCATGGACCATAGGGTAAGTACATGGATTGAAAACTGGCTACAGGGGCGGGTTCAGAGGGTAGTGATAAATGGGGAGTACTCGGAATGGGCAGGGATGGAAAGTGGGGTTCCCCAGGATTCTGTCCTGGGAACATATTTAATATATACATAAACGACCTGGAGGATGGGATAAACAGTTCAATCTCTGTATTTGCGGACAATACTGAGCTAAGCAGGGCAATAACTTCTCTGCAGGATGTGGAAACCTTGCAAGAAGATCTGAACAAATTAATGGGATGGGCAACTACATGGCAAATTAGGTTTATTGTGTAAAAATGTAAAATAATGCATTTGGGTGGCAAAAATATGAATGCAATCTACTCACTGGGGGGGGGGGGGGAACCTCTGGGGGAATCTAGGATGGAAAAGGACCTGGGGGTCAATGTCAAACTGCTGGCACCAGTCCTCAGGAAGGATGTGCTGGAACTGAGTCCAGAGAAAGGCAAGAAAACGAATAAACGGACTGGAGGACATAAGTTATGAGGAAAGGTTACATGCAATGAACTTATTCTCTCTAGAGAAGAGACGCTTGAGAGGGGATATGATTTCAATGTACATATATCGTACTGGTGACCCCACAATAGGGATAAAACTTTTCTGCATAAGGGAATGTAATAAGACACGCGGCCATTCACTAAAATTAGAAGAAAAGCAATTTAACCTTAAACTTTACTGTAAGAGCGGTAATGATGTGGAATTCCCTTACACAGGCAGTGGTTTCAGTGGGGAGCATCATTAGTTTAAAAAAACTATTAGTTAGTTACGCACCTGAACAACCTTAACATACAGGGATATACAATGTAATACTGACAAAAAAAATCATACACATAAGTTGGACTTGATGGACCTGTGTCTTTTTTTCAACATCGCCTACTATGTAACTACTGTACTATGTAATGAAAGAAAAAGGAAAACTATTGGAATTGTTAGTGTCCAGGTGAGCTACTAAGTTAAAAGTATTAAAAAGCAGAATTACAGAAATAAAATAAAGACTAGAATCATCTATAGACTCTGTATAATCTAAAGAGAAATTGCAACAAATACATTATTAATAAATTGGATAAGGACACCCAAAAGAAATACCAGAGGGACAGATCATCAAGAGAGAAACATATACAAACGGCAGATAGACAAGGTAATAGAGGAGGTAGTATCTAGAGAATCATCAGTAGAGGAAAAATATTAATCCTTTTAATGATAGTCGTCCTATCACACCTGCACACAATAATGTGACACAAAATAACAATATAATAGTTGAAATTAAAATACACGAACCACACAATCACATCCTAAAAAAAGAACCCCCAAATTGAATGTTCCAGTACATAACAGATATGAGCCATTGAGACAAAAATATATACAAAAGTAGACCTTATGAAATATCTCAGGAATAACTCCTCCCCAAACAGACAGGATAAACTATACTCATGGCAACAAATACAATAGTGAGGGGATTTTCATGGCAGAGGTTACATAGGCCCCCCCATGGAGAGGGAACATGAGAGCAAGGGGCAGAGGATGTTATCATGCCCCACCCCCGTACAGGAGTTCTGCACATGAGGGGAGGAACATGGAATATGGCCATGGTCCCCCAGAGGGCAGGGGCCTGGTGCAAGAAGGGAGGAACATGGAGTACAGCCGTGGCCCCCAGAAAATGTAAGAGAAGTAGACAAAGGGAAAAAGAAAAAGGGAGACTTAGGTTTGGGCGATTTCAATCTCAGCAAGACCTCATTTTCGGAGGAGGAAATTAAGCTACTTGAACTGGGGTTGAAATATGCCCCACCATCAATTAATTTGAGGCAAATATGGACCTGCAGAAGTTCATTAGGAAGTTAAACATAAAAAGCATTATACCAATGTAGCGATACCTTCAACTAAGAAGGCTGCAGATTTAGTTTGGGCCCTGAAACAGCTCCGCCAACCCCCGGCAATGTACTCGACCCCCTACTGGCACAGTTAGTTATGACAGCAATATATATATATATATATATCTTATACTGTATGAGTAAACCCAGACGCCAAGGCAATAATGAAAGGGGTATAAAATTTACTTTAAGCTTTTGGTAAGAAAGGTTAACAGTGGTAACAGTTCACAGGTAATAAATTGCAGAGCCCTGCAGCAATAAACATACTATACATTAAAATGAACAGTAAAGGTGCGCCGCGTGGGCGACCGTTAACTAGGCGTCCTGTGACGCAGTGACTAAATGAACTAACTAGCTGGCCAGGCCTGGCTCAGATATCTAAAACTCAGTCTATAGGGGATGATGGTTTCTTCACCGGCAATTCTTTAAAGGTGGTGCACATTAACAGAATACCATTTGTAATCCAATGGGAAGGTTGTGATGAAATAAACACTTTACTTCATAAACTCAAAGTTCCGCTCTGATATGGATCTCCAGTGAGAGTATCAGATATAAACTTGTGGGCCACGGCAGTCTATAGGCACATTAGCAACAACAGTATATGGTCTGAGCATACGCTTGCTCATCCCTCCCGACGCGATCCCAGTCCGGGAACTTCCACCGACTGTGTCCTCACACACACAGTGTCTCCAGCGATCGGGTCCCCGATCCAACCAAGGTTGTAGACAAGCGAAGTCAGATGCCACCCAGGCTCGCAGTGGGGTGGAAGGCTCTTTGGTGCTGCGCAAGGCCTCAGACTTCAGGCCCTGCACTCCGGCACATCCGCACAGGAGGATCAGTCACTGAAGTCTCGTGTCCCAAAAAGGCCGAGCCCAGCCTCGCCTCCTCCTTTTATAACCCCTCCCATGAGTCTCTGGGGTGGAAACATGCCGAAAGGGGTTCTGGGCAAAGTAGTCCCGAGAGTCTTAAAGGGGACCCCGCTACACCAATAAAAAGGATACTGTATTTATCGGCGTATAACACACACAGGCGTATAACATGCACCCCAAGTTTAGGAGGGTAGTTTAAGGGAAAAAACTTACATTTTAAATGCCCATCAATGCAGACTTATCAGTGTCCATCTGCAGCCTTGCCCATCATTGCAGAATGATCAGTGTCCATCTGCAGACTTGCCCATCATTGCAGAATGATCAGTGTCCATCTGCAGCCTTGCCCAACAGAGTCCATCTGCAGCCTTGCCCAACAGAGTCCATCTGCAGCCTTGCCCAACAGTGTCCATCTGCAGCCTTGCTCAACAGTGTCCATCTGCAGCCTTTCCCAACAGTGTCCATCTGCAGCCATAACATGATGGACATAACACCGAACCAATGGCGGGACGTAAATGCTAGGAGGCAGGACTGGGCGTGTCTGCGAGCGGAGCCGAGTACACAGTACACTCAGCTCTGTCTATTTCGGCTGTGCTCGTTCCCTCCTTCCCCTCCGAGGCAGCCGTTCGGCATATAACACGCACGCACGATTTTCCCCTGATTTTAAGGGGAAAAAAGTGCATGTTATACGCTGATAAATACGGTAATTATTTAGAATTGGATTCAGTGTATATGCATAGTGGACTGAGAAATAAATCTTTGTTTAACCCCAAATTCAGTAATAATCAATGTTTAGATATTTTTAAAGTTATGATGGAACGGGAAATTGCTAAATATATTTGGTTTTATGATTAATCATAATATTAATGTGTAAATGACTTTGATCAGGTGCATAGTAATAAAGTTCTTCAGCTGAGTCAGTAATATGTCAGATATTTCTAGTGAATGTAGCTAGTAGGAGGATGACATATAAGGTATCTGATATAGAATGTCATGGGAAGTCAAGAATAGACAGGCTCTATGTAATGAGGAATAATACATATATTTGTTTAAATACTGTTAGTTGGGATTTGTTTAAATTCAGTCATAATCATTAGTATTTGTATGTATTTACTTAATGTTGTATAAGTTGGTAATATGTGTTACTTAACCACTTGCCGACCGCCTCCTGTAGATATACGTCGGCAGAATGGCACGTACAGGCATATCAACGTACCTGTACGTCCCCTTTAACTGCTTGACGTGGGGGTCGCGCGCACCGCCGGCGGCACGCTTGCGACCCTGCTGCCTTCCCCGTGAGTCGGACCACGGGTCCCGCGGACTCGAACGCCGCGGGGATCCCCGCAATCGTCTCACGGAGGTATAGAGCGGGGAGATGCTTGTGTAAACAAGCATCTCCCTGCTCTGCCTAGTGACAATGACACGGATCTCCGCTCCGTGTAATCGGAGCGGAGATCAGTGTCATGTGACACAGAGCCCAACCTCCCCTCAGTTAGAAACACAATGCAGGGAACATTTAACCCCTACAGCGCCACCTAGTGGGTAACCCATTCACTGCCAGTGTAATTTTCACAGTAACCAGTGCAGATTTTATAGCACTGATCGCTGTGAAAATGACAATGGTCCCAAAAATGTGTCAAAAGTGTCCAATGTGTCCGCCATAATGTTGCAGTCACGAAAAAAATCACTGATCGCCGCCATTACTAGTAAAAAAAATAAAAAAAATAAAAATGCCATAAAACTATACCCTATGTTGTAAACGCTATAACTTTTGCGCAAACCAATTAAATAAACGCCGATTGAGATTTTTTTTACCAAAAATATGTAGAAGAATACGTATCGGCCTAAACGAATGAAAAAAAAAAATTTATATATTTTTTGGGGATATTTATTATAGCAAAAAGTTAAAAATATTGAATTTTTTTCAAAATTGTCGCTCTATTTTTGTTTATAGCGCAAAAAATAAAAACCACAGAGGTGATCAAATACCACCAAAAGAAAGCTCTATTTGTGGGGAAAAAAGGACGTCAATTTTGTTTGGGAGCCACGTTACACGACTGCGCAATTGTCAATTAAAGCGACGCAGTGCCGAATCGCAAAAAGGGGCCTGGTCTTTAACCAGCCAAAATGGTCCGGGGCTTAAGTGGTTAAGCAGACTTTTGATTATATGACATAATATGATTGGCACATTACAGGACAGGAATAGAATGTTACAAGCTCAGGGAAGCTGGCCCCCCTACAATCAGCACAAATAAAAACTCAAGTGTGTTTCTTTGTGCTACGTTTGTGCTGTTTTGTGCCGTAAAAATGTACATTTGTGCGGCTTTTATTTTTAAGATATTAATAATTGTTTTTTCCAGACTATGACATCATCTAGCCCCCCTACAACAGCCAAATGGCACGAAACTGGTCTTGTTGGTTAGTGCTACGTTTGTGCTGTTTTGTGCTGCTAACATTTTTGTTCTATCTTTTATAGTTTTTGCATTATTAATGATTTATTAAAGGTCACCAAAGGTCACACAGCCCCCCTACAACACCCAAATTACACAAAACTGGTCTCGTTGGTTAGTGCTACGTTTGTGCTGTTTTGTGCTGCTAAAATTTCCGTTCTATCCTTTATTGTTTTGCGTTATTAATGATTTATTAAAGGTCACCAAAGGTCACACAGCCCCCCTACAACACCCAAATGACACGAAACTGGTTTCGTTGGTTAGTGCTACGTTTGTGCTGTTTCGTGCTGCTAAAATTTCAGTTCTATCTTTTATCGCTTTTGCGTTATTAATGGTTTATTAAAGGTCACCAAAGGTCACTCAGCTCTCCTACAACGCCCAAATGACACAAAACTGGCCTTGTTGGTTAGTGCTACGTTTGTGCTGGTTTGTGCTGCTAAAATTTTTATTTGTGCGGTTATGGTTTTTAAGTTATAACAGTTTATTTTTATTTTTCAAACCCCACTCACTTTGCCCACCCTACAATCAGCACAAATAAAAACTCAAGTGTGTTTCTTTAGTGCTATGTTTGTGCTGTTTTGTGCTGCTAAAATTTCCGTTCTATCTTTTATTGTTTTTGCATTATTAGTGATTTATTAAAGGTCACCAAAGGTCACACAGCCCCCCTACAACACCCAAATGACACAAAACTGGTCTCTTTGGTTAGTGCTACGTCTGTGCTGTTTTGTGCTGCTAAAATTTCCGTTCTATCTTTTATCGTTTTTGCGTTATTAATGATTTATTAAAGGTCACCAAAGGTCACACAGCCCCCCTAAAACACCCAAATGACACGAAACTGGTCTCGTTGGTTAGTGCTACGTTTGTGCTGTTTTGTGCTGCTAAAATTTCCGTTCTATCTTTTATCGCTTTTGCGCTATTAATGATTTATTAAAAGTCACCAAAGGTTACTCAGCCCCCCTACAATGCCCAAATGACACGAAACTGGTCTCGTTGTTTAGTGTTACATTTGTGCTGGTTTGTGCTGCTAAAAATTTTATTTGTGTGGTTATGGTTTTTAAGTTATAACAGTTTATTTATATTTTTCAAACCCCACTCACTTTGCCCACCCTACAATCAGCACAAATAAAAACTCAAGTGTGTTTCTTTAGTGCTACGTTTGTGCTGTTTAAATTATCATTCTATCTTTTATAATTTTTGCGTTATTGATAATTTATTAAAGGTCACTGAGCCCCCCTACAACACCCAAAAGACACGAAATTGGGCTGGTTGGTTAGTGCCTCATTTGTGCAGGTTTGTGCTGTTATTTTAGTTATAATAGCTTGTTTATATTTGATAACACCCCACCCACTTTGCACCCCATGTTATTAAATCTTAAAAACAAACATACTATTTGTTAGTGCTACGTTTGTGCTTTTTTGTGTCATAAAAATAAAACTTTGTGCTGCTTTTATTTTTAAGATAATAGCAATTTGTTTTTTCCAGACGATGACATCACCCCGCCCTCCTGTCACGTACCTGGTTAGTGAGCTCCTGGTTAGACAGTAGCCATGGGAGCACAGCGAGGTATGAGTGCCTGTGATCAATCCAGTAGACTGCATGGTGGCAGCATTCAGCAGGTGGATGTGGCAGCAGAACCGGCTGGTGGCAGATGAGCTGGCACTAGCTGTGTGAAGTTGGCACCCCATGTTTGTAAAACCTGAATAAAAATATACTATTCGTTTGTGCCGCGTTTGTGCTGATTTGTGCCGCAATTGTGCTGGTTTGTGCCACAAAAATAAACGTTTGTGCCGCTTTGGTTTTGGAGATATTGTGCGTTATAGTTGCTGAAACCCCGCCCACTTTGCATCCCATGTTGTTGCATTTTTTAAAACAAACACACCATTCGTTTATGCCGGGTTTGTGCTATAAAAAAAACGTTTGTGCCGCTTTGGTTTTGGAGATATTGTGCGTTATAGTTGCTGAAACCCCGCCCACTTTGCAACCCATGTTCTTAAATTTTAAAAACAAACATGCCATTAGTTTGAGTGTTGTTTGTGCTGGTTTGTGCCATAAAAATAAACGTTTGTGCTGCTTTGGTTTCGGAGATATTGTGCTTTATATGTTGCCAAACCACACTGACTTTACACCTCTTTATTAAATCTTACATACAGAACCTATACTCAGCTTGGGTTTCCTTAATATATTGCTCCTCCCACTGTAACGGGCACTGCACTTTATACTGTACCCTGGAAAAGGCATGACCATTGTAGAACAGATGTTCCATCCTTAGCAAATAACTGCCAGACCAACCCCATACTCCATTCCACCCCTACCATTAAATCCCATTAATGGAGACCACACCATAAATGGAGTAAAAAATTGGCTGTAGGAGCCTCTTTATTAACAAATAAACTTAAATGAACATAAACCGTAAAAAACATGTATTAAACCAAATACCCATCAGTCACTAATCGCGTTGGTCTTTGCAGGAACCCCAAACTATCTTATGTTCAAGAATGCACTGCGGTACCTTTTACTATACTAGGCCTCCAGTTGACATACTGGCTCGGAGATAACCCACTAACCGCAGTGCACCCATTAACCAATTCCAGCTAAACCACCGATACCTGGAATACACCAGAGGGAACGATACCACCGATGGGTCCCAAATTCTTCCTTATCCGAGGTTTGTTAATTCGTCAGCAAAGACCAACCTCTGCCACAGCGCACAAGGGGAAGACCTTACCCTTGAGTGCCCCTCCACACCCTCAAAGCTCATCCTGCAACCCCAGGGCCCACAAATCAATTCCCACCACATTGAGGTGTACCCCGTCACCCCAAAGGTATCTCCAAGTATCCGTTTCCAGTTCCAAATGCCAGATAACCAGGCCCCCATTCCTAACTACAAATCTGCCTAACTCCCTATTGACCTTCCTGCAGGCCTTATTGAGCAGCTCCACCGACCTAGCCAAATGTCAAGTCGTCTGACCAATGATGTCGGACCACCCGACGAGCATATCCAGGAAGGCCATGCGGAGCCACAGGAAATCAAACTTGACATCACGAATGATGTCCAACATTGACCTCAGTCCTAAATCATTGCCGCCGACGTGTAGCACCAGAACATTCGGCGGTCTATCCAGTCGTGCAAAGCGATGCACTTCCGGCACCATTCTGCTCCACAGCATGCCCGTTACCCCCAACCAGCGGACACAAGCTTCCTGCCTAGAAATGCCTAGTTGCCTACCATTGGGCCTAACGTCTGCTCGCCTGGCCCCCCAAAACACATAGGAGTGGCCCAGTACCCAGACAAAGCTCATCACACCACCTGAAAGAAAAGTAACACCACAAATAACACAGAACAAGCACGCAAACACAGGCTTACCAACACTGAACACTCACAAAATGACCTACCCCCCCAATCAGACAACAGATGAGGATGAACATATAGCTGGAACCTCCTCTATTCCCACCTACCAATACGGCCGCTTCGTCATCCAACCCACACCTGGCGGCTTCCGTGACCGCCCCAATTCGGAATAAGTGCGAGATGAATTCTTTCTCCTCCAAACCCAATGCCCTTAAACATTTATGGAAAATCAATATGAATTGAAATCTGGACAAGGGGGACCCGTCTGCATGTAACAAAATGGACCCAGCCAAATCTGGGCGCACTGTGAGAAACTCTCTGACAGCACCCACCGGACACAAGGGCAAAGCCGGCACAGCAAAAATCTGAACCGTTCTGCCCCTGCCAGCCTGATCCGTTTTGGACTATCGCAAAAGCAGGGATACCCTGTCCTCCCCACAGGTGACCCGATCCAACATACCCCCATGGACCCTCTTGGAAGGGCTGACTAGTTCGTTAATCTGAAAAGCCCCAAAAAAGCCAGCGAGAAGGCTAAACGTTTTGAAGAATTTCAAACGAAACAGGGCGCCTGGAATCCCTGTGCTTCTGAGACCTACAATAGCCCTTTACAGCCTGTCGGACCCAAAAATCTTTTGTGAAATCACAACAGCCCTGCAATTTGAAGAATATATGCTAATCCTGCCAATTTCCGCTCCACGACTGACACCAACACCCCCTCCTCAAGGTTCCGTGAAACAAAGTAAAGGACCAGCAACCTCACCTCCGGGCCCTCTTGCTCCACCTCAGCCTGCTGCAGCAAAGACAACCACTCTTGCCATAATTTATTATAGGCTGTCCACATCATGTCACGCACTGACCGTCTGATCCATCCGGAGACGACCCCAAGGCAATCCTCCACAGCCATTCGGGACAAGGGACCCTGCGTTGCTCCACTGCTGGTGCCAACTCCCGGAACCTGCCCCACTGACAGCGAGACAATGCGTCAGCTAAGCCGTTCTCAACTCCCAGGAGGTGAACAGCATAAATAAAAACATTTAACTGTAGACAACGTAACACTAGGTGCTGAAGAAGTCAAACCACGGTGGCGACGAGGCTGTAACACGGTTGATTACCTGTAACACCCCAAGATTGTCACTGTGAAAACGCACTTTAAGGTCCTTCTTAGGCACGATCCCCAGGGGCGAGATCACCAAATCCGTTAAAGGCTACGAGGGGAAAGGACCACCCATGCGGCCCAACGCATCTTCCTTCCGCAATTTCTCAGAAACCACTGCAGGATGTTGCAAGGCCAAACGCAAGTTCTGGGACACTGGTGGAACAGAGGCCAGGGAACAAGGTATGCAAAAGCCTTCAGAAAAACCCACCCCTAACAACCGAGCAGCCTCTTGATCCGGATATCTATCGAGCAAAGGCTGCATCCTTTCCACCCTCACTGGCGTCATCCCTTTTGGTAACAGACTCGCCGGCACTGCCCTTCCCCTGCTTGAAGCAGCGGGACAAGGGATACAAACCTCCCCAGCCGGTAACGGCAAGCCCCCCCAAACTTGCAGGAGCCCTCACTATACTGCCAACAGACACCCCTCTCCTTTGCGGGTGGTTGTCCGGGGGTAGATGTGCCACCGGCCCCCCCTGGAAAAAACTGATTAGGGGCCCGCACCGAGGTAATGAGTCGCATCCACAAACTAATGTCCTTGTGGTCCCACCGCAAGGACGGGCAGATAGATCTCTGCTGCCGGAACTGCTCATTGTACCTCAACCATGTGGATTCCCCGTAGACCCTGTAGGCCTCACTGATGGCGTCAAGATAACAGAAGAGCGCCGAACAGTGTTCCAGATTCTTCTCCCCAACTACACTTGCCATAATAGCAAAAGCCTGCAGCCAATTAGGGAAATTCCGTGGGATAAGCCTGTACCGTTGTTTTTCTTCATCCTCCTTTTTGCTCTCCTCTGGCTTGACCCTATCCAGATAAAAACTTTCCAGGGGGGCAGAGAGAATATCCCCACATACTCACCTTTCCAAATTTTTTGCGGACTTGCGGCTTCAGGTGCGCACCCAGAGGCTCATCAAAACAAACGTAAACCTCACATTTTGCAGAGTCGGCCAATCTGACCGAATCCTGTTTGGTAACGGCCTCCCCCGACGACTCAGCCTTGTCCCTCAACGCCAACTTGTGCCCTGCCACTGACTGGCCAGGCGCCTCGATTGCCACAGCGGCGGGCACCGCCGCCGCAGGGGGATCAACCCTGGACACCGAAGCCAGCCTCGTCGCCTCTGACTCATCCACCGGTGGGATCCACGCCGACGACGGCATGGCTTGGGCACTCGTTTCTGGTTCAAATGGCTGGACCAGCTCCCTCAAACCCAAAAGGAACCCCTGCAACCCCTCATCTGACCTAGATGTGGCATGACCACGGCCTGCACTAGAAGGGGCAGAAAGCGTGGGCAAGTCAGATCGCGGGACAAGGCACTCTCTCCTAGACACACATTATCATCAACAGCAGAAAACGCAGACATGTTAGAAGAAGTAGTAGACTTACCAGGTTGCCTAGGAAAGATCCCACCAGCCGCAGGTCCCGACTCCATCGATGCAGGGCGTCCATGCGACTCCTCCCCTCTGAAGCGGACAACTTGCCCTCCGATCTCTCCTCTATCTCCACGTCTTCCCTCTCCAGCAGCACCCCAGGAGCAGTGGCCCTGGATGCCGAGGATCCGTGCGGCTGCTGGCCCCACCTGCTTGCACCGGCTCCACCCACCAATTTCTGGGTCACCCTACTGGAGCGCCCAGGGCCCTGGGCGCTCGCCACTGGTCTCACACCGCCGCTCCTCCGCACCTCCGACATCACCTGGTGCTGGCTGGTCCTGGGAGAGCCACCGGCCACAGAGATAAAGGGCCTGGGGGCCATAGCAGCACGATTCCCCCACCAAGGCTCTGCCCCCGCTGACCCATCGCCGGGGAGGAGCCCGTCTGTTTCTGATCCTGATGCCGGGTGGGCCGGGGAGAGACACAGACACCCCCATAAGCCCCTCCCTCCGACGATGAAGGGGATTCCTTTCAGGAGCACCACCCGAGGGCACAGCCGATCGCGTTGCAGGTGGTCCTGAAGGGGCCCGCATGGGACTCCCAATGTGGCACCGAGCTCTGGGGGAGGAGACCGGAGAGAAGCGCTCCAGGGGCCGAGACCTCCGAGCTCGTACGGACTCCAGCCCCCCTGTCCCATTTTAGCAGCACAAAACAGCACAAACGTAGCACTAACCAACAAGACCAGTTTTGTGTAATTTGGGTGTTGTAGGGGGGCTGTGTGACCTTTGGTGACCTTTAATAAATCATTAATAACGCAAAAACGATAAAAGATAGAACAAAAATGTTAGCAGCACAAACGTAGCACTAACCAACGAGACCAGTTTTGTGCCATTTGTCTGTTGTAGGGGGCTAGATGATGTCATAGTCTGGAAAAAACAATTGCTAATATCTTAAAAATAAAAGCAGTACAAATGTAAATTTTACGGCACAAAACAGCACAAACGTAGCACTAAAGAAACACACTTGAGTTTTTATTTGTGCTGATTGTAGGGGGGCCAACTTCGCTGAGCTAATGTTACATGTGGGCTTGTCATATATGACTCTGAATTTAGTACCTCCTCTTGTATAGAAAATTGCTGAAGTTAACATTAAAGTGGTTGTAAACCCAATAATGTTTTTTTTTTTTCCTAACCACCTGTAAGAGAAAGGCATAATGAGCTAATATGACTAGCATAATAGCTCATTATGCATCACTTACCTTAGATCGGGGCCCCCGAAGCCATCCTCGTCTCCCTCTTCAGCCGCAGTCATCGCTGCGGCGATAGCCGGAAGGTTACTTTCGGGTATCGCCGCTCCAGCCAATCACAGCTCCGCTCCGGCGCTGTGATTGGCCGGAGTGGCGGAGACGTCACTCTGCGCATGCGCGCGGGAGCCGTCAAATTCGGCTAGGCCCAGCGATTGCTGGGAACTAGCCGAATTTTATGAATGGGATTAACCCCATGAATGCGCCGTTGTCTACGGCGCGCATGCGCCGTAGACAGCAGCGCCTGTCATTTTACTAAATATCTCCTAAACCGTGTAGGTTTAGGAGATATTTCTTGCACCTACAGGTAAGCCTTAATCTAGGCTTACCTGTAGGTGCAAGTTGAAAAAGTGGGTTTACAACCACTTTAACCACTTAAGCCCCGGACCATTTGACTGGCCAAAGACCAGGCCACTTTTTGAGATTTCTGCACTGCGTCGCTTTAACTGACAATTGCGCGGTCGTGCTACGTAGCTCCCAAACAAAATTGACATCCTTTTTTTCCCACAAATAGAGCTTTCTTTTGGTGGTATTTGATAACCTCTGCGGTTTTTATTTTTTGCACTATAAACAAAAATAGAGAAACAATTTTGAAAAAAATGCAATATTTTTTACTTTTTGCTATTATCCCCAAAAAATATATGAAAAACAAATTTTTTCCTGAGTTTAGGCCGATACGTATTCTTCTACATATTTTTGATAAAAAAATAAAAATAAATCGCAATTAGCGTTTATTGATTGGTTTGCGCAAAAGTTATAGCGCCTACAAAATAGGGGATCGTTTTATTGCATTTTTATTAATATTTTCTTTTATTACTAGTAATGGCGGCGATCAACGATTTTTATCATGACTGCGACATTATGGCGGACACATCGGACACTTTTGACACCATTGTCAATTTTACAGCGATCAGTGCTATAAAAATATAAAAATGCACTGATTACTGTAAAAATTACACTGGCAGTGAAGGGGTTAACCTGTAGGGGCGCTGAAGGGGTTAAGTGTGTCCTAGAGAGTGCTTCTAACTGTAGGGGGATTGGCTGTGTGTGACACGACACTGATCACCGCTCCCGATTACAGGGAGCTATGATCAGTGTCCTGTCACTAGGAAGAATGGGGAAATGCTTGTTTACATCAGCCTTTGCCCGTTCTTCCGAGTCCACGGGACCCGCGGTCAGACTCATGGAGCTCGCGGCACGCGCACGCACGCACGCCCACAATGCCGCTTCTTAAAGGGGACGTACCTGTACGCCCATCTGCCCACAGAAGCCATTGTGTTGATGTATATCGTTATGCACTGGTCCTTAAGTGTTTAATGTGTGCCCTACAAGGTTTTGAGTGTTGTGAAGTTATGATGTTTACATGTAACATAAAGCCAAGAAATCCATATTCAGGAGGACACACACTAGGAGAGATGACAGACATTTCCAAACACAAAGTCTATTCGTGTACCCTTTGACAAGTTGAAACAGCTGCCTTCTCTCAGAAGCCTAAGACAACGTAATTTCCTTTCTTTTTGCTCACACTACAAAGCATGGGGACAAGAGGCACAGCCATGGAGGCACACATGCTTCCATAAGCTTGTCACAGCTTTATAACTACTTATTTTATTTTTTATATTTTTACCTACACTGAATTGTTATACTTTTTACATTGTATTTATGATGCCAACTGTGTGACAAAAAATCCACACTGTTTTTAAAGAGGAAGTAGACCCTCTTTTTTTTTTTACAAAGCACCCTGCAAGGCAAAGGCATAATGAGCTAGTATGCATAGCATACTAGCTCATTATGAAGTACTTACCTGAGATCGAAGCCCCCGCAGCAGTGCTTGTTGCCCTCCTCCTTCGGCGCCATCTCTCCACGAGTGACATCCGCATATCGCGGCTCCGGCGCTGTGACTGGTCGGAGCCGCAATGACATCACTCCCGCGCACGGGTGCCGCCACTAACGGCATGATCGCCGTTAGAAGCGGCACGCTGAGTGCGCCTGCACGCCGTTTTCTACGCGCCGTAG
Source organism: Rana muscosa (assembly GCA_029206835.1). Taxonomy (NCBI): domain Eukaryota; kingdom Metazoa; phylum Chordata; class Amphibia; order Anura; family Ranidae; genus Rana; species Rana muscosa. The sequence continues at coordinate 5,768,229 of CM055119.1, read as the reverse complement.
ACATCGGTGCCTGTCTTTTGCAAATATCTCCTAAACCATGTAGGATTAGGAGATATTTGTTGCTGTCAGGGCTGGGCTCAGCCCTTCCTTCTCTGTGCTGGCAGCTCAGCTGTCAGCTAAATGCCAGCTCCCATCTCTCCACAGTGATCTACCTGTTGATGATCCTGCTCGTCAGCTTTGCCTACTTAAAGCCTTTCAGTTAATTTGCTCTCTGCCTTCGCCTGTGTTAACATCACAAGAGACTTTCTCCTGCGTTCCTGCTGAAGACCTGCTTGACTGACGTTCCCTCTGGCTACAGATCCTGCTTGCTGTACTACTACCTTTATCGCTGGCTCTTGGACATTGACTTGGCTGACTACCCGATCTGGTTGCTGAACTCTGGCTATGTTTTGACTACGCTTACTCTGTTTACCTTTTTATTTTTATTATTAAATAAGTGTGATTTAACTGTACTTCTGTCTCGGTCTGATTCATGGTTTCTGACAGTTGCACCTACAGGTAAGCCTTAATCTAGGCTTACCTGTAGGTTAAAGTGGTCTGTAAGGGTTTACAACCACTTTAAGTCAGTCTGACTATCAATGTTAATCATCTGAAAATGCCTTAAGATACAAAAATATTAGTTATTTTCAATATTTTTCATTTGGCGAGCCAGACACTGCCATAATTTCTCAATTTTTATGAAAATCTTGATCCTTGATGAGAGGGGAGAGATAAGCGCAATTTTGTGAATATTCAAGTCTTGAGATAAAGACGGTCTTGAACCTATCAACCAACAGGCGTTTGTGTTTCATCAGATGTTTCGTCAGATGTGGACAAGAAGTCCAGTGACTAAGCCAGCTGAACATCTGATTACGGTGTGTAAAAAGTATGGAATTTATTGATGAAATAGCTAGAGAAAGCAAGCTAAAGATGTGTATTTTTATCCAAATGACAGTCATTTGTGGGCATATATGTACAATGAATGTTTTACAGGCCAATACACAGATTAACAAAACCTGGTTTACTGTGCAAAAATTACGGAAAAAAGATAAATAATGTGTTAAAGTAAGAATATTTAATAAGATGATTATTAATATACCTGCCAAAATGTTTGTACACTAAATCAGACAGAGACTAATAATGTACAGAACACAGGAATACATGAAAATGTGCCCCAAGATTTTATTAACTGTCCAAACTGAGATTTTTTGTAATCAAGGATCTTGAAGAACAAGTATAATCTAAAACAAATCTTTACAAAATTACAGTAGACAGATTACTGTAATAACAACAGATGACAAAAAGTCTAAGCCACAACCTTATATTCCTGAAAGTTCAGAAATGGAGAATGTTGATGCTAATGATGAAACAGAGATTAAACATAAAAACTTATTATGTAGAACTGCAAAACTAAAGTTGCAAATACATGACCAACTAATGAAAGTTTTAAAAGACTTTTCTGTTTATGACTTGGAAGCAAATGGATTTTCTAATGCATAATATTTTGAGATGCAGACCGTTTTAATCTGTCAAATGATAAAACGCAATTACATATTTCAGCAGTGGGTTCCTGTCAATTTTTCTAAACAAATTAATTCACCTGTTATTGATGACGAGGGTGAGGAAAGACATAGCGACGCGATCGTACATAGCAACAATTGTCGCAGTCTGTCTAATGGTGATCAACTACGTCCATAGTAATATAAGAATTATTATAGACTACTGCTGAATAAGACCCTTTTGAGTTTAAAATGAAATTCTGCAAAGCATATAAAATTATATTTGGAGTAGACAAAGAAAATGACCCAGGTATGAAAATAACTTTTATAAAAAAAAAGTAAATACCTTGACCCAACTTCATTAGCCATAGCACAGGAACAACAAAATTGGAACGACAAAATTTAAACGATATAGTAAGCGTCATTGATAAAATTAGGAGACAACCGAAACAAAACAATTTCACATAAAAGGTAGCTATGATTCAGTGTGACAAATATAGTTAGACAACAGACATGCCAAAAACTACAGGTCTCAGCAAGAATGACGACAGTTGTAGGCAAGTGAGACAAGGACAACATATAAAAATAAAATTGCTGTAAATTTAAATAAGACTCACAAATAAAAACTAAAGATATGGAGAATGAAAAAGCAGCTTTATGAACAACCTGCTTTATTATGTCAAGATAAAAGTTTGACTGAATTGCCTTATGCCACCAAAGTCAAACAGATAAGTAATTTGATGGTTAACAGCAGTTCAGACAACATGGCGAAATGAGCTGTCACTGACAGGGATGGTTTATTGGCATTGCCAAAATTAGAATCACATTGAGATTCAATCCCTCTACCATTACAATATGTTGCTCCAATTATATTGGATGAGAATGGTAGATATACAAGGTTTGCTGAATGGTAAAAAAAAAAATCTTCTCATTGATAGAGGAGCTGAGATTAGTCTAACCAGAGAAAACATACCTGTGAAACCTAATTATCCTATGTTTAATATAGTGGGTTTTAACAATACAGGTAATTCCACTGCTAGACAGGTGTCTAATGTAAAATTTGAAGTGCCTGGACTAGTAAAAACTAAGATTGACATTTGGTTTCATCAGTGGGTGATTGCTTTGGCTAATAAATGTATTTGAAAAGATCCATCTAGGCCCAAATCGGTGCTAATTGATCCCTCTGTATATAGTAATGTTGGTTCCATTACTAATGTGTCTACAGAACAAAAAAAATGGTCTGATACCGATGGTAATTGGGCTTTAAAGGAAGTGGTACAACATTTTCCAGGTTTGTGGTCAAAGTTTAAAAATGAAATACTGAACTGAATATTGATGGAAAAGATCCAGAACCCCTTAATCGGTATGAAATTACCACTAGAATCAATTGGTCCACTTTCTGACATTATTCAAGAGTTTGTATAACTTGGAATTTTAAAAAAAGCACAATCAGTGGTAAATAACTGTATTTGGCCTATCAAAAAAAATTGTCTTGCAATCAAAAGTGACGTCATGCGCGATTGCGTAGTAAAGTGTGCCGTTTCTATCTCCCCTGCATGCCGGGACATTTGTATGGACGAGCTTCCCCTCAGAACGGCACAGAGGAGAAGTCTCGCGATGCTGCTCTGATCATCTCCTTCCTGCTACTCCCCCTTGTGACAGAATAAGACACCACACATGGGAGTGAATCAGAGCAGCATAAAGAAATTGAAAGGAAGCAGTTGTTGCATTACGGCGCTACGGCGCATGCGCAAGATTTCCAAAGGGAAACAGAGTAAGGGCGGAAGTGACGTCCAGAAAAGATTCACCAAACAGTACAAGCAATGGTGCGGCCAATAGACATGTGCACACTGAAATATTTCGTTTCGGAATTTTGTTTTTGTCCGAAAAATACATTTATTTAGTTACTCCCAAAATTCGTTTTTATTTATTTCGTTTTTCGTTAGAAATTGCATTAGTCCGAAAATCTGAATTAATTAAGGTCGAATCTGTCATTGAAGGCTTATGGTGTCTGTCGAATGTTCAAAGAAGATTCGACGGAGCAGTGAAACTGTACGACGCTGCAATCATACATTTCCGGTCGAATGTTCCGCCCACAAGCTATAGAAGAATTCTAATGTTGTATGACTAGTAATAATTATATTTATTCATTACTATTACTAGTCAACCAACATTAGAATTCTTCTATAGCCTATGGGCGGATGCATTTGACCGGAAATGTACGATTGCAGCGTCGTACAGTTTTGCTGCACCGTCGAATCTTCTAACTTTCGATGCTTTGACGAATCTTCGTCATTCTAGCTATTTTACTGCTCCTCCTCTTTGGTTACAATCAGCCAATAACATTCATCATCAACTTTATTTTTATTTTACTTCCCCCACCCAATTCCAGCAGTGATCTTTTCTCTCTATGTCGATCTTTTCTCTCTATAATAACAAATCTTTTCTCTCCTATGTCGAATCTTTTCTCTCCTATGTCGAATCTTTTCTCTCTATAATGTCAAATCTTTTCTCTCTAATGTCGAATCTTTTCTCTCCTATGTCGAATCTTTTCTCTCCTATGTCGAATCTTTTCTCTCCTATGTCGAATCTTTTCTCTCCTATGTCGAATCTTTTCTCTTCTATGTCGAATCTTTTCTCTCCTATGTCGAATCTTTCTCTCCTATGTCGAATCTTTTCTCTCTATAATGTCGAATCTTTTCTCTCCTATGTACAATAATCTTGGACTAATAGAGTTAAGGTTAGGCACATTCGACCACAGGTTCGATAGACACAGATTGTTATTGTCAGCGTCACGTCGAATCTCCTATCTATATCGAACTGTTGTAGCAACGAAAACGAAAATAAAGCATTTGTTTATGTCGGATCTTTCGGTTTTCGGATTCTGTGCTTTCGTTTTCGTTTGTTAAAACGATAACGAAAATAGCTGAAATTCGAACGAAAATGCATTCGGACAAAAACGAATGCACATGTCTAGCGGCCAATACCCGGAAATGGAGATATTATAAAGACGCTAAATAAGGTATTTACAGACCTTGTTTGATGCCGATTTTAATGTATTATCCTTTGTAATGAGCTATGGTATTTGAAAATTTTAAAAATAAGAAAAATCGGCCAGGGTTTACTTCCTCTTTAAAGACACTAAATAACCCAGTTCTTCCTGATAAAATTTGAATGCTAAGGACAAAGTGTTCTCTGTACTAGGAATTTCGAACAATAATTTTTCCATCCCTTTAGCTAAAAGTTGTCAATACAAACTCGCATTCACATTCAAAAACTAATTATACGTTCACTCGATACCTGGCCTAGGTATTAGTGACTGTGTAGTTCGTGAATCTATAGCAAAAATACTGTCAAAGTTTGCATGGCCAGAATGTATTTGTCAGCATTTGGCTAAGATTCTGCTGAGTGCTCTGATCTGCCAAAGTGTAACGGAGGAAAACCCTATTTTCCATCCGTCTGGCAGATCGGATCGGATGACAACGGACTCTACAGTCTGTCTTTATCTGTCGTTATCCGCTCCCCCAAGGAAGACATCTTCAGAAAAGCACACCAGCAAATATTTATACAGCTGTATCTGAGAAGTCTTTACCTCAGGTTTCCAGCATAAGAACTGAGAAAGATATTGAACCAGTACTTGTTACTGCAAAACAGTCTAATACTAGAATAAGAACTTCAACACAGTTACGCATATTTCTAATTTTATAATTTTATAGAAAGGCATAGTCCATTCTCAGATACATGAGTTTTCAAAACAAAAGATGCTTCATATTAATAATATTACAACACTTCAGAACAAAATCTATAAATCTTAAAGTGTTTGTTAGTCTAAAAATAAATAAATACAAATCCTGGTCCTTTAAAGCAGATTAAACAGCACAGTGCATGAGCTGTGCAATCTGCCCCCCCTCCCTCTAAACTGTAAAAAAAAAAAAAAACTCCCTGAATCTTATCGCTGCCATTACTAGTAAAAAAAAAATATTAATAAAAATGCCATAGAACGATCCCCTATTTTGTAGACGCTATTTCTAATTTTATAGAAAGGAATAGTCCATTGTCATCTCTGGGGTGATATAAAACCTCTCTTTGTTTGTGAAAGCAAGGTTTTGTGTCATGATCAAAAGGTGGTGTTGCATCCTGTCATACCTAAACTTCACAGTACATGTGTATTATAGTTTAGGCCATCTTAGACAGGATAAGGACAGTACATTGTCATACAGAAGTTCTCTTTGAAGGAAAATATACGGTAGTATTATTCACATATAGGGATGAGCTCGGTGTTCGAGTCGAACATACGTTCGACTCGAACATCGGCTGTTCGCGCGATCGGCGAACAACGAACGATTTGGGCCGTTCGCGCCAAATTCGAGTGACGCGAATGGCCCACAATACACTGCGCCATCGCAGTGCAATCCCGGCGCTGTGATTGGCCAAGCATGCACTGTGACCCTGCATGCTTGGCCAATCACAGCGCCGGCAGCGAGGAGAGAAATGATTGGCCACAGGCAGGGTGCCTGGGGCCAATTATAGCTGATAGGGTTTAGTACACGCCCCACACTATAAAAGGCCGCCAGCGCGGCGGCCTCGTGTAGTGTGTTCCGGAGCAGGGAAAGTGAAGGATAGGCAGAGACAGTGTCAAATCTATTCTTTGCTAAACCTTGTGTGTAGGGACAGAGAAGGATAGGCAGGGAGAGTGTCAGTGTCATATTCTTTGCTAAACCTTGTGTGTAGGGAGAGAGAAGGATAGGCAGGGAGAGTGTCAGTGTCATATTCTTTGCTAAACCTTGTGTGTAGGGAGAGAGAAGGATAGGCAGGGGACAGTGTCAGTGTCATATTCTTTGCTAAACCTTGTGTGCAGGGAGAGAGAAGGATAGGCAGGGGACAGTGTCAGTGTCATTGTTGCTAAGCCTCCTGCACATTATACACCTGAAGCTAGCCCGTATTGCTGTGTTTTCCTGGTGTGTTACACTACCAGGCATTTGCAGCACTTACAGCGGACGTAGTGTGCCTCATGCACATTAAACACCTGAAGCTAGCCCGTATTGCTGTGTTTTCCTGGTGTGTTACACTACCAGGCATTTGCAGCACTTACAGCGGACGTAGTGTGCCTCCTGCACATTAAACACCTGAAGCTAGCCCGTATTGCTGTGTTTTCCTGGTGTGTTACACTACCAGGCATTTGCAGCACTTACAGCGGACGTAGTGTGCCTCCTGCACATTATACACCTGAAGCTAGCCCGTATTGCTGTGTTTTCCTGGTGTGTTACAGTACCAGGCATTTGCAGCACTTACAGCAGGCGTAGTGTGATTCCTGCAAAATATACTCCTGAAGCTAGGCCGTATTGCTGTGTTTTCCTAGTGTGTTACACCAACAGGCATTTGCAGCACTTACAGCAGGCATAGTGTAATTCCTGCAAAATATACTCCTGAAGCTAGGCCGTATTGCTGTGTTTTCCTAGTGTGTTACACCAACAGGCATTTGCAGCACTTACAGCAGGCGTAGTGTGATTCCTGCAAAATATTCTCCTGAAGCTAGGCCGTATTGCTGTGTTTTCCTAGTGTGTTACACCAACAGGCATTTGCAGCACTTACAGCAGGCGTAGTGTAATTCCTGCAAAATATACTCCTGAAGCTAGGCCTTATTGCTGGTTTTCCCATCTCCCTGCAGGCCATTAGAATGTCTGGAAGGCAAACAAGGAGAGGCAGACAGTCAGGAGCCAATAAAAGAGGGCAAGCAGGCTCTGTGTCTAGAGACAACAGTGCTGGTCGTGGACGCGGTGCATCGCCATCAGCACGTGGCCATGGGACACGCTTGTCCTTCTTTTCAGCAGCTGGACGTGTTGAGCCGCATCATGCCGAAGACTTGGTAGAGTGGATGACCAAGCCCTCCTCATCCCCCTCATCCTCTCTCACCCAGGCTCAGGGTACTGGCAAAGCAGCTGCCAAAGCGTCCTCATCCCTGGTATCAATGTCATCATCAGTCACTCCTTCCCTAGACCCACCATGTCCTCCTGAGGAGTCCCCCGAACTGTTTGAGCACAGTGTTGGGTACATGCTCCAGGAGGATGCCCAGCGTTTCAAAGGGTCTGATGATGATACCCATCTAGAGGAAGGCAGTAGCGTGAGAGCAGAGAGAGGGCATGCTCAAGAAGGACACCAATCTGGCAGTCATGTTCCAGCAGCTGCAGCATATTGCCAGATTGGCTCCAGTGATGAGGAGGGAGGGGATGATGAGGTCACTGACTCCACGTGGGTGCCTAATAGGAGAGAGGAGGAGGAGGATGAGGAGGAGGCACATCTCCAACGAGGCAGGATGCCCTTGGGGGGCCAGCGTAAGGGCAGCACACCGACGGAATCACACCGCAGAGCTCCGCCTGTGCAGGGCGCTGCCTCTGCCCGTTATTCAAAAAGTTCTTTGGTGTGGGCCTTTTTTGAGTCGAGTGCATCAGATCGCACAGCTGCTGTTTGCAACATATGTCTCAAGCGTATATCGCGTGGCCAAAACATCAGCCGCTTGGGCACCACATGCTTGACCAGACATATGTTGACCTGCCATGCAGCTCGTTGGCAAGCCTACCTTAAAGACCCACACCAAAGAACAAAGCGGACCTCTCCTTGCACCGCATCAGCTGGGATCTCCAACCCCACTATACCTTCAGTCCTCTCTGAAACCTGCACTGAGAGGAATGAAGGTGTAGAATTAGGTGTGTCACAGCCAAGTACTTGCAGGCACTCTGCTAGCAGTACACCGACGTCCGATTCTAGCAGGCAAATTTCCCTGCCCCAGCTGCTGGACCGTCGAAAGAAGTTCACTCCCAGCCATCCACATGCCCAGCGGTTGAATGCTAGCTTGGCTAAATTGCTAGCGCTTCAACTGCTGCCTTTTCAGTTGGTAGACTCGGCCCCCTTCCGTGAGTTTGTGCAATGTGCGGTTCCTCAGTGGCAGGTTCCCAAACGCCACTTTTTCTCACGGAAGGCGATTCCGGCTCTCTACCGGCATGTGGAAGGCAATGTCTTGGCCTCGCTGGACAGGGCGGTCAGCGGTAAGGTGCATATTACCGCTGACTCATGGTCCAGCAGGCATGGACAGGGACGTTACCTTTCTTTGACGGCCCATTGGGTCACTCTTTTGGCAGCTGGGAAGGATGCAGGACAAGATGCAGTAGTGTTGGAGGTTGTTCCACCGCCACGCCTCCAAAATGCTACTACTGGTTGTGACACACCTCTCTCCTCAACCCCCTCCTCTTCTTCTTCCTCCACGGCCTCTTCCTGTGCTTTGTCCTCGGAACCAGCGGTGCTCCGTAGGCGTTCAAGGGGCTACGCAAGTACGCAGGCAAAAAGATGCCATGCCGTGCTTGCGCTGGTGTGTTTGGGGGACAGGAGCCACACTGGGGCAGAGGTTCTGTCTGCTCTGCAGGGGCAGGCCGAGAGGTGGTTGATGCCACGCCAGCTTAAGATAGGAATGGTGGTTTGCGACAATGGCACCAACCTCCTCTCCGCCCTCCGACAGGGACAACTGACCCATGTGCCCTGTGTGGCTCACGTCCTTAACCTGGTGGTGCAGCGGTTCTTGGGCAGGTACCCGGGCTTACAGGATGTCCTGAGGCAGGCCAGGAAAGTCTGTGTGCATTTCCGCAGATCTTATAATGCCAGTGCTCGCCTGGCTGAGCTGCAAAAGGAGTTGAACCTGCCCAAGAACCGCCTTATATGTGACATGCCCACCAGGTGGAACTTAACGTTGGCCATGCTGCAGCGGCTGCACACGCAGCAGAGGGACATCAATGAGTACCTGTGCGACTATGGCACCAGGACAGGGTCAGGGGAGCTCAGGTTTTTTTCACCACACCAGTGGGGCATGATCAGGGATGCATGCACTGTCCTGGCACCATTTGAGGAGGCCACGAGGATGGTGAGCAGTGACAGTGCATACATCAGTGACACTGTACCTCTTGTCCACCTGTAGGAACATACGCTGCTTGGAATAATGGACAGGGCACTTGAGGCAGAACAGAGACAGGAAGAGGAGGACTTCCTTGCCTCTCAAGGCCCCCTTTACCCAGACAGTGTTCCTTTTGTCCCACCCATCGCACAGGAAGAGGAGGAGGAGGAGGAGGAGGATGAGGAGGAGCATTGTGTCAGCATGGAGGTGGAGCCTGGCACTCAGCATCATCAGCAGCAGTCTTTTAGGGATGATTTACAGTCCCAAGAAACCCGTGGACTTGTACGTGGCTGGGAGGAGGTGGCTGCGGATCATGTCGTCCTTAGTGACCTAGAGGACTCCGGACCGAATGCCTCAGCTAACCTACGCTGCATGGCCTCCCTGATCCTGCAAAGTCTGCGGAAGGATCCTCGTATTCTTCGGATCAAGGAGAGGGACCATTACTGGCTGGCCACTCTCCTTGATCCACGGTACAAGAGTAAGGTTGCGGACCTTATCTTACCGTCGCAGAGGGAGCAGAGGATGAGACAACTCCGGGAGGCCTTGCATAAAGGTCTGTGCAACGCGTTCCCAGAGACTGGGAGGTTACAAACTCCTGGTCCTGGACAACGAGTTGCTGAGGCTTCGGTCAGTCAAAGAAGGAGCGGTGGGGAAGGTGGCCGTCTGACCGATGCGTTCAGACAATTCTTTAGTCCGCAGCCCCAAGGTATGATCGGTTCCAGCAACCATCACCAGCATCTGATATACATGGTGCAGGAATACCTAGGGGCAAGGTCAGACTTGGACACCTTCCCTACCGAAAATCCTCTGGCTTACTGGGTCTTGAGGATGGATCACTGGCCAGAGCTTGCACAGTATGCAATTGAGCTACTGGCCTGTCCTGCATCCAGCGTTCTTTCAGAACGCACATTCAGTGCTGCTGGAGGATTTGTCACGGATCACAGGGTGCGCCTGTCCACCGACTCGGTTGATCGACTGACCTTCATAAAGATGAACCAGTCTTGGATCACCACCAGCTACCAAACACCTGAAGCTGATATAACAGACTAATTTATTTTCAAATGTTACATCCCTTCAAGACTGATGCTGATGCTGAGTGACTGTCCTGTTATGTTGACTGACTATCCTCCTCCTCCTCAATGATCCGATTGATGATGATAGCTTGGAAGAACATTTTTATTTCTGGGTGCCGCCACAAGTGCCTAATGCCCAATTTTTCAGCCCTTGTTTAACAGGGGTATGTAATTAAAAAATTTTATGCAATGCTTTGCAGCAGGGCTCATTCCTGCACTCCAACTAGAGTATCTGGGAGAGGTTGCAGTGTCGTGGGACCAGCACCAGTGCCTAAGGCCCAATTTTTCAGCCCCTGTTTAACAGGGGCGTGTAATTACAATTTTTGATGCAATACTTTGCAACAGGGCTCATTGCTGTGCTCCAAGTACAGTATCTGTGAGGGGTTGCAGTGTTGTGGCACCAGTGCCTAAGGCCCAATTTTTCTGACCCTGTTTAACAGGGGCATGTAATTACAATTCTTGATCTAATAATTCACAGCAGGGCCCATTCCTGCGCCCACCAAGAGTAACTGTGAGGGCTTACAGTGTTGTGTCAGCACCACCACCATCACCACCAAAGGCCCAATTTTTCAGCCCCTGTTCAACAGGGGCATGCAATTACAATTCTTGATCTAATAATTCACAGCAGGGCCCATTCATGCGCCCACCAAGAGTAACTGTGAGGGCTTACAGTGTTGTGGCAACACCAACATGTAAGGGGCAAATTTCAGCAGAGTATATAGGGCAGGCCCCTACTTTCAAACATCCAACTTACAAACGACTCCTACTTGCAAACGGAAGGAGACAACAGGAAGTGAGAGGAAATCTACCCCTAGGAAGGGAAATTCTCTCCTGTAAGAGTTAATGTGGGAAAAAAGGTGTCTCCTCTCTACTGATGCTTTATCACCAATCCTTGTTTCAATAAAAACCTCACTTTTCAAAAACATTTGTCATTGGGACGGAAAGTGAGGTGAAATGTTCTGAACAGGGGCACAGACAGCAAAACAAATGTTACAGGGGTGATAACCCTTCCCTATGTTTTCCAAAAAGCTTAAAAATAGATTTTTTGGCTGGAGCTACACTTAAACAATGTACCTGTTCAAAATTACAAACAGATTCTACATAAGAACAAACCTACAGTCCCTGTCTTGTATGCACCGCCTGTATACGGCTGTTCAGAGTACAGTATATAGGGCCTTTTTTATTTTGTCTGCAGGGTTCCCCTTAATATCCATACAAGACCCAAAGGGGCTGGTAATGGGCTGGGGTGGGTGATGGGGTAGCTATGCCATTTTTCTCAAAGATTTTCATCCATATTACCGGGACCAGACATGACATTAAAGCCGCAAGCAGTTTTAAATGGCTTTTTTTTCCTTTAGAAATGTCATTTTGTGCAGGGACAGTTCTAAACACGGGAAACACGTGGCACTTCACAGGCATACTTTAGACACCCCCCAGGTACGATATTTAAAGGAATATTTGACTTTTTTTTTTTCACTTTATGCATCATTAAAATGACTGCTCCCGAAAAACGGACGTTTTTAAAACTTCTTTTTGCATTGATACATGTCCCCTGGTGAAGAACCTGGGTTCCCAAACCCTTTTTAGGACAATAACATGCATAATAGTCGTTATAATTAGCACTTTAGATTTTGAACGTTCGCATCCATTGTATTTAATAGGGTTCTAACGTTCGTGCAAACTTTCGGTCCGTTCGCGGGTTCTGGTGCAAACCGAACCCGGGGGTGTTCGGCTCATCCCTATTCACATATAGGTGTCCGTTTAACTTCTTGAGATCTGGACCATATACAAATGACGGCTTCAAGGTGGATCTACAAATCCGGGAGGCCTCAGGCTATTCCGGCCACTGGGGGGCGCGCAAGATGTCGATGTCCGCCAGGCACCCGCGATCGGCCGGTACACAGACAAGGATGTGGATCTCTGTGTGTAAACACAGAGATCCACGTCCTTCAGGGAGAGGAGACCGATGCTGTGTCCCTTGTACATGGGGGGTGGGGTGTTTGACCTCTCACCCCATATTTATAACAATGCCTGTGACCCATTGACGCATGGAATGTCGAACCAACTTTGGAAATATTTGTAAGCAAACATTTATTTTTATTTTGTATATTATTTTGTGTTTCATGTATATATATACAACAAGATATTTATTCATATCATAATTATGTATTTAACCACTTAAGCCCCGGACCATTTTGTAGCTAAAGGACCAGAGGTGTTTTCCGAATTTTGCACTGCGCTGCTTTAACTGTAAATTGTGCAGACATGCAATGTTGTACCCAAACGAAATTTGCGTCCTTTTCTTCCCACAAATAGAGCTTTCTTTTAATGGTATTTGAGTGCCTCTGCGATTTTTATTTTTTGCGATATAAACGGAAAAAGACTGAAAATTTTGAAAAAAAATAGGATTTTTGTACTCACCGTAAAATCCGTTTCTCTGGCATCCATGGACTGACACAGCGTGTCTTATACACCTTTACACGTGGTTATGTCCCTGCTTGCAGGAGAAGACCTAGGCAGAATGTGAGATGTTATACATACATTCTAAACAGCCAGAGCTGAACAGCCCCGCCCAGGGGGGGCAGTCCCTCTGGACATAACCCTCCCACTGCAGTCAGCAGACCTCAGTTCGTAACAAAGCAGTACAAACTTAAAAAGAAGGGTGGGTGCTGTGTCAGTCCATGGATGCCAGAGAAACGGATTTTACGGTGAGTACAAAAATCCTATTTTCTCTTGTCATCCATGGACTGACACAGCGTGTCTTATACACCTTTACACGTGGGATGTCCCAAAGCAGTGTCAAGAGGGATGGGAGCAGTATAAATGGAAAACCAAAAACTTCACTCCAAACAAGGCAGAGCTCCTCAACGGAGGAGTTGCAACATCAAACAGCGGCCTGCAACACCTTGCGGCCGAAGGAAGCATCCGAAGATGCAGCCACATCAACCTTATAAAACTTAGAAAAGGTATGAACAGACGACCAGGTCGCCGCCTTGCACACTTGTGCAACCGACGCTTGATGTCGGAAAGCCCAGGAAGCACCAATTGCCCTGGTGGAATGTGCCGTAACCGGAAAGGGAGGCGCCCGCCCCTTGAGAGCATAAGCTTGAATGACGGTTTGTCTGATCCACCTAGAAATGGTGGCAGACGAAACCGCTTGGCCCTGTTTTGGACCAGAGACAGCCACAAATAGTGAGTCAGACTTCCGAATAGAAGCAGTAGCAGACAGGTACACCCGCAAGGCTCGTACCACATCCAAAGTGTGAAGCGCAAACTCTCTGGGATGCGATGGGTGAGGACACAAGGATGGGAGGACAATGTCCTCGTTTAAGTGGAAGGCCGAGACCACCTTTGGCAGAAAAGAAGGTCGCGGACGTAACACCGCCTTATCCTTATGGATGACCAAAAAGGGCGACTTGCAGGACAAGGCCGCCAATTCAGACACTCGTCTAATGGAAGTAATGGCCACCAAGAAGGCCACCTTCTGAGACAAAGTCAAGAGGGGAATATCTCTAATATTTTCAAAGGGAGGTTCCTGGAGGACCGAGAGCACCAAATTCAGATCCCACGGGGGGAGAGGAGGCTTGACAGGGGGGAGCACATGGCGAACCCCCTGCACAAAGGTGCTAACCAAGGGATGACCCGCCAGCGGTCGCTGAAAGAAGATGGCCAAGGCCGAAATCTGACCCTTAATGGTACTCAAAGCGAGCTTTTGGGTCACGCCACGCTGCAGAAAATGCAGGATTCTGGGAACGGAATACGTTCGTGGGCGCCAGTCCAGCTCTTCGCACATGGCGATGTAAGCTCTCCAAGTACGGTGATAGATCTTTCTGGAGGAAGACTTCCGTGCCCTTAACATGGTCGAAATGACCGAATCCGAGAGACCTCGGTCTCTCAGCACCTGGCTTTCAATAACCATGCCGTTAAAACCAGAGACTGTAAAGCAGGATGAAATATAGGACCTTGAGACAGAAGGTCCCCCCGTATTGGTAACCGCCAGGGAACGTCTGCGACGAGACGTACCAGATCGGCGTACCAGTGACGCCGAGGCCAATCCGCAGCAATGAGGATCACCGGAATTCCCTCGGTCGCTACCCTGCGGAGCAGGTGAGGGAGCAACTGCAGCGGAGGATAAACGTATATCAGGTGATACTGACCCCATGGGGCCACCAACGCATCCGAGGCATCCGCCCAGGGATCCCTGGATCTGGCCACAAACCTCGACACCTTGCGATTGAGTCGAGAGGCCATCAGGTCCACATCCGGCGTGCCCCACCGTCTGCAAAGGAGTTGAAAGACCTCCGGGTGCAAGGACCACTCTCCCTGGTCCAGCGTCTGGCGACTTAGGTAGTCCGCCTGCCAATTGTCTACGCCCGGAATGTAGATGGCCGACAGAGCCGGCACGCTTCTTTCAGCCCACCTCAGGATGCGGGCGACCTCGGAAGCCGCAGCTGAGCTCCGAGTCCCCCCTTGATGGTTGACATACGCCACTGCTGTGGCGTTGTCCGATTGGATCCTGATTGAGTGACCCTGTAGTTTCTCCGACCATGAGGAGAGGCACAGTCTGATTGCCCGTATCTCCAGCACATTGATCGGTAAGAGGGCTTCGTCCGGAGTCCAAAGCCCTTGGGTCGACAGGACTCCCCAGACTCCCCCCCAGCCCGTCAGGCTGGCGTCCGTCGTGATCACCGTCCATTGGATGGGGAGGAACGACTTCCCGGACCGAAGAGCCGGGGACCTCAACCACCACGTCAGGGACGCCCTGACCAGGTGACTCACCTGGATCTGAAGATCCAAGGACAACGGGGATTTGTCCCAAGTGGACAAGATCTCTTTCTGCAAAGCCCTGGTGTGCGCTTGGGCATAAGGAACGGCCTCGAAGGAGGCCACCATGAGTCCCAGGACAATCATGCAAAAGCGGATTGACGACCATTTTCGGGACGTCAGCACCCGTACTGCAGACTGAAGTGTCAGTAGTTTGTCTGGAGGTAGGAAGACTCTTGCCTCCAAGGAGTCCAGAATCAGACCTAGATACTCCAGACGCTGAGTCGGGACTAGAACCGACTTCTGAACGTTCAGGAGCCACCCAAACTCCCTGAGGGTCTGACTGACGATAGTCACACTTTCTTCCAATTCTGAGCCACTGTCTGCTCTTAGAAGAAAATCGTCCAGATAGCCCACGATAGCAATGCCTCGCTGTCTCAGCAAAGCTAGGACCGGAGCAAGCACCTTGGTGAACACCCTCGGTGCCGAGGTTAGGCCGAAGGGAAGAGCCACAAATTGATAGTGGACTTCACCGACCGCAAAGCGCAGAAACTTCTGGTGGCTTGCGCAGATCGGAACATGCAAGTAGGAGTCCTTGATGTCCAAGGATGCCAGAAAATTCCCTTGATGGAGTGTAGCGATCACCGTGCGAATGGATTCCATGCGGAATTTTTGCACCTTCACGAAGGCATTCAGGGCCTTGAGGTCCAGGATTGGCCGAACCCCGTCCTTTTTTGGAACAACAAACAGATTCGAGTAGAACCCCTGAAACCTCTCCTGGGACGGAACCGGCACAATTACTCCGGACCCGATCAAATCCTGTACAGCCCCCAAGAGGGCTGCCCGACGGGCAGGAAGGAGAGGGAGATTTGAGGGAAAGAATCTGTCTGGGGGCCAGGAGCGGAACTCTATTCTGTATCCTGAGGTGACCACCTCGCACACCCACCGGTCGGAGATCCGGGAGGTCCACCGATCCGTGAACCTGCGAAGTCGTCTCCCCACCCCAGAGACGGGCGGGGGCAAGACTTCACGCGGAGGCGGGCTTGGGAGCCGGCTTGTTCGGCTTACGCACCCAGGGGCGCTTGTGCCCGCCAGCCGCACTGTTGTCAGTCTGGGATGGCTTACCCGTGGACTCTGACGGACGAAAAAAAACCTTTTTTGCTGGAAAGGAAGGACCCGGTTTACGTCGGGCCTCCTTACCCTTGATAGTTTGAGGAAGGAGAGTGCTTTTACCTCCCGTGACATCCTTGATGATGTCATCCAGAGCAGCACCAAAAAGTCTACCACCCTTAAAAGGTAGATCCGTCAGGAGCTTCTTAGAGGCTAGGTCAGCGGACCAGCATTTCAACCAGATGAGACGACGCAATACCACCGCCGAGACAGAGGCCCTGGATATTAAAGGGGCCGCGTCCAACGTGGCGTCGCACACATATATCAGACCCTGCACCATCTGGTGGGCCAGAGCAATAGTGTCTGGAGGAAGGTTATACTCCTGCACAGTTTGGTGCAAAATTTTTGCCCATTCCGTGAGTGTCTGAGACACAAGGGTCGCCGCTACTACGGGCCGTAGGGCGGATCCCAACAAGGCGAACATGGCTCTACTCACCACTTCTGACCTCCTGTCAGTGGGGTCCTTAAACGCAGGAGTCCCCTCCATCGGGAGAGTGGTGGCCTTGTTTAAACGGGTGACTGGAGGGTTGACCACCGGGGGAGAAGCCCACTTTTTAAGCAGGGCGTCTTCAAAGGGGTATCTAATAGACAAACGCCGCGGGACCATAAAAGTCTTCTGCGGCTTTTCCCAGACCTGGTCAATGAGCTGGTCAAAGAAAGGTACATATGGAAAAACCTTTTTAGAAGGCTTGGTCTTAAAAGAACCAAAGGAGACTGTATCCGCCTGAGGTTCTGCGGTCGCAGCATTTAGCTTGAGAGTGTCCCTCACAGCATCAATGAGTTCACTAACAAGCGCCCTGTCATTTACTGACTCAGAACTGGAGTCTTCCTCACAAGGAATGTCCTGTTCAAAACCATCCAAATATTCAGAGCTAGGGTCCTGAGCAGCAATAGCTAGGCCCATATCTGAATCAGAGCACTCCCCCTGTGGAGATAAAGTGGGGAGAGGGCGCTTTTTTGCTCCCTTGTGCTCACACACAGCTTCCATCCTGGTCAGAAATGATTCCAGGACTGCCGACAACTGGTCCATAGGGACCGCAGGTGCTGGAGCACTGGCTGCTGCCTCTGGCATGTGAGGGGAAGCTGGTGACTCTGACTCCATAATGTCCCCCTCTGAGACCACCCACAGGCTGTGCTGACTGAAGTAGGGGAATGCCCAGGGAACCCACCAACCTGACCAGGACCGCTCGGTTCCGCTGCTCTGTCTCACTGCGCCGCGCTGCTCAGCGTGAGTGAGCTGAGAGGAGAGAGTGTGAGGAGATTCGCGCCGTTCCCAGCGGCGCTAGAGGCCAAACTAGTGCCAGAAAAACGTGCGGCTACAAGAAAATGGCCGTCGCAATGTGCTCCGGCGGCCACGGGCAGATGGCCGCCAATGTAAAAATCAGCACACACACCAAACATGGCGCCGAACGGCGCCCAGGCCCCTCACATCCAAAAACAAAACAGCCCCAGCGAATGCAGAGCAGCATGAGCCCCCCCCTGGACAGTATGGCCCCCAGGCACCCCACACAGTACAGCGCCAGCACTAGTGAACAGAGAGTGACATTAAAAAACACAGGGGGAGACAGGGAAATCCCCCACATAAGAAACACACAGCATGCACTCACCTGCAGCCAGGAGAGACTACTTACCCATCCCCTGAGGGACCCACTGGTGTGTTTCTGACAGAACTATCACAGTGCGGTACTGAGTAGCTGTCGGCCCGGTCCACCGCGAAAGATACAGCCGGACTGTTCTATCTTGAGAGGACCGCGGAGCTGAAAGCCCACCGGCCACCCCTGGAGTCGTGGGGCATGTCGTGAACTGAGTCTCACGCACACAAGGCGAGGATCAGCACGCTCGATGGTCGGACAGGGAAGACTACGAGGATATCTTGTACCCAACCTGTTGCCCAGCCGACAGTTGATAGAAGATCTCAAAAGAATAAAATAGGAAAAAAATTCCAAAAGGAATAAAAATAGGTCAGGAGACTGGCTCCTGAGAGAGCCACGTCTTCTCCTTCTGCTAGGCAGAAAAAAACTGAGGTCTGCTGACTGCAGTGGGAGGGTTATGTCCGGAGGGACCGCCCCCCTGGGCGGGGCTGTTCAGCTCTGGCTGTTTAGAATGTATGTATAACATCTCACATTCTGCCTAGGTCTTCTCCTGCAAGCAGGGACATAACCACGTGTAAAGGTGTATAAGACACGCTGTGTCAGTCCATGGATGACAAGAGAAAATTATATTTTCTACTTTTTGTTATAAGAAAAATCGAATAAACTCAATTTTAGTCATACATTTAGGCCAAAATGTATTCAGCCACATGTCTTTAGTAAAAAAAAATGTCAATAAGCGTATATTTATTGGTTTGCGCAAAAGTTATAGCGTCTACAAACTAGGGTACATTTTCTGGAATTTACACAGCTTTTAATTTATGACTGCCTATCTCATTTCTTGAGGTGCTAAAATGGCAGGTCAGTACAACCCCCCCTCAAATGACCCCATTTTGGAAAGTAGACATCCCAAAGAAATTGCTGAGAGGCATGTTGAGCCCATTGAATATTTTTTTTTTGTCTCAAGTGATTGAATAATGACAAAAAAAAATAATAAAATAAAATTACAAAAAGTTGTCACTAAATGATATATTGATCACACATGCCATGGTTATATGTGGAATTGAACCCCAAAATAAATGTTGCTGCTTCTCCTGAGTACAGGGATACCACATGTGTGGGACTTTTTGGGAGCCTAGCCGCGTACGGGCCCCCGAAAACCAAGCACCGCCTTCAGGATTTCTAAGGGCGCAAATTTTTGATTTCACTCCTCACTACCTATCACAGTTTCGAAGGCCATAAAATGCCAAAATAGCACAAAACCCCCCAAATGACCCCATTTTAGAAAGTAGACACCCCAAGGAAATTGCTGAGAGGCATGTTGAGCCCATTGAATTTTTTTTTTCTTGTCCCAAGTGATTGAATAATGACAAAAAAAAAAATTACAAAAAGTTGTCACTAAATGATATATTGCTCACACATGCCATGGTTATATGTGGAATTGCACCCAAAAATACATTTTGCTGCTTCTCCTGAGTACGGGGATACCACATGTGTGGGACTTTTTAGGAGCCTAGCCGTGTACGGGGCCCCGAAAACCAAGCACCGCCTTCAGGATTTCTAAGGGCACAAATTTTTGATTTCACTCCTCACTACCTATCACAGTTTCGAAGGCCATAAAATGCCAAAATAGCACAAAACCCCCCCAAATGACCCCATTTTGGAAAGTAGACACCCCAAGCTATTTGCTGAGAGGCATGTTGAGTATTTTACAGCTCTCATTTGTTTTTGAAAATTAAGAAAGAAAATAATTTTCTTTTTTCTTTTTTTTTTTCAATTTTCAAAACTTTGTGACAAAAAGCGAGATCTGCAACATACTCACCATAACTCTCAGCAAATAGCTTGGGGTGTCTACTTTCCAAAATGGGGTCATTTGGGGGGGGGTTTGTGCCATCTGGGCATTCCATGGCCTCCTAAACTGTGATAGGCAGTGAGAAGTGAAATCAAAAATTTACACCCTTAGAAAGCCTGAAGGCGGTGCTTGGTTTTTGGGGTCCCGCACGCGGCTAGGCTCCCAAAAAGTCTCACACATGTGGTATCCCCGTACTCAGGAGAAGCAACAGAATGTATTTTGGGGTGTAATTCCACATATTCCCATGGCATGTTTGAGCAATATATCATTTAGTAACAACTTTGTGCAAAAAAATAAAAAATAAAAAATAAATTGTCTTTTTTCCGCAACTTGTGTCAACATATAAAATATTCCATGGACTCGACATGCCTCTCAGTATATAGCTTGGGGTGTCTACTTTCCAAAATGGGGTCATTTGGGGGGGTTTTGAACTGTCCTGGCATTTTATACACAACATTAGGAAGCTTACATCCACTCTTCTAACCACTTGAAGACAAAGCCCTTTCTGACACTTTTTGTTTACATGAAATTTTTTTTTTTTTTTGCAAGAAAATTATGTTGAACCCCCAAACATTATATATATTTTTTAAAGCAAAGGCCCTACAGATTAAAATGGTGGGTGTTGCATTTTTTTTCCACACAGTATTTGCGCAACGATTTTTCGAACGCATTTTTTGGGGAAAAAATACACTTTTTTTAATTTTAATGCACTAAAACACACTATATTGCCCAAATGTTTGATGAAATAAAAAAGATGATCTTAGGTCAAGTACATAGATACCAAACACGACATGCTTTAAAATTTCGCACAAACGCGCATTGGCGACAAACTACATACATTTTTAAAAGCCTTTAAAAGCCTTTACAGGTTACCACGTTAGATTTACAGAGGAGGTCTACTGCTAAAATGACTTCCCTCGATCTGACCTTCGCGGTGATACCTCACATGCATGGTGCAATTGCTGTTTACATATGACGCCAGACCGACGCTTGCGTTCGCCATTGCGCAAGAGCAGGGCAGGACAGGGGTGATTTTTTTTTTATTATTATTAATTTTGCTTTTTTATTTAATTTTTAAACTGTTCCTTCTATATTTTTTTTTTTATCATTTTTATTGTTATCTCAGGGAATGTAAATATCCCCTATGATAGCAATAGGTAGTGACAGGTACTCTTTTTTTGAAAAAACTGGGGTCTATTGGACCCTAGATCTTTCCTCTGCCCTCAAAGCATCTGACCACACCAAGATCGGTGTGATAAAATGCTTTCCCAATTTCCCAATGGCGCTTTTAATATCCGGGGGGACATTCCCTCCCACTGCTTGTAAAAGCAGTCCAGAGGCTAATTAGCAGCTAGGATTGCTTTTACATGAAAGCCGGCCGCTGGCTGAAAAGAATGATACCAATATGATACCTAAACCCGCAGGCATCAATCTGGTATAACCATTCAAAGTCCAGCAACATACCAGTACGTTGCTGGTCCTTGTTGGACATGTATTGTAATCTTTTTTTTTTCATGCAGCCTGTTGGCTGAACAAAAAAAAGAGATTGATCGGTGGGTATGCCCACCATTAGAATACCGCCATTCATCCAGCCACTTCTAATGATGGGCATACATGCACCATTTATATATGCCGAAGCATTGGGGCATCCTCCTGCAAAAATTATGCCGCACACACATGGTCGGACTTTTCCACAGGCAAGCCTCCGTCGGAATTTTGACCGTATGTATGCAGCATTAGGAGCAAAATCGCTCCTCCGCTCCTCCGCCCCTGCTGCCCCAATGCTTCGGCATATATGCTTTTTTTTTTTAACTGTGGTGGTGAAATCACCTCCTACAGGACTGGAGTCGCAGGGATCAGGCCTGTCTCTGCGAACGCTGCAGTTATGTGTGTTGTGTTTTGTAAGTGACAGTGATCGATCGATACTGCACTTGGGTGGCCTGGGCTGGACAGAGGGGCAAAACACAGGTGCTAGCAGGTATCTGGGCTGATCCCGCTAACACTGCGTTTTTGGGAACCCTAAACTGCTGGGGACGCTAGTATAGATCTGATCAGATCAGATATTGATCTGTTCAGATACTATACCACTAAGGGAGGTGTATGCTTCACGCGTGGGTGTTAGCGTTACTGGCACTAACCTGACGCTGCCTGGGGTGTGATGCAGGGTTAACTAGGGGAAATTAGGGGGTTAAAACCTTTATTAGATAATATATGGGGGTACCTGACACTATAAAAACCTGCGGCGAACCTAAAAAAAATAACTGGCTATCTATCGGCACCAGCATAAGTAATACAGCGATCAGAAAAATGATCGCTTAGTGACACTGGCAAAAGGGGGTGAAAGGGTTACCTGGGGGGGGCGATCAAGGGGTTAAACCTATATTAGGTAATATATGGGGGTACCTGACGCTATAAAAACCTGCGGTTAACCTAAAAAAAAATAACTGGCTACCTATCGGCATCACCGACAATAAGACAGCGATCAGAAAAACGATTGCTTAGCGACAGTGGTGATAGGGGGTGAAAGGGTTACCTGGGGGGCGATCAAGGGGGTTAAACCTTTATTAGGTAATATATGGGGGTACCTGACGCTATAAAAACCTGCGGCAAACCTAAAAAAAATAACTGGCTACCTATCGGCATCACCGACAATAAGACAGCGATCAGAAAAATGATCGCTTAGCGACAGTGGTGATAGGGGGTGAAAGGGTTACCTGGGGGGCGATCAAGGGGGTTAAACCTTTATTAGGTAATATATGGGGGTAGCTGACGCTATAAAAACCTGCGGCGAACCTAAAAAAAATTACTGGCTACCTATCGGCATCACCGACAATAAGACAGCGATCAGAAAAACGATCGCTTAGCGACAGTGGTGATAGGGGGTGAAAGGGTTACCTGGGGGGCGATCAAGGGGGTTAAACCTTTATTAGGTAATATATGGGGGTAGCTGACGCTATAAAAACCTGCGGCGAACCTAAAAAAAATAACTGGCTACCTATCGGCATCACCGACAATAAGACAGCGATCAGAAAAACGATCGCTTAGCGATAGTGGTGATAGGGGGTGAAAGGGTTACCTGGGGGGCGATCAAGGGGGTTAAACCTTTATTAGGTAATATATGGGGTTACCTGACGCTATAAAAACCTGCGGCGAACCTAAAAAAAATAACTGGCTACCTATCGGCATCACCGACAAAAAGACAGCGATCAGAAAAACGATCGCTTAGCGACAGTGGTGATAGGGGGTGAAAGGGTTACCTGGGGGGCGATCAAGGGGGTTAAACCTTTATTAGGTAATATATGGGGGTACCCGACTCTATAAAAACCTGCGGCGAACCTAAAAAAAATAACTGGCTACCGATCGGCATCACCGACACTAAAACAGCGATCAGAAAAACGATTGCTTAGTGACGGCGGTGCTAGGGGGTGAAAGGGTTATCTGGGGGCGATCAGGGGGTTAAACCTTTATTAGGGGGGTTAGGGGGCTACACTGGACCTAAACTAACTGTAGTGACACTTTTACATTTACAAATGTCACTGATTGCAGTGATCAGTAAATAAATGGTCACTGCAATCAGTGACACTGTGACTGGGGGCTGGGGGGTGATCTGGGGGGGACCTGGTGGGGCGATTTATGTTCCTATGTGTCCTGGTGTCAGTGTACTGTTTGTGCACTAACCTGTGTGTCTTCTCTTGTATGGCGCTCGGTATATGTGAGCGCCGCATGAGAGATGACGTCACTTCCTCTGCCTGTGTAAACATTACACAGCAGAGGAAGCTTTCTCATTCGCCGGGAGCGATCGTGGGGGGTGGCCGGAATCGAACGGCCGTCCCCTCATCTCGGATCGCTCCCCAACGGTTAACGATCGCTCACTGTATAGAAGGGGGGTCCGATTGGACCCCTCAACTATACAAAGGCAATTACGTACACTGTACGTGATTGTGCCTGTCTGTGCCATTCTGCCGACGTACGTATACAGTGAGCGGTCGTTAAGTGGTTAACAGAATCTGTCTCTCCATAGACAACTTCTGACCTTTATGTCTACAAATCCCCCGAAGAAGGGTCTACCGAAACAGCTGTCGGGTCTGACCATAAATGTCAAATTTTCTCCTCATTAATGCAAATAGCCTTCTGGATCTGCACATAATCCATGTGTTTTGGATTCAGACTGTTTTTGTATTTTTGTACTCATTTATTAAATTTATATATTTTTTGATATACTTCTGTGTGTTTTCAGTCACTTTTAAAGTCCCACCTCTAAGGGTTTTTTTTTTGTTTTGTCTGTCCCTTGTACATAGGGACATAGATCGGTCACCTCCCCCAGTCAGTCCCCTCCCCCACACAGTAGTAATCACTCCCAGGGTACACATTTAACCCCTTCCTCGCCCCCTAGTGTTAACCCTTTCACTGCCAGTGTAATTTTTACAATAACCAGTGCATTTTTATAGCACTGACCGCTGTAAAAATTACAATGGTCCCAAAATGGTGTCAAAAGTGTCCGATGTGTACGCCATAATGTCGCAGTCACAATAAAAATCGCTGATCGCCGCCATTACTAGTTAAAAAAAAAAAAAAAAAAAAAATGCTATAAAACTATCCCCTATTTTGTAGACGCTATAACTTTTGCGCAAACCAATCAATAAACGCTTATTGCGATTTTTTTTTACCAAAAATATGTAGAAGAATACGTATCGGCCTAAACTGAGGAAATTTTTATTTTTTTTTTTAAATTGGGATATTTATTAAAGCAAAAAGTAAAAAATATTGTGTTTTTTTCAAAATCGTAGTTTTTTTTTGTTTATAGCGCAAAAAATAAAAACCGCAGAGATGATCAAATACCACCAAAGAAAGCTCTATTTGTGGGGGAAAAAAACGTCAATTTTGTTTGGGAGCCACGTAGCACAACCGCGCAATTGTCATTCAAAGCGTGACAGCGCTGAAAGCTAAAAAATTGGCCTGGGCAGGAAGGGGGTTTAAGTGCCCAGTAAGCAATTAATATACCATGATAAGCGGATGATCGCCGCTTATCTCAGAGCATTGCCGGTTTAATATACTGAGATGAGTACTGGAGAACTATTCTCCTCTTCTCATCTCAGTACACAGAACCGCTGCATTCACTGTAACAGAAACAGCCCGTTTAATATCCAGTGATGCCACTTTATCACTGTGCTTCTCTTTCAAGTTCTCCTTTCTTGCTTCTCCATCCCAGAGGTGGAGTTAGACGGAAGAAAGAGGAGATCTCTGCCAGTGAATAGCTTCTTCCTTCGTCCATCTGCCTGCGTGGTCAAAAGTGAAAGTAAAATCTTTCTCTACTGCAGTGAAAAATACATCAACAGCAGGTTAGAATTGCATTAACTATACAATTAAACACACAGATATATACATATATATATATATATATATATATATATATATATATATATATATCTGTGTGTGTGTGTATTTATTTATATCTGTTGTGTGTGTGTTAGGGTGACCACGTGTCCTGGATTGCCCGGGACAGTCCTGCATTTTGCAGGTCTGTCCCGGGCACCTTCATTCCAGGACAATACAGTGTCCCAGAATGAAACTGACACAGCTACCCCCCGGGCCAATCTGATGCCCCCAAAAAAGGCCGCCACATCACTGCTTTACTCACTTACAGTACTTGCCCTGGCCAGGAATGCCTGGAGGAGCACAATCCCTGCCCCCTGCTTGTGATTGGAGAAATCATAAATCCTGCCTCTTGTGTCCAATCACTGTGCTGTGATTTGTTACAGCACAAGCTGATTTTTGGGAAGAGGGGTGTCCCTGAATGGTAGTTTGGAAATGTGGTCACCCTAGTGTGTGTGTATGTGTGTATATTTATATCTGTTGTGTGTGTGTGTATATATATATATATATATATATATATATATATATATTTATATCTGTTGTGTGTGTGTGTGTGCATATATATATATATATATATATATATATATATATATATATATGTAGCGATACCCCCAAACTAAGAGAGCCGCTGGATTTCTGTTTGGGCCCTGTATACAGCACAGCCAACCCCCGGCAAAAATATACCGGACCCTTCTCTGGCAAAGCTAGTCTAGGGTGGGTGATATATTAGATTGGCTCTATACCAGTATCTGTGCACTCCTTCTAATACATATAAACAGTTGTAATTGTAGTAATGGACTCCAATACCAGAGTGATTAACTGCAACAGTTTTACTTGTGCATAAAAGATAACAGTCAGTTTCATATAACACATGCATGCAGAGCCCTGCAGTAATGATAATACTAGTCAACGGTGGTGCGCATATAGTTCTATCACACACTGATATATATATATAACTATTCTCCCCGTTGGCAATATGGCGCCAAACAATATTACAAACTCCCAGTCAGGCCTGACTCAACTAAAGCTCAGTCTTTAGTTCGGAATCTTCGCATGCAAGATGATCGATGGTGCACATACAGGAACAATTATTTGTAATCCAATAAGGGGGGTCTAAGGCAATGAAAGCAACTCCCAGGAGACTATGTAACTCTGCAACTAGTCTCCTGACAGAAAAAGAACAAGTATAACACGATGGGCCAAGGCAGTCAATAGGCCTAATAAAGAGCTCAGTTATGGTTGCGAACGGGTGCTCTCTCACCCCTCCGGACTCGATCCCAGTCCGGGACTCCCACCGCTGTGTTCACACACACACAGGCTCTGCCACCGCCGGATCTCTGATCTCACTGTCGTCCGCGTAGCAGGTGGATGTCTCAGCTGCACAGGCTCCGCAGCAGGGTGGAAGACTCTCTGGAAGTGCGCAAGGCCCAGGCTTCGGGCCTTGCACTCGCAGAAGGTCCGCACAGGAAGTCCTCTCGCCTGCCGCGCGGTGTCCAAAGAGGCCGGGCCCAGCCTCGCCCTCCCCTTTTATACCCCACCCATGAGTCTTTGCGGCAATCCAATGCACCCTGGGTGCTAAACGGGGTTCTGGGTAACGTAGTCCATGGGGCCTCAACGGAGACCCCGCTACACACTCCCCCCACTTAAACTCTTTGGTCCCCAAAGATAATTGTCAACATACACTATGCACGACATTAGACAAAGCTGCGTATGATGTCGGCAGAGGAAGTTCCCACCAAAAATGAGAGGGTGAACTTCCTTGCCCACAGGTCACACTGTCATAAGTGTCCTGCCTAACTGTGCCAGGGGTGAGTTGGGGTTGCCCTCCACCAAATGAACAGTGGAGGGATCAGGGCTTCCTACACTCCTCCTCGCGGGTGCCACAGTGTCCTCCGAGCTCGTTCCCATTTGTGGGTAAGTCAACCTTCGGGGAGGCCTTATGGCCCTTTTCACCCTCCGCTTGCTTGGGTTTTCTGGCTTGGACACTGTAGGTTCCTCTTCTGGAACAGACATGGCAGCTTCCATTGTTTCTGAAACATTTAGCTTAGGAGCAGGAGGATACATGGAACATCCTGGATCTTCCTCTTGAAGTGAGTCGAGGGCATCTTCCCATGAATCTGATAAAGGGCTGGACAGGACAAATTCAGTGGCCTCTGCATTCAGTGTACTGTCTATGGTGTCCTCCAAAGGTGGAAGATCTATAGCAGAGGTCACTGGGGCCTGGGAAGGCCATAGCCATTCTAGCTCTTCTCCTTCATCCTCACTAGATTCCGAAACACCTAATTCTTCAGACCGAGGTGTCTGAGACCTAGTATTTGGCCTGGGAGTATCCAGGATGGACATTGGCTCAGAGAGATCCTTTGCAGGGGGTAACCGAACTGCTTCGGCAAGTGGGAGTATGTGGTTCCTGTGCCACGTCTTCAAAAGCCCCACCTTGCCCTCTGGCTTCAGCTGGTAGACCGGTAGGCCGGGTAGCTTTTTGCAAATAACATATGGCTCCGGTCTCCATCTGTCTGCAAGCTTGTGCTTCGGACTCCAAAGTTTTGTAGCAGCACTCTTTTTTCCCGGGTTGCAGGTCCTGAATCCGGACCTTCAGGTCAAAGTTTCTCTTGTTGCAGGCTCCCCTTTGATCTGAAACTGCTTGGGCCTGCTCATAGGCCAAATTTTGAACTGTGCCTCATCTGATCCACGTATCCTTTGTGAGAAGTGGCTGAGGAATGGTCTATGGAGGTGCCAAAGGCCAGGTCTACGGGTAGTCTTGCTTCTCTCCCGTACATAAGTCGGTAGGGAGAGTACCCTGTAGCATCACTTGTTGTACAGTTGTAGGCATGTACAATTGCTGCTATGTGCCTGCTCCAGTGCTACTTCTTGTCACTTTCTAGAGTTCCCAGCATATTGAGTAGGGTTTGGTTGAACCTCTCCGACTGGGCATCCCCTTGTGGGTGGTAAGGGGTGGTTCGGGTCTTCTTGATCCCTAAGGAATCCAAGAGCTTCCAGATCAGCCGACTTTCAAAGTCCCTCCCTTGATCCGGGGGGAGACGCTGGGGTAGCACAGAGTGCACGAAGTATTTTTCCATCAGTACTTTGGCCACTGTGGAGGCCTTCTGGTCTTTGGTTGGGAAGGCCTGGGCATACCGGGTGAAATGGTCGGTTATCACCAGAACATTTCCTAGTCCACTCAAGTCGGGCTCGAGGCAGAGGAAATCAATGCATACCAAATCCATTGGGCCTTGACTTTGCAGGTGGCCCATTGGGGCAGCTTGATGGGGTAGAGTTTTCCGCTGAATGCAGCGTGCGCATGAATGGCAGTATTCCCCTACTTCAGCCCTCATGCCGGGCCAATAGAACCGACTTCTAACGAGTTGAAAGGTCCTTTCAGCTCCCAAATGACCATGGTGGTCGCGCAAGGCAATCAAAACAGTCTCACGGTGTTTCTCAGGTAGAAACAGTTGCCATTTGTCTTCCAGGTCCTCAGAGGGGCCCCTTCGGTAGACCACCCCTTGATGCACCTGCAACCCGTCCCACTCCTTTCACAACAGGCGAGCTTCCTTTGAAGGGTGATGCAAGAGTCTATCTGGGTCCTGATTTTCCAGGGCCCCTAGGACCAACTTTCCCAGGGGGTCTTCCAATTGGTCACATCTCAATTCCTTTTTGGACAGCTTTGGAAAGTCATTTTCCTCTAACTGAGTTACCCCACAGTACTGCTTGGGGACTCCCACTACTGTGACCCCTATGTCTTCCGCTCTGGACCCCCCTTTGGCTTGGAGTTCAGCCCCTTGGCAGAGGGCCCGCACCCCGTCCGGGGCCACTTGGGTTCAGTCTTCTGTTCAGCTAGTGGGAGCATGAGCCCTCCTGGACAGGGCCTCCGCATCTCGATTGCCAGCCCCAGGTCTGTATTTCAGGCTGAAGTTGAATCCAGACAGCGCAGCCAACCATCGATGGCCTGTGGCATCCAGCTTTGCTGTGGTGAAAAGATAAGTAAGGGAATTGTTGTCAGTTCTCACAGTGAATTCTGCCCCATACAAATAGTCTTTAAGTTTATCAACTACAGCCCACTTAAGAGCCAGAAACTCCAACTTGTGAGTGGGGTAATTCTTTTCAGAAGGGGACAGACTTCTGCTCACATATGCGACGGGTCGCAGTTGCCCTTTATGCTCCTGGTAGAGCACTCCACCCAGACCGTCATGAATGGCATCTACATGGAGTTCATAGGGTTTCTTTGGGTCTGCATAGGCCAAGACAGGGGCCGTGGTTAAACTCTTCAACATGTGGAATGCCTCTTTGCATCTCCCATTCCACTGGTCTTCGACTGACTCTCCCGGCTTCCGGGGATCCGAGTCAGCCACTTCTGCTTCTACCTTTAACAGTTCATTCAGGGGTCTGGCAATCCGTACGAATCCCTCTACGAACCTCCTATAGTAAGAGCAGAACCCCAAAAAGGACCTGAGTTCTGTCACAGTGGTGGGCCTGGGCCAGGAGGTGACTGCTTCCAGCTTCTCGGGGTCTGTTGCTACCCCTTCTTCAGACACTATGTGTCCTAGATAGTTAACTGATGACTGGTAGAACTGGCATTTCTCTGGGGAAAGCTTGAGCCCCTCTTCGCTGAGCCTTCTCAAGACTTTTTCCAGCCTTTCTTCATGTTCCTCCAAGGTCTTCCCAAAGACAATGATGTCATCCAAGTACACAAGAACTTCGATGAGGTTCATGTCTCCTACGGTTTTCTCCATGAGGCGTTGAAAGGTGGCAGGGGCTCCAGACAAACCCTGGGGCATCCGATCAAACTCAAAGAATCCCACAGGGGTTATGAAGGCAGTCTTCTCCTTATCTTCTGGATGCATAGGGATCTGGTAGCATCCACTCTTTAGATCCATGACGCTAAACCACCTGGCTCCAGACAAACTCTGTAGGGCATCTTCTATCCTCGGGGTGGTATACTGATCAGGTATCGTTCTCCTGTTGAGGGTCCTGTAGTCTATACACAACCTCAACGACCCATTCTTCTTCCTGACCACCACTATCGGGGAGGCATAGGGGCTCCTAGATTCCCGGGTAACACCGGTTCGCTTGAGCTCGGCGAGCTGTTCTCTCAGATCTTCAAGATCAGCTAGAGGAACTCGCTTGACTCTCTCCCTGAAAGGCTTGTCTTCCTGGAGGCGGATTCGATGGGTGGCACTCTTCGCACACCCTACATCGAACTCATCTTTCGAGAAAATCTTCCTCCATCTGGTCAACTGGGCTTTTGCCCTCTCTTTCCAGGCCCTTGGCAGGTTTGGGTTCTCCATGCAGAGCTTCTCCCAGATAGTCCTTTCTCCTTCCGTCTTTTCCACATCTGGTAAAACAATTGGAGCAGCAGGGCTAAACTGGCCCAGCAACATCCTGGCTGGAATCTCCATGGGGGCCTTTGTGGTATTCCTGACACTCACCGGCACCTTACAGTGTGCCTTCTTCAAAGCTCTTACCGGAATCATTTCAGGAATCACTTCCAAGCCTGAGTATTCTTCCCATGGGTCTGGCTCTAACATGACAAAGGGGCCAGGTTTCTCCCATGTAAGCTTCACAGTGGCTCTGAGACAGGTTACCTCACCGGGCTGCAATACCATTCCTTTCTTTGCCAGTCTCCAGACTTTCCCCACCCCCTCTGCTGGGGCCTTCTGTTCTAAGACTAGTCGCTGATAGGCTGTCTTCAACATTGGGTGGATCCTGGTGACTGTGGGATTCTTTCCTCGTGCTAGAGGGGCCAAAAGCCTCCTGACCAAGTCTGTGTTGGTCCCTATTATTAGGGAGCTCTTGCTGGATCCAGGGGGCATACCACTGCCAGGGTATCGAACACTTCAGCCTTCCTGGCCACTGAGGGGTCGAAGGTCAATTTTATGGGCAAGTAACCATCGTAGGGGAAACTCTGTGTTCCGATCCCCCATATCTCCAAGTCTTCAATTTTCTGGATGGGTAGGTGACTCAGGTATTTATCATAGAAATCCCGGTATAACAAGGTCACCTGCACCCCAGTATCCAAGATGGCTCTTGTGTAGACTCCCTCCAATTGAATAGGTACTACTGAGGAGGGGCCTATCAGTTCTTCTGGATAAGACTTCAAAGGGGTCTCTTTCTGTTGATCCTTACACTTTCCTTTGGAACTTTCCTTCTTATGTTTGGCCTTTGACTTTAGTCCCTCTTGGGCTCGGTATGCATTGATTTCCCCCCTCTTTTTAGTGGTACGTTCTCACTGAGGGACATTATTTCTCTTTTTGGGTGTATATTCTTGCTGAAGAACACTGTTTTTCTTCCGAGGGGTTTTATCCCCTTTTCTTCTGGGCTTCTCATTCAGTTTAGATCCAATGGAGCTCACTGGAGATGATGGGCACCCAGTTGACTTCTTCACCGGGGCCCTCTGAAGTTTTCCGCCGGCTTTCGATTATTCATCTTCTTTTTCTTAGGACTAGAAACTACTTTTGCAATATGGCCAACTCCTCCGCAGTTAAAACAAACCACATCCCCCCAATCTTGTAGGTAAGTGGGTGCTGAGGTATCCGGGAACAACTCTGGTCCCCCATTCTCTACGACCCTTGGATTCTTTGTCATCAAAGAGGTCAGCATCTCCAGCACCTGCGACATCTGTGACTTCAGTGTATCTACTTCTGAGTCTCTTTCAGGGGTCATGGCTGATCTGACCATTACTGGCGTAGGAGAGGCATGCGTCTTGATCTCTTGCTGATATTGCTGTAGGGCCTCCTCATCTCTTATGATCTTTACCAGATCAGGATAATTCAGTGACATACCTCCTCCAGAGGTTTTCAGGTGGAGCCAGACTGGATCCGAGCATAGTGCCCCCTTTAAGATCTGCTTCATACTTGCCACATCTATGGCTTGGGGCACCATCCCTTTCTTCAGCACTATTTGACAAAGCATCTTGTTCAGTCTTCTGACATACTCCGACAGCTTTTCTCCTTGCTGCTGAAAGGTGTGTTCGAACTGATACACCAGTTCCGTTACTTTCTCTAACTGACTGAACTCTTCTTGTAGCATGGCTAAACAGTCATAAGCCGTGCAAGCAGAATTTCCAAACCGGAGACTTTTTACAGCTTCCGCAGCCGCGCCTTTTAGACTTTCCATCCTCTACTGCTGACAAGGCATGTTCGATCCAGGTATCGAAGTCTTCCTCCCCTACAGGGACGGGCAGCCTCCCTGTAAATGTTCTCAGCTTCCTGTAGCTGGCCTCTATGTGTACCTTGTTTGTTTGCTGACACTTTGTGAGCAGATCCCCCAAGGCATTTAAAAAGTTCCGGCCCTATGGCTGTAATGGGTGTCACCGGAGGTGTCATCCTTCTCTTTCCCTCTGGTGCATGGGGTATCCCTGGTGGTGATCCCGTTGGGGATAGCGGGAGTGACTCCGTCTTCACAGTTGTTGCGTGCGCCAAACCATAAGTTTTATTATCTAGCGTCCGCACACTTTGTCCTGTAAAGTTCCGCGGCACTCCATTCATCCACTTTATCAGTGCATACTGAAACGAGGTGTCTGGGGCTGATTTCAGGTCTATCACCCATGGTGTATGATTTGGGGATAGCGACACTGCGAGTTGCTCTGCCACGCTTACTGACCATTCTTCTCCCGGGAGACTAATGACCACTAACATGGCTGGGTTTGTCTTGGCTGCTTGGCACCACGCTTTCACTTCTAGCGGGTCCATGTCGGTACTTTTGGCGTGTCTGCTTGCCATATACAGATTTCCGGACCGATGCCCCCACGTGTAGCGATACCCCCAAACTAAGAGAGCCGCTGGATTTCTGTTTGGGCCCTGTATACAGCACAGCCAACCCCCGGCAAAATACCTGACCCTTCTCTGGCACAGCTAGTCTAGGGGGGTGATATATTAGTTTGGCTCTATACCAGTATCTGTGCACTCCTTCTAATACATATAAACAGTTATAATTGTAGTAATGGACTCCAATACCAGAGTGATTAACTGCAACAGTTTTACTTGTGCGTAAAAGATAACAGTCAGTTTCATATAACACATGCATGCAGAGCCCTGCAGTAATGATAATACTAGTCAGTGGTGGTGCGCATATAGTTCTATCACACACTGATATATATATATTACTATTCTCCCCGTTGGCAATATGGCGCCAAACAATACTACAAACTCCCAGTCAGGCCTGACTCAACTAAAGCTCAGTCTTTAGTTCAGAATCTTCGCATGCAAGATGATCGATGGTGCACATACAGGAACAATTATTTGTAATCCAATAAGGGGGGGTCTAAGGCAATGGAAGCAACTCCCAGGAGACTATGTAACTCAGTTCTGCAACTAGTCTCCTGACAGGAAAAGAACAAGTATAACACGATGGGTCAAGGCAGTCAATAGGCCTAATAAAGAGCTCAGTTATGGTTGCGAGCAGGTGCTCTCTCACTCCTCCGGACTCGATCAGAGTCCGGGACTCCCACCGCTGTGTTCACACACACACAGGCTCCGCCACCGCTGGATCTCTGATCTCACTGTCGTCCGCGTAGCAGGTGGATGTCTCAGCCGCACAGGCTCCGCAGCAGGGTGGAAGGCTCTCTAGAAGTGCGCAAGGCCCAGGCTTCGGGCCTTGCACTCGCAGCAGGTCCGCACAGGAAGTCCTCTCGCCAGCCGCGCGGTGTCCAAAGAGGCCGGCTCAGCCTCGCCCTCCCCTTTTATACCCCACCCATGAGTCTTTGCGGCAATCCAATGCACCCTGGGTGCTAAACGGGGTTCTGGGTAACATAGTCCATGGGGCCTCAACGGAGACCCCGCTACATATATAATTTTTTTTATATATGTATATCTGTGTGTATATATATATATATATATATATATATATATATATATATGTAGCGATACCCCCAGTTAAGAGGGCTGCCTGTATGATTTTTGGGCCCTGTAGTGCACCGCTGTCAACCCCTGGCAATCGGCTCTAACCTCCCTTCGCACAGTTAGTAGGGGATGATAGGATTGTGAAGCCTGTAACTCACAGCGGCACAATCCTATGACAAGAACACACAGTGATATTTTAAAACTTCCTTTACCTATCCCTTCCGTAAAGTAAAGAACACAGACACCAATATACGTAACCCTTGTATGTTTACTTAGATTAGTGGGCAATCAGTAAAACAGGTTGGTACAAGTCATATGCAGAGCCCTGCAATAAACAGTGTTAAACAAGCAGACAAATATTCAATGCTATGCAACTCTAACAGTCCCTTTTGCAGCTACTTCCCCTCGTGGACAATATGGCGCCCAGGAATGTCTGCGCTACCTAGTCAGGCCTGACTGAACTAAGTGGAAGTTCTGTAGGGAAATCTTCGCTAGCAACGGTGGTGCACTTGAAGAACAGAATTTGTAATCCACCCAGGTAACAAAGGTACTGTGTCTGACTATGAGCAGGTCCTCTCTCACCCAACCGGACTAGTCCACGTCCGTTTCTTCCGCTGCGGTGTCTAAGTACACCGATCCATCGACACCAGGGTCTTCGGTCCTCCTGGCAAAGGTGGAGTATCAAGGAGAGACGTCCCTCAGGTTCCTCAGTGCGCGTGGAAGGCTCTTTGGAGAAAAGGGCCAGGCTTTTGGCCTAAAGTCACCGAAACTCAAGCGGTAGTTCAGCTTGCTGGGCGGGCGGTGTCCAAAGAGAAAGAACTCAGCTCCGCCTCTCCCTTATAAAGTCCGCCCCAGCAGTCCTTGCGTGGTGCAAGGCACCCTGGGTGCCTAAAAGTGTACTGGGTAATGTAGTCTCTGAGGGATTTAAAAGGCAATACCCCGCTACATATATATATATTTATCCTTCGAGTCCTTCACATTTGTGTATTACAGTGTACAACCGTGCAAAGGCAGTGTTATGGCTACAGATGTACAACCGATGCTGTGATTTTGACTGCTGCGCAGATGATGCATCGCTGATAACGCAAGGTGATGTGTACATGCATGGCTGTAAAATTAAGAGCATCAGATGTGTCCAGTAAACACTGCGTTTGCATAAGTGTATATGTTAGTACGCCTGTGTGAAAAACCCCATATATACTGTACACACACACACACATACATACATACATACATATATATAGATCTCTAAAAAATAGATCTATCTCTAAAAAACAAAGATATCTCTCACCAAAAAAAAGTACATATATCTCACATGTGCGTGTTTTGTGATCATGCAACCAAGTACACCACTGTGAGAGCCATGTGCAACATTTACAGCCAATGTTCAATTTTACAGCCATGCAGGTTCATAGCCCCAGACACCCTGGTGTTAATTTACTGAAGCTGGAGATTGCAAAATGTGATTCAGCGGTGCATGGTAGCCAATCAGCTTCTAAATGCATCTATGTTTAATTAAAACCCAACTCTGGGCATGTTTTTTTGCCATGCAGTGGTGCTGTGGCAGAAGTAGAATGTTACTGATATTTTCACATCCAGAGCTGGTATTTTGGTTTAATGAAGTTAGGAATAGTCCACCGCACATGCATGCTGGACTCAGGGCCGGCCCTACCATGGTTTCCGGCGGGCCCATTGGACCTATGCGGCACTCTGCGAGAGGTGGCAAATCAGGGGCAGACTGGGCCTGGGGTAGGGTGTGTGACATGGAGAGGCATGGGCGCAATGTTGAGGGGGAGGGAGGAAGCTTCAGGGTTCAGGGAACTCCGGCCTTCTCTGCTGCTGCCGAAGCTGCAGGATTTTTCTCTCTGCCGGCCCACCCACCACCTGTAGCACAGAGCCAACAGCAGTGGCGACTGTTGCTCAAAATTTTTTGGGGGGGGCGCAAAAAAAACGAAAAAAAAAAAACATCAATTGCCGCCACTGTGCCCATTAAACGCAGCACCTGTGCCCAAACGCCACCAGTTTCCCCCCTCAAATGCAGCCAGTTTCCCCCCAAATACAGCCAGTTTTTCCCCAAATACAGCCAGTTTGTCCCCAATTGCAGCCAGTTTCCCCCCAAATACAGCCAGTTTCCCCCAAAATACAGCCAGTTTGTCTCCGAATGCAGCCAGTTTCCTCCCAGCCCTGCAGTTACCTTCCTCGGGTCAGCGCTGTCCTTCTTCTGTCCTCAATGTCTTCTCCCGCCCTCGATGTCGCTTCAGCCAATCAGGTTACCGGTAACCAGACACGGTGAACCTGATTGGCTGAGATGCCTGTCAGTGTTAACCAAGGAACGCACCCCCCGTGCGTCCCCTGGTTAACTATTTGGAAGCCGATTACAGCCCTCAGGCTGTAATCGGGAAGTTTAGCCGCTGGCTCTTCCAAACACCAACCAGCCGCTGTTATTCAGATGGCCGGTGCTCAACAGGGGGCCGGCCATCTGAATAGTGTGCGGCAATGCATGAACCTATGTATTGTTGTTGTGAGTGATGGGCACAGGAGAGAGAGGGGGCGGCGTTCCTGCGCATACTATGGACGCACCGCCACTGGCCAACAGGGTTTTTGAGCACTTCCTTTGGCTCTTTAATAGGTGACTGATATGTGGTGGGCAGGGACAGAAGTCCTCTGACGGCTGCTGCCACTTCATCCTCCCGATCATCCCTGGTGTCAGTCTGCAGGCAGCGGGTGACAGCCTACTTGGTGCAGCTGTCCATGTCAAAATTGTCCCTGAATGGCAGTTTGGAAATGTGGTCACCCTGGGCGGGGCAGGGTGCCAATTTCCCCCCTGGGTAAATGATGGCCCATAAAAGGGATGCACCGCTTCACTCAGGCTTTGCACACCCTCCCTTCCCTGGCTCAAATGGCAGGCAGGCGCCAGTAGGTAAGCGGACTCCTCAGCTCACTTTGCATAGAAAAGATAGTTTTGGGTGCAAAAGTTTGTAGGCTGTCTAGCAGCCTCTGGTGATGATGGTCTGGGTGGCGGGCTGCTTGTTAACTTCACCAGCCTGTTTTTGTTCTGGGACACTGCCACTGTGAATGTTACAGGGTGACTTCAGATGTAAGTAGGGAACTACTGATGCAAAGGGGAACTCCTAATGTAAAGGTGGGGGGGGGACTTCTTAAGTAAAAGGAAACTCTTAATGTAACTTAGATAGTATAATGAAAAAAGGCTCAGATAGCACCAGTGTACGTACTGGTGCATAGATGGGCAGAGGGTATCTGTGACAGTGGGGTCACTTTGGACACAGGGTGAATAAAAGAAACCCCCGATATGGTCTGTGATAGCCATATTCAAGGCTGTATATACATTGTATATAGATTGGATGTATACTGTGTGTGGGGGTTATGTAATCATTGCTGTGAGGAATTAAGGTGTTTTGCATTCTATTGTTCATTATGACTGGGGAAGGTCTGGTGTGAATAGAGATTAAGTCTGTCCTTGTGTGTATTGTAAAGTGCCAGACAGACTGGCTGCCAACCCTTTGTGAGAAGATGTGTATTGTGTGGGATCTTTTGAAGCCTAGCAGACGTCAGGATGAGGTGTTGAGTCTTGGGATGTGTGGGTGGAGCTGGGCCCTTGTTCATGTTAAATCATGTGTATTGAATTGTGTATAAAGTTACAATGTTTCTCAATAATAAAGGCATTCCTATTACAGAAGAAGACAGAGTGCCTCTCGTTTTCTTCCAGAGGGATTGGTTCCTATGGGAAAGGGTCGTTTAGCTGTGGATATTGGTAGCGAGTGGATGTGTGTCTAGGAGAGGGAACATTGTAAACGACGTTTTACTCCTTGATATTGGGGTGCTGTTACATTGGTTGGCAGCAGCGGGATTTTCCCTCCAGTTCCTGGGACACTCCAAGCCACCACAGTGAATGACCAGCTATGCAGCCTGCAGGAAAGTCACGCTGAAAGACTTACTTGAGAGCCGAGATGGACCAGAGAGATGGTGATGCAGGACCCCGGTCAGTTGAAGATTTGTTTCAGCAACGAGTGCGACAGCGATTGGCATTATATGGTGCTAACCCATCAGAGACCGCCATTCAGGAAGCCATTAGAGGCATCCAGCTGCAGGATGCGTGACAAAAGAGAGAACTAGAGCGGCAACATGAGTGGAGAATGGCGGAAATACGACAATCGGAGATCGCCTACAGACAGCTGCTAGAATCTGCTTAGCAGCAGGGTGGGGCTCCCTTTGCCTGGGACTATCAGGAAATACCAATTGACAACTATGAAATCCTGGCTGAAGAATCAGCAGTGGAAAATCTGAAGATGGCCATCCCTAAAGCCGAAGTGAATGATACAGAGTTCCAGGGAGCTAGCCTGGCTGAAGAATCGGCAGTGGAAAAGCTGAAGATTGCCCTCCCTAAAGCCGAAGTGGATGATATGGAGTTCCAGGGAGCTAGGGCAGTTGGCTCATCTCCCCAGCCACAGATTACAGAAGGTATGAACTTAAGGGACTGTTCAGAGGATGTTAGGGATTATGCATCGCCTGCCCAAGTACTGGCAGCAGGACAGAGTACTACAGACCCCTGCTCTACACCCATGGCAGTTTTGGAGGCCCGAGTTGAGAAGGTGATGGTTCCTCTTTCTGAGTGGATTTCAGAGATGCAGGGAGGAGAAGCAGCCATTTTCCCTCCCCAACAGGTAGCCAGAGCAGATGGTGTGGAGTCCCCAGCAGAAGTGCTGGCAACAGGGCAGAGTGATAGCAACCTCTGCCCAGCACCGGAAACAACTGTGGCGTTTCAGGGAGCCAGGGCAGTTGGCCCCTCTCTCCAGCAACAAGCTGGGGTGGTAAAGCTTTTACCCCCAGCTGAATCACTGGCAGCAGGGCAGAATGCTACTGGCCGCTGCACACAACTGCCACTTGAGCGGATATCGGTGGATGGGACTGCGGTCTCCACTCACAGCAACCCAGCAGAAGAGCTGGCAACAGAGCCGAGTGCCACGGGCCTCTGCTCTCAACTAACAGAAGAGGGAGTTCCTGTGGTAGTAGATGGGAGTTCAGTCCTCACTGACACAACCCCAGAAAATGGTGTGACACTGAGACAGGAGGATGTCAGCCTTGCTTTGCAAGCACTGGGGGATTTCCACCTACCACAAGTGGATGGGACTTCAGTCTCCACTTGTATACCCCAGGGATGCCGGGCAGTCGACCCAGATCCCCAACAGCATGACGGACTGAGCCCAGTCACCCTGTCTTCTTCCCAGCGGCGGGTATGTTCTCTGAGAGAGGCAGAGGTTGGCTGGGTAAGTAATGCTCTGCTTGGAGCAATTCATTTGTGGTACTGGGTGGATACCAGCATTGGAAGAATGGACCCATGGACTAACTTCGGAGTAGACCCGTCTGGGGTCCCCTCCTCTGTTAGTCCCCTGCCGAAAGGGGAGATGTGTGACAGTGGGGTCACTTTGGACACAGGGTGAATAAAAGAAACCCCCGATATGGTCTGTGATAGCCATATTCAAGGCTGTATATACATTGTATATAGATTGGATGTATACTGTGTGTGGGGGTTATGTAATCATTGCTGTGAGGAATTAAGGTGTTTTGCATTCTATTGTTCATTATGACTGGGGAAGGTCTGGTGTGAATAGAGATTAAGTCTGTCCTTGTGTGTATTGTAAAGTGCCAGACAGACTGGCTGCCAACCCTTTGTGAGAAGATGTGTATTGTGTGGGATCTTTTGAAGCCTAGCAGACGTCAGGATGAGGTGTTGAGTCTTGGGATGTGTGGGTGGAGCTGGGCCCTTGTTCATGTTAAATCATGTGTATTGAATTGTGTATAAAGTTACAATGTTTCTCAATAATAAAGGCATTCCTATTACAGAAGAAGACAGAGTGCCTCTCGTTTTCTTCCAGAGGGATTGGTTCCTATGGGAAAGGGTCGTTTAGCTGTGGATATTGGTAGCGAGTGGATGTGTGTCTAGGAGAGGGAACATCGTAAACGGCGTTAATCCCCTTGATATTGGGGTGCCGTTACAGTATCTAACTCCATCGAGCCTTTAAAGTAGTGGCCAGGCTGTAGACCTGTGCCTAGAAAGAAGTTAGCCAGTCCAGAGCAATTCCATTATACTATCTAAGTTACAGCCTCAATAGTCCTGGAGGACATTACCCGTCGCTGCACACCAGCAGCCTCTATCCAGCAGCACACCCAGCTGTCAATCATTGTGATCTATATCCTGGCTGGTTGATCGTTACTGACCAACAGCCAATTAAAACTCTTCCCAGGTGTATGCTGCATTTTGCAGCACACCCGATCGATTATTATGCTCCCGAAGAAGCGTTAATTCGCGAAACTAGTAGAGCAACTCAAAACTATACCTGATACACCGGATCTTTGGCTCTTGCCACTTGCTTCTATATGCTCACCGTTATATCAGCCTTGGTCTGCTGGTTTGGCATTTTCATTAAGATGGAATGTTTCTACGTTATACAATTTTGAAGCATTGTTAAAGCACTAGCCCTAACCCTGTATCTGAATACAAACAAACTGTTACTGTTTGAATGTTTATATATTTTTTCTTACCATGTTGTTTAAAATAAAACCCTTAGTTTATAACAATATATACCCATGTGCCGCCTAAAGTCCATTCTCTTAGTTTACATATATTTCCTCTGTCATATCGGGACGTTGGCACATTTATACATGTGCATCCACAGCTGTCACCCTGTGAGAATGCACGCTCTAGCAATTTCTTCAAAATTATCTATTTCAGACTATTTGAGTTGGAGGTGGAAGATACAATCCTCACAGC
The DNA here is from genome assembly GCA_029206835.1 of Rana muscosa. Classification (NCBI taxonomy): domain Eukaryota; kingdom Metazoa; phylum Chordata; class Amphibia; order Anura; family Ranidae; genus Rana; species Rana muscosa. The sequence continues at coordinate 5,727,367 of CM055119.1, read as the reverse complement.
CATAACAGCTGTTGCAGCGGCAGCTGTGTATGTAGCCCAGGATAGAATCCGAAAAGTTAGACTAAGACAGCCTGGTGTCTTCAGGAAACGTACCATCTTGGATGACCTTTCCGAAAATGATATTGAGGATATGTTTCGGCTGAATCACCACCACCTAATAGCTGATGACATAGAACCATTGTCAGCGAGAAACTATGCCATTCCAGCCATGGTCAGGCTATTGGCGGTTTTAAACTTTTTAGCCACTGGAAATTTCCAGCCGTCATGTGCTCGGATAATTGGAATAAGTCGTCCCAGTCTCTATAGGTTCCTGAAACCTGTTCTGAAATCAATTAAGAAACATATGGCAAAGTACATCCATTTCCCTGCAACCATGGAAGAGTGGTAAGAGTTGAAGGTCAGATTTTTACGACAAGGAGGGATGCCTAATTGCCTGGGAGCCATAGATTGTACTCATATTGTGCTGATACCACCACACAATAGGGAGGAGCAGTTTCGCAATAGGAAATGCTATCATTCCTTAAATGTTCAAGTAGTGGTGGACTCCTACCAGCGCATTATGAGTATTAGATCTGGGTTTCCCGGAAGTTGTCACGACAGCCATATCCTGCGGCAGTAAGCTCTCTTTGATCGATTTGAACAAGGAAACATGCCCGAGGGCTGGCTGGTGGGTAAGTAAACGTAATTTTATGTAAACATAAATTAAATATATATGTATATCAGTTAGAATATTTATTAAAGAGACTGAAAAACAAATTATCTTTTATTATCTTCACTGTGAATTGAAGAAGGTACAATGGGTTGTGCAGATGATTTTTATCTTATTAAAGTGTAGTTCCACTCAAATGTGTAACTTCAGCTTATCCGTCTCCTTCCTTGTTTTAGAAAGGTACCGTTATCCACTTCAAGTAGACCGGGCTGCTGCGCAGTCTCCTGGAAGTTCGTCCACCTCCTCCTACCTCCGCCGCCGTACCAATAAGAAAGTGCAGCACACTTGTGCATGTGCAGTAAGGCACTGGCTGTGAAGCCGAAAGGCTCAACTGCTGTGTTCACTTATCAGGAATGGACGCGGCTGCACCTGACAGCCGATCTAAACATTGGCTACGGTGCTGACATCGCAGGCTCCCTGGGCAGGTAAGTGTCCAAATATTAAAAGTCAGCTGCTGCAGTATTTGTAGCTGCTGAATTTAAATATTTAGTCGGGGTGCTGGACATCCTCTTTAAGCACCGTACACATGGGCCGAATATTGTGAGACAATTGCCAGTTAAAAAATAATCGGCCCGTGTTTATGGCACCCTGTCTGACAGGACAGCCGTTTGGCCCGACTTCTGTCTGATAAGCATGTTGGAGAACCAGTAGCCAACCAATAACAAAATAGTACTCTCAGCCAATTTTGGAGAGCACTGATCAGAGCATTCTCTGCACCCCCCTGTCACAACACAACAGCTCAGCGGGGGAGATCACTGTAATAATTTTGGTCAGATAGTACAGTGGCTACGACAGGAACTGTCAGTAAAAGTCATGTGTTTAACAGTCTTTATTCATAACACAGCATACATTTATGAATGTGACATAAGTGTGGGTAGTCAATGCCATTGTTTATTTTCTACTCTGTTGAGTCGTGTAGGTTTCTGTGTGGAGGAGTAGAGATGAAGTTCTCCACTTCTCTTCACAGCTCCTTGAGAGAAATTGGCAGAGACAGCAATGCAAAGGGACATTCTATGTGGGAATGGAGAAATTTTACTGGCATGTTTCTTGCTCCCTTCTCCAGCTCAGAGTTGGCGATAGCAGGTAACAAGGCAGGAAAATGTTACAAATGTGAGTAGCAACCAGGTTGAACATTTTTACCAATTCCACTGTCAATGCTCTTTTCTATTTCTCTTGGAATCATGCTTCTAAATTACAGTTTTTCAATGACTCAAAGGAAATGTAAAAATGATTTTGCACAGAGCAGTACCTCCAATCCTCCTCTTCTTGGATCCCTCACTGGCGCTCCTGGCCCCTTCCTTTTGCCAAGTGCCACCACAACGAAAAGCTTCATAGTAAGGCACCCAGGCATGCTCGCTCTTGAGCCACTGCTCCGTCTGTCCATGCACACACAGACCCGTGGCTGAGCTCTACCCCCTCTCTCTCAACATTGGCTCACAGGTTGTAATTGACCAACGACTCTTGCTACTGTCTCAGGCAAGGAAGAGTTAGAGTCGCCAGATAGGTGAGGCTCACATGCACATCGCCGGATCACAATGGGTATCAGGTAAGTATGGGCGGGGGCTGTTACAGACACAATATTTTTTACCTTGATGCATAGAATGCATCATGGTAAAAAAGCTTGTGCCTTTAGAAACACTTTAAATATTTTGACAGCTATATCATCATTATTATCCAATGCTGTTTGATGGGCAAATAGACACGGAAGTAAAGAAAAATAACAGACAGAAGCATTAAAAAAAAGGAAATCAATTTGATTAGAATTTTCTAAATATATGATTGCCTAAAAAAGTATTAGTATATTTTAAAATAATTTCAATTTATTAATACATTTTTATGTTTATTTTATAGGAGACGCAGGATGTGGCTGTAGGTCATGGTTGCTGACGCCTCTGTCGAATCCTCAGACCGCAACCGAGGTTAGATATAATAGTGCACATATACGCACCCGTTCAGTGATTGAGAGGACTTTCGGAATGTGGAAATCCACATTCCGATGCCTCTCAAAAACTGGCGGGTTTTTGCAGCACTCTGGAACTGGTGTCAGATATAATTATTGTATGTGCAATTCTACATAATATTGCTCTTGCAAGCAATGTAGACTTGCACATCAATAATGATCTGCCACCAGAAATACCGGCACTCCCGGCTGCCTCTGAGGATTCCTCAGAGCAAGGAAATTGGATTAATTCAGAACTATTTAAGGGTACATTTTTTATTTTTTGGAGCATTTCACTTATGTTTTATTGTTATGCACAATATGTTTTAACCTTTATTTTAATTCTTTTTAGACCCGAGAAACTGGAACGACTGATTAGTGTAACGGTTCTGATTCTATCCTGAGTCTCAACATTGTATATGTAAGTAAAAATGAAAAAAAAATATACTTCTACAAAAATGTTAATATATGTAAATCAGCATCTTTCTGCTTGGTGTTGAATTAAGAACTGTGTGAAAAGCAAACAATGATTGCTCATTTCTTGTACTAGGAAGGGTGGGGGAGACAAGTAGTATAGGCACAGCTGCTGCATCCACCTAGGCAAGTATAAACTACTGATTTATATTTGTAAAAGTGTGAGTACTTTAACTCCCATGTATGACTTTTACCTATAGTAAGGATTACCTATAGGTACAGTAAATATCTCCTAAACGTGCACTGTTTAGGAGCTATTTACTATAGATGCCGCTCGTAACGTCACCAGTGCATGCTCTGTCAATGAATGGCATAACTTTGTCGTTCCTCCAGAGCCGTGCCACAAACAGTGACTCACAGGTGCATGCACAGGAGTGACATCATCGCCAGCTGGTCCAATCAGATGTCCGTAGTCCCTGGACCTGGAAGGAAGACCGGGGGAAGATGGAAACCCCTGCAGTGGCGACAGCGCACCGCAGGAGTTTTCTTTTCTTCAGGTAAGTCTGTCAAAATGTGCTAGTCTTTGATGCATGGACTTACAGTCTCCAATGTTCTGAGCTGATTGAGAAATTAGTGATTTTAATTTATGTGATTGCTCAATTCTAAGGATTATTTAGCCTTCGGGGGTCAGTTGCAGCATCTTATCCAACTTTAAAAAAAAATATTTTTTTTTTTTTTAATTTATAGCATATCTGAATGGTTGAAATATTTTTTTTCAAAAAAACATGTCATACTTACCAGCTCTGTGTAGTTTGTTTATCACAGAGTGGGCCCAATCTTCCTCTGCTGGGTTCCCTCAGCTGCGCTCCTGGCTCCTCCTCTTCTCGAGTGCCAGGTTGGAGACCCACTCTCCTTTGGGGCACTCGTGCGGGCATGCTCCGTGTCCTGCTGCTCCGTGTATTCACACGGACAGCAGGACTCGGCCCAGCCCCACGTCTCGAGCATCATTTGATTTGATTGACAGCAGCGGGAGCCAATGGCTACACTGCTATCAATGTATACAATCAGGAATCGCCACACAGTCAGGGTTCAGGTAAGTAAAATGGGGGCAATGCTGCATTACAGGTGGTTTTTTACCTTCATGCATACAATGCATGAAGGTAAAAAACATTGAGGGTTTACAACCCCTTTAATAAACCAAAAATTCTCCTTTATGCTAACATGTAATCACTTATTTATTTATTTTTTTGACAGACTTACCAGTATTTGGAGTCATTGGAGCTATCCTGTTATTTGTGAAGACTGAAGCAGGACAGAGATGATTCTGCCCATTGTCCTCATGTACACCTGTGACATCTGACTGTTTGCAAAAAAGTCACCCTAACAGCATACTATCATCACCCAGTTTTCAACCTCATACACAACTCTCTGTTTCACTTATCAATGACAGTGTTTTTAACTATGTATTACATTTCTGTCCATTGGTTATTATATGTGCAAGTTTTCCAAAAAATGAAGCTCTAAAAAGTACTGCTGTTAAAAAGGCTAATGCCCCATACACACAATCGTTTTTCATGCCGTTAAAAATAGCATTTTTAAAAATAGGCATTAAAACCGATCGTGTGTATGCTCCAGAGCATTTTTAACAACGTGTAAAACGGCCATTAAAAATTTCGAACATGCTCTATTTTTTCACGTCGTTTTTCATGTCGTTTTTTTTAACGACATGAAAAACGATAGTGTGTATGCTTTTACGAGGTGAAAAAAAACGCGCATGCTCAGAATAAAGTATGAGACGGGAGCGTTCGTTCTGGTAAAACTAGCGTTCGTAATGGAGATAGCACATTCGTCATGCTGTAACGGACTGAAAAGCACGAGGCTGAAAAGCGCGAATCGTTGCTCAACAAATTTTACTAACATGAAGGGTGGCGCCATCCGAACGGAACTTCCCCTTTATAGTGCTGTCGTACGTGTTGTACGTCACTGCGCTTTGCTTGAACATTTTTTAAAATGATCATGTGTACGCAAGACAGGCTTGAGAGGAAACATGAAAAAAAACGACGAGAAAAACGTCGGTTTAAAAAATGACATGAAAAACGATCGTGTGTACGCTATTGAAACCAAATGTTGCTTTAATTTAGATTGTTCTACTATTGCCTCTCTTTGCATTTACTAAAATTCAATAAAATATATACAAAAACCACACACTGGATTTCTGATAAAAAATTTTTTAATGAAAAATATATTACATTTCAAACAAACAAGACAATTATAGGTCTTTTTACTGTTCCCCTATATTATTATCATGGACAAGGGGGAGCAACGTTGATGACCAACAAAAACAGTCAACATTAAAAAAAAAAATTTAAAACAAAGACACAAATAAACAATTTACAGAACAGCTGACTAGGAACATTATTTAAATTAACAAACCCTAGATGTGTTCAAATGTTCGAGTGATCCCTCCCATATTTTCAATCATCCATGGGGGCCAGTTGTTGGCTTGGTAGCGTCATATGACCCACAAGATGCAGAAGAGCAAGGGAAACATTTTTATGCTCTTCTAGCATCTCTTGGAATATGGTTTGCTGTTGCAAAACTGCAGTAGTAAGACGCTCCATGTTTTCATTGGACTGCCTCATTTCGCCAACAATGGAGGTCATCATAGAATCTTGGATAGATTGTATATCCCTTAAACTTTCCCTTAACAAATTGAAGGTCTGCTCCAACTGAACCGAGGCACAACCAGCTGCCTCTACTCTGTCAGCTAACAATTCCCTTCTTCTCCTTCCTCTGGGAACCCATATAGGGCCAGAAGAAGAATTATTAGCTGGTGCTGGTTCCACCCTTTCTTCTTGATCTGCAAAATAATAAATTAAAAAAACATTCTTACTATGAAATATGAAGAAAAAACAAATAAAGAAAAGTTTTAGTGGTTTGTATATTTACTTGTTAGAGGTACAGCATCCACTGCTCCATCCTGATTGGAGATTACATTTTCCAACTGTTCTGCTTGAGAAAGGAATAATTTTTTTATTTTGTCACACTTTTTAAAAGTGGGCAACTAATAAATACATCTTTATATTTACCAGTATGTGACGGTCCAGGTTGAGGCTCTTCTTCATTTTGCACTTCTTCAGGAGCTTATTAAGACAAATAAATGTATACACTATTATAAAACTAAAATTTTAATGATATTCTTGAAAGAAGAGACCCTATCGGTTTCTTCTGTCATAAATGCTTCCTCCTCCGTCAGCCATCGTGTGGTCAATGATCTGCGCATGCATGGCTCAACGTATATTTACAGCCCCTATCTGTGTCGCTGTTATGGGACTACAAACCACATGCTCGGAAGTGACATTGCTGTGGCCAAGACTGGGCGAAGATGGAAGCCCCTTATTACAATGCAGCTCTGGAGGATTCATTGTGACAGGTAAACATCCTATATTATGCGAATATCCCGTGCATACTAGCCCAGTAGACCACCCGGTGGGGCCCTAAAAAGAATACGGGATAGTGGACTTTAGTACCACTTAATACATCTTCATATTGTAACATAGCAAAGTTTAACCCTTTCATGACTAAGCCTATTTCTGACATTTGGTGTTTACAAGTTAAAATCCGTATCTTTTGCTCGAAAATTACTTAGGACCCCCAAACATTATATATATTTTTTAGCAGAGAATCTAGAGAATAAAATGGCAATTGTTGCAATATTTTATGTCACATGGTATTTGTGCAGCAGTGTTTTAAATGCATTTTTTTGGGAAAATATTATTTTCATCAATTTAAAAAAAATGAAAAGGTAAAGTTAGCCCAAATTTTTGGTATAATGTGAAAGATGATGTTAAGCCAAGTAAATAGATACCAAACATGTTATGCTTTATAATTGAACGCACTCGTGGAATGGCTACAAACTACGGTACCTAAAAATCTCCATAGGCGATGCTTTAATTTTTTTTTACAGTTACCAGGTTAGAGTTACTGAGGAGGTCTAGGGCTAGAATTATTGCTCTCGCTCTGAAGATTGTGGTGATACCTCACATGTGTGATTTGAACACCGTTTACATATGCGGCCGTGGCTTCCGTATGCGTTTTCTTTTCTGCGCGAGCTCGTGGGGACCGGGGCACTTTAAAATTTTGATTTATTTTTTCTTGATTATTTTTATAATATAATTTTTATTTTTTATTTTTTAATTTTGGATCACTTTTAATGCTGTCACAAGGAATGTAAACATCCCTTGTGACAGTAATAGGTGGTGACAGGTATTTTTTATGGAGGGATCGGGGGGTCTAAAAGACCCCAAATCCCTCCTTTGCACTTCAAAGTATTCGGATTGCCAAAAACGCAGATTCTGAATACTGTGTACTTTTTAAAATCCGGCGCCATTGGCGACTGTCAAAAAGCCGTTTATGGCTTCATGCCAGTCTGTCACAAGGCACCGGAAGCGACGGATCACGGATCGGGTCTCCCGGTGGGACGGGAGGCCCGGTCATAGCGGCGGGAGGGGGTAGATGTCCCCTCCCGTTCCTCCGGGTTAAACAACCGAGCAGCTTTTAGCCGCATCGGTTGTTATGCCTGGATAGCCAATCGCCCGCTATAAACAACGGTACCGAGATCATGCCTGCAGCTGCAGGCATGATCCCGGTATAACCCACAAAATCCGAGGCCGAATATGTGCGTACTCTCGGGAGGAAAGTGTTTTAAATTAGTTTCAGCCGTCGACAAAAGGGTATTTTCAACTTACCACACAGGTTTGAATCCTCCATTACTTCATACTTCACTAAAATTTGAGTGCTATCTGGAAAAAAAATGTTTAATTAATTTCTTTTGGATGAATATTATACATAATATCTACAGTTGTGCTATAATAATTATTATGTAAATTATAATTTTTTTATTTATTTGTACAGTAAATTGTATGCGTAGTATACACTGCCAATGTGATCGCTAAATTATTTTAAAGTGACATAAATGCTTTATTTGTATTTTTTTAATTAAATTAACATAAATTGTCTACATACATGCTCTGTTTAACAGTATTGTAAAGAGTGGCCTTAATCCTCCTCTTCTGGGGTACCCCACTGGCACTCCTGCTCTTTGTCGAGTGCCCCCCATGGAAAGCCACTACCAAGCTGTCCTGACTGCGTCTAATGACACAGAGCCCACACTCCGCTTGCTCATCGAAGCATTTGTTTGGCATTAGTGGGAGCCAATGACACCTGCTGCTATCTATCTGCCCATTTAGGAGGGAGACAGCAGTGAGAGCACCTGGCTTGATCTAATGGGGCTCAGGTAAGAATAATCACTTGCCTAGTGTGCAATTTTACCACCTTCCTGCCCAGGCCAATTTTCAGCTTTCAGCACTGTCGCATTTTGACTAACAATTGTGCAGTCATTTATATCTCACACTAATACAGCATTCTTTTGGTGTTATTTAATAAACATTTTTTTAATTTTTGAACAAAAAAAAAAAATAGTTCTTACTTCCTGCTATAACATTGGGAAAACAGATCATTTCTATCCTTTACTGATGAGGAGGCACTGATGAGGATTGAACTTATGGTCAATGATAGGTGGCACTAATGGAGACTAATAGGCAGCACTGAAGGGCGCTGATAGGCACTGATGAGGAGGCAATCATAGGCAGCAGTGATTGGTAGCACTGATGAGGAGGCACTGATGGGCACTGTTTTTACTGCACTGATTCTAAGGTACACTGACCAGTGCCTTGATTATCAGTGTAGATGTTCCCTTTCTCACTTGGGGGTTAATGGCTCTCCTCTCCGCACACTGTGACAGCATAAGCAAAGTACTGTCGATAACCGTCAGGTGTGGTTACATTGTCATCAGCTGTGATTGGACACAGCTGATCATGATCACGTGGTAAAGGGACACTGTGACTAAGCCTTTACCCCAATCTGTGTCCACAAAACATAGTGATCACAGAGCGCACTGGGTAAGCGCCGCAGTGGGCGTACGCTTCTGGGAGGAGATCAATAGATGCCCTCATATAAATAGACCTAACATGTGTAGTGTTTTTGCCAAATACATATGTGTAAAACATCATGTTTGAGATAACAAGGCCATTGATCGGTACTCTTTATGTAGATATCTGACCTACAAAACCGCTAATCAAACCGTGGGCTTCTTCCACAGACTGTATGGCCCCTTTCACAGGGGCGCCTCCGCCTGACCAACTCCACTTGCTAGGCTGATCCCCGCTGAGCAGGCGGATGACAGGTCTGTCTACACTTACTGAGCAGAGCGAAGACGCACCCAGTCTCGCGCTCCTCTATGCTGAAAACATATCAACAGTCCGTTTTCATCTGATATCCGATCTGCAAGATGGATGGAAAATAGGACCAACATATACTTCTGAATTGTGCTGAAAGAATTGGATCACGGTGGTTGCCAGAGGACAACTCACTGCTGACATATGCTGCTCTATAGGGGTGAATGGAGGGTCCAATCAGGTACGCCTGAAAACTGGTAGGTGGACCTCATTGGACAGCCTGTGTGAAAGGGCCCTAAAAAAATACAGCGGCTGTATAGCTTGTCAGATTACTTTTGCATAAATAGGAATCACCTGTGTAATATTGATACCAGAATCATAGTTGTATCTACAACCATGATTCTAGTATATACACCTCAAAACTAGGCTATTTATATACCTCTGGTGCAGTGGCAGATGGTGCTCAAAATTTTTTGGGGGGTGAAAACAAACTGAAAAAAATAAAAAAATTGCAGTCACTGTGCCCATCAAACGCAGCCACTGTGCCCATAAATTGCAGCCACTGTGCTATCAAACCCAGGTACTGTGCCCCATCAATTGCTGCCCCGGTGTGCATCCCCTGCCAGACACTTACCTGTCTCGAGTCACGGCGCTGTCCTCCACGCTTCGAGTCCTCATGTCTTCTCCCGTCCTCTTCCCGCCCTTTGCTATGATTGGATGCCTGATAGGCTTCCAATCACAGCACTTGTCGCTTAAGCCAAACAAGTAACAGGTAACCAGTCCCGAGCACCTGATTGGCTGAGAGAATTTATTTGCTTCACCAACACAACACTAAGTAAACAGCGAACGCACAGAATTGCGCCCGCTGTTTACCATTTTGGAAGCCTATTATAGCCTATAGCTTTAATCAGGACACCTATTAGAGCCCACGGCTCTAATCAGGCGCTTTCAAAAACACCCCCACCAATGTAATTCAGATGCCCGGCGCCCAACAAGGGGCGGAACACCTGAATAGGGGGCGGCAGCGGCGACCATAGATAGATTCATGCATTGCATGATTCTATCTATGGTGAAAGAGAGATGACAGGAGAGAGGGGGCGGCACTCCTGCGCCCTTTATGGACGCACCGCCACTGCTCTGGTGGTATTATAAACAATTTAAATTAAGGTATTAATAATTACCGTAATCACTATATAGCATTAGGGTGTGATCTCCCACTTGCACTGGTTGCACCTCGCGGTCGCTGGCAGTCTCTTGATCATTTAATTGTTCTTGTAACACTGCACAATTAAAAAATATATATATTTTATAAACTTCATAAATAAATAACATTTTTTTTTATACTTAAATAAAAATTACTTACTATGGGCATCGGAGTCGTATTCTCCTGGTAGTCCAAGGATGGTATCTGGCCCAAGACACCGCTTTAATTCCTCCTCGTATGTATTGAAATTTACTTCCACTGGTGGGCCTCCTCCTGTGCCTCTTTGGTGTTTTGCAACGATGGTCAATTTTTTCTTTATTTGACTTTTGATATCCACAATGCAAAGTTTGCAGGTGTCAATGGTTCGGGCGATATTCCCGGATGCGTTCACTTGCTCCACTATGCTACTCCATTTAGCATCTTTTTTAGATTGGGACAGCATCGGAGATCTTTGACCATAGATCCCAATAGCCAACCACACGTGACACAAGCACGCAATTTTGTGTGTAAGAAAATTTTGCAAATCTTTCTTTTTCTGACCCACCATCTTGCTTCCTATCTTATACCCTCAAATGCTTAATAGTTTAAAAGTAAATTAACTTTTACAGGATTGTACCATTATTAACACATTATGGAAGTTTTCTGACACAACATATATATTTGTAAAATGCATTTTTTTATCAATTCAATTTGATGAGTATTAAAAATAACATAAAACCACTTCCTTTGAACTGGTATTATTTAAATACATTTTCTATATTTTATTTATGTTTTTTAATTATTTTTTATTTATTTATTTCAAACCTAACATTTGGTTCAGCTCATGGACTATTCTAATATTTACTACTTTATTTAAAATTATTTCATTTAATTGTTAATGTAATATTTTTATTGTTATGCTTTTTGTAAATTATTTTCAAATATTTGATATATATATAATTATTGTTTTTATATGAATGGTGCATAGCTGCATGACAAATACAGTACAATCATTTCAGAATACACCATTCACATAAATATACACGTGTTATGCTTATGTATTAATCATTATAATGTTTTGCAGTTATGGGGTGTCTGTTTATTGGGTAGAAGGATTATAACTTTATTATTAAGTTAATATGTGCAGTGTATGTGGAGTGCTTCGTGTTTCACTTTGGGGTTCTGATACTGAAATCTCCCGAGGTATCGCGAGATTACAGAAACAGAAGCCGTTCGGGATTCTCAAAGCATTTGTAGATCACTTCTATTCACAGTGGAAGAAGTGATCTACACTGTATATTAAACTGCCACAAGGGGGAGAACAGATTTCTCCGTGAAGAACCGTGAACTCAGCAGCAGTGAAATATCACGGTATATTAAACGTACATCATAAATTTACAAATCCCATAATGTTTTAGGCCTCATGTACACTGCTGCTGGTAAATGGACGTTTAGGAGCAGTTGGGCATTTTTTTCAACTGCTCCTGTCCTGAACTCTCCTCTATGTTATCTTATCAGTACATGTACACTGGTTCATTTATAGTCATTTCTAGGCATTTGTGTTTAGAAGCTTTTTCTTGAACCCAAACAAATGCATTCAGAAGCTGTGTTTAGAGGCAGGTGAACCGCTAAACGGGGCTAAACGCGGCTAAACGGCCATTTGTAGACACTGGTTTCTTGCTGTCAAGTTAAATCTTTCAGTAGAGGTTGAACAACGTCCTGTGTACATGAAGCCTTAACATTTGTTAAAAAAAAAAAAAGAAGTACAAGAACAATGTAAATTGTTTATGCCCAAGTAATGATACTGCATTTCTTTTACAGAAATTGCACCTAAAACCAAATAAATATGGAGGATAACAGGCTCCTATGAAGAGTAAAGATTATATCAAGAAATTAAAAGTTAAAGAAGAAATCCTCTCAGGAAGAATTTTGGACAAAAGATTTATACTTCATATTTATGACTGTTATCTTATTCAAAAAAAAATTCTAACATAACAGAACTTAAAGAAGAAGAAAGTTCATAGACATTTCATGAAGAAAGAATTAATCAGAACAAACTATTACTGATAAATAATTTTGGATTGAAACATTATTTATTCACATATAAATTTATCATTATTATTTTTATTTATTTTTCCTTATTCATATATTGAATATTTTTAGGTTAAAATTTTACAATCATTCTAGTTAATAGAACATCTTTTGTTAAGTTAAGAAAATATCCAAAAAAAGAATAGAAAGTTATGACAAGTTTTAGTTTTAGTTTTTTTTTCCAAAAAGGTTAAAATATTATTTAAGCACAAATATGGAAATATAATATTACATAAAGATAATAAATGCGGCGCCTAAAATAGTGAAAAAAGCCCAGAGACACGTATGAATCTAGGTATGTAGTGGGTGAAGAAATAAGTGACTTCAAGTGATCTGGTGAACTGATAACCAGGTGCAGATACACAAATCATAAATTCACACCAAAATCTATATGTCACAATGTAATACGAACAAGGCAGTGACACAGAATTCCAGACCGTCAGCACATCCTCGTTTTGTGTAATCAGATGGTCAGGAACTGCAGCCAATTAGAAGGTATGACGCTGTCCTTTGCTTCAGAGGCTCCCAGATAGTTGCAGCCTCAAGGTGTCTCAACAAAACAAAACAAGAGCACATGCATGGAATTCTGTGTCACTGCCTTGGAGAGAGCTGATCCCGGGAGTCCATCCCTTTTATGGCCAGTCTGTGAGGAGATACCCAGATGAATCTACAACTACATCTGTCGCCTGTTTGACCCACCACTGCTGGTGTGTGAGTCCATGTTTAGGGGTAAGAGTATTCATTTCTTCTCCCCCTTCCTGGTGTTGGAGTCACATCCCTGGGTGCCACAACGGTCTGAAGTAATGCTATGTATGAACCATAAGCCAGCTTGATTCCATATGTGGAGACCACGCTCTGATGTTCACCTACTCTTTTGATTCTAGTTTTCATACTGGACATTTTCACTGAACTGTTTTTGTTATATGTTCGTATTACATTGTGACATATAGATTTTGGTGTGAATTTATGATTTGTGTATCTGCACCTGGTTATCAGTTCACCAGATCACTTGAAGTCACTTATTTCTTCACCCACTACATACCTAGATTCATACGTGTCTCTGGGCTTTTTTCACTATTTTAGGCGCCGCATTTATTATCTTTATATTTTCCTTTGCATTGTGTCTGATTGCTGATGCTGGCAGCCTTATATATATATGTGTATATATATATGGGTATATATATATATATATATATATATATATATATATATATATATAGAAATTTACTTGTTTCATTTAGTAGCGCAACTTTTTTCCCCATTCTGTATAATATTACATACTTTACTTATTTTAATTATTATTATTATTTGTTTTAATATCAGTCATCGTCTATTTTTTATACATATTTAAAATCTATATCATTATTTTAGGAATTTGAATAGATAGATCTAGGTGGAGCTAAATTAAGGAGAAAAGAGTTTAGGAGAATTATTTCTGGCTCATTCAGTTCTGAAGAATATTGTGTCCGATCATTTGATACAAGGCTGTGTATATGAGATATGAATGATGTGTGGCTTAATTTAATTTAATACGATGGGGTAAGTTAAATTCTTGAATATAAGCATGGAGTTCTGACCTTCTTTCTAAAACAATTATTGTGATGATCTAAGTATAAACCTGTATAAAATATATGTTTATTTATTTGGTTTATATATTCATATTTGTATGTTTTACCTGTTCATACAGTTGTCACTTCTATCACTGAGCATAAACGCACCACCCCTGAAGAAGCTACAAAGCGAAACATGACGGGTTGATGCAACGTTTTTGTGCTCTTTATTTTTGAATACAACCAAGTTTGTGTGACCATTCTGTATGTGTATTTACAACCACCTGGTTCTTTCCCAATATGTCTCAATGTCGTATCTATCAAGAATAATATTTTAACTACTTAAGCCCCGGACCATTTGGTAGCTAAAGGACCAGAGGTGAATTCAGAATTTTGCACTGCGCTGCTTTAACTGTAAATTGTGCGGACATGCAATGTTGTACCCAAACGAAATTTGCGTCCTTTTCTTCCCACAAATAGAGCTTTCTTTTAATGGTATTTGATTGCCTCTGCGATTTTTATTTTTTGCGATATAAACGGAAAAAGACCGAAAATTTTGAAAAAAAATGATATTTTCTATTTTTGTTATAAGAAAAATCGAATAAACTCAATTTTAGTCATACATTTAGGCCAAAATGTATTCAGCCACATGTTTTTAGTAAAAAAAAATGTCAATAAGCGTATATTTATTGGTTTGCGCAAAAGTTATAGAGTTTACAAACTAGGGTACATTTTCTGAAATTTACACAGCTTTAAATTTATGACTGCCTATCTCATTTCTTGAGGTGCTAAAATGACAGGGCAGTACAAAACCCCCCCAAATGACCCCATTTTGGAAAGTAGACACCCCAAGGAAATTGCTGAGAGGCATGTTGAGCCCATTGAATTTTTTTTTTTTTGTCTTAAGTGATTGAATAATGACTAAAAAAATAAATAAATAAATAAATAAATAAATAAATGATATATTGCTCACACATGCCATGGTTATATGTGGAATTGCACCCCAAAATACATTTTGCTGCTTCTCCTGAGTACGGGGATACCACATGTGTGGGACTTTTTGGGAGCCTAGCCGCGTACGGGACCCCGGAAACCAAGCACCGCCTTCAGGATTTCTAAGGGCGCAAATTTTTGATTTCACTCCTCACTACCTATCACAGTTTCGAAGGCCATAAAATGCCAAAATAGCACAAAACGCCCCCAAATGACCCCATTTTAGAAAGTAGACACCCCAAGGAAATTGCTGAGAGGCCTGTTGAGCCCATTGAATATATATTTTTTTTGTCCCAAGTGATTGAATAATGACAAAAAAAAAAAAAAATTACAAAAAGTTGTCACTAAATGATATATTGCTCACACATGCCATGGTTATATGTGGAATTACACCCCAAAATAAATTTTTTTGCTTCTCCTGAGTACGGGGATACCACATGTGTGGGACTTTTTAGGAGCCTATCCGCGTACGGGACCCCGAAAACCAAGCACCGCCTTCAGGATTTCTAGGCACAAATTTTTGATTTCACTCCTCACTACCTATCACAGTTTCGAAGGCCATAAAACGCCAAAATAGCACAAAACCCCCCCAAATGACACCATTTTGGAATATAGACACCCCAAGCTATTTGCTGAGAGGCATGGCGAGTATTTTACAGCTCTCATTTGTTTTTGAAAATGAAGAAAGAAAATATATATATATATATATATATATATATATATATATATATATATATATATATATTTTCAATTTTCAAAACTTTGTGACAAAAAGCGAGATCTGCAAAATACTCACAATACCTCTCAGCAAATAGCTTGGGGTGTCTACTTTCCAAAATGGGGTCATTTGGGGGGGTTTGTGCCATCTGGGCATTCCATGGCCTCCGAAACTGTGATAGGCAGTGAGAAGTGAAATCAAAAATTTACACCCTTAGAAAGCCTGAAGGCGGTGCTTGGTTTTTGGGGTCCCGTACACGGCTAGGCTCCCAAAAAGTCTCACACATGTGGTATCCTCGTACTCAGGAGAAGCAACAGAATGTATTTTGGGGTGTAATTCCACATATGCCCATGGCATGTTTGAGCAATATATCATTTAGTGACAACTTTGTGCAAAAAAAAAAAAAAAATTCATTTTTCCGCAACTTGTGTCAACATATAAAATATTCCATGGACTCGACATGCCTCTCAGTATATAGTTTGGGGTGTCTACTTTCCAAAATGGGGTCATTTGGGGGGTTTTGAACTGTTCTGGCATTTTATACACAACATTAGGAAGCTTACATCCACTCTTCTAACCACTTGAAGACAAAGCCCTTTTTGACACTTTTTGTTTACATGAAAACATTTTTTTTTTGCAAGAAAATTATGTTGAACCCCCAAACATTATATATATTTTTAAAGTAAAGGCCCTACAGATTAAAATGGTGGGTGTTGCATTTTTTTTTTCTACACAGTATTTGCGCAGCGATTTTTCAAACGCATTTCTTGGGTTAAAAAATACACTTTTTTTAATTTTAATGCACTAAAACACACTATATTGCCCAAATGTTTGATGAAATAAAAAAGATGATCTTAGGCCGAGTACATAGATACCAAACACGACATGCTTTAAAATTTCGCACAAACGCGCATTGGCGACAAACTACAAACATTTTTAAAAGCCTTTAAAAGCCTTTACAGGTTACCCCAGTAGATTTACAGAGGAGGTCTACTGCTAAAATGACTGCCCTCAATCTGACCTTTGCGGTGATACCTCACATGCATGGTGCAATTGCTGTTTACATATGACGCCAGACCGACGCTTGCGTTCGCCATTGGGCAAGAGCAGGGCAGGACAGGGGTGCTTTTTTTTTTTTTATTATTAATTTTGCTTTTTTATTTTATTTTTAAATTGTTCATTCCAAGTATTTTATTTTTTATCATTTTTATTGTTATCTCAGGGAATGTAAATATCCCCTATGATAGCAATAGGTAGTGACAGGTACTCTTTTTTTGAAAAAAATGGGGTCTTCCAGACCCTAGATTTTTCCTCTGCCCTGAAAGCATCTGACCACACCAAGATCGGTGTGATAAAATGCTTTCCCAATTTCCCAATGGTGCTTTTTATATCGGGGGGGGGGCATTCCCTCCCACTGCTTGTAAAAGCAGTCCAAAGGCTAATTAGCCGCTAGGATTGCTTTTACATGAAAGCCGGCCGCAGGCTGAAAAGAATGATACCAAGATGATACCTAAACCCGCAGGCATCATTCTGGTATAAACATTCAAAGTCCAGCAACATACCAGTACGTTGCTGGTCCTTGTTGGACATGTATTGTAATCTTTTTTTTTCATGCAGCCAGTTGGCTGAACGAAAAAAGAGATTGATCGGTGGGTATGCCCACCATTAGAATACCGCCCTTCATCCACCCACTTCCAATGATGGGCATACACGCACCATTTATATATGCCGAAGCATGGGGGCATCCTCCCGCAAAAAAGTTATGCCGCACACACATGGTCGGACTTTTCCACGGGCAAGCCTCCGTCGGAATTTCGACCGTATGTACGCGGCATTAGGAGCAAAATCGCTCCTCCGCTCCTGCTGCCCCAATGCTTCGGCATATATGCTTTTTTTATTTAACTGTGGTGGTGAAATCACCTCCTACAGCACTGGAGTCGCAGGGATCAGGCCTGTCTCTGCGAACGCTGCAGTTATGTGTGTTGTGTTTTGTAAGTGACAGTGATCGATCGATACTGCACTTGGGTGGCCTGGGCTGGACGGAGGGGCAAAACGCAGGTGCCAGCAGGTATCTGGGCTGATCCCGCTAACACTGCATTTTTGGGAACCCTAAACTGCTGGGGACGCTAGTATAGATCTGATCAGATCAGATATTGATCTGTTCAGATACTATACCACTAAGGGGGGTGTATGCTTCACGCGTGGGTGTTAGCGTTACTGGCACTAACCTGACGCTGCCTGGGGTGTGACGCAGACCCTATCTGACGCTAAAACCTAATTGATATCACCCGCCGGGTGATCAGGGGGTTAAACCTTTATTGGGTTATATACGGCGGGTGCCCTGACACTATAAAAAGCAAACTAACTAACCAGCGTCACCCGTGACACTTATATGGTGATCACTGGTGAAAGGGTTAACTAGGGGCAATCAGGGGGTTAAAACCTTTATTAGATAATATATGGGGGTACCTGACGCTATAAAAACCTGCGGCGAACCTAAAAAAAATTACTGGCTACCGATCTGCATCACCGACACTAAGACAGCGATCAGAAAAACGATCGCTTAGCGACAGTGGTGATAGGGGGTGAAAGGGTTACCTGGGGGGCGATCAAGGGGGTTAAACCTTTACTAGATAATATATTGGGGTACCTGACGCTATAAAAACCTGCGGCGAACCTAAAAAAAATTACCAGCTACCGATCTGCATCACCGACACTAAGACAGCATTTAGAAAAACGATCGCTTAGCGACAGTGGTGATAGGGGGTGAAAGGGTTACCTGGGGGGCGATCAAGGGGGTTAAACCTTTATTAGATAATATATTGGGGTACCTGACGCTATAAAAACATGCGGCGAACCTAAAAAAAATTACTGGCTACCGATCTGCATCACCGACACTAAGACAGCGTTTAGAAAAACGATCGCTTAGCGACAGTGGTGATAGGGGGTGAAAGGGTTACCTGGGGGGCGATCAAGGGGGTTAAACCTTTATTAGATAATATATTGGGGTACCTGACGCTATAAAAACCTGCGGCGAACCTAAAAAAAATTACCGGCTACCGATCTGCATCACCGACAGTAAGACAGCGTTTAGAAAAACGGTCGCTTAGCGACAGTGGTGATAGGGGGTGAAAGGGTTACCTGGGGGGCGATCAAGGGGGTTAAACCTTTATTAGATAATATATTGGGCTACCTGACGCTATAAAAACATGCGGCGAACCTAAAAAAAATTACTGGCTGCCGATCGGCATCACTGACGCTAAGACAGCGATCAGAAAAATGATCGCTTAGCGACAGTGGTGATAGGGGGTGAAAGGGTTATCTGGGGGGTGATCAGGGGGTTAAACCTTTATTAGGGGGGGTTAGGGGGCTACACTGGACCTAAAACTGAATGTACTGACACTTTTACAGTTACAAATGTCACTGATTGCAGTGATCAGTAAATAAATGGTCACTGCAATCAGTGACACTGTGACTGGGGGCTGGGGGGGTGATCTGGGGGGTGATCTGGGGGTGTCTGGGGGGGCGATTTATGTCCCTATGTGTCCTGGTGTCAGTGTAGTGTTGTGTGCACTGACCTGATGTCTTCTCTTGTACGGCGCTCGGTATATGTGAGCGCCGCACCAGAGATGACATCACTTCCTCCTGCTTCCTCTGCCTGACACAGACAGAGGGGGCATTTCCATTCGCCGGGAGCGATCGCGAGGGGGTGGCCGGAAACGAATGGCTGCCCCCTCATCCCGGAACGCTCCCGAACACTTAGCCACCGCTCACTGTATAGGAGGGGTGTCCGATTGGACCCCCCAACTATACAAAGGCAATCACGTATGCTCTACGTGATTGTGCCTGTCGGTGCCATTCTGCCGACGTATATATACAGTGAGCGGTCGTTAAGTGGTTAAATGAATATGCTCAATAAAATGTTTAATTTTTATAATTAACTTTTTTTTCTCCATTATTACTCTATGGTTCGCACCGTTTAAAAATCCCATCCTCCCTCTTCCCCCTATTTCAAACAATATTTCTTTTGGGATGTGGTGCCTACATTAATGAGTGTTTCCTCTTTGACTGACCAAAAAAATATAAATAATATTACATACTTTACTTATTTAAATTATTATTATTATTTGTATTAATATCAGTCATCGTCTATTTTTTATACATATTTAAAATCTATATCATTATTTTAGGAATTTGAATAGATAGATCTAGGAGGAGCTAAATTAAGGAGAAAAGAGTTTAGGAGAGTTATTTCTGGCTCATTCAGTTCTGAAGAATATTGTGTCCGATCATTTGATACAAGGCTGTGTATATGAGATATGAATGATGTGTGGCTTAATTAAATTTAATATGATTAATCATAATTCAGGGGGAATTGTTAGAATATTACTCCAAATTCATAATTTGGCACACTATAGGAGTTATATTATATTCATGCCAAGCTTGCAAAATATATTTGGTTTTATAATTAATCATAATATAAATATGTGTGAATGACCTTGATCAGGTGATTAGTAATAAAGTTCTTCAGCAGCTGAGTCAGTAATATGTCAGATATTTCTGGTGTATTTAGCTAGTTAGAGGATGACATATACAGTATACAGTACGGTATATAAATTCAACATTGGTTTATATATATATATATATATACAATTATTATTTTACATGTTTTTATCAACTGCAAGTGCTATGCTATCTGGTTATGTGAATAAAACGTGTCCTAATTTTTTACCCAATTTTTGTCATTTGCCTCATCTAAAGTCCCACAATTCCCCGCTTCTATTTCCAGAGACAGGAATGGAGGCACATTAATATATGTGTTCTCATTTAATGTCTTGAAAACCCCTTAATTTTAGATTTTGAAAAGACTTGCCTGACCAGAGATCTGATACTGTCCATTTCTTATACTGAGTTGTCCATTTCTTATAAGGGGCTTTTGAACGCTCATTCTCGAAGTAACCTGTGGTTCCATCAGAACTGGGAGAATGATCTAGGGCAAGGGTAGGCAACCTGGGGCCCTCCAGCTGTTGCAGAACTACAAGGTCCCATCATGCCTTTGGGAGTAATTTTAACTGCCAGCTTTGCAATGCCTCATGGGAAATGTTGTTCCACAACAGCTGGGGAGCCCCAGGTTTCCTACCCCTGATTTAGGGGTTCTGTTTTCAGAAAAGCAAAAATACCCCAGAAATATCTTTACCTGGACTCTTACAATTGTCAAATTATAAAATCAATGTTGCAAAATCTGGGGTAATGAATCTTACAGTTCCAGAAACTAGAGTCCCCGTCTTGAAAGGTTTCCATTTAAATGGGTGACTGAGAGACTGAAGTATTTAGGAATACATTTCACACGCTAATACGTTTTCAGTATAATTTTCCACAACTGCTTGCCAGTATTAGAAGTGACCTTTGGCTATAATCTGAATTTATACAATTTCTATAGGCAGATTGTCCACATAGGATTAAGGCAGACATACTTGTCTTGTTCAAAAGCCATGGGGGTATGGGATTTCTAGATCCAGTTTGGTATAATTAAGCTGTACATCTATCTCAAATTCTGGACTGGCGTAACCATACAAAGGTAGCTAGATATCTCTTGAACAATCTATCATGCCCATCCCTCTCAGGGCCCTTGCGTGGCTGTGCAGTATATGTCCTACCCAGGTGAAGGAACATCCTATTCTGGGTACTACATTTAAAATTGCCTGCTTGATCAAACCAAGGGTGATAAATTTATCACTATCAATCATGACGTCAGTGATTGACAACCCAGATTTTTCACCAGGGATGTCTGACCCTAAATTTCATAAATTTATTGAAATGAACAAGTTTAGACTACAAGATTTTAGGGATTTGAGAGGTTGGAAATAGGGGTCGACTGATTATTGTGGGCTGATATTCACAATTTTAGAACTATACTATATATAGCGAACTATACTGATCATACCGATATTGGTCTCTGCAGGCCGCGGCCATCTTTTTGGGGCCCAGAAGCCTGGAAGGTTTGCGCTGCACTGCAGGCCCAGTGTGCAGGGGTGCGCGGCACACGACGTCATTACGCCTCCGCGCACTGGCCACCCACAGCAGGGTGCCAGCCAGCAAGCTACCCACAGCAGGGTGCCAGACATTTTTAACCTTATCTATACTCTTTTAAATTTCAATGCAGATGGATGTAAAGAGAAAAAGTAAAAGTGTGGTGTGGAACTATTTCTCATCTCAACCATCCCCAGGAAAAGCAGCAGTGTGCAACACATGCACAAACAATATAAGCATGGGATCAACAACTGCAAAAAACAAAAATACGTCAAATCTAAGAGTTCATCATGTTGAATTATATAATGAAGCACAGAGAAAACGAACTTAATCACAAAGTGAAATACCACTATCCCAGACAACAATAAAATATATATTTCAGAAAAAAAGCTAAGTTGCTAAATTCGTATGGAAGATCCCAACTGCTGGACTTAAGCGATTGATGTCCATAGCTAAGCCAAGGTACACACTGAAGAGTAAAAAGTATTACCAAAACTAAATGCTGGGAAAGATTCCCCAAAAGGTAGTTGAGAAAGTAAAGCCTATACTGCAACCAGAGAATGCTGGCAACTCACTCTCATTCATGAATGCTGGTCAGGACCAACAGAGTCGCTAATGAGTCTTACATGCCACTTCATTGACAGCAAATGGACAAAGAGGCAATTGGCATTGAATACAAAAGTGATGCAAGGATCCCACATTGGGGAGTATATTAGAGAAATGTTTCTAGGCATGCCTGAAGACTGGGGAATAAGCGAAGACCGAGTGATGCTTTTGATTTGAGACAGCGGAGCAAACATAAATTGTAAAGGTGTTGGCGCTAAAGACATACAAAATGAATGTGGAAAATCAAATGGTGATTAAAAAAGCAAATAAATATACAGTATAAAATCCAAAGTGACAATCCCAACACCATAAATAAATAAAGGGAACAGACTCCACCAAGGACACACAAATATAACGCTTATGGTGTAGTAAATTTTAATACAAAATGTTGAAAAAGGTAACAAAAGATTTTGCACTCACATGTGACTAGGGTTGCCGCCTCATCCCTTTAAACCCGAACACATATGAAATACACAGGTTCAGATGCAAATTCAATGCAGATAAGGCACCAAGTGAATTTAATTTCCACCTTAATCAGCCACAGAACCGGTGTAATTAATATGTGTTTGGTTTTAAAGGGATGAGGTGTCAACTCTACATGTGACTGTGCTATGCTGACCAGTAAGATGTCTACAGCATGTGCAGGTGGATATATCGGAATCGCATCGGCGTGCGATCCACGACTTGTTCTGGATATACCAATAGAATGTCACATAGGAGGACCCGAAGTAACGAGTCCGCAATTCTACGTACGTTCCACTGTACTGGCATCATCAGGAAGTGACGAACTGCCATTTTCTGTTTGCTTTTATAATGAAATAATAAAAGTTGAAGGGCACAATTAGACAATAGATAAATTACTTGATGTACATTTATAAACCATATAAATCAAAGTGCATAATCAATCAATAGTAATGAAAGAGTCCTTATTGTCAAATCATCTGTTTATACTCCAACACTGTGCTAACGTGCAATGTGCTTCAAATTCTCAAATAAATAGTGCTTCACCCGAAGTGATATTATAATGCGCTCACCAGATATCCTTGGCCAGCAAGTGTCAATTAGGTATATATTAGAAGGATAACCTCGTTCCTTTAGTTGCACCCCTTCGGGAATCACATCAGCATCAAGCAACTGTATTCAGATAAGACCAGATTCCAGTCCAATCGACAATGGTATAAAAACTTGATTTCCTTTAAGAATATGTATCCTTTGTTGGATACATCCAGCTCCCATCAAAGGTTTCTGTAAAATTGGCTCCGCCCCAAAGAGCCACAGAAGGCGAGGATAGTGTAATATTGCTTTTTTAATGTCTTAAAATATTTACTTACATATCCAGTGTGAGGTACAGCAGGCATAAAAAAACAGCTTTAGGGGAAGCAGAAGCCGGTCCGTGACCGCTATGTGCAGGGCCGATCCGCCCTATACGCGGACTACGCAGATAATGTCTCCTCCGGCCGCCATTTTCCCGAAGACCAGGATGAGAAGGGAGGGATCCTGGAGAAATAGCGCTGCGCCCACCCCCGCCCCCGGTCTGTCTGTCATCTGAGACTGTGACCTGTGGGGGGAAAGGGGTGGGCGGTGCCGCAGCTCACTGTAGCCGGCCGGCTCCGCCTCTAATTTGTTCCCCCTCGCCGCTGCTGAGCTATAGAAGGGCTCAAAGGGGGGGCGTGCTCCTAACTCGCTGAGTGTCACTATCTCCTGAGGTCCGTCTCTCTCATCCTCTGTCAGCCGCCCCCCCTCCTCAATGTCAGCCGCCCCCCCTCCTCAATGTCAGCCGCCCCCCCCTCCTCCATGTCAGCCACCCCCCCTCCTCAATGTCAGCCGCCCCCCCCTTCTCAATGTCAGCCGCCCCCCCTTCTCAATGTCAGCCGCCCCCCCTTCTCAATGTCAGCCGCCCCCCCTCCTCAAAGTCAGCCGCCCCCCCTCCTCAATGTCAGCCGCCCCCCCTCCTCAATGTCAGCCGCCCCCCCCTCCTCAATGTCAGCCGCCCCCACTCCTCAATGTCAGCCGCCCCCCCTCCTCAATGTCAGCTTCCCCCCCCTCAATGTCAGCCGCCCCCCCTCCTCAATGTCAGCCGCCCCCCCCTCCTCAATGTCAGCCGCCCCCCCTCCTCAATGTCAGCCGCCCCCCCTCCTCCATGTCAGCCGCCCCCCCTCCTCAATGTCAGCCGCCCCCCTCCCTCTTCAATGTCAGCCGCCCCCCCTCCTCAATTTTAGCCGCCCCCCTCCTCAATGTCAGCCGCCCCCCTCCTCAATGTCAGCCGCCCCCCCTCCTCCATGTCATTTGCCCCCTCCTCAATGTCAGCCGCCCCCCCTCTTCAATTTTAGCCGCCCCCCTCCTCAATGTCAGCCGCCCCCCCTCCTCAATGTCAGCCGCCCCCCCTCCTCTCTGTCAGCAGACCCCCCCTCTTCTCTGTCAGCAGACCTCCCCCTCTTCTCTGTCATCTCTTTCCTGCCTGCCTTCACTCTGGGACACAGCAAATGGCAATCTGCTACATGTGGCAGGTGAAGTGGCAAGTGACAATCTGCAACGT
Organism: Rana muscosa; assembly: GCA_029206835.1. NCBI lineage: Eukaryota > Metazoa > Chordata > Amphibia > Anura > Ranidae > Rana > Rana muscosa. The sequence goes on along the minus strand of CM055119.1, from coordinate 5,702,362 downwards.
GTGGCAGGTAGCGTTGTGGCAAGTGACAATCCGCAATGTGTGGCAAGTGACGTTGTGGCAAGTGACAAAACGCAATGTGTGACGTTGTGGCAAGTGACAATCCGCAACGTGTGGCAAGTGACAATCCGCTACGTGTGGCAAGTGACAATCCGCTACGTGTGGCAGGTGAAGTGGCAAGTGACAATCTGCAATGTGTGGCTGGTAGCGTTGTGGCAAGTGACAATCCGCAAAGTGTGGCAAGTGACAACCCGCAATGTGTGGCAGGTGGCGTTGTGGCAAGTGACAATCCGCAACGTGTGGCAAGTGACAACCCGCAATGTGTGGCAGGTGGCGTCGTGGCAAGTGACAATCCGCAACATGTGGCAAGTGACAATCCGCATCTGGTGGCAGGTGACGTTGGCAAGAGGCACGCTCAGGCTCCCACTGATTCTGCATTATGGTGAGTTTGCCCCCCTCTTCAATGTCAGCCGCCCCCCCTCCTCAATTTTAGCCGCCCCCCCTCCTCAATGTCAGCCGCCCCCCCTCCTCAATGTCAGCCGCCCCCTCCTCAATGTCAGCCGCCCCCCCTCCTCTCTGTCAGCAGACGCCCCCTCTTCTCTGTCAGCAGACCTCCCCTCTTCTCTGTCATCTCTCTCCTGCCTGCCTTCACTCTGGGACACAGCAAATGGCAATCTGCTACATGTGGCAGGTGAAGTGGCAAGTGACAATCTGCAACGTGTGGCAGGTAGCGTTGTAGCAAGTGATAATCCGCAATGTGTGGCAAGTGACATTGTGGCAAGTGACAAAACGCAATGTGTGACGCTGTGGCAAGTGACAATCCACTACGTGTGGCAAGTGACAATCCGCTACGTGTGGCAGGTGAAGTGGCAAGTGACAATCTGCAATGTGTGGCAGGTAGCGTTGTGGCAAGTGACAATCCGCAATGTGTGGCAAGTGACGTTGTGAGAAGTGACGTTGTGGCAAGTGACAAAACGCAATGTGTGACGTTGTGGCAAGTGACAATCCGCAACGTGTGGCAAGTGACAACCCGCAATGTGTGGCAGGTGGCGTCGTGGCAAGTGACAATCCGCAACATGTGGCAAGTGACAATCCGCAACATGTGGCAGGTGACGTTGGCAAGAGACACGCTCAGGCTCCCACTGATTCTGCATTATGGTGAGTTGAACTATTTTATATATTATATAACAATGTAATAATAAAAATGATGCACTTCACTAATTTTGTTTTGCGATACGACACTGCGTCGACTTAACTGACAACTGTGCGGTCGTGCGACGGTGTGCCCAAACAAAATTTACGTCCTTTTTTTCCCACAAATAGAGCTTTCTGTTGGTGGTATTTCTATATCAGTTTAGGCCAATATGTATTCTTCTACATATGTTTGGTAAACAAAAAAAACGCAATAAGTGTTTATTGATTAGTTTGCACAAAGGTTATAGCGTCTACAAAATAGGGGATAGACTTATGGCATTTTTATTATTATTTTTTTTTTACTAGTAATGGCGGCGATCTGCGATTTTCAGTGAGACTATGACATTGCGGTGAACAGATCGAACACTTTTGACACATTTTTGGGACCAGTGACATTTATACAGCGATTTGTGCTATAAAAATGCACTGATTACTGTGTAAATGTCACTGGCAGGAAAGGGGTTAAATGTGTTCCCTGGGAGGTGTTTCTAACTGGGGGGATGGGACTGACTGAAGGAGGAGAGAGATCTCTGTTCCTAATCACTAGGAACAGCAGATCTGTCTCTCCTCCCCTGTCAGAATGGGGATCTGTCTGTTTACATTGACAGATCCCCGTTCTGGCTCTCTGTGGAGCGATCGCGGGTGGCCGGCTGACATCGCGGCCACACACAGGTCCTTTTATACTCCTATATACATGTATGGAGCCATGACAGGTCCTCTTTATACTTCTACATACATGTATAGAGCCATGACAGGTTCTCTTTATTTTCGTATATACATACATGTATAGAGCCAGGACAAGTCCTCTTTATACTTATATACACGTATAGTGCCATGACCGTTATACTCCTATACATGAATAAAGCCATGACAGGTCCTCTTTATTTTCCTACATACATGTATAGAGCCATGACAGGTCCTCTTTATACTCCTATACATGAATAGAGCCATGACAGGTCCTCTTTATTTTCCTACATACATGTATAGAGCCATGACAGGTCCTCTTTATACTCCTATATATGAATAAAGCCATGACAGGTCCTCTTTATTTTCCTACATACATGTATATAGCCATGACAGGTCCTCTTTATACTCCTATACATGAATAGAGCCATGACAGGTCCTCTTTATTCTCCTACATACATGTATAGAGCCATGACAGGTCCTCTTTATACTCCTATATATGAATAGAGCCATGACAAGTCCTCTTTATACAGCTACATGCATGTATAGAGCCATGACAGATCCTCTTAAGTTGGGGGGGGGACACCTAAAATGTAAGGAAGCACTCCGCTGGCTGGGGACACCTGAGATGTAAGGAGGCACTCCGCTGGCTGGGGATACCTGAGATGTAAGGAGGCACTCCGCTGGGGACACCTGAAATGTAAGGAGGCACTCCGCTGGCTGGGGACACCTGAGATGTAAGGAGGCACTCCGCTGGGGACACCTGAGATGTAAGGAGGCACTCCGCTGGGGACACCTGAAATGTAAGGAGGCACTCTGCTGGCTGGGGACAGTGACATCAGGGCTCCCACTGATTCTGCATTATGGTGAGTTGAATGATTTCATTTTATATTACAAAGTAATAATAGAAATAATGCGCTTTAATCACCCTGACACCATAACAACCATGGTGCCGGGGTGATTGAATTGCTAACACCAGGTGTTTAGAGAATCTTGATCTGCTGATTGTTAAACTTTCTGGAATACTCATATTTCTATTGCGGTGTAGGATCTGGGCCTGCTGTCCCTCCATCCCTCTTTTTTTACTCTCTCTCTCTCTGTTTCTCCCTCCATCCCTCGTTCATCTCAGACTCTAACCACACCCCTTTGAGTCACGCCCCTTTAAGCCACGTTCAATATTACGCTTAAACAACACCCATTATTCATGGGTCAGGTAGAGGGCCCCTTTGCAGAATTTTGCTTAGGGCCCCAGGGAGGTCAGGATCGGCACTGGCTATGTGGTTCACGGTTTACACGGCGTGCGTCTCAGCTGTATGAGCAGAAGTAGAGGGCTCCTGTCTACATGTGTGTTAAGCCTCCCTTTCAATGCATTTCACGCTCAAGCACGCGTCCTCAGGAAGTGGGCCTAACGCCATTTTACCGGATTGTAAATACTTACAAACCAAGCACCATTGGTCAGGATCAATCAAAGTGTTTTTAAGAAACAAGGTCAAAGAATTGCAAAATTAACCCAAACAAAAATACGTTTCTGCTTACCCTCCAAGCCATATCCTTACAATATTTAATAATACAAATACATAAATAATTTTTAGACTTAAAACCAATCACATCCGATCTGACACAATTTTATATGCTTCATATCAGTTTATAGAACATTATAAGACAAACATCCTTCCAGTATAATAACTATAATGTAAAAAAAATGTATATATCATATTCATATACCATCATATTTAATTATCTCAATTCAAATTGATATAAAACCAAAAATTCAAATATTCTGTTATGACATCCAGCCTTATATGTAATACCACCCCTTAGAGGCCAACCAATTATAGTAATGCCAATATGGATATGTAATGAGCCCAACCCACATCCATACTGCATAAATATGGCAATCTACTTAATACATTCCAGGGCTAACAGCTATTAGCCCATACATAGATGAATGGCCCCTAAAATATCTCAAAAACAAACTGTAACTGAGAAATGTTAATTTAAACTTCTAATTTAGTATTTTACACTAGTAATCAGTGAGAAAACAGTTTAGGTGTATCTCAATATTGAGGCCCGCAGGCATGAGACAACCCAATTCAAAAATCCACCTAGTTTCGGCCTGCGAAACATAGGTTCTCATGTCGCCCCCTCTCCAATCCCATAAAATTTTAAAAGAGCAGGGTTCTGGTGGTGGAGGAAGAGGGTACATCAGGATTGAAGTTTTGCCGTTCGCAAAATATCCAAACTAATTCCAAATCTTGTCACACGTATTGTTCATTGAAGGCTCCTGTGCTAGGAGCAGAGTTGAAACAACTTTGGAGGAACATCCTAACGATTAAAGTCTCTGCTTTAACATTCTAATGTGAAGGTTCAATCTGTGAGGATTCTGATGAGTGTGATGCCTCGAGCCAGAAGAAAGGGTATCACAGGAATATTTACCGGAGGCTGGACACTAAGAAATATTTCCCTAGGGAATCATGGGTTTCCTATGCAAATATAGCAGGACTGTTATCACCGTTTATTGTTGATATTGTAAATCAAGAGAATTTGAGGTAGGTGGCCTAAATTAGATTGCATGCCCAAGGACTTGACAGGGCATCTATTGCTTCTGCCCAAGGGTGAGGTAGATGTGAAATAAACCTCCGCAGCTTGGTATTGCTTGCTGTAGCAAAAGGATGCAGTTCAGGAAAGGTCCACTGGCCAACAATCCAACTGAATAACTTTGGTTCTAGGGAACATTTGCTGGGATCCAGGAATCGTTGGGATAGGTGATCGGCGTCTGTGTTTAAGTGGGCTGGAAAATAGACTACTCTTAGGTCCCTCAGATTCCACTCTGCCCAAATGAAGATGGGTTCCACTTCCCTTAGTAAGGAACTGTTGTTGGTTGCGCCTTGGTGATGTATGTATGATATTGCAGCTCTATTGTCTATCCGAATCAGAACTGATTTGTCCTTGATCTGAGAGAGCAAATGCTGTAGACGCGAGATAAGCCCCCTGGATTTCCAGGATATTTGCGATTATGTCGGCCACATTGAACACCCATCTCTCTTGAACCAACATCTGGTTGCAATGTGCCTCCTAGCCTATTGCATTGGCGTCTGTGGTAACTGTGGTCCAGAAGACATGCCTTAACCACTTAAGCCCCGAACCATTATGCAGGTTAAGGACCAGAGGTGTTTTCAGAATTTGGCACTGCGCTGCTTTAACGGGAAATTGTGCGGACATGCAATGTTGTACCCAAACAAAATTTGCGTCCTTTTCTTCCCACAAATAGAGCTTTCTTTTAATGGTATTTGATTGCCTCCGCGATTATTATTTTTTTGCGATATAAACGGAAAAAGACTGAAAATTTTGAAAAAAAATGATATTTTCTACTTGTTGTTATAAGAAAAATCGAATAAACTCAATTTTAGTCATACATTTAGGCCAAAATGTATTCGGCCACATGTCTTTAGTAAAAAAAATGTCAATAAGCGTATATTTATTGGTTTGTGCAAAACTTATAGCGTCTGCAAACTAGGGTACATTTTCTGAAATTTACACAGCTTTTAATTTATGACTGCCTATCTCATTTCTTGAGGTGCTAAAATGGCAGGGCAGTACAAACCCCCCACAAATGACCCCATTTTTGAAAGAAGACACCCCAAGGAAATTGCTGAGAGGCATGTTGAGCCCATTGAATATTTTTTTTTTGTCCCAAGTGATTGAATAATGACTAAAAAAAAAACAATTACAAAAAGTTGTCACTAAATGATATATTGCTCACACATGCCATGGTTATATGTGGAATTGCACCCCAAAATACATTTTGCTGCTTCTCCTGAGTACGGGCATACCACATGTGTGGGACTTTTTGGGAGCCTAGCCGCGTACGGGCCCCCGAAAACCAAGCACCGCCTTCAGGATTTCTAAGGGCGCAAATTTTTGATTTCACTCCTCACTACCTATCACAGTTTCGAAGGCCATAAAATGCCAAAATAGCACAAAACCCCCCAAATGACCCCATTTTAGAACGTAGACACCCCAAGGAAATTGCTGAGAGGCATGTTGAGCCCATTGAATATTTTTTTTTGTCCCAAGTGATTTAATAATGACAAAAAAAATAAAAATACAAAAAGTTGTCACTAAATGATATATTGCTCACGCATGCCATGGTTATATGTGGAATTGCACCCCAAAATAAATTTTGCTGCTTCTCCTGAGTACAGGGATACCACATGTGTGGGACTTTTTAGGAGCCTAGCCGCGTACGGGACCCCGAAAACCAAGCACCGCCATAAGGATTTCTAAGGGCACAAATTTTTGATTTCACTCCTCACTACCTATCACGGTTTTGAAGGCCATAAAATGCCAAAATAGCACAAAACCCCCCCAAATTACCCCATTTTGGAAAGTAGACACCCCGAGCTATTTGCTGAGAGGCATGGTGAGTATTTTACAGCTCTCATTTGTTTTTGAAAATGAAGAAAGAAAATAATTTTTTTTTTTTTCAATTTTCAAAACTTTGTGACAAAAAGCGAGATCTGCAAAATACTCACCATACCTCTCAGCAAATAGCTTGGGGTGTCTACTTTCCAAAATGGGGTAATTTGGGGGGGTTTTGTGCCATCTGGGCATTCCATGGCCTCCGAAACTGTGATAGGCAGTGAGGAGTGAAATCAAAAATTTATACCCTTAGAAAGCCTGAAGGCGGTGCTTGGTTTTTGGGGTCCCGTACGCGGCTTCCAAAAAGTCTCACACATGTGGTATCCCCATACTCAGGAGAAGCAACAGAATGTATTTTGGGGTGTAATTCCACATATGCCCATGGCATGTTTGAGCAATATATCATTTAGTGACAACTTTGTGCAAAAAAAAAAAAAAAATTGTATTTTTTCCGCAACTTGTGTCAACATATAAAATATTCCATTGACTCGACATGCCTCTCAGTATATAGCTTGGGGTGTCTGCTTTCCAAAATGGGGTCATTTGGGGGGGTTTTGAACTGTCCTGGAATTTTATACACAACATTAGGAAGCCTACATCCACTCTTCTAACCACTTGAAGACAAAGCCCTTTCTGTCACTTTTTGTTTACATGAAAACATTTTATTTTTTTGCAAGAAAATTATGTTGAACCACCAAACATTATATATTTTTTTAAAGCAAAGACCCTACAGATTAAAATGGTGGGTGTTGCATTTTTTTTTTCCACACAGTATTTGCGCAGCGATTTTTCAAACGCATTTTTTGGGGAAAAAATACACTTTTTTTTATTTTAATGCACTAAAACACACTATATTGCCCAAATGTTTGATGAAATAAAAAAGATGATCTTAGGCCGAGTACATAGATACTAAACACGTCATGCTTTAAAATTTCGCACAAACGCGCAGTGGCGACAAACTACATACATTTTTAAAAGCCTTTAAAAGCCTTTACAGGGTACCACGTTAGATTTACAGAGGAGGTCTACTGCTAAAATGACTGACCTCGATCTGACCTTCGCGGTGATACCTCACATGCATGATGCAATTGCTGTTTACATATGACGCCAGACCGACGCTTGCGTTTGCCATTGCGCAAGAGCAGGGCAGGACAGGGGTGCTTTTTTTTTTTTTTTTTTTTTATTATTAATTTTGCTTTTTTATTTTATTTTTAAACTGTTCTTTCCATATTTTTTTTTTATCATTTTTATTGTTATCTCAGGGAATGTAAATATCCCCTATGATAGCAATAGGTAGTGACAGGTACTCTTTTTAAAAAAAAACTGGGGTCTATTGGACCCTAGATCTTTCCTCTGCCCTCAAAGCATCTGACCACACCAAGATCGGTGTGATAAAATGCTTTCCCAATTTCCCAATGGCGCTTTTTATATACGGGGGGGACATTCCCTCCCACTGCTTGTAAAAGCAGTCCAGAGGCTAATTAGCCGCTAGGATTGCTTTTACATGAATGTCGGCCGCTGGCTGAAAAGAATGATACCAAGATGATACCTAAACCCACAGGCATCAATCTGGTATAACCAAAGTCCAGCAACATACCAGTACGTTGCTGGTCCTTGTTGGACATGTATTGTAATCTTTTTTTTCATGCAGCCTGTTGGCTGAACGAAAAAAAGAGATTGATCGGTGGGTATGCCCACCATTAGAATACCTCCCTTCATTCACCCACTTCTAATGATGGGCATACATGCACCATTTATATATGCCGAAGCATGGGGGCATCCTCCTGCAAAAGTTATGCCGCATACACATGGTCGGACTTTTCCACGGGCATGCCTCAGTCGGAATTTTGACCGTATGTACGCGGCATTAGGAGCAAAATCGCTCCTCCGCCCCTGCTGCCCCCATGCTTCGGCATATATGCTCTTTTTTTTTTAACTGTGGTGGTGAAATCACCTCCTACAGCACTGGAGTCACAGGGATCAGGCCTGTCTCTGCGAACGCTGCAGTTATGTGTGTTGTGTTTTGTAAGTGACACTGATCGATCGATACTGCACTTGGGTGGCCTGGGCTGGACGGAGGGGCAAAACACAGGTGCTAGCAGGTATCTGAGCTGATCCCGCTAACACTGCGTTTTTGGGAACCCTAAATTGCTGGGGACGCTAGTATAGATCTGATCAGATCAGATATTGATCTGTTCAGATACTATACCACTAAGGGAGGTGTATGCTTCACGCGTGGGTGTTAGCGTTACTGGCACTAACCTGACGCTGCCTGGGGCGACACAGACCCTCTCTGACGCTAAAACCTAATTGATATCACCCGCCGGGCGATCAGGGGGTTAAACCTTTATTGGGTTATATACGGCGGGTGCCCTGACACTATAAAAAGCAAACTAACTAACCAGCGTCACCCGTAACACTTATGTGGTGATCACTGGTGAAAGAGTTAACTAGGGGCAATCAGGGGGTTAAACTTTTTATTAGGTAATATATGGGGGTACCTGACGCTATAAAAACCTGCGGCGAACCTAAAAAAAATAACTGGCTACCTATTGGCATCACCGACACTAAGACAGCGATCAGAAAAACGATCACTTAGTGACAGCAGTGCTAGGGGGTGAAAGGGTTACCTGGGGGGGCGATCAAGAGGTTAAACCTTTATTAGGTAATATATGGGGGTACCCGACGCTATAAAAACCTGCGGCGAACCTAAAAAAAATAACTGGCTACGTATCGGCATCACCGACACTAAGACAGCGATCAGAAAAACTATCGCTTAGTGACACGGGTGAAAGGGTTACCTGGGGGGGGGGGCGATCAAGGGGTTAAACCTTTATTAGGTAATATATGGGGGTACCCGACGCTATAAAAACCTGCGGCGAACCTAAAAAAAATAACTGGCTACCTATCGGCATCACCGACACTAAAACAGCGATCAGAAAAACGATCGCTTAGTGACGGCGGTGCTAGGGGGTGAAAGGGTTACCTGGGGGCGATCAAGGGGTTAAACCTTTATTAGGGGGGGTTAGGGGGCTACACTGGACCTAAAACTAACTGCCCTGACACTTTTACAGTCACAAATGTCACTGATTGCAGTGATCAGTAAATAAATGATCACTGCAATCAGTGACACTGTGACTGGGGGCTGGGGGGTGATCTGGGGGGTGATCTGGGGGTGTCTGGGGGGGCCTGGGGGGGCGATCATGTGCCTATGTGTGCTGGTGTTAGTGTAGTGTTTGTGCACTAACTTGTGTGTCTTCTCTCATGCGGCGCTCGGTATATGTGAGTGCCGCATGAGGGATGACATCACTTCCTCCTGCCTGTGTAAACACTACACAGGCAGAGGAAGCTTTTCATTCGCCGGGAGCGATCGCGAGGGGGTGGCCAGAATCGAATGGCGGCCCCTTCATCACGGATCGCTCCCGAAGCGATCCCGGCCGCTCACTGTACCGGAGGGGGGTCCGATTGGACCCCCCACCCATACGAAGGCAGGCACGTACAGGTACGTGATTGTGCCTGTCCGTGCCATTCTGCCGACGTATATTTACAGTGGGCGGTCTTAAGTGGTTAATGGACGTGGCTTTACAGGCATCTCCCTCTTTGTCTACTAGTACAGACCCCTGTGCATCAAACTTGTTTGATATATGGACTGGGATAGACGGTTTGCTCCATTGCTTCAGGAATTCTAGGTAAAAGGTGCCTGAGGTATCCCTGTGTCCTTAAGACCATCTGGATACAAAAAGACAAAAATCCCTATTAAGTTGAGTTAGCTTGTGGCTGTTATGTAGGACCATTTCCTCACTCTCCTTACTTTCTGAATGATCGCTCAAACTTTGAGATGGCAGGGACACAGTCCCTTTTGCGGTGTTGAATAAGCGCCTAAACTGGAAAAAAGATGACTTGTTTGATGATTTAGCATCCAACCGTATCTTGATAGTGTAGGCCACAGCATCCACCTGTGTTCCTCTAGCTGGGCTGGATCTTTTGATAAAAGGAGGATATCGTCTGGTTAGTGATAAGAACTGAGACCCAGTTCTCATAAAGAAGCTTGGATAGTGATCCGTGCCCTCGTGAGGGCTCTGAGGGAAGTGCAGGGTCTGAAGGGGAGACTCTAGAATCGTAGATTGGCCTGGTCGACCGAAAATCTCAGATATTTCTGTAACAGTTGTAGTATGGGTGCGTGCAAGTAAGCTGTCATGGATATGCAGTAATGTTTGTCTGTCAGCTTACCTTCCTCCCCATGTGTTCACCTTAGAGGCCAGACTCTCCTCACCTGGCTGCTTTTATAATCTCTCCTCCCAGCCTGGCTCCACCCCAGGCCCTATCACAGAACTCTATATTAACCTGTGCACTGCAAGTCTGCCTTGCTGATCAACGTGTTTGTTTAAGCATTGTTTGTTTGGGTTCCTGCCTGCCGTGTGCTACGTCTGTCTCTGTGTTTCGATATTGGCTTGTTACCAATTATCCTTGTCTGCTTGTTGCCCTGACCTTGGCTTTTCCCCTCACTATTCTTGTATCCTGTGCTGCTGTTTCCCCTCTATCCTCCTTACCCTACGGAGCGTGAGCTAGGGGACTCAGGGGGCTGCGACCTGGACCCAGCTGAAGCGTAACATCCTCACCACTAGAGGCTCTGGTGAAAACCTGCTGGATCTTAGACTCCGCGCCCTGGGGAATCTTGGGCTCTAGCTCCCTGTGGATCCTTGTTGTGCTTCACTGGTACTGCTTTCCACAACCACCCAGTGTCCCATCCGCAGCAGTCAGCAATAGGGTTCACTACCTTGTGGTGCACTCCTGACCCCCAACGGTGTGCATCTGTCATCTGGCCACAGGTGACCTGACAGTTTGATCAGCCATGGACCCGGCTGACGTGTCGCTTCCCGTAGATGATCCATTGCAGGGCATAGTCCGCAGACTTGATACCCAGGAATCTAATCAGACCCAGGTCATGCGATTCCTTCAGGATTTGGCCTCCCGTTTTGAACAGGTTCAGGCCTCCTTAGGACCCCCGGTTAAACAACCTCAACCACTATGAGTGGCTGCACCTATTCCGGTCGCAGTCGCAGCCACATATTCACAACAACTGCCAGCTCTGTCCCGTTTCTCTGGGGACTCCAAGGCCTGCAGGGGGTTCTTTAGCCAATGCACGATTCATTTTGAGCTCCAGCCCCAAAACTTCCTGTCTGATCGGGCTAAGGTAGCCTATATCATTTCCCTCCTCTCTGGTGAACCTTTAGCCTGGGCAGCCCCTCTGTGGGAACTGAATGATCCAGTGGTTTCTAGCCTGTCTGACTTCTTGAAACTTTTTCGGAATATCTTTGAAGAACCGGCTCGTGTCTCTTCAGCGGCCAGCGCCCTTTTATGTCTCCGCCAAGAGTCTGCTTCTGTGGGACAGTATGCTCTTCATTTCCGCATTCTGATGGCTGAGTTGAGCTGGAACAATGAGGCCTTAGTCGCAACCTTTTTGCATGGCCTTTCTGATAAAGTGAAGGATGAATTAGCAGGAAGAACCATTCCCACTGATTTGGACGTAGTTATCACCTTGTGTAACCAGATCGATATTCGCTTTCAGGAAAGGACCCTAGAAAAGCGACGCCAGCACTCCTTGGTCCTTAGTCAGCCTGAGCTCCCCTCTCTTTGACCCGTGGAGCATCTCCTGCCAGCTGAGGAACCCATGCAGCTGGGTCGGACCAGGCTATCCCCAGTGGAACGTGCTAGGTGCAGAACTCTAGGCCTGTGTCTCTACTGTGGGGGCAAAGGTCATTTTCGTGACACTTGCTCTCTTTGTCCGGAAAAACGTTCGGGTCCCATACATCTGGAAAGTGGAGTATTGGACCCAGAAATTTCACCCTCACCTTCTCGTCTTCTTCTTTCTGTGTTCCTTCATGTTGCTGCTTCTTCTCATTCGGTCGCAGCATATCTGGATTCCGCAGCCGCTGGCAATTTCATGGACTGGGAAATTGCATCTTCTATGAGATTTACCCTTTTGCCACTCACCACGCCCTTGGTAGTCTTGGCGATTGATGGCACTGTTCTCCCAGGGGGTCCTATCCGCTTCCAGACCCTCCCTGTTAAGATGTCGGTAGGGACACTCCACCAGGAGTGGATATCCTTCCTTATCTTACCTAAGGCCTCAACTCCTATCATTTTGGGTCTCCCATGGTTACGGCTCCATTCTCCACACGTTGACAGAACTACTGGACAGATCCTGGCTTGGGGTTCCTCCTGTTCCTCGTCCTGCCTACCCAAGGTTGCCCCCTGTGAACCTGAGCCGATCATTCACTCCAGTTTGCATAACCATTTACATTTGTCTGTCCCTAATCACCCTTGGATGCACAGCCAGGCTAGCTTGTCTACAAGTTCTGCAGTCGCTACGCCTTGCGATGCGATTCAGGTAGTCGATACACCTGACTGCTATTCACTCGGCCTCTGTACTAGTTATGCCAGTCCAGCCCATGCCCAGTGAGCCTCCTACTTTTTCTTATTCAGGACATTCTGCTTGTCTTTCAGCTATTCAGCTTGACTCCTGTGACATGTCACCTTCTAACCAAGCTGACTTCAGGGTTCCACTGACATCTGCCCAGTCTGATGGTCCTGTGCTAGATGCCCAGTTCATCTTTAAGGCTCTGGGGGACCCTCCTCAGATTCCTGTTGATCCTCTCATGCCCTTGCTTATTCCTAGAGAGCCTTTGGTCCTCAATAAATCTTCTCGTCATCTCCCTACCTCGGTTCCGGTCTCTGAGGATAATCTAAAGTACGAGGTTAGACAAGTTCTGGATTCTCAGCTCTGCAGAGGTATTCTTCAGTACCTTGTGCATTGGAGAGGTTTTGGTCCTGAGGAGGCGTCTTGGATCGCTGCATCTGAGGTCGTGCACTTTGTCTGTTGAGGAGGTTTCATCTGAGATTTCCCTTTAAGCCTGGCCCCAGGCAGGGGAGGGGGAAGGCCCAAAAGAGGGAGGGTACTGTCATGGATATGCAGTAATGTTTGTCTGTCAGCTTACCTTCCTCCTCTTGTGTTCACCTGAGAGGCCAGACTCTCGTCACCTGGCTGCTTTTATAATCTCTCCTCCCAGCCTGGCTCCACCCCAGGCCCTATCACAGAAATCTATATTAACCTGTGCACTGCAAGTCTGCCTTGCTGATCAACGTGTTTGTTTAAGCATTGTGTGTTTGGGTTCCTGCCTGTCGTGTGCTACGTCTGTCTCTGTGTTTCGATATTGGCTTGTTCCCGATTATCCTTGTCTGCTTGTTGCCCTGACCTTGGCTTTTCCCCTCACTATTCTTGTATCCTGTGCTGCTGCTTCCCCTCTATCCTCCTTACCCTACGGAGCGTGAGCTAGGGGACTCTGGGGGCCGCGACCTGGACCCAGCTGCAGCGTAACATCCTCACCACTAGAGGCTCTGGTGAAAACCTGCTGGATCTTAGACTCCACACCCTGGGGAATCTTGGGCTCTAGCTCCCTGTGGATCCCTGTTGTGCTCCACTGGTCCCGCTTTCCACAACCTCCCAGCGTCCCATCCGCAGCAGTCAGCCATAGGGTTCACTACCTTGTGGTGCACTCCTGACCCCCAACGGTGTGCATCTGTCAACTGGCCAGAGGTGACCTGACATAAGCATCCCTGAATCCCCAGGTACATCTAATTCTGCAGTTCTGGGGAATCAATTCCGACTTTCCTTCTGTGACGCGGAAAATGGCTTTCTGTAACCTTTCTGCAAAAGAGTGATTTACCATAAAAAAGGGTATTTTATACTAATTTTGTTTTAACACAGCGTCAGCTGCCGTAGTTCTGACCACAATACCCATATGGCTATCACAAGTAGTGACATTGATCTTGCAAAGTAGCAAATTGTATGCATCGCCATCTCACCAGTGAAGTCTGCTGAGACATAATTCGTCCAAAGCCTTGACTATATTTTCCCTAGGAACATTTTGATGAATCACAGGGCTTTGCATACAGATAAGGCAATTGCTGACTTCCAGGCGTTTAGCCATTTGGTAAGCTCCTTTAAGTTGGGGTCTATTCATCTGTCTAAAGGGTCATCAATTGAGGCTGAATTATGGTAAGATGAAATTCTTTGTTATACGAACCACGTCTACCTCCGGCGGACTTTTTTCTATTCGTCTTCAACAATGTCTCTGATATCCTCCATCAGAGTAAGCCATAAGCACGCGCAGCCTGTTGCATTAGGGTGTGCACCCCAAAGCTCAAACACACATGTGAGTGCAGTGTTCAGATGTACGCTGCATATAGAGTGCTGCATTCTGGTGTATGCTGCATATAAAGTACAGAGTTTAGATGTGTGCTGCGAGAGTGCAGAGTTCAGGTGTGCGCTGTGCATAGAGAGCAAAGTTCCTATAGAGTGCAGAGTTCAGGTGTGCGCTGTGCATAGAGAGCAAAGTTCCTATAGAGTGCAGAGTTCAGGTGTGCGCTGCCTATAGAATGCAGAGTTCAGGTAAGAGGGGAAGGAGGGGGGAGACAGATGGGGGAAAAGGGGAAGATGAGGGAGAAAAGGGGTGAGACAGATGGGGAGAAGGAAGGGGAGAGACAGATGGGGGAAAGGGGAGAGACAGATGGGGGAAAGGGGAGAGACAGATGGGGGAAAGGGGAGAGACAGATGGGGGAAAGGGGAGAGACAGATGGGGGAAAGGGGAGAGACAGATGGGGGAAAGGGGAGAGACAGATGGGGGAAAGGGGAGAGACAGATGGGGGAAAGGGGAGAGACAGATGGGGGAAAGGGGAGAGACAGATGGGGGAAAGGGGAGAGACAGATGGGGGAAAGGGGAGAGACAGATGGGGAGAAGGAGGGGGGAGACAGATGGGGAGAAGGAGGGGGGAGACAGATGGGGAGAAGGAGGGGGGAGACAGATGGGGGGAAGGGGGAGACAGATGGGGAGAAGGGGAGGAGGGGGGAGAGGAGAGGGGGAACATATGGGGGATTAGTAGTGGGGGAGACAGATGTGGAGAAGGGGGGGGACAGATAGGGGTAGAGAGGGGGAACAGGTGGGGGAGGAGAGGGGGAACAGGTGGGGTAGACAGATGTGGAGAGGGAGAGACAGATTTGGAGAAGGGGGGGGGACAGATAGGGGAGGAGGGGGAGAAGGGGAGGAGGGGGAGACATATGGGGGGACAGATGTGGAGAAGGGGGGAGGAAGGGGGAGAAGGGGAGGAGGAGGAGACAGATGGGGGATTAGTGGTGGAGACAGATGTGGAGAAGAGGGGACAGATAGGGGAGGAGAGGGGGAGACAGATGGGGAACAAGTGGGGGAGACAGATGTGGAGAGGGGGAGACAGATGGGGAGTAGGGGAGGAGTGGGAGACAGATGGGGAGAAGGGGAGACAGATTTGGAGAAGGGGGGGACAGATAGGGGAGGAGGGGGAGACAGATGGGGGATTAGTGTGGGAGACAGATGTGGAGAAGGGGGGACAGATAGGGGGGAAGATAGGGGGGAACAGGAGGGGGAGACAGATGGGGAGAGACAGATGTGGAGAAGTGGAGACAGATTTGGAGAAGGGGGGGACAGATAGGGGAGGAGGGGGAGACAGATGGGGGATTAGTGGAGGAGACAGAGGTGGAGAAGGGGGGGGCAGATAGGGAAGGAGAGGGGGAACAGGTGGGGGAGACAGATGTGGAGAGGGGGGAGACAGATGTGAAGAAGGGGGAGACAGATGGGGGAGAAGGGGGAAAGATAGGGGATTAGTGGGGGAGACAGATGTGGAGAAGGGGGGGGAGACAGATGGGGGAGAAGGGGGGAGACATAAGGGGAGGAGAGGAGGAACAGATGGGGGATTAGTGGAGTAGAAATGTGTGGAGAAGGGGGGGACAGATAGGGGAGGAAGGGGGAGACAGATGGGGAGGAGGAGGAGAAGGGGAGGAGGGGGAACAGATGGGGGATTAGTGGGGGAGACATGTGTGGAGAAGGGGGGACAGATAGGGGAGGAAGGGGGAGACAGATGGGGAGGAGGGGGGGACAGATGGGGGCGATGTGCAGAGTTCAGTGAAATACTCACTCATCATAGGCTGGTCTCTGCAGGCTCAGGCATCATTTATGGCATGCAGCCACGATCTAGCTGAAGCTGCTGTAGTTCCAATCTCCCGCCCACACGTCCCTTTCTCAGGCACACAGCACTGGCTGCACACACGGGATTGCGATGTGGGCGGGGAAGACAAAGAAATAGGAGCAGGAGGAGGCGGAGCAGACTGAACCCCCTCTTCTCTTCCGTTCATGGAGTGGAGAGGTGGCGGAAGGGGGAGTGTTCTGACTGAAAACTGATATTGACGATGTGCAACCCTGCCTGGGAACAGCATCCACAAGAGAGGGGATATGCCTGGGGGGCGCAACTGAAATCTGGGGGTTCCTAGCCCACCTCAAGACCCCCTAGATCCGGCCATGTTCTATAGGAGAGTTCAGGCTGCAGGGAGGACACAGACTTTACTAGCGTGGCTGTGCACAACCCCAGTCCAATCCTCTGCTATCACTGGCATGGGACAGGGAACGTGGAGGGTTTAGTGCAGGCAGATGCCGCTGGGAGAGGAGTGCTTCTGTGTTTACAGATGACAGGAGAATGCGGCAAGCGCAGGGCAGTACCTGAGTTAGTTCCGGCTGAAAAAAAAGCCTGATGCCACCAAACAGAGCGATATGCGTGCGTGGGGATTAGGGTGTGCCTAGGCACACCCGGCACACCCCGTGGGCACGCCTATGGAGTAAGCCTATGTTACCTGAAAGTCGCATGATTTTTCCACGATTTTGCTGTGACTTGAAACAATGCCTGTGTATTCTTGAGGTCTATGGACCTCAAGTCGCATCAAAGTGGGACCAAAGCAGTGCAGGGACTACTCTGAAGTCGCTGCAAATTAAAATAGCACAAATAAACGGGACTCATTTGAAATCGTGGGGTAGGACTTGTCATGCGACTTTGCAGTCCCAAGTCGCATGACAAGTCACACTAGTGGAAACTAAGCCAAAAGAAGGAAACCTGCTTATTTAGAAATGGGAAGTACATCTTTTGACTGCTCAGATAGGGCTGAACTAGAAAAAAGTTGAAGTCCGAGGGCCAAGCTCTTCTGAGGTATCCTCAGATGGCCCCCCATCATCCAGATGTCTAGGAGGAATACTTGCTGTGTGGTAAGAGGATTCTCTTGAGGATGGGCCAGGAAGAGTTAACTTCTCTGGAGGAGATTTAGCTAATTGCTACAATGGAACTGCTGTTGCTCATTCCGCTATGTATCCCCTGCCTAGCTTCGAGTAGGACAGCTTACCTGTTAACCCTCTGACTCTCTGTCTGCTGCATAGACTCTAAAACAGCTTTTGCAGACCAATTGGCTTGTAATGGGATGACCCCGCATGCTCTGCATTTAGGGATTTGAGAGTTGGTGATTGTGAACAACTATGTCTTTTCACAGGTGAACCCTCGCCGCTTGCATGGTATCTTGATCTGGTTTGGGCCTTCATAGGTTTGTTTATGTTGCCTTGATGTCCGCTTGGACTTCTGGCGTACAAGGCTAAAATACATAAATGTACCAGCATAAGTGCTCTCTTTTTTTTTTTTTTTACTCACCTGGACGACGGTCCCTACCTTAAATGTTGGAGAGGTTCTTGTTTGGGTGGCATACTGCTTATCTTAGACAACAGACAGAAAAAGCAGCTAGAGAAAGATAAAGGAGTTAGTGACTGGTAATTCAGCTGGAGCAAGGAAACGGTATTCCTGAGTAAAGAAAAAGAAAGAAATAACATTTACCGTTGGCAAAAAACAGGGTCCCCTCAAGGGGCTCCCCGCATAGGCAACCTCCTCAGATGACAACAGGCTGCCATGCTGAAAGCCCCCAGTAATAAACAATGGACAAACAAGGGCAAAAAATGTAAAAGTTGCCCCTATTCAAGATGGCCACCACGACCTCAGGCCAGACCGCGCATGTGCCCGACTCTGCCTTTCCCACCAAGCCAGCTCCCGACATCCACGCATAGCGGGCAGGAAGACGCTGAGGAACTCAGAAAAGCCGGTGCGAGGTGCGCGCCGCCCACTATAGTAACCAGGAATTAAGATACAATATCACAAGGAGGGGAAGGTGGTGGGGGAGGAAGAAAGCGAAAACAGAGAGAGGAAAAAAAAGAAAGGAAAGTGAAAGAGAATAGATGACAGGAGGGAGAAATGGAAGGATAATGGCTAAGTGAAAAATAGATATAGCTGCTTTCTCTGCTGCAGCCTTGAGCAAATGCCAGCATATAAATACAAATAGGAGCTCTTAGTTAAGAGACAACTGCTGTCCCAAAAGGCCCACAGGCATTTAGCTGCCCAAGAATAGGGACTGCACCTGGGAGAGGCTTGAACCCAGCTGGAAGCTGCCGACTGCTGAGGTAAGGGACGTTCAACCACCATTCACTGACCATGAGGTATGAGGAAAAAAAGGAGAATGCTGGAACTGCACTAATCCTTTGCTTTTATAATATTCACTGGAGGAACCAAGGCGGAGCTTGTCACAGGTATGCTGCCATGGAGGCACCAGGAAAGGAATCTACCTAATTCCCGAATATCATCCACCCATGCCGCACACACCTACTAAAAAATTGCAACTAACAATGATAGCTATACATTCATAAAAACCACTAGTTAAAACTAGTTTAAAATGACATAGATATCTAATATAACATATCCCCCAATACAAACATGGTTTCCTAGATTGAGTATACCATGTGTGGACAAAAAACACATTGGCTCCCTCTAGTGGAGGAATTAAAATACCATAAATTGGATTTGGAAGTAGAAATGGTGATTACCGTATTTATCGGCGTATAACACGCACTTTTTTCCCCTGAAAATCAGTTATACGCCGATACCCACATCCCTGAGCTGTCTCCGCTGACTGAGCGGAGCGAGATACACATAGCTGAATGTACTCGGCTATAATCAGCTTTTCTCGGCTCTGCTCACAGTCACGCCCAGTGTTATGTCCATCATAGGGCGGGACTCGGCGTGACTGTGAGCGGAGCCGAGAAAAGCCGAGTATAGCCGAGTACACTCGGCTATGTGTATCTCGGCGGCGGCTCCGCCCAGTCCCTGCGTCCCCTGCGTTCGCACAGTCTCGGCGCCAATTTTTAAATGATGCACGGCGACACTGGGGGCAAGGCTGCACGGCGACTCTGGGGCAAGGCTGCACGGCGACTCTGGGGCAAGGCTGCACGGCGACTCTGGGGCAAGGCTGCAATGGACACTGACAAGGCTGCACTGTGACAAGGCTGCAATGGACACTGACAAGGCTGCACTGTGACAAGGCTGCAATGGACACTGACAAGGCTGCACTGTGACAAGGCTGCAATGGACACTGACAAGGCTGCATTTAAATGTAAGTTATTTTTCCTTAAACTTCCCTGCTAAAAGTTTTTTTCCCTAAAATTTCCTCCTAAACTTGGGGTGCGTGTTATACGCCGATAAATACGGTATATTACGGTACAATGGCAAAAAAAGTTTTTTTTTTAAATGTATATAAAAAAAAGAAAAATAGTTAAATTACGAAAAGGGAGGGAATAAAGGTGGGATCTGACCCAATTTAACCACATAGGGTAATGCCGCATGTGACAAACCAAAAAGGAGGAAATTAAAGATGAGATTTGTCGAACATGGTAGGCCCATTACATAATGGCAAACATATGACATATCCACAATGCCCCCCCCCCCCCCCCCCATTTCCCTTAAGGCCCTAATTTGGCGGTCCTTAAAAACTTTGGTACTTTAATGCTAAATACCGTTGTTATGGCAACAGCTAGCTGCCATAACCCCGGTATTTTTAAAAACGGCCGGTGGTCCTCTTTCAGATAAAAGTGGTCTCAGTGGCGGATTCACCGTGAGATAGCTTTTATCAGGGGAGGGAGAGGGCCCCCCCTCCCTCTGCTCTACGGTCATCGCTTACCAGAACCGTCGGTAGCGGCAGAGACGATCGCGTCTGCTCCCCTCACAGCCTGGAAAGATGTCCCCCACTTGGATCCATAGCATTGGAGGGAGGATGCTCTTAAGGGGAAAAAAAGTTTTTGTAAATAAAATGGCATTTTTTTTTTATTGCATTTTAGTGTAAATATGAGATCTGAGAAATTTTTGACCCCAGATCCCACATTTACAGTAAGAGGTCCTGTCATGTTTTTTTTTTCTATTACAATGTTTAAATTCCTTGTACACCCCATTTTTTTTTTTTTAAAAGGACAGTGTAAAAATAAAAAGTATAATAAATAAGAAAAAAAAAAAAAATTTAAAGCGCCCCGTCCCACCGAACAGAAGTGAACACAAACGTAGGTCGTGCACACATATGAAAACGGTGTTCAAACCACACATGTGAGGTATCGACGCGATCGTTAGAGCAAGATCGATAATTCTAGCACTAGATCTCCTCTGCTCATTCCACGAGCGAGTGCAATTTTGAAGCGTGACATGTTAGGTATCAATTTACTCGGTGTAACATTATCTTTCACAATATAGAAAAAAATTGGGCTAACTTTACTGTCGTCTTATTTTTTAATTCAAAAAAGTGTATTTTTTCCCAAAAAAATTGCACCTGTAAGACCGCTGCGCAAGTACGATGTGACATAAAGTATTGCAACAGCCGCCATTTTATTCTCTAGGGTGTTCGAAGAAGAAAAAATGTTCTAGCAAAAAAAAAAATTATTTGAACTCAAATAGAGGCTTGGGGGGTTACAAGTGCAAACTACAAGTGCAAAGTGCACTTTACATTCCACTGAAAGTGCACTTGGAAGTGCAGTCGCTGTAAATCTGAGGGGTAGATCTGAATAGGGGGGAAGCTCTGCTGATTTTATCATCCAATCATGTGCAAGCTAAAATGCTGTTTTTTATTTTCCTTGCATGTCCCCCTCAGATCTACAGCAACTGCACTTTCAAGTGCACTTTCATTGCAATTTCAAGTGCAGTTTGCACTTGTAGTGTAAAGTGGATTTGTCTTTTGTAAATAACCTCCTATGTCCTTAAGTGGTTAATAATCTGTTTTATTACAGATTATTAAACAAGTGAGGGCCTTATGGGAAATCTTGGGACCTTGTAGATATGTCTTATGTTTGCCATTATGTAATGGACCTACCATGTATGACAAATCTCATCTTGAATTTCCTCCTTTCGGTTTGTCACATGCAGCATTTCCCTATGTGGTTAAATAGGGTCAGGGCCCAGCTCTATTCCCTTCCTTTTCATAAATAACTATTTTTATTTTTTTATTATACATTTTTTCCCAAAAACTTTTTTTTGTCATTGTACCATTACCATTTCTTCTTCGAAATCCAATTTATGGTATTTTAATTTCTCCACTAGGATGCCCTAGTGTTCCCTTGGGATCAGTTCAAGCTGATATATGCATTCCCACCGCCACAATTGTTACCGCGATTAATCCGCAGAATCAGGGTAGAAAAGAAACCAGTGATTCTGGTGGCTCCAGCATGGCCCCGAAGGGCATGGTACGCGGAGATTGTAAAAATGTCAGTGAGGAGTCCTTGGACCCTCCCACATCGTCCGGACCTGCTGTCGCAAGGACCGATATACCACCCTTCCTTACCAGCCCTAGGTTTGACGGCCTGGCTATTGAAGCCCACATTCTGAAAAAGAGAGGGCTCTCTAATCCTGTGGTATCTACCATGATCAATGCCAGGAAGCCGGTATCCAGGCAGATCTATTATAGGATCTGGAAGGCGTACATTACATGGTGTGAGGCCAAGAAATGGCATCCACGTAAGTACGTAATAGGTAGGATTTTGGACTTCCTACAGTGGGCTGTAGATAGGAAGCTGGCCTTGAGTACTATCAAGGGTCAGATTTCGGCCTTGTCAATATTTTTTCAAAGGCCCTTGGCTTCGCATTCACTAGTCAAAGCTTTCATACAAGGAGTGATGCGTATTAGCCCTCCGGTTAGTATTCCCATATGTCCATGGGACTTAAACCTGGTTCTGTCGGTTCTACAGAAACAACCGTTTGAACCATTGCAACACATTTCCTTGGTTCTTCTCACCAGGAAATTGATTTTCTTAGTAGCCATTTGTTCGGCTAAAAGAGTATCTGAATTAGCCGCCTTGTCCTGTAAGGAGCCATATCTGGTTGTCCATAAGGACAGAGTAGTATTACGTCCTCATCCAGCCTTTCTTCCTAAGGAGGTATCGAGGTTTCATTTGAACCAAGATGTGGTTCTTCCTTCTTTTTTCCCCAAACCTAGCTCGGTAGAGGAAAAGTTATTGCATTCTTTGGATGTAGTAAGAGCAGTTAAAGCTTATCTAAAAGCCACTGCTCAGATTCGCAGAACGGATACTTTGTTTATTCTGCCGGAAGGCCCCAGAAAGGGTCAGGCAGCATCAAAATCTACTTTAGCCAAGTGGATTCGACAGGTCATAATACAAGCCTATGGCTTGAGAAAGAGACCGCCTCCATTCAAAGTTAGGGCGCACTCCACGAGAGCAGTTGGAACTTCATGGGCAGTGCATCACCAGGCCTCCCTGGCTCAAGTCTGTAAGGCCGCAACATGGTCTTCAGTACACACGTTTACTAGATTCTACCAGGTAGACGTTAGAAGTCAGGAGGATGTCGCCTTTGGGCGCAGTGTGTTGCAGGCCGCAAAAGATCCTCATGCCTGATGGCGCCCAGCTTATGTATAGTGTATCCCTCCCCTCATTTGGCATTGCTTTGGGACGTCCCATTAGTAATGACTAAGTCGCTCTGTGTCCCGTGATGTACGAAAAAGAAAAAGGGATTTTTATAACAGCTTACCTGTAAAATCCTTTTCTTGGAGTACATCACGGGACACAGAGCTCCCACCCCTCTTTTTGGGACACTTATTGCTTTGCTACAAAACTGAGGTGCTCCCGGATGGGAGGGGCTTATATAGGGGAGGGTACTTCCGGTTTGGAAGTTGCCAGTGCCAGCACCTGAAGGTAAACTATATAACCCATTAGTAATGACTAAGTCGCTCTGTGTCCCGTGATGTACTCCAAGAAAAGGATTTTACAGGTAAGCTGTTATAAAAATCCCTTTTTTGCACGTCATTGTGATATAATTGATTGCACCTGCACATTATTCCGTCAGCACCTTAATATTTTCAGCACTTTATGTTTTAGCACTTTAAACAATATTGGATTGTTTGGTATCACTTATAATTGTGTGGAGATTGCACCATTAGCGCGAAATCCCCCCCCCCCCTCATTTATTTATTATTTGTTATGTGTAGAGTGAACACAGATAGGTTTTGCAGCTATTGTATATTCACCTAAATTCATTCTTTTTACTCTTGAGTAGCGCGAAAGACACACATTTTACAATTTGATGGGCACTGGTGAAGCGGCATTGATGGGCGCTGGTGAGGCTGTATTTAATGGGCAGGGCTGAGACTGTATTTGAAGGGCAGAGGAGAGCTTGCATTTCATGTGCACTGGTGAGATGGCATTTGATGGGCATCCCTTACAGTCACACACAGACACCGAAACACACAATGCATCCCTTACACACACAAAAACCTCTGGTCTCGTCTGGTCCCCTCCATCAATAACTCCCCCCCCAGTTCCCTCCCTTCATTAACTCCCTCCCATACTGTTTCCTCATGAAAGCGTTTAAACTGGTTAAAAAATAATGTTCTTTAGCAACGAACATACCTTTTGCATTAGTAATTATGCTACCAAAATCAGTTTTTGCTGTAAATTGCATCCAGCATTGCTCCTTTTACTTCTTGCCAGAGGCTGCCATTTTGTTGAAGCCCATAACCCCTGAGCAGAAGTAAATCATAAAGTGGAACTAAACCCATTGATTTAATGGTTAAAAAAAAAATGGAATGTTGGGATTGCTAAATGTCACATTTGCTTAATTCCTCAACCAAACTGTCAAAGCATCATATGGCTGGTGTCATAACTGATCACATGTGCAGCACCATGGCAGTTGCAGATTGAACAGAAGCAGCTTCCTTGGCTGTAAAATATAGGAGGGTTTAATTCTGCCTCAAGGCTGTCAGTAGGCCTCTACAAACACAGCAGTGCGTAAAGATGCCTAAAATTTTGAGCAACTGAGCATGTGCAGAGCGGGAGAGACAGTATATTACTGGATTGTACACAGTATAGACACATATTTTTAATGTTTTACATAGCTATACCTGCAAAAGGGGCCAGCCCGAAGTGATCGAGCAGATCTTCATTTTCTGACTAAAGTTCCACTTTACCATCCACCCTCCAATATGGTTCCCTCAATCTGGATACATTTTATACAGTTGATACATGTGCAATGCTGCTATGTTATATTTTTAAAGTGAGAAAATGTTTACACATAAAATCTACTATTTTATGGTTTATCGTTTTGAATTATTTTATCCAAAAGCTGATTTGGGGGCAAAATTGTAACATTTCCACAATTAGCTGGTCTAGCAATGTGTTGCATGCAAAATAGTAGCGGTCATTAAAAAGGGGCATGGCAAAGGGGGTGGGGTCAGGGGTGGAGCCAAGGGGGGCGGCAAAATTAGGTTTTGCCTAGGGTGTCAAAAATCCTTGCACCGGCCCTGGCGACAGGCTGAAAATTTTAAAATGTTGAATTTAGATCCAGTGTTACAGGAAAATAAGAAAAAACTAAAGATGTGGGAAATGCTTCCCCTGTCCCTATTAGGACGTATAAATCTGATAAAAATGAAGATCCTCCCTCAGCTGCTATATTTATTCAGAAACTCACCACAATGGCTACCAAAAAGTTTCTTTACACAGCTACATATTATGCTATCTTCATTCATATGGCAAAATAAATTGGCCAGAATAAAATTAACTACACTTATGCGCCCGCTGTCACAGGGGGAGTTGGCTTTTCCTGATCTACAAACGTATTTTCTAGCAGCACAGCTGGTAATAGTAGGTAGGTGGCTGAGTCCTGACAGATATGACTCCGCTACAATGGTGGAGACTGCAGTGGTCCAGTCTCTGGAGGCGCTGCAGGCCCTACCATTTCGCGGATTAAAAATAGTCTAAATTTAACTCCATCAATGATAACGACATTAAAAGCATGGAAGGCTGGCATGATAAGAGAGGGCAACACAAAAATAGATGTGTCTCCAAATACTCCACTATGGAGAAACCCTGAGCTTAGACATCTAGCTTCTATTCCGGACCCAAGAGTATGGACAAAATTTGAAGTAAAAAAAATATCACAAGTAATACACAAGGAAAAAATGTTATCATTTGCAGATATGAGAAAAAAACTGGAATATCCCCGAGAGCTACCTCTTTAGATATATCCAACTAGCACATGCGTTGTCAGCCCAGTTCCCACAGGACGTTCCCCAGTTAATAGAAACAGGTTTAGAAAAACTGATGAGAAAGAGAAGAGAAAGGGGTTCGATTTCAATCCTATATAACCATCTATTAAAGACAGAATTATCAGATATGAATAAATTGTGTGAATGTTGGGTAAGAGATATTCCAAGACTATCAGCAGAAAACTGGGGAAAGATATACAAATTTCCATTCCAAATTTTAGTCTCATGCCGCGTACACACGATCGTGATTCACGGCGGTGAAAACACCGCCGTGAATCACGGCATGAAAAAAAATGAAAAACGAAGGAACGGCATGTTCCCCCACACACGACCGTTTTTCCCGTCATTTTTTTTTTTTTTGACGAGAAAAACGACCGTCTGTGGGCTCCGCGGCAGTGTCTCCCTATGGGAAAACTGCCGCGGAAAAAAATGATGGAAAAAACGATGAGAAAATTTAGAACATGTTCTAATTTTTCTCGTCGTTTTTCCTGCCGTTTTTCTCAACGAGAAAAACGGCATAAAGCCCACAGACGATCGTTTTTCTCGGCGAAAAAAAAAAATGTCATTTTTCCCGACGGGAAAAATGTCATTTTTCCCGACGGGAAAAATGATCGTGTGTACGCGGCATCACAAACTAATTCAATTTAAGATAACACATAGAAGTTATTTTACACCGTACAAACTATCTAAAATATCACCATCTAACCCCCAAAATTGCTGGAGATGTGCAGGCACCCCAGGAAACTTTATGCATATTTTCTGGACTTGTCCAAAGATTAGGATATTCTGGAGGGAGGTCCTGAGAATAATTGACAAAGCGACGTCAGTTCAGCTGGACCCAGAGGCAGAGATCTGCCTACTGGGACTAGTTGAGGAAAATATGCTCCCTATAGAAAGAAGAACACAGGTGGGCCTGTTGCTCTTCTATGCAAGAAAGGCAATAGTGCTAAACTGGAAGAAGGTTAAAGCGCCCCCATTAGCACAATGGAAAAACTTAGTAAATAGCAACCTGATATTATATAAGGAGACATATTATAATAGAGGAAAGGAAGAAAAATATGGGGAAATCTGGGCAAACTGGATAGAGAATGCTATGACAGCTTTAGGGGAGGGAGGTGCGGAAATGGGATAGAAATACACCTGTGGAAGAAAGGGTTTATGTGAATGTGAGGAAATGGGTTGATGTTTTTTTTGGTTTGGAGTAACCGGATGATTGTAAGATATGAAAACACACAATGTAAAATGTATAAAATTAATGTGAGAAGATAGGATGAATAAGATGTAAAATGTATGATGTAACATGAGAAGAAAGAAAAAAAATTAATAAAGAGATTTGAAAAAAAAAGTATTCATACCCCTTGAAATTTTCCACATTTTGTCATGTTACAACCAAAAACATAAATGTATTTTATTGGGATTTTATGTGTTAGACCAAAAGACACAAAATGGCACATAATTGTGAAGTGGAAGGGAAATGATAAATGGTTTTCATTCTTTTTTTCCAAATAAATATGTGAAAAGTGTGGCGTGCATTTGTGTTCAGCCCCCTTTACTCTGATACCGCTAACTAAAATCTAGTAGAACCAATTGCCTTCAAAAGTCACCCAATTAGTAAATAGAGTCCATCTGTGTGTAATTTAATTTCTGCATTAATACAGCTGTTCTGTAAAAGCCCTCAGAGGTTTGTTAGAGAACTTTAATGAACAAACAGCATCATGAAGGCCAAGGAAAACACCAGTCAGGTCAGGGATAAAGTTATGGAGACATTTAAAGCAGGGTTAGGTTATACAAAAATATCCCAAGCTTTGAATATCTCATGGAGCACTGTTCAATCCATCATCCGAAAATGGAAAGAGTATGGCATAACTGCAAACCTATCAAGGCATGGCCGTCCACCTAAACAGGTAGGCCGGGCAAGGAGAGCATTAATCAGAGAAGCAGCCAAGAGGCCTCTGGAAACTCTGGAGGAGATGCAAGGATCCACATC
This sequence comes from Rana muscosa, assembly GCA_029206835.1. NCBI lineage: Eukaryota > Metazoa > Chordata > Amphibia > Anura > Ranidae > Rana > Rana muscosa. The sequence goes on along the minus strand of CM055119.1, from coordinate 5,674,823 downwards.
TCAGATGGGAGAATCTGTCCACAGGACAACTATAGTCATGCACTGCACAAATATGGCCTTTATGGAAGAGTGTCAAGATTAAAGCCTTTGTTGAAAGAAAGCCATAAGAAGTCCCGTTTGCAATTTGCGAGAAGCCATGTGGAAACATGTGGAAGAAGGTGCTTTGGTCAGATGAGACCAAAATTGAACTTTTTGGTCTAAAAGCAAAATGCCTTAGCTCTGAAGAAGAGGTGATAACTCGAAACGCGTCAGGAGTGGATTCTTGTGGGATGTTTATCTGTAATGTGATACCATGAATGTTAAGCAGTTTCATATCTGAAATGCTGTGTTCAAGCGTATGTTTGTGAGCATTATTCTTCCTCTTTTAATAAAGTAATTTATTGAGGAAAATGCACTAGGCCGGTGCGCCCTCTGTTTATTTTTTACTCAGTGTATTATTCACAAATAAGGATCATCTGGGAAACACCAGCAGCACTGTCTTCAGAACTCCACATCCAAGCAGTGGGTAGCTCCATGCATGCTCTCCAAGGGAGTACCAGGATTCTCTGAGGGTCAGGCTTTGCCCTTCAGCAGGACTCTGGCTGTCCACATGGGTGCTGTCCAGGCAGGGCAGCATCAGGATGAAAGCCCAAACAGGCCTAGCCAGCACATACAACTACACAAACCTCCTAAGGCCACAGCCTGGGAAGAATGTATCACTGGCAAAAACGCCTACTGGTTGGCCAGGTGGGACATATAGACAGTGTATTCATAATCCAGCATCACTGCAGCTCCCTGACTATTGCAAAAGATGCCCGTGATACTTATGGGCAGCAGTCATGAACAGCAAACAACACTGAGTTTATGAGAAAGACAAGTGAGATGCTACAAATTGTTCTGGACAGATTACTTTATGGCAATAATAAATTTAACTTGTCACCTGAAAGGTAACTGATACTTTCAAGAGTGTTGATCCTGAGTCCCCTTACAGCTCTTAGAGCCACTTCACACCTTTGTGTTGCGATTAAACAAGCAATACCACAATGGATGTTACATACATTCAATGGCAAGGCAATGCACCTGCATTGTATTGGAAGCAAAAGGTGTGGATGATTTTTTGCCTATTCTTGTAGATTGGTATCTTATTCAAATAAATGAGCTGCCTTAAAGTGGTTATAAACCTTTACATATACCCAGTAAAGCGACCTGCCTCAGATGATACAGAGATTAAACAAATTCTCCTACATAAGTTGTACCTTTTTACACACAGCCCTCTCTTCTATACAGACACACATCTTACACAGCATCTCTGGACTCTAAAAAGCAGGGACAGGGATCTGGCACACTGCAGAGCAAGAGCATAGAGCTGTAGTGTAATCTGATAGCTGAGTGGAGAGAAAGGGACACACCCCTTATAACCGAGTCATGGAAAAAGAATGTTGAGCTGAGTCTATAAATTAACCGCTGTGTGCTTGAGGCTTTTGTGTCAGCTTGGAGTCTTTTCAATGGCTAATGCAGATAGCAGAAGGATTAGAGAGGAACAAGACTTGGCACTTTGGATTCAGGCTAGTACAAACTTTAATGTGCTTGGTTTACTTTACATGTTTGAGGTTTACAACCACGTTAATAAAAATTGTGTTACTGGAGTGGAATGGTGCAATGAGGCCTCATTGGTTCCTTCTACTGACCTCTATTCATTACAGGATACAAATAGTGATGTGGAGGTTAGTATGAGGAACCAGTAAGAACTGCGAAAGGATGCACAGACTGACACTTCTGGAAATGTTGGTTTCCCCAAATACGGGCATAACATGTAACAAAAGGTGAACGTATCCTTTAAACATTGTTAATACTTTTATGTAACTTTTTTATCTGAAAGAAAAAGTAGATAAAAAAATCATGATTTTTTAAAACAAAACTCCTGGCAAATTCTCAAATACACAGTAGAAATACAAATGTGAAACGTATGTTGTTTAAAAGGTGATTATGACATACAGTATATTTGAAGACCTAGATATCTCTGCCACGTTCAAACAGTTTCTGAGAATCTTGTTATATTCTGCTAGAAAATTAATAGCCCTCCACTGAACCACTACATCTTGGTTTGTGGAAAAATTTATTAATCAAACTTTGCTTTTATAACATGGGGCTAGGGGTCGTCCAGGGAAATTCTATAAAATGTTGAGACCCTGGTTGGACACCCAAGGACACTACAGACTCTCTTTTCTCATTGATTGCAGATCCCGCCCCATAGCATTTTCACTTTTATTTCTGAAAACATATGTAAGTCAAACGTAATACTATGTCTCTAAACAGAGGCGGCTCTAGACTGTGTGAGGCCTTAGGCATAACTTAGATATGAGGCCCTACTTACGCCCCTAATGGAAAAAAATAATTCAAAGGATAAAAATTAACTGCAAAAATTGCATATATTTTAATGGGGTTGTATGGGTTTGTTTGTTTTTAAAAAAAATAACAAACATGTTATACTTACCTCCACTGTGCAGTTCATTTTGCACAGAGTGGCCCCTGATCCTCCTGTTCTGGCAGCTGTCTTGGCTCCTCCCCGCAATAGCTAACCCCCCTCTTGGAAGCTCTATCCCGAGGGGGTTAGCTTGCAGGAGCGCTCCCTGTCATACACGCTGTGACATAGACACAGAGAGTATGACTTGGTCCCGCCCCCCGGCGGCCACGTCATCGGATGTGATTGACAGCAGCGCAAGCCAATGGCTGCGCTGCTATCAATCTATCCTATCTATCCAATCAACGGCCAGACTCTGTGGACAAGAGGACACCGGGGGACGCGCACAACAGGTGAATGGGCTCAGGTAAGTAAACGGGGGGATGGGGGGGCAGTCATTGCCCAGTGTTTTTTCAACTTATTGCATAGGATGCATTAAGGTGAAAAAACACGAACCTTTACAACCCCTTTAAAGTGCTGGTTTCAATGTTCTCTCTCTCAGTGCTGGTGTCAGGGCACTTTTTCTCAGTGCACTCTGTCTTGGCGCTGGAGTCAGTGTCCTCTATTTCAGTGGGGGTCAGTGCTCTGTCTCTATCAGTGCTGTACCTAGGTGAGAAGGAGTCCCAGTTCCTAGGTGAGAAGAGGGTCCCTGTCCCTAGGTGAGAAGAGGTCCCTGTCCCTAGGTGAGAAGGGGTCCCTGTCCCTAGGTGAGAAGGGGTCCCTGTCCCTAGGTGAGAAGGGGTCCCTGTCCCTAGGTGAGAAGGGGTCCCTGTCCCCAGGTGAGAAGGGGGTCCCTGTCCCCAGGTGAGAAGGGGGTCCCTGTCCCCAGGTGAGAAGGGGGTCCCTGTCCCCAGGTGAGAAGGGGGTCCCTGTCCCCAGGGGAGAAGGGGGTCCCTGTCACTAGCTGAGATGGGGGTCCCTGTCCCACGGTGACATGGGGGTCCCTGTCCCTAGCAGAGATGGGGGTCCCTGTCCCTAGCAGTGATGGGGTCCCTATGCCCAGGTGAGATGGGGGTCCCTGTGCCCAGGTGAGATGGGGGTCCCTGTGCCCAGGTGAGATGGGGGTCCCTGTGCCCAGGTGAGATGGGGGTCCCTGTCCCCAGGTGAGATGGGGGTCCCTGTCCCTAGCTGAGATGGGGGTCCCTGTCCCCAGGGGAGAAGGGTATCCCTGTCACTAGCTGACATGGGGGTCCCTTTCCCATGGTGAGATAGGGGTCCCTGTCCCTAGCAGAGAAGGGGGTCCCTGTCCCTAGCAGAGATGGGGGCCCTGTCCCTAGCAGAGATGGGGGTCCCTGTGCCCAGGTGAGATGGGGGTCCCTGTCCCCAGCAGAGATGGGGGTCCCTGTGCCCAGGTGAGATGGGGGTCCCTGTCCCTAGCTGAGATGGGGTCCATGTCCGAGATGGGGGTCCCTGTGCTCAGGTGAGGCAGGGGTCCCTGTCCCTAGCTGACATGGGGGTCCCTGTGCCCAGGTGAGATGGGGGTCCCTGTCCCTAGCTGAGATGGGGGTCCCTGTGCCCAGGTGAGATGGGGGTCCCTGTGCCCAGGTGAGATGGGGGTCCCTGTCCCTAGCTGAGATAGGGTCCCTGTCCCCAGCTGAGATAGGGTCCCTGTCCCCAGCTGAGATGGGGGTCCCTGTCCCCAGCTAAGATGGGGTCCCTGTTCCTAGGTGAGAAGGTGTCCCTGTCCCCAGGGGAGATGGGGGTACCTGTCCCTAGCTGAGATGGGGGTTCCTGTCCCAAGGTGAGATGGGGGTACCTGTCCCCAGGTGAGATGGGGGTCCCTCTCCCTAGCTGAGATGGGGGTCCCTGTCCCTAGCTGAGATGGGGGTCCCTGTCCCTAGCTGAGATGGGGGTCCCTGTCCCTAGCTGAGATGGGGGTCCCTGTCCCTAGCTGAGATGGGGGTCCCTGTCCCTGGGTGAGATGGGGGTCCCTGTCCCTGGGTGAGATGGGGGTCCCTGTCCCTGGGTGAGATGGGGGTCCCTGTCCCTAGCTGAGATGGGGGTCCGTGTCCCTAGCTGAGATGGGGGTCCGTGTCCCCAGGTGAGATGGGGGTCCCTGTCCCCAGGTGAGATGGGGTCCCTGCCCCCAGGTGAGATGGGGATCCCTGTCCCTAGCTGAGATGGGGGTCCCTGTCCCCAGGTGAGATGGGGGTCCCTGCCCCTAGCTGAGATGGGGGTCCCTGTCCCTAGCTGAGATAGGGGTCCCTGTCCCTAGCTGAGATGGGGGTCCCTGTCCCCAGGTGAGATGGGGTCCCTGTCACTAGCTGAGATGGGGGTCCCTGTCCCCCGGTGAGATGGGGTCAGTGTCCATAGCAAAGATGGGGGTCCCTGTCCCAAGCAGAGATGGGGTTCCTGTCCCTAGCAGAGATGGGGGTCCCTGTACCCAGATGAGATGGGGGTCCCTGTGCCCAGATGAAATGGGGGTCCCTGTGCCCAGATGAAATGGGGGTCCCTGTGCCCAGATGAAATGGGGGTCCCTCTCCCTAGCTGAGATGGGGGTCTTTGTCCCCAGGTGAGATAGGGGTCCCTGTCACTAGCAGAGATGGGGTCCCTGTCCCCAGCTGAGATGGGGATCCCTGTGCCCAGGTGAGATGGGGATCCCTGTCCCTAGCAGAGATGGGGGTCCCTGTGCCCAGGTGAGATGGGGTCCCTGTCCCTAGCTGAGATGGGGTCCATGCCCGAGATGGCGGTCCCTGTGCTCAGGTGAGATAGGGGTCCCTGTCCCTAGCTGAGATGGGGTCCCTGTCCCTAGCTGAGATGGGGGTCTCTGTACCCAGTTGAGATGGGGGTCCCTGTCCCTAGCTGAGATGGGGTCCCTGCCCCTAGCTGACATGGGGGTCCCTGTGCCCAGGTGAGATGGGGGTCCCTGTGCCCAGGTGAGATGGGGGTCCCTGTCCCTAGCTGAGATGGGGGTCCCTGTCCCCAGGTGAGATGGGGGTCCCTGTCACTAGCTGAGATGGGGGTCCCTGTCCCCCGGTGAGATGGGGACCCTGTCCATAGCAAAGATGGGGGTCCCTGTCCCTAGCCGAGATGGGGGTCCCTGTCCATAGCTGAGATGGGGTCCCTGGGTGATCTGGGGTCCCTGTCCCTAGCTGAGATGGGGGCCCCTGTCCCCAGGTGAGATGGGGGTCCCTGTCCACAGGTGAGATGGGGTCCCTGTCCACAGGTAAAATGGGAGTCTCTGTCCACAGGTGAGATTGGGGTCCCTGTCCCCAGGTGTGATTGGGGTCCCTCTCCCTAGCTGAGATGGGGGTCCTTGTCCCTAGCTGAGATGGGGGTCCCTGTCCCTAGCTGAGATGGGGGTTCCTGTCCCTAGCTGAGGGATGGGGTCCCTATACATAGCTGAGATGGGGATCCCTGTCCCTAGGTGAGATGGGGGTCCCTGTCCCCAGGTGATATGGGGGTCCCTGTCCCCAGGGAAGATTGGGGTCCCTGTCCCCAGCTGAGATGGGGTCCCTGTCCCCAGCTGAGATGGGGTCCCTGTCCCCAGGGGAGATGGGGGTCCCTGTCCCTAGGGGAGATGGGGGTCCCTGTCCCCAGGGGAGATGTGGGTCCCTGTCCCTAGCTGACATGGGGATCCCTGTCCCTAGGTGAGATGGGGATCCATGTCCCTAGCTGAGATAGGGGTCCCTATCCTCAGGTGAGATAGGGGTCCCTGTCCCTAGCTGAGATGGGGGTCCCTGTCACTAGCTGAGATGGGGTCCCTGTCCCTAGCTGAGATGGGGGTCCCTGTGCCCAGGAGAGATGGGGTCCCTGTCCCTAGCTGAGATGGGGTCCATGTCCGAGATGGCGGTCCCTGTGCTCAGGTGAGATAGGGGTCCCTGTCCCTAGCTGAGATGGGGGTCTCTGTACCCAGTTGAGATGGGGGTCCCTGTCCCCAGGTGAGATGGGGATCCCTGTCCCCAGGTGAGATGGGGATCCCTGTCCCTAGCTGAGATGGGGTCCCTGTCCCCAGGTGAGATGGGGTCCCTGCCCCCAGGTGAGATGGGGATCCCTGTCCCTAGCTGAGATGGGGGTCCCTGTCCCCAGGTGAGATGGGGGTCCCTGCCCCTAGCTGAGATGGGGGTCCCTGTCCCTAGCTGAGATGGGGGTCCCTGTCCCTAGCTGAGATGGGGGTCCCTGTCCCCAGGTGAGATGGGGTCCCTGTCACTAGCTGAGATGGGGGTCCCTGTCCCCCGGTGAGATGGGGTCAGTGTCCATAGCAAAGATGGGGGTCCCTGTCCCAAGCAGAGATGGGGTTCCTGTCCCTAGCAGAGATGGGGGTCCCTGTACCCAGATGAGATGGGGGTCCCTGTGCCCAGATGAAATGGGGGTCCCTGTGCCCAGATGAAATGGGGGTCCCTCTCCCTAGCTGAGATGGGGGTCTTTGTCCCCAGGTGAGATGGGGGTCCCTGTCACTAGCAGAGATGGGGTCCCTGTCCCCAGCTGAGATGGGGTCCCTGTCCCTAGCTGAGATGGGGATCCCTGTGCCCAGGTGAGATGGGGGTCCCTGTCCCTAGCAGAGATGGGGGTCCCTGTGCCCAGGTGAGATGGGGTCCCTGTCCCTAGCTGAGATGGGGTCCATGCCCGAGATGGCGGTCCCTGTGCTCAGGTGAGATAGGGGTCCCTGTCCCTAGCTGAGATGGGGTCCCTGTCCCTAGCTGAGATGGGGGTCTCTGTACCCAGTTGAGATGGGGGTCCCTGTCCCTAGCTGAGATGGGGTCCCTGCCCCTAGCTGACATGGGGGTCCCTGTGCCCAGGTGAGATGGGGGTCCCTGTGCCCAGGTGAGATGGGGGTCCCTGTCCCTAGCTGAGATGGGGGTCCCTGTCCCCAGGTGAGATGGGGGTCCCTGTCACTAGCTGAGATGGGGGTCCCTGTCCCCCGGTGAGATGGGGACCCTGTCCATAGCAAAGATGGGGGTCCCTGTCCCTAGCCGAGATGGGGGTCCCTGTCCATAGCTGAGATGGGGTCCCTGTCCCTGGGTGATCTGGGGTCCCTGTCCCTAGCTGAGATGGGGGCCCCTGTCCCCAGGTGAGATGGGGGTCCCTGTCCACAGGTGAGATGGGGGTCCCTGTCCACAGGTAAAATGGGAGTCTCTGTCCACAGGTGAGATTGGGGTCCCTGTCCCCAGGTGTGATTGGGGTCCCTCTCCCTAGCTGAGATGGGGGTCCTTGTCCCTAGCTGAGATGGGGGTCCCTGTCCCTAGCTGAGATGGGGGTTCCTGTCCCTAGCTGAGGGATGGGGTCCCTATACATAGCTGAGATGGGGATCCCTGTCCCTAGGTGAGATGGGGGTCCCTGTCCCCAGGTGATATGGGGGTCCCTGTCCCCAGGGGAGATTGGGGTCCCTGTCCCCAGGGGAGATTGGGGTCCCTGTCCCCAGCTGAGATGGGGTCCCTGTCCCCAGCTGAGATGGGGTCCCTGTCCCCAGGGGAGATGGGGGTCCCTGTCCCTAGGGGAGATGGGGGTCCCTGTCCCCAGGGGAGATGTGGGTCCCTGTCCCTAGCTGACATGGGGATCCCTGTCCCTAGGTGAGATGGGTATCCATGTCCCTAGCTGAGATAGGGGTCCCTATCCTCAGGTGAGATAGGGGTCCCTGTCCCTAGCTGAGATGGGGGTTCCTGTCCCTAGCTGAGATGGGGTCCCTATACATAGCTGAGATGGGGATCCCTGTCCCTAGGTGAGATGGGGGTCCCTGTCCCTAGCTGAGATGGGGGTCCCTGTCCCCAGCTGAGATGGGGGTCCCTGTCCCCAGCTGAGATGGGGGGATGGAGTGGGGTATGGGATTGTGTGTAGGGGATATGGATTGGGTTGGGGGATGGGGGTCCCTGTCCGTAGCTGACATGGGGTCCCTGTCCCCAGCTGAGATGGGGGTCCCTGTCCCCAGGGGAAATGGGGGTCCCTGTCCCTAGGGGAGATGGGGGTCCCTGTCCCTAGGGGAGATGGGGGTCCCTGTCCCTAGGGGAGATGGGGGTCCCTGTCCCCAGGTGAGATGTGGGTCCCTGTCCCCAGGTGAGATGTGGGTCCCTATCCACAGGTGAGATGGGGGTCCTTGTCCCTAGGTGAGAAGGGGTCCCTGTCCCCAGGGGAGATGGGGGTCCGTGTCCACAGATAAAATGGGATTCCCTGTCCACAGGTGAGATTGGGGTCCCTGTCCCCAGGTGTGATTGGGGTCCCTCTCCCTAGCTGATATGGGGGTCCTTGTCCCTAGCTGATATGGGGGTCCCTGTCCCTAGCTGAGATGGGGGTTCCTGTCCCTAGCTGAGATGGGGTCCCTATACATAGCTGAGATGGGGATCCCTGTCCCTAGGTGAGATGGTGGTCCCTGTCCCTAGCTGAGATGGGGGTCCCTATCCTCAGTTGAGATGGGGGTCCCTGTCCCCAGCTGAGATGGGGGGATGGAGTGGGGTATGGGATTGTGTGTAGGGGATATGGATTGGGTTGGGGGATGGGGGTCCCTGTCCGTAGCTGACATGGGGTCCCTGTGCCCAGGTGAGATGGGGTCACTGTCCCTAGCTGAGATGGAGGTCCCTTTCCCCAGGTGATATGGGGGTCCCTGTCCCCAGGTGAGATTGGGGTCCCTGTCCCCAGGGGAGATTGGGGTCCCTGTCCCCAGGGGAGATTGGGGTCCCTGTCCCCAGGGGAGATTGGGGTCCCTGTCCGCAGGTGAGATGTGGGTCCCTGTCCCTAGCATAGATGGGGATCCCTGTCCCTAGGTGAGATGGGGGTCCATGTCCCTAGCTGAGATGGGGGTCCCTATGATCAGGTGAGATGGGGGTCCCTGTCCCCAGCTGAGATGGGGGGATGGAGTGGGGTATGGGATTGTGTGTAGGGGATATGGATTGGGTTGGGGGATGGGGGTCCCTGTCCGTAGCTGACATGGGGTCCCTGTGCCCAGGTGAGATGGGGTCCCTGTCCCTAGCTGAGATGGGGGTCCCTGTCCCCAGGTGATATGGGGGTCCCTGTCCCCAGGTGAGATGGGGGTCCCTGTCCCCAGGTGAGATGGGGGTCCCTGTCCCCAGGTGAGATGGGGGTCCCTGTCCCTAGCATAGATGGGGATCCCTGTCCCTAGCTGAGATGGGGGTCCATGTCCCTAGCTGAGATGGGGGTCCATGTCCCCAGCTGAGATGGGGGGATGGAGTGGGGTATGGGATTGTGTGTAGGGGATATGGATTGGGTTGGGGGATGGGGGTCCCTGTCCGTAGCTGACATGGGGTCCCTGTGCCCAGGTGAGATGGGGTCCCTGTCCCTAGCTGAGATGGGGGTCCCTGTCCCCAGGTGAGATGGGGGTCCCTGTCCCCAGGTGAGATTGGGGTCCCTGTCCCCAGCTGAGATGGGGTCCCTGGCCCCAGTTGAGATGGGGGTCCCTGTCCCCAGCTGAGATGGGGGTCCCTGTCCCCAGGGGAGATGGGGGTCCCTGTCCCCAGGGGAGATGGGGGTCCCTGTCCCTAGCTGAGATGGGGGTCCCTTTCCACAGGTGAGATGGGGGTCCTTGTCCCTAGGTGAGAAGGGGTCCCTGTCCCCAAGGGAGGTGGGGGTCCTTGTCCCTAGGTGAGAAGGGGTCCCTGTCCCCAGGGGAGATGGGGGTCCCTGTCCCTAGGTGAGAAGGTGTCCCTGTCCCCAGGGGAGATGGGGCTCCCTGTCCCTAGCTGAGATGGGGCTCCCTGTCCCTAGCTGAGATGGGGCTCCCTGTCCCTAGCTGAAATGGGGGGATGGAGTGGGGTATAGGATTGTGTGTAGGGGATATGGAGTCTCACTCACCATGAGCAAGTCTGCACGGGATTCTTCCATGGCTGCCTGGACTTCCTCCAGCAGCACAGAGATCAGCATATCTCCGGATGGAGAGAGCGACCCGGAGGAGCCGGTGATCACCGGCCGAGCAAACAGGCAGGGAATGTGATACAGAGCAGCCAGTGCAGTAGAGGCTGCTCACCCCGTCCTCCAGCCACCCGGGCTCTGCTATTCCTACCCATCTCAAGCTCTTTAATTTGGCAAATTAGGTGCTTGCGAGGCCCCTGTGAGTGTGAGGCCCTAGGCGACTGCCTAATTTGCCTAATTGTCTCTAAACAGTAAAATGACCACAAGCAAGACAAGGTTGAAGGTTTTTTGGCACAGGTCCTTCAGTTTACTCTAGCAAGAATATGGGGGAGCACAGAAACAAAATTTTTTCTTCATAGTCATATTATTGTCTAATGTAAATGTAGCGGCCTCACCCCATCTCTTTTGTCTAGGGGTATCTCATACGATAGAGTGAGATGCGCTACGGCCCATGTCCTCCCCATAGCTGTGGGTGAGGTGAAGGCCAGTACCAGATATTTTTCTCGGGCCTGTGTGTTTTAGTCAAGGATCAAGTTCTGCCGTGCCAACACTTCCCTTTGCTCCCATTAACTTCAGTAGCCAACTGGTTGAGACCCAATAACAGTTTGATACGGTGGAATGAGCAGGTCGAGGCACTATCCTGATTGTCAGCTAAACCACTGTGATTTCACCAGCGGTTACCATAGCCTTGGCTAGAGAGAACTTAGAACTTGAGAGTCTCTACCAGCGACTCAAGAGAACATAGATAGGAGTACCTTCGCTGAGTTGTGGCCCCTGTCAGGTGAAGATGTCCCTCCAAGGGGGGTTGATGCTGCTCCAGACTCTCCGAATGGGTAACCTCCCCGGCCTCCTCGCCTCAGACATTGGCCCCATCCACTTCAGGGACCCTCGGACTTCTCCACCCTCGGGGGACCCAGTCAAAGTCACTGGGCCCCAGGCCTCCTGGTTTAGTACCTCACCCCAGGCTGAAGGTGCCTGGGATGGACTCCAACTCCATTCCGGTCAGGCCTAGGGCACCTGAGCCGGAACTCAGAACCGCCCGCACCCAGGCCTAAGGTGCCTGGGCGCATGATGAAGAAACTCCAAAAGAGCAAGACCTCGTGACAAGGGCATCTCCCCCTTTTATCTCCTCCATTGACACCACGGCAGGTTCCCCGCCCTCGCCGTACCATCTCCGAGAAGGGACAAAAAGGACAGCACTATGGCAGTAAATCTACCTTGAGCCTGCGGGCACCCCGCCACCCACAGGCCAAGGAGACTATTACACCGCCCAATCCTCCACGAATACAAATGGTCCAATTACTCCCATAATTTACACACCTGGATCATACTACCACCCAGGTGTACCCCACCTAAATTTAGAGACCCCGCTACATAAAGTTTAGTTTTGGTTAACTGAAAAAGTGTTATTGAAAATTTCTCAAATTTCTCAGATTCCTTGATACATTCACTACGGACATAAATACTCCTTGTGTACATTTTTCACTGTACCTTTTTCATGCTTTGGATAGTAAGCGGCGAGATAACAATGTGTTTTCTTGTACTCAGAATGCTTCTATGTGAATGTATACTTGTCTGCATATATTCAATAAAACAAGCTTTAAAAAAAAAAAATACAAATGTATGTATATACCTGTCAACCTATCAATAACTTTGCTCAACCACTTTCACATTATACAGCCAGATGCTAAAAATCACATCAACCTTGCCCAATTAGTCCCCTCCACTACCAAAATCCAATGGTAGTTTGAATTGCCCTGCAGACTCTCTCATATGGCCCCCCTCTTTTTTTCTCTTTCTTCTTCCACCCCGATCCCCTCTTCACATTTCCTTGTCCTTCCTATCCAACTTCTAATTTTTTCCCACTCAGCAACGATCACAACTTAAAAGGTGCAAACTTAGCCAGCTCCCCATCACACACCTTAGCTCAGGGAACATTCATCACCACCATCATCCATCACCAAAACTCCAGAATCGAAAACCATTGAGACCAACAACACTAAAAGTATTAACTGTAGACTTGTCACAAATACTGTCATATGTTCCTGTAAGGCTGAAAAATATGCCATGTATAAGATGTCTGTCTTATGAACTAAATACCAAAGAAGTCCATATGATGGCTTGCAAGTCCGAATCAGGCTGGGACGACAGACATTCAACTTTCAGCTGGGGATCAGGTGAATGTAAACAAACATTGATGATAGTATAAAAAACAAGAATGGGGATTCTTGTGATGTCATTGACCAAATATGGTCATGTCCATATATGACCAATGATGTCGCCCCCACCCTTTTGCTTATATTGTAGTGGTGGGGACTGGGAGTTGACATTTTGTGTGATTTAAGGCAGGTTCAGACATTTTGGCAAGCAGTGAGTTTTTTTCTTTCAGTCAGTAGCCATCGGACGTCATTATTGATGTGGATCTCATCACTCGATGACATGATTGATGACATGATTGATGGTGAATTTACAATATGAGATTTTTTTTTTAATTAAAAGACTTGTCAAAAAGTGTATGTGTGTATTTACTACTGACTTTTTTTTATGAATGAGTAGGATTATCTGTAAGGCTCCTCTTTTTTGCACAGTATAGGTGGCGTAAGATTAGGGGTTGTTAGCTCTCGTGGTGGATGTGTTTTTTCAGTGATTCAGGCCAGTCAGGAACTCTGTTTAAGGGCATGGTAGCCCATTTTTATTTAAAAGCATAAAAAGTTCACAAATACATCCGTAGCATTCACAGGGAGGTTCCACCATCCCTGTATCTTGCATACTCAACAGTTTAGCCTCCTAGCTTTACCTTCTTGCTATCCGGCTGTTTCAGGCCTTTAGTCTGCTCCTCAGACCCAAACAGTTTCCAAGAGTTAAGCTGTCTCCTCGCTTACCCCTGGTCAGCACCTTTGTTGCTGAATCACCAACGATGTCTGCCTCCTGCAGACATGCCTATTCTGGCTGCACCCATGCAGCGTAGATAGCCTCTGACTCCACTCAGAGGGATGGGAGAGTCCACCTGACTCTCCAAGCACAGACTTCCTGTCTGTTGGGTGGGGCCCTGATCCATAGTCAGGGCAGGACTAAAAAGCCAAAGACACAGCTGTTCAATCAGCATGTCTTTCTCTACAAACTCTGGTGTAAACCAACACTCTTTAAGGTGGCACAGAGTTGCGCCGTTACATATCCTCCCCCCCTGTTTCGAACCGGAGGGAGGAACACATAAACCCGTTACCATAAATGGGACACCTCTGTGCCAGCCATTGGCTGCGTAGGCCTATTTCTTTTTCCGGGTATGTGTCCACCAGCACTTCACCTTGGCACCTCTGTACCAACTATCAGTAGCAGGAGTCCTAATCTGCCCAACCCTTTCTCTAAAGGGGCACTCCACCCACATCTTCTTCCGGGTGTGCTTCCACCAGCAGTTCTTCCTGCACCGTGGGCTCCCACTAATCTCTCTATCCCTTCTACCTTCTGGCCTCTGGATCCTCCTTTTTTCTCCCACAGACCTACTCTCCCGGTACTGTTGGGGACCTACTTCCATGACATCTGTCAGGGACTGGCCACTCTCACTACCTGATGCAACATTAACCAACAACATTTGTTTCTAAGGGTTCACTAACCTCTGTGTGGTTACTCTTGGTACCCAAACCATCCGAGATCAACACCACATCCTTATTCAACTCAATATTGTCATTGGGACCTCTTGTCCCCTTGTTTGCTAGGAAAGTGTCTATGGAGGGACCACCTTCAGGCAAGCAGTTACTCCCTATGGGAAAGTCCCGCAGTTTCACATCGCCCCCTGTTGTCCAACACTCCAATAGCAATTGTCCTACCAACGCCCATGTTCCACCACATTTTTCCATACCAATCTCTTTAACCATTTCTGTGTCCATTGGTACCTCAACCAATAGCTCAGAGTTGTCTGACAGTGCTCCACAGTGCTTCTCATACGTATTTCCGTTACAGTTACCATCACTGTTATTTCCTGTCAAAGTGTCTCCGGGTACCTCAAATTGCACCTCTCTGCAAGTGATGGACTGAAACCACTACTGCCACATCCGTTCCGGGCCCTGCCTTTACACGAGGTCTCGCGGGTGAGACAGTACGCGCGCCATGTACCAACCACTGCTCAGCCGCACCTCCGACCGCACCAGCAGGAATACACCCCACGACATCAGCATACGGAGAGACTTCCCATATGTCTATTATCTCTAATTCCTCCAGCAATTCCCCCGAGCGCCTTCTGCACAAAACTGCCACTGGAAGCACTCTCGAAGAGAACTGCGAGACAACTTTCCACAAAAGCAACCAACAGTGTAGCAACCAATTTTCATCAACATTGCTTAACAACGCATGTATCACCTGCGTCCACCGATTGGTACTACGCAGTACCATGTCGCCCTTCAGCTGTGGATACATGCCGGGGTACATTAGAAAGATTTTCACCAATTCCCACAATATCTCAGTTATTTCTAGACATGCCGCATCTAAAACACAGAACTCTAGGAACTTTTCCTTTACTAACGATGTGGAGGGGCTCATTTGCTAAGGCGTGAGAGGCCGAGACACTTAAAGAGACCTCTACCACAGAGGCAACTGACAAAATTTGCAGCTCCCCCTTAGGACTGCAAATTGCATGTGTCACACTCATCCTCTCACTTTCAGCAACACTGAGCCCTTCCAAATCGCTATCCATTACCCCATCAACCTGACGCTCAACATTACTCATCTCTTTTGCTGTGGACAAAACCTCTGCCATGTATGCGCCCTTTTCAGATCCTTCCAACTGGAGAGGGTTAATTTCTGCAAAGGCCAACGCACCTGTGTCTACCAGCCCTGCAGGCTCTCCATTTAGCATAGCAGAAATTGTGTCCACTCCACTTTTACCCACTGAGCCTTCTTTGTTTAAATGCACTTGTGGCAAAACATTTTTAAACACAACAGGCTACAATAACATAAATTCACCACTTTGCTCAGGTGGCGCTTCATTAAACCCATGAGCACTTTCACTGTCAGCAGCGACAGACCGCAGCAACTCATTATCACTACACGCAATTTTAAACATTTGAGTTTTACCATTTTTCTCATCTCCAAGGTCAAGTACCCTCTTATCTATCAGAGCGGCACCACAGTTGTCCCAGGCAACCTCTGGCTCCAACACACAGAGCTCCCTGGAGGTCTCTAAGGACACCTCTGCAGCCTTAGATACTGTTGGTAAGGGGAATCGCATATCCTGCTTAGCAATCACCCCTACCTCATTAAGCATCACATTACCATAAGCACATGTATCATCAGCATTCATAAACATAGCAGTTTTATAAGCTTTATCAAATTGTCCTTTGTCAAAACGCATGGCACCCTGCGTGCCACTCAGCACACCACCCTTTCTCTCCAAAGGCATTCTTTTGCCCACTAGGGTAGCTTCACAGTTGTCCTGGGAAACCACTTGCCTCACCACAGCAGGCTCCTTGGTGGTTTCCCTTGGCAACTCCGCAGCACCTGTCACTGTCACTAGGGAACCTGGCACATCCACTGATTTGGTCACCCCTAGCACATCTCTCCCAGCACTCTGCTGGACTACCTTAGGTGCACACTGAGTCCACATGTCCTTTTCAGTTCTTGACTTTGCTGCAAGCTGGGTTTTAACCTGTGTCTCCCCATTGCTCTGGGTAGCACACTGCAGCAAGTCCATTTTTACACCTTCTGCAGATCTCCTCACCGAACATAACGCCACTTCACTCGGATCAGTCTCACAAACTGCAACAGTCTTACCATATCCTGCAGGTGGTGTAATAGCCATCACTTGAGTGCGTTGTCTCACAGGTTTGGTGTTTCCACAGGCAGACTCCCCCATGTGGCCATGGAGCACCACTGCAGCCTTTCCGGATTTTCCAACATCGCCTGCAGGCAAAACAAATTTTCTGTTGTCAGGGGCAACAGCAGACCCACACACCTGGTCATACCCCTTGCAGGATGCTGGATACGATACCCTCTTCTCTGGACTTGCAAGCCCAGCAACAAGATCAGCAGTTGTATTCCACAAGCTTGGACAAGAAATGATCCCGTGCCACAGCTGACCACATTCCAGGCATGGTACTTGGCGACTTTCTCCCGTTGCTATGGGAGACCACATTCTCCCTGCGGATCTTTTCCAGCGCTCTCTAGATTGGATTGCTCCTAGAAAATTGTCGTAGTCATCTCGGTTACTATACATCCCACGGTATACCTCCTGGTACTCCTCCGTCAGAAAAGGTTGCACCAACTCAACCCAGCGACTTTGGGGCCATCCTTGGGCGGAAGCAATCATCGTAAACTCCTCCAAAAAATCTTCCACATCTTCAGAAGGCAACATAGGCCATATGAAGTCAGCTGTATGGATTTCTGCTTTGCTGCCATGGGCAACCGCACACACCTGCTCACTCTTTACACTCAGAGCAGGCGTCTCATACCTTTTGCTTTGCTGGAGCCTGAGATGAAGGGAACTTGGAAACTTCACTTTGCACCTTGACAGCTGGCCAGCTTGCACCAGCGTTGCTAGGGGCAACAGCATGCACTTCCCCTTTAACTTGGTTCAGTGCGGCCAAGTGCATCTTGCACCAGACTGGGGCTTGTTCTGTCGGTAACAACCCTTCCAGCCACAAAGTTCTGTCTATCAGCTCAGAAAACTTTACTTCCTTCTTGCGTTTTGACCGCCTCATCTCTGCAATCAGGCCAACAACGTTTTTTAACACAGTTCCTATTAACACAGGAAAATTTGAGGTACTGTCTCCCAGACTTGCAAACAGTACACTTTCACATACAGACTTCACTCTTTGCGATTCCACTTGAACCATCCACTCACTGGACCTTCCTAAGTGGATACATCTTCCCAGGCCACGCTGAGCTCACTTCCACAGGTACACCACCTGTATGCAACACAGTCCATTAATTGAACTCCTGTACAATGCAGTTCGCCTGGCTGCCCATCACCGCATTGCTACAAAACACACAGTTTCTTTTTACTCACTGTTTTTGGTATGCGTGGATCTGGAACTCTTCCAAAAACTGCCCAAAGCAATACCTCCACCATATGTAAGATTAGGGCTTGTTAGCTCTCGTGGTGGATGCGTTTTTTCAGTGATTCAGGCCAGTCAGGAACTCTGTTTAAGGGCATGGTAGCCCATTTTTATTTAAAAGCACAAAAGTTCACAAATACATCCGTAGCATTCACAGGAGGGTTCCACCATCCCTGTATCTTGCATACTCAACAGTTTAGCCTCCTAGCTTTACCTTCTTGCTATCCGACTGTTTCAGGCCTTTAGTCTGCTCCTCAGACCCAACCAGTTTCCAAGAGTTAAGCTGTCTCCTCGCTTACCCCTGGTCAGCACCTTTGTTGCTGAATCACCAACGATGTCTGCCTCTTGCAGACATGTGTATTCTGGCTGCACCCATGCAGCGTAGATAGCCTCTGACTCCACTCAGAGGGATGGGAGAGTCCATCTGACTCTCCAAGCACAGACTTCCTGTCTGTTGGGTGGGGCCCTGATCCATAGTCAGGGCAGGACTAAAAAGCCAAAGACACAGCTGTTCAATCAGCATGTCTTTCTCTACAAATTCTGGTGTAAACAAACACTCTTTAAGGTTGCACAGAGTCGCACCATTACAGTGGTCATGAAAATAATTAAGGTTGTAAAGATAGTGTAACGACTGCCCAAGTATGAAAGGGGTTAACGTCGTTCAGATCTTCCCTCTCTCAGAACATGCTCCACTACTGATCCTCCACAGTAAGGTGACCACTTCCCATAGGAATTAATCCTTCCAAAAGAACGAGACAACGCTCTGTATCTTTCCAAAATGAACTGCTTTATTATTGCAAAACACTACAACTTTTATATCCACAGAGAGAAGCTTCTGACCCTCCTCTCATCATACACCTCTGACCAGACCCAATTTACATGAGCCAATTCTCTACAGCTGATGACCAATACACATCTCAGTTTAATGATTATGCATGACTCTTTTGTGTTTAGCTTTTGTCTCCCAATCCACATTAAAAGGATGTGTAGCATATTTGAGGTTCATTAACATTACTCAAGCAGACAGCTGACACATCAGCATCTCTTTAATTAACCTGTCTGTCTGCTAGTTCCACAACCTATAATTACAGGCTTAACTCCCACAAGCCACAATAGACAATAGAATGTAATCACACACCATCACAGCAAGTATTACATAAACAGCCCACACACAGTTTATACCCAATATGTGCCATGTATACAGTATTGGATATGGCTATCACAGATCATGGTGGGGTTTTCATTCACCCTGTGCCCCTAATAGGGACACAGGGTGGTTTACACATAAGAGGCATTGGGGAAGCTGAAGCAAGGGTATCTCATACTTTCTAAGAGATTCTGGGTTCCCCGGGCCCTCCCGTTACATCTCTCCCCTTTCGGCAGGAGACTAACACAGGAGGAGACCCCAGACGGGTTGCCTCCGAAGGTAGTCCATAGGTCCATTCCTCTAATGCCGGTATCCACACAGTACCCCAAATAAATTGCTCAAAACAGAGCATTACTTACCCAGCCAACCTCTGCCTCTCTCAGAGAACATACCCGCCGCTGGGGAGAGGCCTGGCCTGGCCCTTCTCCCTGGGGTCCTTTCAGTTGCTGGAGAGAATTTGGGGTGACTGGGCTCAGTCCGTCATGCTGTTGGGGATCTGGGCCGACTGCCCAGCATCCCTGGAGTATACAAGTGGAGACTGAAGTCCCATCCACTTGTGGTAGGTGAAAATCCCCCAGTGCTTGCAAAGCAAGGCTGACATCCTCCTGTCTCAGTTTCACACCATTTTCTGGGGTTGTGTCAGTGAGGACCGAAGTCCCATCCAGTACCACAGGAACTCCCTCTTCTGTTAGTTGAGAGCAGAGGCCCGCGGCACTCTGCTCTGTTGCCAGCTCTTCTGTTGGGTTGCTGTGAGTGGAGACCGCAGTCCCATCCACTGATATCAGCTCAAGTTGCAGTTGTGTGCAGAGGCCAGTAGCATTCTGCCCTGCTGCCAGTGATTCAGCTGGGGGTAAAAGCTTTACCACCTCAGCTTGTTGCTGGAGAGAGGGGCCAACTGCCCCGGCTCCCTGAAACTCCACAGTTGTTTCCGGAGCTGGGCAGAGGTTGGTAGCACGCTGCCCTGTTGCCAGCACTTCTGCTGGGGACTCCACACCATCTGCTCTGGCTAACTGTTTGGGAGGGAAAAGGGCCGCTTCTCCTCCCTGCATCTCTGAAATCCACTGGGAAAAAGGAACCATCACCTTCTCACCTCGGGCCTCCAAAACTGCCACGGGTGTAGAGCAGGGGTCTGCAGTACTCTGTCCTGCTGCCAGTACTTCGGCAGGCGATGCATAATCCCTAACATCCTCTGAACAGTCCCTTAAGTCCATACCTTCTGTAATCTGTGGCTGGGGAGATGAGCCAACTGCCCTAGCTCCCTGGAACTCCATATCCTCCACTTCGGCTTTAGGGATGGCAATCTTCAGATTTTGCACTGCCGATTCTTCAGCCAGGATTTCAGAGTTGTCCACTGGTATTTCCTGATAGTCCCAGGCAATGGTAGCACCACCCTGCTGCTGAGCAGATTCTAGCAGCTGTCTGTAGGCGATCTCCGATCGACGTATTTCCGCCATTCTCTGCTCATGTTGCCGCTCTAGTTCTCTCTCTTGACGCTCTAGTTCTCTCTCTTGTCGCTCTAGTTCTTTCTCTTGTCGCTCTGTTTCTCTCCCTTGTCGCTCTCGTTCTCTCTCTTGTCGCTCTAGTTCTGTCTTTTGTCGCGCATCCTGCAGCTGGTTGCCTTTAATGGCATTCTGTATGGCGGTGTCTGATGGGTTAGCACCATATAATGCCAAGCGATGTCACACTCGTTGCTGAAACAAATCTTCAACTGACCGGGGTCCTGCATCATCATCCTTCTGGTCCATCTCGGCTAGATCCCTGATCAAGGTGGCCTTGTTCTTTGCCCCACTGGTCCCTTCACGGCTCTCAAGTAGATGTTTCAGCGTGGCTTTCCTGCAGGCTGCATAGCTGGTCATTCACTGTGGTGGTTTGGAGTGTCCCAGGAACTGGAGGGAAAATCACACCGCTGCCAACCAATGTAACGGCACCCCAAATATGAAAGGGGGTAACACCGTTCAGATATCTTCCCTCTCCTGGACACACATCCACTACCGACGCTCCACAGTCAGGCGACCACTTCCCATAGGAATTAATCCTTCCAAAAGAACGAGACAACACTCTGTATCTTTCCAAAATGAACTGCTTTATTATTGCAAAACACTACAACTTTTATATCCACAGAGAGAAGCTTCTGACCCTCCTCTCATCATACACCTCTGACCAGACCCAATTTACATGAGCCAATTCTCTACAGCTGATGACCAATACACATCTCAGTTTAATGATTATGCATGACCCTTTTGTGTTTAGCTTTTGTCTCCCAATCCACATTGAAAGGATGTGTAGCATATTTGAGGTTCATTAACATTACTCAAGCAGACAGCTGACACATCAGCATCTCTTTAATTAACCTGTCTGTCTGCTAGTTTCACAACCTATAATTACAGGCTTAACTCCCACAAGCCACAATAGACAATAGAATGTAATCACACACCATCACAGCAAGTATTACATAAACAGCCCACACACAGTATATACCCAATATGTGCCATGTATACAGTATTGGATATTAGACTTGTGCACAACGGAAAAATTCGTTCCGTTTCGGTTCGTTTCTTTCCGGTCCTGTTGATTCGTAATCATTCGTAATTTTGCTAGACGGGATTTTTCGTGTTCGGACTCATTCGTATTTTTGCAAGCGACATTTTTCGTTGAATTTTTTGTTGCTTTATAATTCGTACTTTCGGTAGAGTACGTTGTTTTTCGTTGATTCTGGACACAACTCCTACTTTCGTAACTTTTTTTGGGTTCGTTGATTCGTAATTTTCCGTGTCTCTCTCACAACGACGCTGCCTATTATGCCTAATGTGCTTCGAATGGATTTGTACTTTTCTAAATACATAGCGGTTATTTGTAACGATTCGAAATCTCGTATTTTACTTTCGTTTTTTACATGCGGCTATAGGCTCCGCCCCTGTACACCATTTTGAGAGGGTTCAGCACGGTGAGGGAGAAGCAGAGAGCAGAGCAGAGTGAGTGTTATTGTGCTTCGAATGGATTTGAAATCTCGTATTTTACTTTCGTTTTTTCATGCGGCTATAGCCTCCGCCCCTGTACACCATTTTGAGAGGGAGTTCAGCATGGTGAGGGAGAAGCAGAGAGCAGAGTGAGTGTTATTGTGCTTCGAATGGATTCGTACATTTGTAACTTTTTTCATAACGAATTATGCCGAAGACCTTCGGGCATTCGCTATTTTGCGGTATAATTTATTTCGGATTCGGTTTTATTCGTAATTGCTCTGTTCGGAAATTCGAATGCTTCCGAATGTCCGAAAGTTGCTAAATTCGGACGAATTTTGATTCGTTACGAAACGAATTGCACAAGCCTATTGGATATGGCTATCACAGATCATGGTGGGGTTTTCATTCACCCTGTTCCCCTAATAGGGACACAGGGTGGTTTACACATAAGAGGCATTGGGGAAGCTGAAGCAAGGGTATCTCATACTTTCTAAGAGATTCTGGGTTCCCCGGGCCCTCACATTACATCTCTCCCCTTTCGGCAGGAGACTAACACAGGAGGAGACCCCAGACGGGTTGCCTCCGAAGGTAGTCCATAGGTCCATTCCTCTAATTCCGGTATCCACACAGTACCCCAAATAAATTGCTCCAAACAGAGCATTACTTACCCAGCCAACCTCTGCGTCTCTCAGAGAACATACCCATCGCTGGGGAGAGGCCTGGCCTGGCCCTTCTCCCTGGGGTCCTTTCAGTTGCTGGAGAGAAGACAGGGTGACTGGGCTCAGTCCGTCATGCTGTTGGGGATCTGGGCCGACTGCCCAGCATCCCTGGAGTATACAAGTGGAGACTGAAGTCCCATCCACTTGTGGTAGGTGAAAATCCCCCAGTGCTTGCAAAGCAAGGCTGACATCCTCCTGTCTCAGTTTCACACCATTTTCTGGGGTTGTGTCAGTGAGGACCGAAGTCCCATCCAGTACCACAGGAACTCCCTCTTCTGTTAGTTGAGAGCAGAGGCCCGCGGCACTCTGCTCTGTTGCCAGCTCTTCTGTTGGGTTGCTGTGAGTGGAGACCGCAGTCCCATCCACCGATATCAGCTCAAGTTGCAGTTGTGTGCAGAGGCCAGTAGCATTCTGCCCTGCTGCCAGTGATTCAGCTGGGGGTAAAAGCTTTACCACCTCAGCTTGTTGCTGGAGAGAGGGGCCAACTGCCCTGGCTCCCTGAAACTCCACAGTTGTTTCCGGAGCTGGGCAGAGGTTGGTAGCACGCTGCCCTGTTGCCAGCACTTCTGCTGGGGACTCCACACCATCTGCTCTGGCTAACTGTTTGGGAGGGAAAAGGGCCGCTTCTCCTCCCTGCATCTCTGAAATCCACTGGGAAAGAGCAACCATCACCTTCTCACCTCGGGCCTCCAAAACTGCCACGGGTGTAGAGCAGGGGTCTGCAGTACTCTGTCCTGCTGCCAGTACTTCGGCAGGCGATGCATAATCCCTAACATCTTCTGAACAGTCCCTTAAGTCCATACCTTCTGTAATCTGTGGCTGGGGAGTTGAGCCAACTGCCCTAGCTCCCTGGAACTCCATATCCTCCACTTCGGCTTTAGGGATGGCAATCTTCAGATTTTGCACTGCCGATTCTTCAGCCAGGATTTCAGAGTTGTCCACTGGTATTTCCTGATAGTCCCAGGCAACAGTAGCACCACCCTGCTGCTGAGCAGATTCTAGCAGCTGTCTGTAGGCGATCACCGATCGACGTATTTCCGCCATTCTCTGCTCATGTTGCAGCTCTAGTTCTTTCTCTTGTCGCTCTAGTTCTCTCCCTTGTCGCTCTAGTTCTTTCTCTTGTCGCTCTCGTTCTCTCCCTTGTCGCTCTCGTTCTCTCTCTTGTCGCTCTAGTTCTCTCTTTTGTCGCGCATCCTGCAGCTGGTTGCCTTTAATGGCATTCTGTATGGCGGTGTCTGATGGGTTAGCACCATATAATGCCAAGCGCTGTCGCACTCGTTGCTGAAACAAATCTGACCGGGGTCCTGCATCATCATCCTTCTGGTCCATCTCGGCTAGCTCCCTGATCAAGGTGGCCTTGTTCTTTGCCCCACTGGTCCCTTCACGGCTCTCAAGTAGATCTTTCAGCGTGGCTTTCCTGCAGGCTGCATAGCTGGTCATTCACTGTGGTGGTTTGGAGTGTCCCAGGAACTGGAGGGAAAATCCCACCGCTGCCAACCAATGTAACGGCACCCCAAATATGAACGCTCCACAGTCAGGCGACCACTTCCCATAGGAATTAATCCTTCCAAAAGAACGAGACAGCGCTCTGTATCTTTCCAAAATGAACTGCTTTATTATTGCAAAACACTACAACTTTTATATCCACAGGGAGAAGCTTCTGACCCTCCTCTCATCATACACCTCTGACCAGACCCAATTTACATGAGCCAATTCTCTACAGCTGATGACCAATACACATCTCAGTTTAATGATTATGCATGACCCTTTTGTGTTTAGCTTTTGTCTCCCAATCCACATTGAAAGGATGTGTAGCATATTTGAGGTTCATTAACATTACTCAAGCAGACAGCTGACACATCAGCATCTCTTCAATTAACCTGTCTGTCTGCTTGTTCCACAACCTTTAATTACAGGCTTAACTTCCACAAGCCACAATAGACAATAGAATGTAATCACACACCATCACAGCAAGTATTACATAAACAGCCCACACACAGTATATACCCAATATGTGCCATGTATACAGTATTGGATATGGCTATCACAGATCATGGTGGGGTCTTCATTCACCCTGTACCCCTAATAGGGACACAGGGTGGTTTACACATAAGAGGCATTGGGGAAGCTGAAGCAAGGGTATCTCATACTTTCTAAGAGATTCTGGGTTCCCCGGGCCCTCCCGTTACAGATAGTGATAAGTGCATCACACTGGGAAGCCCAACAAGCAATTATATAAAAGACCCAAGACATATATACTTGAATGCAAAAACAGTAAAATAAAAAACAATAAAGTGGAGTCATTTAGATTAGAACTTTTTTGATTAACATAGCGGGAGATAGTCCTTCCCTATGGCCTGCCTTGCTCAGAGATGGGATAGTATAAAAGCTAAATGTAGGCATACATTATATCTGAACAGCATAGCTGTCCTGGCCCCGCCCCCCGTACTCTATGGGTGGCTATCCAGGCAGATGACCTTTTTCTGCGCACACAATAATAGACTGCCGTTTCTTGTCTGTGTCTTTTAATGGCACATTGCAGATTTTAATATATGTGTGAATGACACATGTGATATGCGGTAAAACTGAAAACAACAAGAATAATATAACATTACAATGCAATAGTAAACATCATATAAAATAATAACTAAAATGACTAATTCCTTTCCCTAATAGCTAGTGTAGGAGGAAGGGGAAGATTGCTTACCTCTGATGCCATGGATGGGAAGAGATAGCATCTAGGCTGCTACCATGATACTGAACATGCTGGTCCCTAAGGCTGTTTCACTTCCTGACTAAAGAGGATGTGATGATTTTTATGTCACATCCTTAAGTGGCTAAATAGCTAAATATTAATGTTTGGCCAGTAGGTGGCGCAAGCGTAACAGCTAACCTGGAACAAACATAATTTATAGCTTAATAATACAACAACACAATATACAAATTAAATTACAAGGCAAATTCTCTTTTCTGAACCTCAGGAGAGAGAAAGTTATCCTGAAGACATAACACTAGTGTTAACCAACGACACTAACAGCGTCATTGGACACAAGTAAATGTCTGAGAAATGACTTTACTTCACCCTGTTTGGAAGTCTTAACTTCGACCTTCCTGACATGTCCATCTTTGCTTGGGAATGTCTGTGTGATAAGTCCCAAAGGCCAGTCATTCCTGTGTGCTTGGCAGTCTTTAACGAGCCACATCTCCTGACATCAGGTCCGGTTTGTTAACTTGCCACTTATTTCTGAGTTGTAGGGTTTGGATGTAATTCCTTCTCCATCTGTCCCAGAAAGTGTTGGCTAGGCATTGCACCTGCCTCCATTGACGTCTGAAAATGTCTTTATCAGTAAACTCTCCATTTGGAGCACTGACTGTGTTGTTTTTTTGAGTGAGTAGAATTGCAGGTGTCAGCAATATGGGGTCCTCTGGATCATTAGTAACTGGGATCAGAGGTCTAGCATTTATGATGGCTGAGACCTCAGCCATAAGGGTGGACAAACATTCATGCGTGAGTCTGGCATTCTCCATTTGAAGGAAAATAGAATCCAAGATCATGCGGGTTACGCCTATCATCCTTTCCCACACACCACCCATATGGTAAGAATGAGGAGGGTTAAATGTCCAGGTACATCCATGTTCGTTGAGATACCTTTCCACGCTGTTGTTGTCTAGATTGGAAAGTTGGTGCCCCTATCAGAGCGGATGTGCTCAACTGGACCTTTAATGGCAATGAAGCGCCTGAGAGCGTTGATAAAGCTGGAAGTGTCCATTGATTCAATACAACTCTATGTGAACAGCTCAAACAGTCATACAAGTAAAAATAAACTACCCAGCGTTTGCTGCTGGCATGACCTCCCCTGGTTTGGCGAGTGGTAACAGACCAAGGACCGAAGTCAAGGCCCACACTTGTAAAGGGAGGATCTGAGTTAAATCTGTCAGGTGGAAGGTCAGCCATCTTTTGGGTTTGTAAGAGTCCACGGAGCTTGTGGCAGGTAACGCAATTAAAGATACACTTGCGAAACACATCTTTTTGCTCCTATTATCCACAGTCCAGCAGCCCTCAAAGCTTCTTCAGTAAATAGTCGGCCTTGGTGTTTAACTTGACTGTGATAGTGTGTTACAAGCAGGACAGTGACGTGGTGCTGAGCTGGGAGAATGAGAGGATGCTTCTCGTCGTACTCTAAGGTAGCTTCTTTAAGGCGACCTCCTATCCTCAACAGGTTACTGTTGTTGAGGAATGGATCGAGTTTCCTTAGGACGCTGTCTTTAGGGATTGGCTTTTTGTTGTTAATACAGTCAATCTCTCTAGCAAAGGTCTTTTGTTGCACAGTGTAGATGATTAGATGTTTTGATTGCTCTAGGTCAGTAACTGAGTAGGTATTTTTACAGCGGTGCCAGCCTTTGCAGTTAGTCCTTTTCCCAAAGGAACAGGCTATGTGGGATACGGAAGTAATGGCTCTAATGAGTGATTTTCATGTGGAAAACCTGGTGAACCAATGGGATTTGAGTCAGTTTTGTGAAGCCACTGTGACTAATGCAGACACTTGTGGACGAACTTCTACGTCCTTGACTGCATCTATCAAGCTAAAGGTCTCAGATTCAGAAGTGTTCTGAATTGTTCAGGAATGCAGGGCCTGTAAACCATGATGTGTCCTTAAGACAGTTGGCTGGGACAGCTCTGGTCGATAGGTCTGCGGGATTGTGTTTAGTTGGTACAAAGTGCCACTGTTTTGGGTGTGTGGATCTCCTAATCCTCAAAACTGTATTACTGACGTAGACGTAGAAGCGTCTGGTTTCGTTGTTGATGTACCCCAGGACTACTTTACTGTCAGTGTAGAACTCAGTGTCTTTATTTTCTAGGTTCATCTCTCTGTCTGGTTTTCTCTGGAAATTACATCTGAGGGAGGCAAAGCGTTTAAGGACTTGTTCCTTGTTGTTAGGTAGACGCTGTCTCTTCCTTGGCTGTCTCCTTTTCCATTATTTGCAAGAAAAGTCTACCCTCAAAGGACATTGCTACCTGCTGGTCTTCCTTTGTTCTATGAAAGACTGTACACCCTAGGTGGTCTGGGTCACTGTCACAAGCGTGGTCAATTGTGTCTGGGTCTACAGAGGAACAAGGTATGTGAGTACTACCTGGAAGCTCTTTTGTGATGAAGCTGTTGTGACATGGTTGAAAGGAGGAAGGACATACTTTGTCAAGTACGTTAGTGAACATGCTACTGACCATGGTGGGTCTGTGCACAGTCTTTAGGCAGACGTCCCCTATAATGACCCACCCCAGGTCAAGTCTTGGGGCAAAGAGAGCATTGCGGGAACCATTAATCTGTTCCCTTACTTTATGAACCTGAAAAATGTCTCTTCCCAGGAGCAGCATTAACTGAGCCTGCTCGTCATATTCTGTTAGGAGATGGGCCATGCGATTTAGATGAGGCTGGTGAATTGCTGCATCGGGTGTAGGGATCTCTGACCGGTTGTCTGGAATCTGGTTGCACTCGATTATGGTTGGTAAAGGTAGGCGAGTCCGACCATCTATGGACTCTACACAGAAGGCGTGGCTCTTCTCCCCGCCGTCACCACAGTACCCGCACAAGTCTTTAGGGACTAAGGGAAGCTCGGACCCCTAACACCGAAGGTGTCAAAGAATGTGGATTTAGCCATAGAGTGGTTGCTTTGGTCATCTAGAAGTGCATACATCTTTACAGCTTTGTTTCTGTGACCCATTGGATATGCTCTAATAAGACAGATCTTTGAACAAGACCTACTGCCTGCAGGATATTTGCATACCTCAGTACACTGTGAGGTAACCACTGAGATGTTTGAACCAGTGTTCTCTTGCTCCCTGTCATGCTCGTTGGTATCGCTAGCTTGCTGGGCGGTCCAAGGAGCAGGGCCTGGATGTAGTGCTGAGTTGTGGTTTGTGCTGTCACACTCTATGCATGATACACTAACCTTGCAGTCCTTGGCAGAGTGTGATGTGGACAAACTGCACCTGAAGCATATGTGTTTCTCTCTTAGGAAGGCTTTGCGATCTTCCAGAGACTTTTCCCTAAAGGTTCTGCATTTTGGTAGAGGGTGCGGCTTCCTGCGTAGAGGGCACTGCTTGCTAGGGTGTCCGACTTTGTCCTCTGGGTGAACGATGTTGGAAGACCTATAGGAAAAATCTGTAAGAGAAACTTGAGACTTGTTCACTGTCACTGGCATCCTGTGCTGTTTGAGGCTAGGGGGCATGGCTGATGGCAGTATAAAGTCAAAGCTGGAATCATTCAAGAACTTAGCTTGCTCTGAAACAAAGTCTACAAAAATGCTGAATGGTGGAAATGGTACCTGGAACCTTTTCTTATGTTTAGAACCATATGTGACCAACCTTTGTTGTAGGTCATAAGGAAGCTTCAGAATTAAGAGTTTAATCTCTCTGGCTACATCCAGGGAGACGAGACCCGGCAGGTCTCCCTCCTCTTTAGCAAAAAGTAGTTCCTCTAGCAAGTCGGCTAATTCTCGTAGTTTGTGATAACCCTTGCTAGGTATTCTGGGAAAGTCCTCAATCCTTTTAAAAAGTGCATGCTCTATAGTCTCTGTTGAGCCATAGCACTCTTCTAATCTGCTCCAAATCTTTTTAAGACCAGTCTCTGGTTGTTTTATGTTAATGTTCCTGATTCTACTGGCATGTTCGGCAGAGTCTTTCCCAAGCCATTGGACTAGGAGGTCTATTTCATTGGCGTGAGACAGGTCTAGACCCTTTATGGTATTTTGAAAGGACGACCGCCAGGCTTTGTAATTTTCTGGCCGATCGTTAAACTTTACAAGTCCTTTTGTGATTAAATCACGTCTGGCGAAGAACTTGGCAAAGTCTGTTATAACTTGGTTGGCAGTGACTTGTAGTGCATTTTAAATCCTGTTTTTACAATAAAGGCAACCATCAAGGTTTTTTGGAGTGCGGCTGTCCATACCATAATTTATTTTCTTTTATAACTTGGTTGGTGTTAGAGCATGTTGGCGATTCACTACTGTAGTGGGAGTGTGGTGTGCGACCATATCTGTCAGAAGTTTCTGCTTTAGGCCCTCTTGTCCCGTACCGTTGTGTAGTAGAAGTGTTATTCTGACGCTGGTTTGGAGGTTGAGGGTCGTGGCGTGCAGGGACATAGGCTTGATCTGTAATGTGCTGGTAAGAGTTCTGCTGCTTGCAGCTCTGAGGTGTTTGGCTGCTCTCATGCTCTGTTACCTGTAGTGTTTTGTTTGTTTCTCCTAGGACACTCTCTATTCCCTGTAGAGGAGAGGTATCGTAGGTAAATTTAAAGTGTTGCTGCAAGTACTCTGAAGTGCATTGCGAGGGATTTGGCTCTCCTTGTTCGGAGCAAAGCACATTGATGCGTTCACCACTGAGGCTCACGGCTGCTGCCAGGGCTTCCGCTGCAGCTATGGCAGTTGCAGTTTCCTTTTCTGTAGTGAGCTTCTCCAGTGCGACATCTAGACGTGTTTGTTCAAGCTTTATAGAGGCTTCCCTGGCTTCTAGTGAGGCCCTCTCTTGCGCTTTCTTGGCTTCTAGCGAGGCCTTTTCTAACTGCAACTGCATTTCTTGTCCAGCAAAGGTAGCTTTCGCAATGGCAGTTGCATCACTGGCTGTCATCCACTTGCCAGAATCGTAAGCTTGTGATCGGGTTTTGAGTGAGGATTTCCTACTGTGTGATATGGCTGCTTGACTGAGTAGCGGTCTGTGGGAGCAATAGGTGTATAAGGCTGCAGTCTCTGTATGCTGCTTGGCTGTATGAAAGTGGCTGTATAGTCGATTGCAGACCGTAGCTCTTCCGTGTGGCTTAACCTCTTCCCATTCTGCACTATCCGTAGTGTTACTGGACAGAGTTTTACTGTCCTGGCCTCGCCCCCCGTACTCCCGGAGTCTATGGGTGGCTATCCAGGCAGATGACCTTTTTCTGCGCACACAATAATAGACTGCTGTTTCTTGTCTGTGTCCTTTATTGGCACGTTGCAGATTTTAATATATGTGTAAATGACACATGTGATATGCAGTAAAACTGAAAACAACAAGAATAATATAACATTACAATACAATAGTAAACATCATATAAAATAATAACTAAAATTACTAATTCCTTTCCCTAATAGCCATGTAGGAGAAAGGGGAAGATTGCTTACCTCTGATGCCATGGATGGGAAGAGATAGCATCTAGGCTGCTACCATGATACTGAACATGCTGGTCCATAAGGCTGTTTCACTTCCTGACTAAAGAGGATGTGATGATTTTTATGTCACATCCTTAAGTGGCTAAATAGCTAAATATTAATGTTTGGCCAGTAGGTTGCGCAAGCCTAACAGCTAACCTGAAACAAACATAATTTATAGCTTAATAATACAACAACACAATATACAAATTAAATGACAAGGTGAATTCACTTTTCTAAACCTCAGGAGAGAAAAAGGTATCCTAGAGACATAACAATAGCCCATTACTGAGTCAGAGAGACAGAGGAGGGAAAGCAGCCAGAGGGGGAAAGGATGTTGGGATTAGATGTCCCCAAAGCAAGAAAAAAATGGAATAAGGGAGGAGAGAAAGGAGGAATGCAGAAAGGGCTTCTCGCTCAGGGAGTTGAGTTAAATCCAAGAGGTTACCGGTAGTTTGATTGTGCCACCTCCTGAAGATAAGCGTCACTGTACACAAAATGGTTTAGAGGTCGCCATATCTCTCGGAAAGTCTCCTCCCAGTTATGCAAGGTAGTGGTGAGATCCTCCATGTCTCTCAATTCGTTCACTTTAGAGAACCACAGAGATTATGATGGGGGGGTTTCCGATCTCCAACAGAGGGGAATGAATGCCTTGGCTGCATTCAGCAGCTGGATTGTAAGGGATGGTTTATACTTCTTGATCGGTCTTTCTGAAAGGTTAAGAAGACAGGCCGCAGGGTTCCCTTCCAGATAAACATTTGTCAGGTGCTTGACTGTGCAGATCACCTCATGCCAAAAGGGCCCAAGTTTAGGACAATTCCAGAAAATATGCAGCATCGTTTCCTCAGCGCTTCAGCAACACCAGCATACACTGGGAACCTGAGGGAAAAAGCGGTGCAAAGTGGTAGGCACTCTGTACCATCTGGTCAAAATCTTGTAACATGTCTCCTGGATCCTGGTAGCTATAGAGGACTTTTGGGCAAAATGGAGGATCTTCTCCTTCTGAGAGCCAGTGAACTTGGTGCCTAAGTCTGACTTCCATTTGGTTAGGAAGGGTGGAATATACCCATCCGCCAGTTGAGTCAAAGAGACATATATTATTGAAAGGCTATGGCGGACCGGCTCCCCCCGATGACTAATATTTTCTAGTTCCGTGAGCTGGCGAGATGCCCCCGGTGTCCACAGACACCCACACAGAAAGTTGCGTAGCTGGATACCACTCCAGAAATCCAATGGAGGGTCTGCGGCATTCACCCTTGCAGAGGGGGAGAGTTGTCTGCCAGGGCCCACAAAGGCACAGACGGAGTTGTCCACTCATGACCAAACGCTGAAAATGCGGATTCTGGAGGCTGGGCGGGAATTCCGGATTGCCATGTACCGGTATCATAGGACAGGGTAGTGGCTGAGTTGGTCATCTTACTTTAAAAAAGTAATTAGTTACAGTTACAAATTACTTCTCCCAAAAAGTAATTGCGTTAGTACCGTATATACTCGAGTATAAGCCGACCCGAATATAAGCCGAGGCACCTAATTTTACCACAAAAACTGGGAAAACTTATTGACTCGAGTATAAGCCTAGGGTGTCCATCTGCATGCCTCACTGTGTCCATCTGCATGCCTCATTGTGCCTCACTTTGCCTCACTGTGTCTATCTGCATGCCTCACTGTGCCTCACTTTGCCTCACTGTGTCCATCTGCATGCCTCACTTTGCCTCACTGTGTCCATCTGCATGCCTCACTGTGCCCATGCCTCACTGTGCCCATGCCTCACTGTGTCCATGACTAGACTGACGTTTAACATGGGAGTCTATGGAAGGGGTGCCCGGGTTTGAAAATTTAGTGCTCCCCGACCTTAGGTCCTCCAGACACAAGACTTTGCACACTTGTAGAGGAGACATGGGGCTACATGTGTGCTAAGCTTGGGATCCAGGGGACCTATGGCCGGCCGGTACCGGGTCCTCAAAGTCACCAGAGAAATTACTGTTTAACATGGGAGTCTATGGAAGGGGTGCCCGGCTTTGAAAAATCGGTGCTCCCCGGCCGTAGGTCCTCCGGACAAAAAACTTTGCACACTTGTAGAGGAAGAGTGGGGCTACATGTGTGCCAAGCTTGGGATTCAGGCGACCTATGGCCGGCCGGAACCGGGTCCTCAAATTTCGGGAGATCAGGCGTGAAAAAGTCACTCGAGTATAAGCCGAGGGGGGCTTTTTTAGCACAAAAAAATGTGCTGAAAAACTCGGCTTATACTCGAGTATATACGGTAATTCAGTTACTACATTGAAAAAGTAATTAGTTACTCAGTAAAGTAACTGACTTATTTTTAAGGGCACATAGCACATCAGGGCATGGGGCACATAGCACATCAGGGCATGGGGCACATAGCACATCAGGGCACATAGCACATCAGGGCATGGGGAATATAGCACATCTGGGCGCATAGCAAATCAGGGCGCATAGCACATCGGGGCGCATAGCACATCATGGCACACAGCACATAGGGGCACACAGCACAACGGGGCACACAGCACATCGGGGCACATAGCACATCAGGGCACACAGCACATCAGGGCACACAGCACATCAGGGCACATAGCACATCAGGGCACATGATAGCACATAGCACATCAGGGCATGGGGCACAGGGCACATAGCACATAGCACATGAGGGCACATCAGGACATGTGGCACATAGCACATCAGGGCGGGGCACATAGCACATCAGGACGGGGCACATAGCACATCAGGGCAGGGCACATAGCACATTGTTTACCAGCCATGCAGAGTAGCGCAGGAAACGTGTGTAATAAGTTCTCTCTCATGTCACGGCACTGACGGCAGTCACGCTACTCCCCGGGAGCCGCGTGACTGCCGTCAGTGCCGTGACATGAGAGAGACCCGGTCATAGAGGAGAGGAGGAATTACACTACTGCCATCTAGTGGCGGTAGATGTAATTGGGGTAACGACGCCCAAGTATGGGGAACTGCGTTACCATGAGGGGAAGAGTAATCAGTTAGATTAGTTGTTACCCTCTAAAGTAACTGCGTTACAAAACTCTGTTTATTCTAACTCAGTAACTTACATCACTGGGTAGTGGTGACACTGAGGAATGTCTAAAGGTGTCCCTGGCCACCAGAAGTGTGCTACCCAGTGTAGGATTATCAATGAGGGCCTTTGGCAGAAGTTGCAGCCTAATGCGTGGCTTGCGATAGGACCAAACAAAATATCTAAACATTGAATTTACCCAGTTAAAAAACACTAGAGGAAGGCAGATGGGAAGTGCTTGCACCAAATACAACACCCTGGGCAATATGGGCAATAATGTCATCTTAAAGGCATTGCAACGGCCAAACCACATGAGTGAATGCCAGTGAAAAAGATCTGATTTAAGACAGGTAACTAACGAAGCAAAATTTGCCAAGTACAGATTGGAGGGGTCGGGAGTGATGTCTACACCCAAATAGAGAATCAAGTCAGTTGCCCAGTAGAAGGAGAATGCCAGGCGTAGTGATTTGATCATGTCGGTATAGGTATAAAAAGTATTTACGCGCTACTATGTATGAAACAAAGGGATTATTACAACTGCTTCAAGGCACTGAAAGGTACTGAAACCATAACCTGGATAGAATGTGTATAGTGAAGTAATGCCGAGCTGTTGGAATTTGCCTATCTACTTCCCTGAAAAAATGGGGGATCTTGAAGGGTGCTAGAATAACATTTGTATTCTTAACAAATAAAAACCACAATAACTAAAACAAAATTAAAATGTAAAAGAATGTGTAAAATGTGACATAAATCTTAGAAAAAAGTGCATAAAACCATTTAACCATTTAATAGTATCCAATAGCTGTGCTGCAATAAGTCTAACCGTGACTTATAAAATCATAAATAATGATGCTTGAACAAAGGTGGTGCAAAGGTTAAATTCATAGATAATAGTCTTTAGTAGTGCAAAAGTGCAAACAAAACGTATTGTTTTGCGATAAGTAAACAAAGGCTGAAGTGCTGGGTGATGTTGTGATTTCCACACTGTGCTTGTTGTTAATGAGTGACTTCTTGGTGTGTTATCTTGTGACTCCCACGCTGTGCTTTTAACCACTTTGCGCCCGGGCAATGCTCAAAAGACGTCTGCATTGCGGCGCCGAAGTGCTGACTGGACGTCCATGGACGTCTTCCTCTTTCCCCCCCCCCCCGCGCGCCCGGGGAAAATCTGTGTTGGCCGTGTCCCTTGGACACAGCCAATCACAGATCGTGCTGAATGGCCAATCACAGAGGCCATTCAGCACTCGATCTCACTATCCAATGAGAGATGATCTCAAATGTAAACATATGAGATCATCTCTCATTGCCGGCTTTCTCTCCTCACACAGAGACAGCGTGTGAGGAGAGAGAGAGATCTGTGCTGCAGCTTGTAATAGTGAGTGATAAAATACACACACACACAAGTAAAAAACAGTGCCCACAGTCCCTGCCAGTGCCATCTGCTACCAGTGCCACCTGCCAGGGCCATCTTCCACCTGCCAGGACCATCTGCCAGTGCCATCTGCCAGGGCCATCTGCCAGTGCCATCTGCCAGTGCCATCTGCCAGTGCCATCTGCTGCCAGTGCCACCTGCCAGTGCCATCTGCTGCCAGTGCCACCTGCCAGTGCCATCTGCCACCGCCATCTGCCACCAGTCCCATCTGCCACCAGTCCCATCTGCCACCAGTGACACCAGTCAGTGCCATCTGTGCCACCTGCCAGTGCCACCTGCCAGTGCCACCTGCCAGTGCCATCTGTGCCACCTGCCAGTGCCATCTGTGCCACCAGTCCCATCTGCCACCAGTCAGTGCCATCTGTGCCACCTGCCAGTGCCACCTGCCAGTGCCATCTGTGCCACCTGCCAGTGCCATCTGTGCCACCAGTCCCATCTGCCACCAGTCCCATCTGCCACCAGTCCCAACTGCCAGTGCCACCTGCCAGTGCCATCTGCCATCAGTGCCACCTGTCAGTGCCACCTGTCAGTGCCATCTCATCAAATGGCTAAAAGAGTATTCTCAGCCGAGGAGGCGTATGAAATTCTTGCGGCCGACGGGAGCAACGGGGAGCGCTCCGATTCGGAGTCCTCCGCATATTCAGATGAGTCTGACGTGGACTACGAGCCTGTCATAAGCAGTGGATCAGTGACGGAGGAGACGGAGATGGCAGAGGAGGAGGAGGAAGAAGAAGAAGAGGAGGAGGGCCCGCCCGCCAGACGAAGGCGTTCTGCTGAGGAGGCAGTGCCATCCACCAGCACCGCAGTGCCATCCACCAGCACCGCAGTACCTCGAGAAGCAAGGCCACGTACCAGTGGGGTGTCACCTCAGCCCCAAAGGGTTAGGTCCCATGCCAGCCTTCCCTATTCCCTTCAGTACCCTTTGTGGCTTCCTCCAAATTCAGGAGAAGCCAACATTCCCCCTTTCACTGCCCAGCCAGGAGTCCAGGTGGATACAGAAAACTTTTCCCCAATAGATTTTTTTAATTTAATTTTTACTAACGACATGCTGGCAACAATTGTGGCCCAGTGCAACTTATATGCCCAACAGTTTATAACCAGCAACCCAACGTCCTCTTATGCCCGTCCCTACGTGTGGAAAGCCCTTACAGTGGAGGAGTGTAACGGCACCCCAATCTCAAGGGGTATTAACGCCGTTTACGATGTTCCCTCTACTAGACACACATCCACTCGCTACCGATATCCACAGCTAAACGACCCTTTCCTATAGGAGCCGACCCCTCTGGAAGAAGACGAGACGCACTCTGTCTCTTCTGTAGTAGGAATGCATTTATTATTGACAAACATTGTAACTTTATACACAATTCAGGGCACATGATTTAACATGAACAAGGGCCCAGCTCCACCCACACATCCCAAAACTCAACACCTCATCCTGACGTCTGCTAGGCTTCAAAAGATCCCAACACAATAGAATATACGATCTCCAATACACATCTTTTCACAAAGGGTTGGCAGCCAGTCTGTCTGGCACTTTACAATACACACAAGGACAGACTTAAATGAACAATAGAAATGCAAAACAACTTAATTCCTCACAGCAATGATACTTAACCCCCACATACAGTATACATCCAATCTATATACAATGTATATACAGCCTTGAATATGGCTATCACAGACCATATCGGGGGTTTCTTTTATTCACCCTGTGTCCAAAGTGACCCCACTGTCACACATCTCCCCTTTCGGCAGGGGACTAACAGAGGAGGGGACCCCAGACGGGTCTACTCCGAAGTTAGTCCATGGGTCCATTCTTCCAATGCTGGTATCCACCCAGTACCACAAATGAATTGCTCCAAGCAGAGCATTACTTACCCAGCCAACCTCTGCCTCTCTCAGAGAACATACCCGCCGCTGGGGAGAAGACAGGGTGACTGGGCTCAGTCCGTCATGCTGTTGGGGATCTGGGTCGACTGCCCGGCATCCCTGGGGTATACAAGTGGAGACTGAAGTCCCATCCACTTGTGGTAGGTGGAAGTCCCCCAGTACTTGCAAAGCAAGGCTGACATCCTCCTGTCTCAGTGTCACACCATTTTCTGGGGTTGTGTCAGTGAGGACTGAAGTCCCATCCAATACCACAGGAACTCCCTCTTCTGTTAGTTGAGAGCCGAGGCCCGTGGCACTCGGCTCTGTTGCCAGCTCTTCTGCTGGGTTGCTGTGAGTGGAGACCGCAGTCCCATCCACCGATATCCGCTCAAGTGGCAGTTGTGTGCAGCGGCCAGTAGCATTCTGCCCTGCTGCCAGTGATTCAGCTGGGGGTAAAAGCTTTACCACCCCAGCTTGTTGCTGGAGAGAGGGGCCAACTGCCCCGCCTCCCTGAAACTCCACAGTTGTTTCCGGTGCTGGGCAGCACAGGTTGCTATCACTCTGCCCTGTTGCCAGTACTCCTGCTGGGGACTCCACACCATCTGCTCTGGCTACCTGTTGGGGAGGGAAAATGGCTGCTTCTCCTCCCTGCATCTCTGAAATCCACTCAGAAAGAGGAACCATCACCTTCTCAACTCGGGCCTCCAACACTGCCACAGGTGTAGAGCAGGGGTCTGCAGTACTTTGTCCTGCTGCCAGTACTTGAGCGGGCGATGCATAATTCATAACATCCTCTGCACAGTCCATTAAGTCCATACCTTCTGTAATCTGTGGCTGGGGAGATGAGCCAACTGCCCTAGCTCCCTGGAACTCCATATCATCCACTTCGGCTTTAAGGGTGGCAATCTTCAGATTTTCCACTGCTGATTCTTCAGCCAGGCTAGCTCCCTGGAACTCTATATCATCCACTTCGGCTTTAGGGAGGGCAATCTTCATCTTTTCCACTGCCGATTCTTCAGCCAGGCTAGCTCCCTGGAACTCTGTATCATTCACTTCGGCTTTAGGGAGGGCAATCTTCAGATTTTCCACTGCTGATTCTTCAGCCAGGATTTCATAGTTGTCAACTGGTAATTCCTGATAGTCCCAGGCAAAGGGAGCCCCACCCTGCTGCTGAGCAGAGTCTAGCAGCTGTTTGTAGGCAATCTCCAGCTCCCATTCCTGAACGGCCAGAAACTCCAAATCTTCCTGTGCCCAGTGCCCTTCCGAGACATTCAGTCTTTGTTCTCTCTGCTCCATTATTTCCTCCAAACGCCACT
Source organism: Rana muscosa (assembly GCA_029206835.1). Taxonomy (NCBI): domain Eukaryota; kingdom Metazoa; phylum Chordata; class Amphibia; order Anura; family Ranidae; genus Rana; species Rana muscosa. Next base: position 5,636,879 of record CM055119.1, on the reverse strand, counting down.
CCTGATCACTCCCAAAGTCAGGGTCCTCGGACAGCCTCCAATACAACAATCCCAGGCCATTATAGTCAAAGCCTTCCGTGGGGCTGTCATCCGCTGACCATGGGCACTCTTGGGCTACATACCACCGGAGGGCTCTGTAGCTCTCGTCCAACCGCATCTCTGCCCGGATCAGCCTGCTTAACTCAGCTGTCCACTCCTGCTTCGGTTGTTCCCCCAATAACAGCATTCGTACTTCATACTGCGACCAGTACCTTACATGGATGGAGGGGAGAACTTTTCCCTGGTGTTGCTGCTCGAGGGCTAGCACTTTCTTCCAGAGTTCGCAGCGGATCGAATCCGACCATCCCAGCAGGACCTCCTCTGATACTGGTCCTCTATGCTGTATCTGCATCTCTCGCAACCTCCTTCTGAATTCCTTTTCCATGTCGGCTGGTATCTGTATCTTTCCTCTCCTTTCAGTTGGTGCTGCTTTTTTAGGTGTTGTCTCTGATTGCCGTATTTCCGCCATTCTCTGCTCATGTTGTCGCTCATCCTGCCGCTCGATTTCTCTAATGGCTTCCTGTATGGCGGTCTCTGATGGGTTAGCACCATATAATGCCAAGCGCTCTCGAACTCGTTGCTGAAACAAATCTTCAACTGACCGGGGTCCTGCATCACCATTCCTCTGGTTCATCTCGGCTCTCAAGTAAGTCTTTCAGCGTGACTTTCCTGCAGGCTGCATAGCTTGGTCATTCACTGTGGTGGCTTGGAGTGTCCCAGGAACTGGAGGGAAAATCCTGCTGCTGCCAACCAATGTAACGGCACCCCAATCTCAAGGAGTATTAACGCCGTTTACGATGTTCCCTCTCCTAGGCACACATCCACTCGCTACCGATATCCACAGCTAAACGACCCTTTCCTATAGGAGCCGACCCCTCTGGAAGAAGACGAGACGCACTCTGTCTCTTCTGTAGTAGGAATTACTTTTTTATTGACAAACATTGTAACTTTATACACAATTCAGGGCACATGATTTAACATGAACAAGGGCCCAGCTCCACCCACACATCCCAAAACTCAACACCTCATCCTGACGTCTGCTAGGCTTCAAAAGATCCCAACACAATAGAATATACGATCTCCAATACACATCTTTTCACAAAGGGTTGGCAGCCAGTCTGTCTGGCACTTTACAATACACACAAGGACAAACTTAAATGAACAATAGAAATGCAAAACAACTTAATTCCTCACAGCAATGATACTTAACCCCCACATACAGTATACATCCAATCTATATACAATGTATATACAGCCTTGAATATGGCTATCACAGACCATATCGGGGGTTTCTTTTATTCACCCTGTGTCCAAAGTGACCCCACTGTCACAAGGAGTTTAGGATTTTTTTGGGCCTCACATTCTGCATAGGACTAAATGGAAAAAATCAATTACGTTCATATTGGTCATCCCGCCCCATATATCACATGCCCATCTTTTCCTCAGTAATGCCCAGGTCCAGATATCTAATGAATATGAGATTCCTACACTTCAATGATAATACCCAGTGCCCTCCCCGAAATGACCCAAATTTTGATAAACTTTATAAAATTCGGCCGCTACTAAATTATTTTTCTGAAACCTTCCCCCAGTTGTTTACCCCAGACAAACACATATGCATAGATGAGTCCCTTATCAAATTTTCTGGCAGGCTGGGCATAAAACAATTTATACCCAGCAAAAGGGTCCGCTATGGGGTGAAGCTGTATAAATTGTGCGACAGAGAAACTGGGTATGTGTATGGCTTCATCATATATGAAGGGAAGGACTCCGAACTGAACCCCCCTAATTGCCCAATCTACATTGGAACCAGTGGGAAAGTAGTTTGGGAACTCATAAACCCACTCCTAGAGAAAGGATCTGTTTATACCTCTGCCTGATCTGGAACTGACCCTGGACTGTTATTTGACCACGCTTCTGCCTAACGATTCTGTACATACCTCTGCCTGATCTGGAACTGACCCTGGACTGTTTGACCATGCTTTTTGCCTGCCTCTTGGACTGATCTTGTACCCTGCCAGTGGACTAGTGGGATTCATAACACAGGGGTCTCACATATGTGAGGGGCTCCAGAATTGTTTTTCTGGATGAAGAAAACAATTGTTTTTGTTTTTCTCATTCCCAGATTAGGGTCTGGAGACTCGGAGGCTTCAAAGAGATTTGGGTGGGAGAAGCCTCTACCCCTGTCCCCATTCAGTCCTGAACGAGGCCCTACTTCTGCAAACTGCCTGTAGGACCTATGCCATCATGCCTCTGCCTGTCGGATGAACTGACCACACCGCTTTTGCTGACCAAGTCCCTGCCTCTTGCCTGGACCAGTGCTGTCCTCCTGTGGAAAACTGCACTACTAAAACCACAGGTAATCTTTTGTTTACCATTTGCTCAGCAGAATGTATTTTGGGGTGTAATTCTTGGTATGTTCATGCTATGTGTCCCTAGAACACCTGATGGTGTACCTTGCATGTTGGGCCTCTGTATGTGGCCAGGTTGTATAAAAGTCTCACACATTTGGTATCGCCATACTCAGGAGGTTTCCCGCAATTTCCAAAAACTTCAGGAAAAAAATGAACCGTTCAACAGACTCATTATGCCTCATAGATTATACGTTGGGGTGTTAGCTTTCCAAAATGGGGTCACTTTGTGGGCGTTTCCATTGTCCTGGTGCTCCAGGGCCTTCAAAAGTGTAATAGGTGGTTGAGAAATGAGATGTGTAATTTATGCTCCTAGAATGCCTGAAGGTGCCATTTCAATATTGGGCCTCTGTATGTGGGCAGGCTGTATAAAAGTCTCACACATTTGGTATCGCCATACTCAGGAGGAGTAGCAGAATGTATTTTGAGGTGTAATTTTTGCTATGTACATGCTATGTGTTGGCAATATCTTATAAATTGACAACTTTGCGTAAGAAAAATTGCGTTTTAATTTTTTTCCCGCAATTTCCAAAAACTTCAGGAAAAAAATGAACCGTTCAACAGACTCATTATGCCTCATAGATTATACGTTGGGGTGTTAGCTTTCCAAAATGGGGTCACTTTGTGGGCGTTTCCATTGTCCTGGTGCTCCAGGGCCTTCAAAAGTGTAATAGGTGGTTGAGAAATGAGATGTGTAATTTATGCTCCTAGAATGCCTGAAGGTGCCATTTCAATATTGGGCCTCTCTATGTGGGCAGGCTGTATAAAAGTCTCACACATTTGGTATCGCCATACTCAGGAGGAGTAGCAGAATGTATTTTGGGGTATCATTTTTGCTATGTACATGCTATGTGTTGGCAATATCTTATAAATGGACAACTTTGCGTAAAAAAATTGCGTTTTCATTTTTTTCCCGCATTTTCCAAAAACTTCAGGAAAAAAATGAACCGTTCAAAAGACTCATTATGCCTCATAGATTATACGTTGGGGTGTTAGCTTTCCAAAATGGGGTCACTTTGTGGGCGTTTCCATTGTCCTGGTGCTCCAGGGCCTTCAAAAGTGTAATAGGTGGTTGAGAAATGAGAAGTGTAATTTATGCTCCTAGAATGCCTGAAGGTGCCATTTCAATATTGGGCCTCTCTATGTGGGCAGGCTGTATAAAAGTCTCACACATTTGGTATCGCCATACTCAGGAGGAGTAGCAGAATGTATTTTGAGGTGTAATTTTTGCTATGTACATGCTATGTGTTGGCAATATCTTATAAATGGACAACTTTGCGTAAAAAAATTGCGTTTTCATTTTTTTCCCGCAATTTCCAAAAACTTCAGGAAAAAAATGAACCGTTCAAAAGACCCATTATGCCTCATACATTATACGTTGGGGTGTTAGCTTTCCAAAATGGGGTCACTTTGTGGGCGTTTCCATTGTCCTGGTGCTCCAGGGCCTTCAAAAATGTAATAGGTGGTTGAGAAATGAGATGTGTAATTTATGCTCCTAGAATGCCTGAAGGTGCTATTTCAATATTGGGCCTCTGTATGTGGGCAGGCTGTATAAAAGTCTCACACATTTGGTATTGCCATACTCAGGAGGAGTAGCAGAATGTATTTTGGGGCGTCATTTGTGGTATACACATGCCATGTGAGAGAAATAACCTATTATAATGACAATTTTGTGGAAAAAATAAAAAAATAAAAAAAAATCTTCATTTTGCAAAGAATTGTGGGAAAAAATTACAACATCAAAAACCTCACGATGCATCTTACTAAATACCTTGGAATGTCTAATTTAAAAAAAGGGGTCATTTGGGGGGTATTTGTGCTTTGCTGGCTTGTTCGGGTCGTAAGAAATGAGATAGGCCACCAGTACATTAGGTGTGATCAATTGTTTATGATCCGCACCACAGCTTGTAGACTCTATAACTTTCACAAAGACCAAATAATATCCACTAATTTGGGTTATTTTTACCAAAGATATGTAGCAGTATAAATTGTGGCTAAATTTTATAAAGAAAAATTAATAATTTGCAAAATTTTATCACATAAACTAAAAAAAAGTGTTTTTTTTTCAAAATTTTCCGTGTTTTTTCATTTATAGCGCAAAAAATAAAAAACCCAGAGGTGATCAAATACCACCAAAAGAAAGCTCTATTTGTATGAAAAAAAGGACAAAAAAATCATTAGGTTACAGTATTACATGACTGAGTAATTGTCATTCAAAGTGTGAGAGCACTGAAAGCTGAAAATTGGTCCGGGCACGAAGGGGATTTAGTGCCCAGTTGTCAAGTGGTTAAAGAAGGGTGGCCCCTTACCTGTGAGGTTACAGCATATAGTATAAGCCCTCTGTTGTTCCTGCTGCCTCCTATCCGGATGCTATCTGAAACATGGGGATGTGTAAATGCCTGGCGGGGGTTAATCCTCTGGCCGTGGAGTCTCCGGGGTGGTGTGCATATGTAGGGGTTAAAATATGGAGGCAAGAAATGGCCCAATATAGTGTAGTAATTTTGCTATAAAGGTTTATTTTCTGTAGATACAAGTATAAAGTACTCACATTTAAAATTGCAAAAAGGGTATGTAAAATACGAGCGCCGAGCTCGTCCGCGTCACCTCCGGTGCTTGCTACGTCCCATGTCGTTGTCCCCCGTGATGTTCAAAACGGACGATTTAGATACATTTATTTGGAAAAAGGAGAGAGCACCATACTCCTGGAGCAAAGACTGGAGCAGTTTTGGAAGATAGGTAAGTGGGTCTGTTAGGAAAAAAATCAAGTCATCTGCAAATGCGGCCACCTTATGTGTCCCCAAAGCTTTTTGAAAGCCGGCAACAGCAGAGTCCGCCCGAACAGTACACAGGAAAGGCTCTAAGGTGAGTATAAATATCAAAGGGGACAGGGGGCATCCCTGTCGTGTGCCATTATGGATGTTAAAAAAGTCGGATCTCGTCTCATTGACCTTGCCCGAGGCCGTGGGGTTAGAATAGAGGGACAGTATCTAACTCAGCATGGAGGACCGGAGACCAATATGTTCTAGAGTGGGTCGTATGAAGGTCCAGTTTACCTGGTCAAAGGCTTTATCTGCGTCTGTAGACAGCAAGAGAAGAGGCCAATTCGAGGATCAGGTAACAACAAGGCCTGGGGAATGCCCAGGAAAAAACCAAGCCTACTTACCGACCAGCTCGCAGACAACCAATTAACCTGTCTAACAGTATGCGTTAAAAACAGGGGTTTTGTCTGCACGCATTTACAAACGCATGCGTGAGCCACAGAGCCACGTCAAGGCACCCTGTAATCTGTGGACCACAGATTACAGGGTGCCTTGACGTGGCTCTTGCATGCGTTTGTAAATGTGTGCAGACAAAACCCCTGTTTTTAACGCAAACTGTTAGACAGGTTAATTGGTTGTCTGCGAGCTGGTCGGTAAGTAGGCTTGGGTTTTTACTGGGTATTCCCCAGGCCTTGTTGTTACCTGTTTCAGCCTTCCAATGCTGCTTACTGCAATGGCCAGCTATAGATGGGGGCGGTGGACAAGTTTGTTTTTGGATTCGAGGATCAGGCTGCATGGATGAAGTTCACCACCCGGATGGTATTAACGCATGGCTTGCGAAGAGGCATAAAGCTTGCTTGGTCTCTGTGGACAAGACTCGGGATATGCAGGAGCAACCTATTGGCCAGAATTTTTGCAAGGGCTCCTCGTTTTCAAATGGGGCTTCCAGATTCTGATAAACCCTCCACCTGCAAACCCCCCTCCCCCCCACTAGGCCAGGGTTGTGGGGAAAAGGCACTTGTCCTCATCAACATGCAGGTCCTCCTTGGCAAGGTACCCCTTCATAAGGGCATGTGGCCTGGTTTGGTTCTGAGAGGGGGGTGCACACTCGTGGGGCCCCACACTTTTTCTTTCTTGTTTTTAGTGCTTGGTTGCCCCTTAAAATCTATACTAGACTGGATTTGTAAATGTTTACATTCACCTGTCAGTTTGGAATTCCCGGTTGACAACTGAATGTGCTGTGTGGGAATTCTGAGAGGCTTCTTAAAAACATAGAGGAAGCTGTCAAATTTAGCAGTAGTAATAAAACCACCACTGAATGTTTCAGTTCACACTGGAGCCGGAGGTTTGCTTGGCCGAACACCCATTTGTTCGCCTACTCACACAGGAATTTCCATAAACTGTATGCAGTGCAGAGGTCTTCCTAAAATGATTTCCACTGCTGGTTAAATGTTCTAAGCATACAGTGTAAGGCTATTTTGTCTATTGGTGAATGTAATGTTCTTAAGGCTATTTTTCTTTTAGAATTTAATGTTAGGGATAGGGAATGTTACATTTGCCTGATGAAAGGCAACAAGGAAACTTTTACATACATATTACAAACATTACAGGTATTATTTGTTACTCTTGCACAAATGTTGAGACATTCACAAAGCTTTTTTTTAAATAGACCCCAAAGACTGGCCACCCACGTGCTTTTCCAGAAGATATAGCAATGATAAGGAAAAACTCTGTAATAAAATAAGAATGATCTTGTGTAAATGAACAATGGTAACTTATATTTTGTGACAATTGTATACAAGTTGAATTATTTGAGGGTGATCAATTGCAAGTATCTGAATAGAAAAAAACTTTCGCCACCTAGTGTGTATATAAAAAAGCTGCACCTAAAATTTCAGTGATAGCTGAAAACAATGTGAATAGTGAGAGATAAGGGCGCTCAGTGGTAATAACCTAATATTAATCGATAATTAAATTGATATACTTACACCTCCCTAAAATATATAGTGCAATAAACAAGTGAATATATATAATCACAAACTAATAAAAAAAATCAATGTGCCAGTGATTCCCAAAAGAAACAAATAATGATATATAGTGCATCAAAGTCCAAAGAAATCCACAAAACGTCCCACAACGATAGTGAACAACGAATATGTTTCTTGCATATGTAATAAATCTTCAATCTTCAATAAACATGATATTTATAAATAGACTCTTGTGACTGTTCAAATCCACCTTCACCAAAAGCAGTGACACCCGATAGTGCTGAAGTAATGATGGCAGCTTACCCCAACAATATGACCCTTTTACCTAAAAAAGAGGTCAAGCAGGCTTTCTGCAAGTATCAACTTGCCAGATATCAAAGCTATGATGTCCACAGAGCAGGCAGCGGTGGATGATGGGATAAGAACTCAGATATTATGCAAATTAGGAGAAGAGAAGCAAAAAATAGTGTGATACCATTTATTGCACAGAATAGCTTAAAAAGCCAAAAACGCGCTTACTTTATAAGTGCCCTGACCCGGCACTGAGGCTGTAAAGGCGTGGGTATACGAATGGCGGTCCCAGACCTGTGGATATTGGCGTGCGTTCCACCTCTTCGGAACGAACAGCCAGCGGGACCGAAAGTAACGTCAATTGCGTGACCTGTATTGCGCCTCGACGTACGTTTCGGGTTCCGTCATCAGGAAGCGCTCCCTGATGACGGAACCCGAAACGTACGTCGAGGCGCAATACAGGTCACGCAATTGACGTTACTTATAAAGTAAGCGCGTTTTTGGCTTTTTATTCTTATTGTTCACTATCGTTGTGGGACGTTTTGTAGATTTCTTTGGACTTTGATGCACTATATATCATTATTTGTTTCTTTTGGGAATCACTGGCACATTGATTTTTTTTATTAGTTTGTGATTATATATATTCACTTGTTTATTGCACTATATATTTTAGGGAGGTGTAAGTATATCAATTTAATTATCTATTAATATTAAATTGCAAGTATCTGCACAGAAGGAATTTCAAACAAGCTGAAACATGTTTAAACTGATATCTATTTCTAATAAAATTGCATCTATTTTCATGGATCATCTGAAATTCAATCCATGTATGACCAACTTAACAGATGTAATAAAGTGGTTGTAAAGGCAGATGTTTTTTTTTTTTTTATCCTAATGCATTCTATGCATTAAGACAAAAAGCCTTCTGTGTGCAGCATTTGCCCTCAGCCCTCCTAATACTTACCTGAGCCCCATCTCTATCCAGCAATGTCCAGGAGTGCCTCGGCTATCCGTGACTCTCCCTTCTGATTGGCTGAGACACAGCAGCGGCGCCACTGGCTCCCGCTGCTGTCAAAGTCACTTAGCTAATCAGGAGAGAGTGGGGGCGGGGCTTAACCGGGACTCCGTGTCTGAATGGACACACAGAGCTGTAGCTTGGGTGCCCCATAGCAAGCTGCTTGCTGTGGGGTCACTCAACAGTAGGGAGGGGCCAGGAGCACTGAAAGAGACCAGAGAAGAGGAGGATCTGGGCTGCCCTGTGCAAAACCACTACAAAAAAAGAGACTTTACATTCACTTTAGGTATACTTATGGAACAATAAATTGCAAGTATCTACAATAATATTGTGCCTTCATGATATTTCTGAGTCGTCCCTCCAAGGAAGAAAATGTTAAAGGGACTTCACTTTTGCAAATATAAATCTGCATTTCCTTTGTCACCTAAAAAAGTTTTACAATAAATACACTAAATGTATTTTTGAACCCTCTGTATTAAATTTTCTACTTACCAATCAGGAATGCGATTCATACTCAGTTAAAATTGTATTTAATGGAAAGTTAGAGAATAGTTGTTAACTGGGAGTTTAGGATTTGTTAGTTTGTACTTATTAATGCTTTTGTTTTTATTTGTTTTCATCCTCCATTTGTTCCACTACTAAAATTCGATTATGTATACTTTTGTAGAAATGCATTGCAGAATTTATTTGGAATTCTGTTGATGTATATTTATTTATTTACAGAGAAAATTATTTTTTTACATTTCCTCACAAAACACGAACAGGCGCTATGTTGTAGGAATTACAAGAACGATTTAATAACGCAGTTCAAAGTTTTATAACATGCAGTTATGCATATGTAGCGGGGTCTCTAAATTTATGTGGGACACCCAGGTGTGTAAGTATAGGGATTAGTGGACCACTTGTGTTCGTGGAGGATTGGATGGTGTAAAAATCTCCTTGGCCTCTGGGTGGCGGGGTACCTGGAGGCTCAAGGTAGATTTGCCATTACAGTGCTAGCCTTTTTGTCCCTTTCCGGAGATGGTACGGCGAGGGCGGGGAACCTGCCGTGGTGTCGATGGGAGGAGATAAAAGGGGGAGACGCCCTAACCACGAGGTCTGTCTTCTGGAGGAAGTTCTTCACGCGCCCAGGCACCTTAGGCCTGGGTGCGGGCGGGTTCTGGATTCCGGCTCAGGTGCCCTAGGCCTGACCGGAATGGAGTCGGAGTCCATCCCAGGCACCTTCAGCCTGGGGTGAGGTACTGAACTAGGAGGCCTGGGGTCCAGTGACTTCGACTGGATCCCGCGAGGGTGGAGACGTCCGAGGGTCCCTGAGGTGGATGGGGCCTATGTCTGAGGTGAGGAGGCCGGGGAGGTTACCCGTTCAGAGAGTCTGGAGCAGCATCAACCCAGTGACGGACGGGCCTCTGGTAACTCCCTTGGAGGGACATCTTCCCCTGATAGGGGCCCCAGCGCAGCGAAGGTACTCCTATCTACGTTCTCTTGAGTCGCTGGTAGAGACTCTCAGATTCTAAGTCCTTTCTAGCTGAATGCTATAGTAACCGCTGGCGAGATCGCAGTGGTTTAGTTGATAACCAGGATAGTGTCTCGACCTGCTCAACCCCCGTATCAAAATGTTATCAAGTCGCAACCAGATGGCTACTGAAGCACTGTTTATTGTAAGATGTACAATAAAGCAAGAGTTGGACTGTGATCGGTGTGTGGAACTCTGGTTAATGGGAGCAGAGGGAAGTGTTGGCACAGCAGGACTGTATTCTAGAACAAAGCACATAGGCCCGAGGAAATATCTGGTGCTGGCCTTCACCTCACCCACAGCTATGGAGAGGACATGGGCCATAGCGCATCTCACGCTGTCGTGTGACATACCCCTAGACCAAGGAGATGGGGTGAGGCCGCTACACGTGGGGGCTCGTGAGTCCGGGATGATATGTGTTTTAACTTTGGAAGAAGGAATGGCTGTGTCTGGACTTTGCTGCCCAGAGGAGTTCCGAGCAGGTCGGCCATGTGATTGGCCAAAGTGCATCCCTGCTCAAAGTCGTGGAAATGACCCTAGGACGGGAAAGGCCCATGCAGAGGAGCGAGAAGAGGGAGGAGTCCAGCCGTGTGAAGTACTACATGTGGGGGCTTTTATTGCACTGCGCCACGAGGCACCCCGTGACTGTACAGTTCGTGGGCGGAGCTTGATGGAAGCCCGCGAAAACGTGCAATTCATGGGAGGAGTCTGGCCATGTGGAGGAACTCACGTGGAGACTTCAGCGCGTGGTCAGTGCGTGATGGAGCAGCAGATAGTCAGGATGGCCTCAAGCTCCCCGTGGATTCCGGTTCCCTACCCCACGAAGATGACTACGTTCGCTGCTCCCCTTACAGACACGGGGATAAGACTCAGGCCCCGAGGACAGTTGGCTTTGTACTCATGCAGAGACACGGAGGCCCTCGGGACTGGTGGTCCACCTGAAGCCATTCGGGCATTGCGAGGCATGCAAAGAGTTCTTGTTCGAGGTGGAGCCATCCACAGTAAGGCCCCCGGGCCCTTCGCCTCAACAGCCTCACAGGTACCGCTACTCTAGAAGGAGAGATCCAGGCCTTTGCAGAGGTTCCCGTACGCACTGACCAGGGCGATGTGACTGCCCAATCAGAGACTGAGAGAGAAAAATCCGAGGATGCTGCTTCGGTCACCACAGATTCTCTGCTCCCACCTCCGAAGAGGAAAGTTGGTCTGGTGCAGGCCTCCTGTGGTCGTGGTCGAGCTTCACCCCGTCGCTTGCCTGGCCTGGATGGATCCGGTTGGAAGAGTCCTGGACATCCCAGTTCTACAAAAGGTCAAGGTGAGCCAGGGGCTGGGACTGTGGTGGTGGTTGGAGGTGTCGGGGGTCCACAGCCGGTGGAGCCCGCAAGGGAGGGTAGTACCACGTCTACCAGAGACTACCTTCCCACCGAGATGTATGACACTTCCGACCTAGAGTCGCTGTCAGATTGTGGAGATGACGGGGAGATTGATGAACTGTTTCATCGGAAGGGCTGGGACAAACGCCCATTGCCTGTGTTACGTGTACCGCAGGATTCCCCTATGTCAATAGGAGACAGCACGCCCCGGGTACAAGCCCCGGAGTCTACGAGGAAGTCTAGTCCTCAAAGTGCCTTCCCACAATCTACAACATCGCCCGTCTTGGTGGCGGGGATGCAGCGAGCCTCACTACGAGCACCGAGAGAAAAGCCATTAGAGGTAGTGAACGTACCTCAGCATCCGGAGGCCATCGTTCAACCCGGAGAAGGTGAGTGGGAAGCCATGCCTCCTTTGGCCAGATTGCAACGACTTTTCTCACAGAGAGTCGCCCGTGAGTATGGGTGGGAATATCCCTACTTGCCTCGGGACTTACTTTTCGAAGTTGAGGTCATACGCCAGAGATGCTATGACGAATTTGTTTGGGAAAAGCTCAAAGTACCCCATGCACGAAGATATTTGTCCTGTTCGCCATCCGTGTCGAAAAAGTTTCGGGACTGCAGAGCAGATTGGATGTGGGGCCGCCATATCCACGCAGACAAGGTGCGCATCTGCAGGAAAGATGGAGAGGATGCTGACTATTCAATTGAGGTTTTTGATAAACATCTGAAGCCCTTGTTCTTGCCTGACCCGAAGTTTTACTTGTGAGAAGAGACTCACTTGTTATTCCTTTTCTACAATCTTCCAGAAGTGTTCCTGCCGGAGCATCCGAACTGTGCCCTAGTTTTTCATTTGGGCTTTTGTTTTCTACTTTCTGGAGGAATGAGAACGGTTTTTGTTGTTCTCTCTTCCTCACAGTTCAAAGACAGACTTTGGGGGTAGAATTAGTGTAGGGACGCAGGAAGAATGAAGATTGCACCAAGTGTCATTACCGCGGCACTGTCACCAGGTGGCAGTGTTGTGCAACGGCTGTTTTTTTTTTTTACACGCGCATCATTTTACTCATTGGATCGAATGGGTCTATTGGTTGATGGACCCATTCATTCCAAATTAACACAAGAGTGTCAGGATGTAGATTTTCTTGTGTGTTGTTTTTTTCTTCCCTCTGCAGGAGATTCGTCTGTCAAGACTACTGAGTATGGGGTGGTTCTTAGACAGTGATGGGAGGGATTGTATATGTGTGCATGATAGATGTTTTAAGGAAAAGTTTTATTGTTTTATATTCCCTTTCCCTTTGAGCAGGTCTTGGTATGGTTGAGGTTCAAAATTTTAGGGATAGCCTCTGGGGCTAAGCTTGTGTCTTCACTCCATGGGAGACATGGGCTCGCACCAGACGCTGGGGACCAGCGTCAAATCACAGGGGGGAGTATGTAGCGGGGTCTCTAAATTTATGAGGGACACCAAGGTGTGTAAGTATAGGGATTAGTGGACCACTTGTGTTCGTGGAGGATTGGATGGTGTAATAATCTCCTTGGCCTCTGGGTGGCGGGGTACCTGGAGGCTCAAGGTAGATTTGCCATTACAGTGCTAGCCTTTTTGTCCCTTTCCGGAGATGGTACGGCGAGGGCGGGGAACCTGCCGTGGTGTCGATGGGAGGAGATAAAAGGGGGAGACGCCCTAACCACGAGGTCTGTCTTCTGGAGGAAGTTCTTCACGCGCCCAGGCACCTTAGGCCTGGGTGCGGGCGGGTTCTGGATTCCGGCTCAGGTGCCCTAGGCCTGACCGGAATGGATTCGGAGTCCATCCAAGGCACCTTCAGCCTGGGGTGAGGTACTGAACTAGGAGGCCTGGGGTCCAGTGACTTCGACTGGATCCCGCAAGGGTGGAGACGTCCGAGGGTCCCTGAGGTGGATGGGGCCCATGTCTGAGGTGAGGAGGCCGGGGAGGTTACCCGTTCAGAGAGTCTGGAGCAGCATCAACCCAATGACGGACGGGCCTCTGGTAACTCCCTTGGAGGGACATCTTCCCCTGATAGGGGCCGCAGCACAGCGAAGGTACTCCTATCTACGTTCTCTTGAGTCGCTGGTAGAGACTCTCAGATTCTAAGTCCTTACTAGCTGAATGCTATAGTAACCGCTGGCGAGATCGCACTGTTTATTGTAAGATGTACAATAAAGCAAGAGTTGGACTGTGATCGGTGTGTGGAACTCTGGTTAATGGGAGCAGAGGGAAGTGTTGACACAGCAGGACTGTATTCTAGAACAAAGCACATAGGCCCGAGGAAATATCTGGTGCTGGCCTTCACCTCACCCACATGGGGAGGACATGGGCCGTAGCGCATCTCACCCTGTCGTGTGATATACCCCTAGACCAAGGAGATGGGGTGAGGCCGCTACACATAGAAACCATTAGTTTGATTACACTCAACAGTAAGTAGGTCACTATATTGTTGCTACCATTATTGCAGCTCTTGTTCAATAATAAGCAAGTCAGTACAATGGGGACTAAACCATTGTTTTTCATGCATACTGTTAGACAGGATAATTCAGTTGTTTGCAGGCCGGTTGGTAAGTTGAGCAGGGAATTTCTCTGGTTTTGTTTTGCATGCGTTGCCCTTCCATGTGCTCCTTGCTGCAAAGGCCAGTTAAAGGTGAGTGGCCATTTGTTTGTCAGTACAATTGAACCTGGGTTTGGCAGATACTTCCCCACACATCAGTCTTGGTGAAATATCTAGCCATCTAAGGCCAGCCTAAACTAAAAAAAAAATATATATATATATATATATATTTTATAAATGTTATAAATAAGTAAGCTTCCAATAATTCCACTGTAAAGAGCAAATGATATAAACAAAAAAGACTACAGACAACTGAAGTCTACTGGAAATATTACTATAGGACAGCCATCACTAAATTTTGGGCTGAACTCCAAAGTGACAGTCCTGTTCAGACTGTGGCTGTGTCATTTAAGCAGTCTGGGTGTCCTCTCCAAAGTGTCCTGTCCTCCTTTGCAGTTGCTGCCACTATCATCCTCCCAGCAAGGCAGAGAATGGGAGGCGTGGCAGGTCTGGACGGAGGGCAGGAGCTGTCCAACAGGATGCAGAATGGTCCTAACATTCAGCCGCTTGTTAACATGAAAAGTTGGGCAGCTCCTGCCTCCCATCCTGCCCTAGGAGGGGGGCTGTGATGTGAAGGGGGGTCTGAGGACACTGATGTAAGGGGGGGGGGATTATGCAAAGGGGCCTGTGATGTGAAGAAGGGGCTGAGGACACTAATGTAAAAAGAGATATATGATGTAGAGGGGACTGTGATGTAAGAGGGAGTGGGGGTGGGGCGAAGAGATTGCTATAAAAGGGGCCTGTGATGTAAAGGTATGTTGTGATGTAAACCAAGGGTGGGGGGGGACTGTAATGTGAAGGGGATTGTGTTGTGAAGGGGAGACAGTGATGTAAAGGGGAAGAGGAGTTGTGATGCAAAGAGGGGGACTGAGGACGCTGACATAAAGGGAGGAGACCATGATGTAAAGGGTAGCTGAGATGTGAAGGGGGCTGTGGTTTGAAGGACTTCTGAGTCATAGCACAAACATTACTACACCTCTGCTGTAGTAATTCAATAGAAAAATATATAAAAGATGGATCTCAGACTACTGATACAGCGACCAATTTGTCTTATAGAGATGGGGTACCTCTGCAACTTGGCTAATGGTTAACTATAGTTTTGAGGAACCAGACAGGGGATGGGAAGTATTAAAAAATAATTCACTGGTTCATACTACCAACAGATAAGGGGAACTGCCATGGGAGCTCCATGGGCACTCGCTTACGCCTGTTTGCACCTAGGATGCTGGGAGGAAGAGGTGGTCTATGCATCACCAATGTACCTTAGCCACGTACGGCTGTGGCTCAGGTATATAGATGATGTGTTGATGTTGTGGGAGGGACCAGATGAGGACCTCTCCTTGTTTCTGGATGAGCTAAATAACAACTCCAGAAATATTAGGTTAACCTACACAGCCGATACATGAGAAATTTCCTTCCTGGACCTATTAATCCATTTGGAAAATGGCTACCTGTGTACCCAAACCTTTAGGAAAAGCACGGTGGCAAATACACTGCTCCATGCTAGCAGTCATCACCCTAAATCTCTGATACGAGGCATCCCTGTGGGTCAGTTCCAGAGAATTAGGCGTAACTGCTAAAATGAAATGGACTATAAACGGGAAGCCAATAAAATGTACCAGAGGTTTAGAGAGAGAGGATACTCACATCGGAATCTGAGAAGAGCCAAGAAGTTAGCAAGCAGTAAATGTAGAAATTACTTAATAAAGCCCCGGAATACACAAAAGACCACAATAGAGGGACCTGTAAGGATCATTACAAAATTTGGTGTACAATGGAATACTCTAAATAAAATACTAAAAGAACACTGGCATATCCTTTTACACGATCAAAAGAGCTCAGCAATATAGTTGGATCCAGACCTCATTTAGTGGCCAAATGAGCAAGCAACCTCAATGACACCCTGGTCCAGTCAGAATTCATTAAAACCGCAAACAGAAACTGGCTAACCGATTTGCCACAACTCATGGGGATGTTTCAGTGCAGCCACTGTGGCATCTGTAGATATGTAGAACGTTCTGATGTGTTTACTGATTCTGATGGCATTAATAGATACCATCAAACATCAAACAATTTATCAATTGTGCGATCACTAGAGTTCTTTACCTATTGGAATGCCCATGTAGGAAACTCTATGTGGGTAAGACAAAACACCAATTACGCATCAGGATTGTTGAACACATCTAGAGTATTACCATATTTATCGGCGTATAACACGCACCGGCGTATAACACGCACCCCAAGTTTAGGAGGGAATTTTAAGGAAAAAAACTTTTAGGAGGGAAATTCAAGGAAAAAAAACTTACATTTAAATGCAGCATGCAGCCTTGCCCAGTGTCCATCTGCAGCCTTGCCCAGTGTCCATCTGTCCATCTGCAGCCTTGCCCAGTGTCCATCTGCAGCCTTGCCCAGTGTCCATCTGTCCATCTGCAGCCTTGCCCAGTGTCCATCTGTCCATCTGCAGCCTTGCCCAGTGTCCATCTGTCCATCTGCAGCCTTGCCCAGTGCCTTTGCGATCTTGTCAGTCTCGGCGTTTTTTTTAATTTGGCGCCGATTTCTGTGGGGCCGAGTGTACTTTGGCTAGACTCGGCTCCTCTCGCAGTCCCGCCCATCTCCACTGACTGCGCCGCTGACGGAGAAAGCCGAGTGTACTTCGGCTAGACTCGGCTCTGCTCACAGTCAGGGGCAGGACTGCGAGAGGAGCCGAGACTAGCCGAAGTACACTCGGCTTTCTCTATGTCAGCGGCGCAGTCAGAGATGGGCGGGACTGCGAGAGGAGCCGAGTAAAGCCGAGTGTACTTCGGCTTCGGCTCCGCTCACTCTTTCGCTCGTTTCAGCAGGGGAATTCGACAGAGTATCGGCATATAACACGCACCCATTATTTTCCCCTGATTTTAAGGGGAAAAAAGTGCGTGTTATACGTCGATAAATACGGTAACTAAAGAGAGGATAACCCCATCGGTCAGCATTTTGCTAATTACCATTAGGGATGAGCCGAACACCTCCCGGTTCGGTTCGCAGCAGAACATGCGAACAGGCTAATTTTAAAGGCTTATATGCAAGTTATTGTCATAAAAAGTGTTTGGGGACCTGCCCCAGAGGTATTATTATTTAGGTACTTATATAGCGGTGTCAATTTACGCAGCGCTTTACATATACATTGTACATACACATTGGTCCCTACCCTCAAGGAGCTAACAATCTAAGGTCCCTAACTCACATTCATATACTAGGGCCAATTTTGTATTTTTAGACAGAAGCCAACTAACCTACCAACATGTCTTTGGAGTGTGGGAGGAAACCAGAGTACCCGGAGGAAACCCACTCAGGCACAGGGAGAACATGCAAACTCCAGGCAGGTAGCGTCATGGTTGGGATTCGAACCAGCGACCCTTTTTACTGCTAGGCGAGAGTGCTACCCACTACACCACTGTGCCGCCCGTATCCATGCAAAAAAAAGTTTTAAAAACTGACGTTTTTTTGAAAGCAGTGATTTTAATAATGATTAAAGTGAAACAATAAAAGTGAAATATTACTTAAAATTTCGTACCTGGGGGGTGTCTATAGTATGCCTGTAAAGTGGAGCATGTTTCCCGTGTTTAGAACAGTCCCTGCATAAAATGTAATTTCTAAAGAAAAAAAAGTCATTTAAAACTACTCGCGACTATAATGAATTGTCGGGTCCTGGCAATACAGATAAAATTTATTGAAAAAAACGTCATGGGTTCCCCCCCAGTCCTTTACCAGGCCCTTTGGGTCTGGTATGAATATTAAGGGGAACCCCGAACCAAAATAAAATAAAAAATTGCGTGGGGGTCCCCCCAAATTCCATACCAGGCCCTTCAGGTCTGGTATGGATATTAAGGGGAACCCTGCACCAATTTTTTTTTTAAATGTCACAGGGGTCCCCTTCATAATCCATATCAGCCCCTTATCTGAGCACACAACCTGGCAGGCCGCAGGAAAAGAGGGGGGACAAGAGAGCACCCCCCTCCTGAACCGTACCAGGCCACGTGCCCTCAACATTGGGAGGATATCCCCATGTTCATGGGGACAAGGGCCTCATCCCCACAACCCTTGCCAGTGGTTGTGGGGGTCTGCGGGCGGGGGGCTTATCGGAATATGAATATGAAATTGTGATACCCATTCAGTGTCATACAATTGCGGTGCTACATGTGATACTCTCTAAGGACTGTATTCAGTTGCTATATATCTGACATAGCCTGCTATATTTAATTAGTCCTAAGCAATTGTGAAAATTAGCGGTGTATTATTCCCCTTATTAACATCAAAGCCTAGGACGATTGGTCTTTTATTGGGTTGGTATCCCTGCTGGGAATCAGGGACACTTGTAGCATACAATTATCCCAGGCGGGACAAGTATTGCTCTGTTTTCTTGACAACTCGCTTATAAGACCAACCTGGCTTAGTTATATGGGAGTATATGTGCTACATGTTTGATGCAGTTACTCGAGATTCTGTGCAGCTAGGTCCTGTGTGTCAATTATTGTCCCTTTGATATATATTTTTAATAACTTCATGGTACTTAGAGGGTGGGTTTTCATTATTTGAATTTTTTGCATAATTGTAATAATTAAATACCCTTTGCTCTTAGACCTAAATAGTAGGTTTAGTATATATATATATATATATATATATATATATATATATATATTGTGAGGGGGTTAGCTCGGCAGCGGGTGTGTGTGACCCCCGGGATGGGCTCCCCACACAAAAACAGGCCCAGCAGACGGAGCTTGTGGTTTTCAAAATCAAAAAGGTGCGGTTTATTTTCTATTTACAGTGACAAAACACAGCAAAGCAAAAGAAACATAAACAAAATAAATCCTGGTCAACTTGACCTCTGACTAAACATACAGGTTTCCTAACTAACAACTGGGATCAGCCTAGTGCTGTCCTAGTCCCTAAGTCCCTGGGTTTAAATGTCCAAGCAAATAGCCACACAGGCTTTGTCTCACCGCACAAGGGTTCACTCTCTCCAGGAAGTCCACACAGGTCTGCTTCCAGGAATGAGCTAACATCTAATGAAGCTGGGAGTTCTTATAGAGGCCTAAATGAGCTGACAAGCTTCAGCTGGTCTCATCAACTCCCTGTCTGCACGACGCCCCACACTCTCCCTAGAGGTATGAGTCATCCATGAGCCCACTAGCCCCAGCTGGGCTTATACAACTCTCCACCTAGTTGTATAAGTCGGCGTAAAGCCTGAATCTGGGCGAAATATATCTACCCCCCTGGATGCAACCAGGTGACTTTACCTTCCTGCTGTCACATACCCCCCCCCTCTTGTTTTAACCTTGGGGTTGGAACACCAGCAATCAGGCATTCATGTACTCGAGACAAAGCATCCACATTCCCCATTTGAACGCCAGGGCGATGCTTTACTGTGAAGTTGAATTCCTGTAGGGCCAGGAACCACCTATTTACTCTTCTATTTGTCTCCTTGTTTTGAGCCATCCACTTTAACGGAGCGTGATCCGTAACCATGTCAAAGTGCCTACCTAGCAGGTAGTACCGAAGGGAATCTAGAGCCCACTTCACCGCTAAACACTCCTTTTCAACGGTGGCGTAATTTACCTCATGGGACTTCAACTTCCTGCTGAGGTAAATGACTGGGTGCTCTTCCCCGTTCCAGACCTGGGACAATACTGCTCCTAACCCCACATCTGACGCATCACTTTGTACGACAAAGTCTTTAGAGAAGTCGGGTGAGTACAACACTGGCTGGCTACATAAGGCTTGTTTCAAGAATTGGAATGCTGCCTCAGCCTCGGGGGTCCATTTAATCATGACCGACCCTTTCCCCTTCGTCAGGTTGGTTAGGGGCACAGCCTTAGAAGCAAAGTGGGGAATGAATCGCCGATAATACCCAGCGATTCCCAGAAAGGCTCGTACCTGCTTCTTGCTGTTGGGACGTGGCCAACTCTGAATGGCCTCGACTTTGTTGAGTTGGGGTTTTATTACTCCCCTCCCAATGGTGTACCCAAGATATTTGGCCTCCTCCTGCCCAATGGTACACTTCTTGGGGTTAGCCGTAAACCCCGCTTCCCGAACAGAGTCCAGGACTGCTTGCACTTTTGGCAGATGTGAGGCCCAATCTGTGCTATGGACAATTACGTCATCCAGGTAAGCCGCAGCATACTTCCGATGGGGCCTCAGCATCTGGTCCATTTTCCGCTGGAATGTGGCCGGCGCATTCTGTAACCCGAACGGCATTCTTTTATATTGGAACGCCCCATCTGGGGTTACAAATGCGGTTTTCTCTTTGGCCGACTTGGCCAGGGGGATTTGCCAATACCCTTTTGTGAGGTCAAGAGTCGTCATGTATCGGGCTGTTCCCAGCCGGTCGATCAACTCATCTATACGTGGCATGGGGTAGGTGTCAAATTTTGTAACTTTGTTCAACTGACGAAAATCGTTACAAAATCGCCAGCTCCCATCCGGTTTAGGCACCAACACAATGGGACTAGACCAATCACTTTGGGACTCCTCTATCACCCCTAAGTTCAGCATTTTCTGTACTTCCTCCCGTATTGCCTCCCGTCGGGCCTCTGGGATCCGATAGGGTTTTAACTTCACCCTTTCACCGGGCGGGGTAATGATGTCATGCTCTACCCCAGATGTTTGTCCCGGCAGCTCAGAGAATACCTCCTTGTTGCGAAGCACAAACTCCTTAACCTCCTGTTGTTGGGGTTGTGACAAGGTGGCTGCTATTCCAACCTCAGGAATCACGCAACCAGTTTGAGCTGGTGACCAAGTGTCTGCGACTAGGGACTCTCTATCCCTCCAGGCTTTCAACAGATTAACGTGATAGATCTGTTCGGGCTTTCGCCTTCCTGGTTGTCTGACCTTGTAATTCACTTCGCTCACTTTTTCCATTATCTCATAGGGGCCTTGCCATTTGGCAAGGAATTTACTTTCAACCGTAGGGACAAGTACCAGTATCCTATCCCCCGGGGAAAAGGTACGGGTCTTGGCTCCACGGTTGTACACTCTCTGCTGTGCTAACTGCGCTTGGGCCAAATGTTCCTTCACGATGGGCATTACCTGTGCAATTCGGTCTTGCATCAGGGCGACATGCTCAATCACACTCCTGTGGGGAGAACTCTCACTTTCCCAAGTTTCCTTGGCAATATCCAACAGCCCTCTTGGGTGTCTCCCATACAGTAACTCAAAGGGGGAGAATCCCGTAGAGGATTGGGGCACCTCCCTAATAGCAAACATCAGATAAGGAAGTAGACAGTCCCAATCCTTTCCATCTCTATCCACCACTTTCTTCAACATTTGTTTTAGGGTTTTGTTGAATCTTTCAACCAGCCCATCGGTTTGGGGGTGATACACAGATGTACGTAATTGCGTCACTTTGAACAATTTACACAGCTCCTTCATAACCCGGGACATAAAGGGTGTACCTTGGTCCATAAGCAGTTCTTTACAAATACCCACCCGGCTAAACACAAGAGATAGCTCTTTGGCTATGGTTTTGGCCGAGGTATTTCGGAGAGGGATCGCTTCTGGATAACGGGTGGCATAGTCCATTATAACTAATATGTACTGGTGCCCCCTAGCGGACTTGATTATAGGACCTACCAAATCCATGGCGATCCTCTCAAACGGGACCTCAATGATGGGTAGAGGGACCAGCGGGCTACGGAAATGTGGCATCGGGGCCGACCTCTGACACACAGGGCAGGAGGAACAATAATTTTCTATGTCCTTCATCACCCCCGGCCAATAGAATCTCTGTAATACCCTCTCTCGGGTTTTCTCTGTCCCCAGATGACCTCCAAGAATGTGCCCATGGGCCAACTCCAACACCAACTTCCTGTAAGGTTTGGGCACCACAAGCTGCTCAACGGTTTCTTCTGCCCTTTTTGCCACCCGATACAGTAGGTCCTTCTCTACGCTGAAGTATGGGTAAGTGCAGGTATTATCTGGGTTCACTAACTCACCATCTATTTTCACTACGTTTTCCCGTGCCTTTATTAGGGCGGGGTCTTTCAACTGTTCTGTGGCAAAGTTTTCCCTGTGAACCTCAAGATCAGAAAACTCCACAGACGGTAGGTTTTCGTCTGAGGAGGTGGGCTCCTCTCCAGTTCCTTGAGTCTCCCCTGCCAATACTGATAAGGGAAATTCCGGAGAGTCCTCACCACTCTCAGGGGAGTTCTGGCTATCACATTCCTGGTACATAGGGGGCACCAGTGAGGGGCTCAGGATCATCCCACAGTTCCCAGAACTTCGGAAAATCCCTTCCCACAATGGCGTCATGCGGTAACTGAGATACTAAGCCCACTGGATGAGAGAGGGTACCTTTGGGGGTCTCGAAACACACTGTAGTCACTGGATACTCTCGGGTGTCCCCATGCACACAAATAACAGCTACCTTGCTATTCCCAGAGACCTCTGTTTTAACTAACTCAGCCTTTATCAGGGTCACAAGGCTACCTGAATCCAGCAATACCACAACATTTCTACCATTAACACACATTTTGCATAAATGTTTCTCAGTTCCTCGAATGGCAGTGCATGCGACTGTCGCACACAGCGACTGACGTCTGCCCGTCAGAAAGTCACACTGCATGGGTTCCTCCACAACCGGGCAATTGGCTGCAATATGTCCCGCTTGCCGGCAGCGGTAGCAAACGATCCTTCTTGCCGCCTCTTGAGCCGCTGATTTCCCAGGCTGTTCTCGCCAAACTTGGGGTAGAGCTCCCACCCTCTCACTCTCTCCACCCTCACCCCTTGGAATCCTCTTATCCGCCCCTGGGGATGGTCTGGTCTTAGGGTGGAAAGTCTGAGTGTCTCTGGAAGAGGCCGTCAGGTTCTCTGTAGCCAAGTATTTCTCCACACGATCCACAAGACCATCGGCCGTCTCTGGGTCTCCATGGCTTACCCACTTTTGGATGGCAGTAGGAAGAGCTCTCAAAAACCGATCCATTACAACACGTTCCACAATCTTTGGTGCGGACAAAGTCTCTGGCTGTAGCCACTTTCTGCTCAGGTGAATGAGATCATACATTTGAGACCTGGGGGGTTTTCCAAGCTGGAAAGTCCAGTTATGCACACGCTGAGCCCGGACAGCCTGGGTGACACCCAGCCTTGCCAATATTTCAGCTTTTAGCATCACATAGTCTTTTGCTTGGTTAGGCTCTAGGTCATAGTAAGCTTTCTGCGATTCACCAGTTAACAGAGGAGCCACCAGTCCAGCCCACTGCTCCTCAGGCCACTTTTCTCTTTCAGCGGTCCTTTCAAATGTGGTCAAAAATACCTCTGGATCATCCTCTCCAGTAATTTTTGTCAATAAACGACTCACCCCAAAGGACGCGGTATTAGTGGGACGGCTTTCCTCACTGGTCTGCGGACGTTGCTGCATTACTGCTTCCATCTGTTGTTGTAGTCTCTGCTCTTGCTTCTGCAACAGGTCTATGAAGCGGGCCTCAGATTGCTGCTGGGCTCGTTGCTGAGCCTCCAGACTCTGTTGCAAAGTTGCGTTTGTCTGCTGCTGGGCTGCAAGGCTCTGTTGATGAGCTTGCTGCTGGGCTGCGAAGTTCTGTTGTTGAGCTGCCAGGCTCTGTTGATGAGCTGCAAGGCTCTTTTGCAAACCTGCATTTGTCTGCTGTTGATTGGCATTTGCTAGAGCCAGCTGCTTCAGTATCTCCTCCATGCTGGCTTAAAAAAAAACTGCCACTGGTTCTCCACCAACTGTGAGGGGGTTAGCTCGGCAGCGGGTGTGTGTGACCCCCGGGATGGGCTCCCCACACAAAAACAGGCCCAGCAGACGGAGCTTGTGGTTTTCAAAATCAAAAAGGTGCGGTTTATTTTCTATTTACAGTGACAAAACACAGCAAAGCAAAAGAAACATAAACAAAATAAATCCTGGTCAACTTGACCTCTGACTAAACATACAGGTTTCCTAACTAACAACTGGGATCAGCCTAGTGCTGTCCTAGTCCCTAAGTCCCTGGGTTTAAATGTCCAAGCAAATAGCCACACAGGCTTTGTCTCACCGCACAAGGGTTCACTCTCTCCAGGAAGTCCACACAGGTCTGCTTCCAGGCATGAGCTAACATCTAATGAAGCTGGGAGTTCTTATAGAGGCCTAAATGAGCTGACAAGCTTCAGCTGGTCTCATCAACTCCCTGTCTGCACGACGCCCCACACTCTCCCTAGAGGTATGAGTCATCCATGAGCCCACTAGCCTCAGCTGGGCTTATACAACTCTCCACCTAGTTGTATAAGTCGGCGTAAAGCCTGAATCTGGGCGAAATATATCTACCCCCCTGGATGCAACCAGGTGACTTTACCTTCCTGCTGTCACAATATATATATATATATATATATATATATATATACTCTCAACAATAATAAATATATAAAATATCCCAGACCTGTTCTCCTGTCAAAAATTGGTCTCTTGTTAGCCTCATTATCTTATGATTTTTTACAGAAAAAAAAAGGCAATGAAAAACCAAAAAAATTAAACCACAAGGGTGGTTAATGCACATCATAGTGCTAGAGGAGAGTCAATGCTCATCACAGTGCTGAAAAGGGTAAAGGAGGAGCCTGGAGTAGTGTCAGTGCTGATTACAATGCTGGAGGTGAGTCAGTGCTTATTACAGTGCTAGAAAAGAGTCAGCGTGCATCATAGTGCTGGAAGTGGGTCAGTGCTCATTGCAGTGCTGGAAAAGCATTAGTGCTTATCATGGCACTAAAGTCAGTGCTTATTAAAGTGCTAGAGGGTGGGTCTGTGCTCATCACAGTGTTGGATGGGGGGCAGTGCTGATCACAGAGCAGAAAGAGGGTCAAAGCTTATTACAGTTCTGGAGGGAGTCAGTGCTTATCCCAGTGCTGGTGATGTCTGGTATGTATATTCAGGACCATCAATATCACTGTACAGTGTAGGATATTCTGTATATAAGTATATCAATAAAATATAGATATTGTAATTAATGCACGCTCAAAAACCGGGATGTACACCGGTTGTGTCGCCAGCTTGCAGTAAATGTACTGTGGGTGGGCGGCAGGTGGTTAAACATTTCAAATGAGGGTATTTACAAGGTCTTAAATATTCGTGGGGTACTTGTTTATAGTAAATAGAATTCAAAGGGTAACTTGTTTACCTGGTAAACACTATAGTGACTTAAATTGTTATTTCTAGTAAACCACAAGTGAAGTCTTTTCATGTTAAGATCAAACGTGTTTGGTCAGCCAAACACAAACCCCTCCAGCTTTACTTACTGGTAGTAATCTGTATCTGAAAGGCAGTTTAGCTGCTCATTAGAGGAATTATTATGGAAGCACAGGTCTAGAATACAGTATACATTATTGCGTGCATGGAAGATACCTAGGTGCATAATAAAGATTGGATATATGTGCTGGATGTGTGGAGTGTCTCTATGCTTGCCATGACAGAAAGGACTGAGTATTTTGAATGGAAATCTAAAGGCTTCTGATCATTGTATTATTTGCAAGTACTCTGTGGACTCTGCTGCTGAGATTCATTTGGATTGGAGGAGTTTTGTGTTGTATAACTGCCGGCACACTCCTGTTTCCACAATAACACTATTAATTACAATAATTATTAGTCATCATCCATATACAGCATTTACAACATACAGCTTGCTACTTTTTCTGGTACAATGATTTTTGTAAGCATATAAAGAAAGAACAAATATAAAATTACCACGCAGGGGATATGAACATAAAGCCTCGTACACACGATCCAACTTTATGGCCATAATTGTCTGACGGACGTGTTGTGTCGAATAATCCGACCGTGTGTATGCTCCATCAGACAATTATTGGCTAAATTAACGACAACAAAAGTTGGCTTTTCATGCTCACCAATTATTGGGCAATAAGTCTGTTACGTCGGTTTATCCGATTGTGTGTATGCAAGTCGGTCCAACTAAAATCCAAAGTACAAACACGCATGCTCAGAACCAATGTTAAACATTAGACAGCAATAGCAGAAGTTGCCCTAAGGGTGGCGGTAAAGAGCTGAAAAAAAACGTGATTTGGTGAATGTTGGCTGAAAATGTTGTGCCGTGTGTATGCAGAACAAGTTCACGGCCAACGCCCTTCGGACAAAAATCCACAGAAAAGTTGGTTGGTAGTCCGATCGTGTGTACGAGGCTTTAGACACATTGCAGAATTTGCATGAAAACACACAAAAAGATGTGTCATAAAGTACAGACCATTAACGAACCATGATCCACCGACCCAGGTCGGGAACCAATGCATAATGCCTGAGCCGTGGGAATCTGGGGCTAAGGTAAGCAAAGTGTGTCCGCCAAAAGTAGGGCAACCAAAACAAAAAGGAAAAATAAATAAATAAAAAGGGGGGTGTTAAATAAAGCAGGAGGCAAAACAAGGCAAAGAAGAACAGCGTGGCGGACAGGAAGTCCAGAAAGGAAAAGGGGAGTAACTAAAGATGGTGTTGTGGAAATTTTTATTAATGTATGTTGTCAGATGTCCCCCAGTGTCGGTTTTGCTGTAAAGCGCTCATGTGAGCGTATTCACACATACAGACATTGGTGGAAGTCTATTGGCTGCAGAAACCTTCCCGTGGACATGGCAGATCTGTTTGCTCTTTTAGGGATGTTTGCTCATGCCTCACCAAGAGACTGGCCACTTCATGGCAGTTGCATAAACGCTCCTAGCAAAACAGATCTGCGTACATGGGAACCATAGCATAACCATACACAAATTTGCCCTCTCTGAGCTAACCCCTGTTGAATCAAACAGGATCAGCTGGATCTGTAACTGCTGTTGTCTCTCATAATTTTCCTACCATTCCTGCTGTCACTGACTCTTCTCTCCATCTCTCTCCCTCTCTAATTTCTCCACCCTGCAGCTCAAACTCTCTCCCTGTCTCTCCCCCTCAACCATCTTCTATAACCACTGAAACCTCTGCTCTCCAGCCTAAAGCTAACTACGATCTGTTTCCCACTGCAGATTTAAACATGTTGAGTGAATCTAGAAGAATCCCTATTAGGGACAGGAAAAGAGGAGACTGTATAAAGGCTCTGAAGGAGTATGATTAAGCCGTTCTTACTCTATATCCTTCTCTGGGGAATTATTTATCAGAACCCACTGTAGGTGAAACCGTGTATGTTAGTTCACTATTAAAACCACCCCCAATATACACCTGCTCTCCACACTGGGGCTTATCCAGTCCAGGTACAACAATTTGAGGGTGCTCCCAATGCAGATGGAGAAAGGACCCCAGGGGAGAGGGTAGTATGGCATGTCCCTTTTATCTCCTCAGAAATCAGGAACATTCTAACTGAACTGCCAGACTATAGGATGAATCTGCGGGGGGTTAACAAGAATGTTTGGTCAGAACCAATTTAGTTACGGATTGAGCGGGATGAACTGTGCCAGAATTCTAAGGGCTAAAATAGGAGATGAAATGGCAGAGGCTGTAATTTCTCATTGTAGCATCAACACTCATGAGCAGACAACATCTGAGGGTAAAGAGTTGTGTAAGGCCCTTCTAGGAAAGATTCCAGAATTGTATGATGCAACCTCTACCACAGATGTAATGAAATTAAACCAGAATCCTGGAGAGCAATGTGTTTGTTTCTGGCGTCACAATAGATGTAGATCTGGAGGTTGGTCCCGATGTTCCACCTGAGGGACAAAAGCTTACCGCCATTCACCTCATGTTAAAGCGGAGGTTCACCCACATTTTACAGATTGCTGTCAACAGTCCCTCTTAGCATGAATATAAACAAAAGACTAACCTTTTTTTTTTTTGCTGTGCAGTTTTCATTAATCTTCTTTCTTCATTCCTACTTCCGGGATTTCCTCCCGCGGGAGTAGGCGTGTCCTTTGCTGTGCTACGGGTCGCTGTGTATGCTGTGTAGAGAGTGCGCATCCCCGAGATAGAGCCGCAGTGATCTATGGGAGCTCCCGCGGCGTGTACTGGGGATGACGCCGCCCGTTGCTATGACAACCATAATGCTTACGACGCAGGTCGCCGTAGAGAGTGCGCATCCCCGAGATAGAGCGGTGAATGCCGGGAGCTGAGCATTCACCGCATCCAGGAAGCAATTGCTTGTGGGCTTCACAATGCCCACAAGCAAAATGGCAAATGCATAGATAAAATAATATAAGTTTATCTTTACTATGAAAACGTAAAGGGTGATGCTGCAAGACACCTAAAAAGTGAGTACTCAATTGCGATATATAAATCCACTGATTTAATACAAAAAAAAAAAACGAATGGTCGCGGAACCTCCGCTTTAAGAGCTAAATTTCTAGAAGGAATCCATTCGAAAGTTCGGGACAGGTTATTATTGGCCAGGCCTGAATTTAATGAGATGACCATTCCTGCCATTCTATCCACGTTCTCTGCTATAGAGAGGGATGTGGACCGGAAAAATCAGAAGAAGACATCTAAAATCCTTGTAGCACAAACTCCCTACACTCAACCCCAACATAAAAACAAACAGGTCAAAAATGCCCTACATCGCAAAAGAGATCATTGGTTTGTTTCAATTGTGGAAGGAAGGCCATGTACAAAGATTTTGCGATACTGAACCAGCTAGACCTCAGGATAAGTGGCAGTTTATCCCAGAGGATCAAACAACTCAAGTTGTAGCAACAG
This sequence comes from Rana muscosa, assembly GCA_029206835.1. NCBI lineage: Eukaryota > Metazoa > Chordata > Amphibia > Anura > Ranidae > Rana > Rana muscosa. The sequence goes on along the minus strand of CM055119.1, from coordinate 5,608,246 downwards.
CAGGAAATGACTATGACTCACCATAGGTCGTTGGCAAGTCGGTGTCTGCCCATATCAGTCTGTAGGTTAAAGAACTAAAATATCCTCTACTGTCTGCACAGTTTTAAGAGCTAAAGATATTAAAGGCAAAGTTCCCTTTTCGGGAGAAACCACCCCAACCATAGGTCTCACAGGTCAGACAGTGTCATTACAAACAACAAAACCCCTCCATTGTAGGCTGGGGCAACACACAGAGGCCATTAAGTCTGTGCTAATATCGGATGATGTTCCCATCAATCTATTGGGATCTGATATTTTATCGGAAATACAGGCAGTTATTGAGTATACTCCAACAGGTATTGTGGTTAGTAGTGCATTGTTGGATGAGCGCCTATGTGCGATGGTGGCTCTACCATACATGACAGAGCCTGGTTGTTTTCTGGGATCCGATGTGCTGGTGGAGGTCGATCCCAAACTTTGGGCGAATGACAAGTATGATGTGGATCTTCTGCCAATTCCGTCAACGTAAACATCAGACAAGGGAGCGTTTTGCCCCAATTACCACAATACCCTTTGAGTGTAGCTCAGATGGATAGTCTTAAAATCTAAATAGACCGGTACCTGCTGATAAAAGTTCTAACGCCAACCAAATCCCCCTGTAACACTCCTTTGTTTCCAGTGGCTAAGAAGTCTGTCAAAGGTCAGGAATTAAATTTCTGTTTAGTACATGATTTAAGGGCTATCAATAAAATCATTATCAGTGATGCCTAGTGTTGAGTGAACCCGAACTGTAAAGTTCGGGTCCGTACCGAACTTTAGCTTTTTCCCGAACCCGAACCCGGACTTTGCCCAAAAGTCCGGGTTCGGGTTCGGGTTCGGCAATCTAATAACGCATTTAGAAATGCTTCAGGGGCCAGCCAATCACCTTTTGATTAGCTGGTGTGCCCTTAGAGGCCATCATAGCCATGCCTACTAATGGCATGGCTGTGATTGGTCAGTGCAACATGTGACCCAGCTTCTATATAAGCTAGAGGCACACAGCACACATGTCATACAGATAGTGTAGTGTAGGGCCAGGTTCCTGTGTTGGTGCTTTCAGGGAGAGAGAATATTATATAGGAGTCCAGATTCAGAGATTAAAATCAGCGATCTGCATAGGTTTACCTATTTGTGTTGCAGTGCAGTCTTTTTACACTGCCATGAGCCCAGTGTCAGAGAAAATCTAACTTTTAGGGGAAAAAAAAAGGCACTTTATTGTTCTCTTTTCCAAAAGACCCATAGGGCAAAAAAAAAAAAAAAAAAAAGCATTTTATTTTGCTCGTGCAAAAAAAGACCCGTTTAGGGCAAAAAAAAATTGGATTTTTTACTCACCGTAAAATCCTTTTCTCTGAGTCCATGAACCGACACAGCTTCTCTATTGACAAAGTGGGTATTATCCGTTAATTAGGAGTGACTAGGCAGAAAAACTTGTAAAAAGTGTTGCATCAAACCTTCTACAGTACCGCCCAGGGGGCGGACCCTCTGGGTATACCCTCTCAGTCTGCATCTTCGCAGATCAGTTCGTCAAAAAGCAGTACAAACTTAAAAGGAGGGGTGGGTGCTGTGTCGGTCCATGGACTCAGAGAAAAGGATTTTACGGTGAGTAAAAAATCCTATTTACTCTTTCGTCCATGGACCGACACAGCTTCTCTATTGACAAAGTGGGACGTTACAAAGCAGTGTCAGAGAAAAAACGAGGGGTGGTAACAGCATAAAAATAAACTTCACCCCAAACACAAAACAGCACTCCTCCAAGGGAGGAGTTGCAACTCTAAACAGCCGTTGCAAAACCTTGCGGCCAAAAGAGGCATCCGAAGATGCACCTACATCAATTTTGTAGAATTTTGTGAAAGTGTGTGCGGACGACCAAGTCGCCGCTTTACATAATTGGGAAACAGACGCTTGATGTCGGAAAGCCCAAGAGGCACCTATTGCCCTGGTCGAATGCGCCGTGACAGGAAAGGGGGGCGTCTGACCCTTTAAGGCGTAAGCCTGGATTACTGTCGGATCCACCTAGAGATGGTGGCCGATGAGACTGCTTGGCCCTTCTTGGGACCAGCCACCGAAACAAACAGTGAGTCTGACTTCCGGAACAGGGAAGTAGCAGATAGGTATACTCTCAAAGCTCGGACAACGTCCAAGGAATGCAATGCCGACTCCTTAGGATTCGACGGCTGAGGACACAAGGATGGAAGTACAATGTCTTCGTTGAGATGAAAAGCCGAAACGACTTTCGGAAGAAAGGAAGGCTGCGGCCGCAGCACCACCTTATCCTTGTGGAAAATCAAATAGGGAGCCTTGCAGGACAAGGCTGCCAGCTCAGAGACTCGTCTAACTGACGTAACAGCCACCAAAAAGACCACTTTCTGAGAAAGTGTCAACAGGGGAATATCTCTAATATTCTCAAACGGTGCCTTCTGAAGCACCGAGAGGACCAGGTTCAAGTCCCACGGAGGTAACGGGGGACGGACCGGAGGGGCCACATGTCGGACCCCCTGCACAAATGTACTCACGAGAGAGTGAGTCGCCAGGGGTCGCTGAAAAAAGACAGCCAGGGCAGATATCTGTCCCTTAATCATACTTAGGGCAAGCCCTTGGTCCACCCCATGCTGTAAAAACAGCAGGATTCTGGAAACCAAATAGGTACGCGGATGCCATTTCATTTCCTCACACATGGAGATGTAGGCCCTCCAAGTGCGGTGATAGACCTTCCTAGAGGACGGTTTTCGAGCACTTCTCATAGTAGAGATTACTGAGTCTGACAGGCCCCGGTCTCTCAGTACCTGGTTCTCAACAGCCATGCCGTTAAAGCCAATGACTGTAAAGCAGGATGGAATATGGGACCTTGCGATAGCAGGTCCTTCCGTAGTGGTAGGCGCCAGGGGACGTCTGCTACCAGACGTACTAGATCGGCGTATCAAGGACGCTGAGGCCAATTTGGAGCGATTAGGATCATTGGAATTCCCTCTGCCTCCACTCTGCGGAGCAGAAGAGGAAGAAGCCTTAAGGGAGGGAAGGCATAGATTAGCCGATACTGACCCCACGATGCTACCAACGCGTCCGTTGCGTCTGCCCATGGGTCTCTTGACTGGGCCACAAATCTCAATACCTTCCGATTGAGTCGGGAAGCCAGAAGATCTACGTCTGGTGTGCCCCATCTTTGGCAGAGGAGTTGGAACACCTCCGGGTGTAAGGACCCTTCTCCCTGGTCCAGCATCTGGCGGCTCAGGTAGTCCGCCTGCCAGTTTTCCACACCCGGAATGTACACGGCCGACAGTGCCGGTACGCTCCTCTCTGCCCACTTCAGGATGCGAGCGAACTCCGATGTTGCAGCTGAGCTTCTTGTTCCTCCTTGATGATTGACATATGCCACTGCTGTGGCGTTGTCTGACTGGATCCTGACTGGACGCCCTTGCAGCCTCTGAGACCATTTGAAGAGGCACAGCCTGATCGCCCGGATTACCAGGACATTGATCGGCAGGAGGGCTTCCTCTGGGGTCCAGCGACCTTGCGCCGACTGAACACCGCAGACTCCCCCCCAACCTGTAAGGCTGGCGTCCGTCGTGATCACTATCCAGTAAACCGGAAGAAATTACTTCCCAGCCATTAGAGCCGGTGCTGTCAGCCACCATACCAGGGATCTCCTGACTATGTGGCTCACTCGGATTTGATAATCCAGAGATGATGGACATCTGTTCCATCTGGACAGAACTTCCTTCTGTAACACTCGAGTGTGGTATTGAGCATATGGAACCACCTCGAAGGAGGCTACCCTGAGGCCCAACACTCGCATGCAAAAAACGGAGTGACGACCAATTCCTGGAAGTCAGCTGCCGTACTGCAGCCCGGAGGGTCTGCAACTTCTCCACAGGGAGGAATACCTTTGCCTCTGAAAAATCCAGAATCAACCCCAGGTACCCTAGGCGTTGAGTGGGCACCAATACTGACTTTTGCGTGTTTAGTATCCAACCACAGTCTCGAAGAGTCTGACAGGTAATGGACACGCTTACCTCTAATTCTGAGCTTGAAGGGGCCTTCAGCAGAAGGTCGTATAAGTAGCCTGTGATAGCGATACCCCGCTGTCTTAGAAGTGCCAGAATCGGAGCGAGCACCTTGGTGAACGTCCTGGGTGCTGAGGCAAGGCCCAACGGGAGGGCCACAAACTGGTAGTGGTCCTTCCCGATAGCAAATCGCAGAAACCTCTGGTGTCTGGAGTATATGGGGACATGCAGGTATGCGTCCTTGATGTCCAAGGAGGCCAGAAAGTCCCCCGGATGGAGAGCCGTGACTACAGATCGAACCGACTGCATCCGAAAACTTTGTACCTTCACAAAGCAATTGAGGGCTCTGAGATCCAAGCTTGGACGAACCCCCTCCGAGGACCATCGCAGTACGTCTCGGATGATGACGAAACACAGGTGCCAACTGCTGCTGCTTTCGCAATTGTGCAGACAGACAAGGAGGGCAGGGGTGAAGACTGGGTGGAAGATGATGTGGAGGACGATGAGGTCCTCGACCCCACATGGAATGAACGTTATGCAGGTGACCAGTGTAGTTTGGAGGAAGAGGCGGTGGTCGCTCAGAGCCACCAGCACAGCAGAAGAGGGAGCAGGGTGCAAAAGCGGAGCGTCTGTCAGCTAGACAGTATGTCTGCTACTGCCCAATGCAGCAAGGGACCGAGCACACCAAAGCCAGGTCCAAGGAGTTCCCCAGCGTGGCAGTTCTTCACACAATGTGCTGATGACAAGACACGAGTGGTTTGCACGCTGTGCAATCAGAGCCTGAAGCGAGGCATAAACGTTCTCAACCTGAGCACAACCTGCATGACCAGGCATCTAAGTGCAAAGCACGAGCTGCAGTGGAGTAGACACCTCAAAAACCAAGAAAGGTCTCTGGCTCCTCCTGCTTCCTCTTCTGCTGCAGTCTCGGCCTCTTCATCCACCTCTGTAGTGACAGTGGCACCTGCCACCCCGCAAACAGAGGATCTGCCAGCAACACTACCACCTGGGTCACCAACCATCTCCACAATGTCCCATGGAAGCGTTCAGCTCTCTATCTCCCAAACATTGGAGCGGAAGAGGAAGTACCCCCTAGCCACCCGCGATCCCTGGCCCTGAATGCCAGCATTTCAAAACTCCTGGCCTTTGAAATGCTGTCATTCCGTCTGGTGGAGACGCAGAGTTTTAAAAGCCTGATGGCATTGGCTGTCCCACAGTACGTCGTGCCCAGCCGCCACTATTTTTCCAGGCGAGCCATCCCTTCCCTGCACAACCAAGTGGGGGACAAAATCAGGTGTGCACTGCGCAACGCCATCTGTGGCAAGGTCCACCTAACTACGGATGCGTGGACCAGTAAGCACGGTCAGGGACGTTATATCTCCCTAACAGCACACTGGGTAAATGCAGTGGCGGCTGGGCCTGTGGCAGATAGCAGTTTGGCGCATGTCCTTCCACCACCGAGGATTGCAGGGCGCTTCAGTTTGCCTCCTGTTGCTAACTCCTCCTACTCCGCTTCCTCATCCTCTACCGCCTCCTCATCCGGTCAGCGTAACACCTTCACCACCAACTTCAGCACAGCCAGGGGTAAACGACAGCAGGCAGTTTTTAAACTTTCCTGTTTGGGGGAAAAACCCCACACCGCGCAGGAGTTGTGGAGGGACATGGAACAACAGACCAATGAGTGGTTGCTGTCAGTGAGCCTCAAGCCCGGCCTGGTGGTGTGCGATAATGGGCGAAATCTCGTAGCAGCTCTGGGCCTAGCCGGTTTGACGCACATCCCTTGCCTGGCGCATGTGCTGAACTTGGTGGTCCAGAGGTTCCTTAAAAATTACCCCAATATGCCAGAGCTGCTGCAGAAAGTGCGGGCTGTGTGTGCGCACTTTCGGCGTTCTCACCCTGCTGCTGCTCGCCTGTCAGCGCTGCAGCGTAACTTCGGCCTTCCCGCTCACCGCCTCATATGTGACGTGCCCACAAGGTGGAACTCCACCTTGCACATGCTGGCCAGACTGTGCGAGCAGCAGCAGGCGATAGTGGAGTTTCAGCTGCAGCAATCACGCGTGAGTCGCTCTGCGGAACAGCACCACTTCACCACCAATAACTGGGCCTCCATGCGAGACCTGTGTGCCTTGTTGCGCTGTTTCGAGTACTCCACCAACATGTCCAGTGCCAATGACGCCGTTCTCAGCGTTACTATCCCAGTTCTATGCCTCCTTGAAAAAACGCTTCGGGCGATGATGGAAGAGGATGTGGCACAGGAGGATGAGGAGGAGGAGGAGGAAACAGGATCATTTCAAAGGCTTTCAGGGCAGTCTTTCACAAGTGGCTACGAGGGTGGGTTCCTGCACCAACAAACGCCAGGTACACAATTGTCCGGCAAAAAGGGCACAGTTCTGGAGGATGACGAGGTGGAGGAGGAGATGGAGGAGGAGGAGGAGGAGGAGGAGGAGCCATTTTCACAGCAGGGTGGCACCCAGACCAGCTCGTGGCCATCACTGGTGCGTGGCTGGGGGGATACAGAGGACACAGACTATACACCTCCCACAGAGGACAGCTTTTCTTTGCCTCTGGGCAGCCTGGCGCACATGAGCGATTACATGCTGCAGTGTTTCCACAATGACCGCCGAGTTGCCCACATTTTAACTGGTGCTGATTACTGGGTGGCCACCCTGCTGGATTCCCGTTACATGGACAACGTACCGTCCTTAATTCCCTCACTGGAGCGGGATCGTAAGATGCGCGAGTACAAGCGCACGCTGGTAGACGCGCTGCTGGTGGCATTCCCACCTGACAGCGGGCGTACGGTGGAAGCACAAGGCGAAGGCAGAGGAGGAAGAGGTCGCCAACGCAGCCGGGGCACCGGCAGCACCTCAGAAGGCAGGGTTAGCATGGCTGAAATGTGGAAAAGCTTTGTCAGCACGCCACAACAACCAGCACCACCAGCTGAGATGGAACGTCTTAGCAGGAGGCAGCATTTCACCAACATGGTTGAGCAGTATGTGTCCACAGGCCTACACGTACTGGATGACGGGTCTGCCCCCTTTAACTTCTGGGTCTCCAAATTGGGCACATGGCCTGAGCTTGCCCTTTATGCCTTGGAGGTGCTGGCCTGCCCTGCAGCCAGTGTATTATCTGAACGTGTATTTAGCACGGCAGGGGGCGTTATCACAGACAAGCGCAGCCGCCTGTCCAGAGCCAATGTGGACAAGCTCACGTTCATTAAAATGAACCAGGCATGAATCCCACAGGACTTGTCCGTACCTTGTGCAGAATAGACATGTATACCGGTGTTGTGACAAAAACTGTCCGGCCATCGGATTGTGTCCGGCCCATACTGCGAAGGCGCAGCGCTTGCGCAGTACAGAGGACAAGGAGATTCACAAAATCTCCGAAGATGAACGGCGCCTGCGCTGTGAGTGCAGGTTCAAGCCCCACCATCCAAGTGGACATACGGTAGCACATAGTAACAGGGCCCCTCACGGGCTCGGTTCGATCGCCACGCTTCGGGCACGGCCTCACTTGGCTCGGCTTGAACCACGGATGGTGTGGCCTTCACCTGAACTCACCACGCAGGCGCCGTTCGTCTTGGGAGATTTTCGAAATCCCCTTGTCCTACATACTGAGCAAGCGCAGTACAGGGTGGACACTATTTGACGGGGGACAGAATTCGACACATCACCGGCCTTACCCAGCCATTGTTGTATTTTTGAATCAGTGTTGGCTACCTCGTCCTCCTCCACCGCCGCTTCCACCTACACAGCCACATCCACCGCCACCTCAACCTCCTACTCCATATGGACCTCGTCCTCCTAGGTCAAGATTATTATTTTTTATTTTTATTTTTTTAATGTTATTTTAAGTTATTTCCCTATCCACATTTGTTTGCAGAGCACTTGACATGCTCTTAACAACATTTTGCTGCCATTTGCAGCCCTCTAGCCCTTTCCATTACCTTTTTAGAGCCTTTTTAGTCCTTAGAAGTCCGGGTCCCCATTGACTTCAATGGGGTTCGGGTTCGTGTCCGGATTCGGGTTAAAGTTCGGTCCCGAACCCGAACTTTTTTCCGAAGTTCGGCCGAACCCGTCGAACCCGAACATCCAGGTGTCCGCTCAACTCTAGTGATGCCCCTTTGGTATCCAACCCACACACCTTGTTGGCCTCTATACCACCTAAAGCTATTTGCTTCAGTGTCATTGATCTGACTAATGCATTTTTTTTGGTACCACTGGAGCCCCAGTGCCAGTACCTTTTTGCTTTTTCATTCCAGGGTCGACAACTGACTTGGAGGCATGTCGTTAAAGGGTCTGTGACTAGTCCCACGGAGTACAGTTGCAAACTTAAAATAGTGTTGGATCAGTGGACCCCAACAAATCCAGAGGTGGTGCTGTTACAGTATGTTGACGACTTGTTGCTTTGTTGTCCAGCAAGGGATGTCTGCCATCAACATACTGTCTTATTGCTTAACCATCTGGCATCCACTGGGAATAAAGCTAGTACGGAGAAATTTAAGTTTTGCAGGGAGAAGGTCACCTTTTTAGGACATTGTATATCTCAGGGTACTCGATACCTGACAACCCAGAGAATTCAGACACCGAAAGACTTCCCAAAACCCTGAAATGCATGACAAACGAGAGCCATTCTCGGTATTATCAACTACTGTAGAGACTGGGTTCCTAACATCTCATCAACATTAGGACCCCTTTACGAAATCCCATCCCAAACACCCTTTCAACTGACTGATGATAACTGGTCAACCCTACAGGACTTGATCCAAGAACTCTCCAAAGCACCTGCTTTAGGTCTGACCAACTACAACCTCCCCTTCTACCTTTTCTGCTATGAAAGCAAAGGCCATGCCACTGGAGTACTGACCCATCTAAATGGGTCCAGGTACCGACCCATCATGTATCTATCGACTGCCCTAGATCCAGTCATTCGAGGCTCACCAGGTTGTGTACGAGCCGTAGCCATCTGCGCTTTATTGTTACATAAGGTAGGTGACATAGTCTTGGACACCCCACTGACCCTCTATACTCCCTTTTCAGTGCAAGAGATCCTAAATCAAGTTCAGACAAAACACCTCTCTGCTGCCAGATTGACCAAGTACGAACTGGCTCTCCTAACCCCTACTAACCTAACTTCAAGACGATGCACCATTTTGAACCCAGCATCTCTTCTTCCTGTTAAGGAGGAAGAGAGGGGGAGAGATAACGGTGTTAAAAGTGACAACACTCAAACTTTACAGACTAACAATACTAATCTCGCTACCTCTAACCAACTTTTCAATTTAGAAGGACAACATGATGATCACCACGACTGTGTTTCTTTGATGGAACTTGAGTCAGCAACCATCAGTCCGGTGAAGGAGGCTCCCATCCCAGACGCAAAGAACCTTTTTGTCAATGGTTCCAGGTATTACACCCCAGATGGTAAGCCACACACAGGTTATGCAGTGACTACAGTGGGTGAAATTGTGGAAAAGGGTTCATTGAGTTGCATCATGTCTGCACAAGAAGCCAAGCTATTGTCACTGGCAAGAGCTTGTGAGACCCAAGAGGGTCAAAGGATCAATATCTATACAGATTCCAGGTACGCTTTTGGGATAGCTCATGATTTTGGTCCCATCTGGAAAGCAAGAGGGTTTCTGACTAGTTCGGGGAAGCCTATGAAACATGCAGAGTTAATCAACAGGTTATTCGTTGCTTTCAACCTGCCGTGTGAGATAGCCATTATAAAAGTTAAGGCCCACACAACTGATTCTGGAGGCCGATGGGAATGCCTTGGCAGATAGAGCTGCTAAGGATGGTGCTCTGAACCCTCCTGGGGAAACCCTGATGCTAGCCATCCCCTCGGATGTGTCTCTGGAAGAGTTTAAGAGACTACAGTCACAAGCGGAATTACAGGAAAAGAGGAGATGGACAGCACTAGGGGCCATGAGAGGTTCAGATGACATCTGGGGTCTTGGTAAAAAATGGTGTCTACCAAGATTGCTTTTTCCAATGATGGCCCATTCGGCTCACTATCCAGGGCATCAGTCAAAGATGGTTATGGGTGCATGGGTGTATGAGCATTGGATCGCCCCTGGATTTACTACTGCAGCTGCTAATTTTGCAGCAGCCTCCCTGGTTTGCGCATTGCACAACCCAGGTAGGACGGGGTCAGTACCCAAATGACATTCCCCCGACCAGAATATCCATTTCAGTGCATCCAGATAGACTACATTACGTTGTCAAGGAGTGGGCCATACGAACATGTCTTGGTCTGTGTAGATATGTTTTCAGGTTGGCCGGAGGAATGGCCGGTTCAGAAAGCCAACGCCACCACCACAGCCAAGAAGATCCTGTCCAAAATGGTGTATCGCTGGGGCCGACCTGAAACGATCGAGTCGGTACGGGTCTCCCACTTCACTGGTCAGATATTTGCAGAAGTGTGTAAAGCCCTCCATATCAATCAGAGAATACACACCCCTTATCACCCCCAAAGTAGTGGTAAGGTTGAAAGATTGAATGAAATCCTTAAAAACAAAATCTCAAAAATAATAGCTCATACTGGAAAGCCATGGCCCGAATGACTCCTCATAGCTCTCCACTCCATCAGAAATGCCCCTAGACGACCTTAAGGGCTATCTCCATATGAGGTTTTGTTCAGAAGTCAACCAAAAACAGGGTTGTACTTTCCCCACTGTCGTCTTTACATTCTCAGCTGACAGGTTATGTGCAGTTACTGCAACGTGAGCTCCAAAAAATCCACCACAGTCCCTTCCAGACCCTGACTTGATAACCGATTTACATTATATCAAACCAGGTGACTGGTCGTTGTAAAGAACCATCAGAAGAGGGGACTAGAGTCGAGATACCTTGGGCCATTACAAGTTCAACTGACCACGCCGACCTCTCTAAAGCTTGAAGAACGGGGACAACTGAATCCATGCCAGCCACTGCAAGAAGCTGCTCAACTACATCAAAGAATGAGGAGTATCTTCTTTATTTATAGCTTTAGTTTAGTGTATTTTAGCAAGGGTAATGATGAAAAACATCCCAATTTATTGTTTAAAATGCACCTCCAGCTGGCAAAAATGGTAAACAGGACCAACTGCTGAGTCTGCTCCAAACCCCCACGAGCTTTGATGCCCTGGCAATGGCAGCAGTATGCTATATATGATGTCTGTATTGGTATGAGGAAATTCGAAAAACTAGTAAAGTCTCCAAACAGACACTTGTCAATAGAACTTAACAATACATTTCTACAGAGTAAAATTAGTTATAGTTTTAACATTAGCTCTGGCTTTTGCCCCTCCCTCACAAAACCAGTATGGGTACCGGGACAACTAGGTAGCCCACAAGTGTGCTTCAACTTTAGTTTCGGTAGAGGGGATAACTTTGTAGGGTCCACCACCTGTAACAAAGGTATAACAGTTAATCTAACCAATGAAACCCCCGTTTTTTTAAAATAACACCAATAGACCAGATTACATCTGTTGGAAGGAAGGGCGTAACGTTCAGACTGAGGGAGCCATCTCCTAGTCTATCCTGTTACTACTCAATGCATGTAACCGTCAGCATGATTCTCCCTGTGCAACTGACTGGCCCCTACTACTTCTAATGCGGTACCTCAGCTTATAAGATAATTCCCCCTAATGCAAGAGGTTCATATGTCCTGGTGAAACTAGTCCCAGCATATTACATTGCGGATGATTGTGAGGATCTGATGACGCGAGAGAAGGTAAGAACGTCAGGAAAAGCTAGAAGGAAATGTTCACCAACTCCGACCAGGCCTGGGCATGGTTTCCTGCTTGGATGGGGTGGGGGATTGAACTTATGAAACGACTGAACAATTTCTCATCCATTGTGGATGGGATATTCAATGAAACTGTAGAAGCTGTAAGGGAAATCTCACAGGAACAACGGCAGATCAAGACCCATCTTTTACAGGAAAAGATGGCCCTTGATTATCTGTTGGCATCCAAGGGGGGTTTCTGTGAATTCATAGGTAAAGATTGTTGTACCTGATCAAGGATACCAGTGACAAAGTTCAGGCTCATATGGATAAGGCTAGATCCCTGCAAGGCAAAGCCAGAGCTATAGCTAGTGAAGGATGGAATCCTTTTAAGGGTTTGGAAAACTTTGGGGATTTTTTTTTTCCGATGGATCATGGTTGAAGGAAGTAGGGGTATATAAACGTGTCATTTTTGTTTCTATTCCTTCTATATGTCGTGATGAGGTGCTCCTGTTGCCTGATTGGATGAGTAAACAGAGCCCGAGAAGATGACCACATCTTCCTCACTGAGATGAGACGCCCCAAAGCCCAACCCAAGTACCAGACGCAGAGGATCCCAGACCGACCGGCGATTACTACAGCTCACCATGTCGTGTCCTCTCTATAAGTCATCCCTTCTGAAATAGAGTCTACAAGTCAAGCCGTGTTATGAACTCATATGGACTGTAAGGACTGATTCATTTCCTGGTGTAAGAAGAAGATCAAGATTCATCGAGGGACACATGGGAGCATATGACAAAAGAGGAGGGACTGTTGTGGAAATTTGTATTAATGTATGTTGTCAGATGTCCCCCAGTGTCGGTTTTGCTGTAATGCGCTCATGTGAGCGTATTCGCACATACAGACGTTGGTGGAAGACCATTGGCTGCGGAAACCTTCCTGTGGACACGGCAGATCTGTTTACTCTTTTAGGGATGTTTGTTCATGCCTCACCAAGAGACTGGCCACTTCATGGCGATTGCATTAATGCTCCTAGTAAAATAGATCTGCGTACATGGGAACCATAGAATAACCATACAAAAATTATGGCCCACTGAGTACGGCTTCTGTCATTGGTAGCAGTGGGATGGTGTGCACACGGTCATGTTCAGAGCAATGTAAGTAGTGTTCAAATTGTGAGACACTTTGTGTCTCACAGAAAGCCTGCCGCATGTCTCTGCACACGAGCATCTGCACACGTCAGTACTGGAATTCTATTTGAGTATATACATGTGTGTGATTTGGTTCTTTGAAAGAATACAAATGTCCGATCGGTTGATTCTAAAGCCACCACCTCTCTTTGTTATTCATGTTGACAGTATAAATAAACGGAGCTGACCATCCTAGGGAGGATTTCTGCTAAGCTCAACGTGATACCAACGTGTCTGTGTTACTTGGAGATATACAAGCTCGCTTTTCCCGGCATTATGCAAGAGAGCTATATTTGTGCTTTTAAGTGCGAAGAAATTATTTGCTTTATAGGAGAAGCTTAAAATTTCCCAGACAATGTAAGAGTATAGGAGAGGAGCAGTGTAAAGGGAGGGGAGTTCCCTTAGGCTGGCGGTTGAGCAGAATTAGTTCAGGAGGGCTAGGCTGGTTGGGTGCAGGGTTGGAAGGGTTTAAGACCACCATTGTGTTCCCAACTTAGGAATTTAGCATGCGTATCATTGAGGATACTTGACATTTTTTCGTGGATCAAGGTCAGGGTGCTCTTCACCTCTGCAAACGAAACAGCCGTTTTCTTCCAGGCCCTCGCTATCATACGTTTAGCATCTATAAATAGGTAGGTGGCCAATTTCTGCTGATAGGAAAAGAGGCCCTGGATCAAGCAATGGAGAAATGCTAGTTTGTCTTCCTTGCGAATGAGTACATGAAAAAGGGTGAACAGAAGCCCGAAAACCCTTGACCAGAATCCAACCAAGCGGGGACAGGACCACTAAATATGGATTTTGTCTCCTCGTTGACAACAGCCACGGAAGCATCTATCACTATGAGACGCATTAGACTTAGCGATGCAAGCCGGGACCCAACACCACTGATGGAGGACCTTTAAATATATGCTGCCTCCAGCATAGCCGTATTGAAGGAGCACTTTGCTCTGCTAGACCAGGCCTTGCTCCAATCTGCAAGGTCAATTGGGGATAGGTCTCACTCCCACTTGAGCACATAGGAGAGGGAGGCAGAGGTGCTATTAGAGTTTAGGGAGGAATATATCATAGAGATGGTGCCAGGGGCGCCTGGGGAGTGCAGACAAGTTCCTTTTGAAGGTGGTTTTCTGGTGTGGGAAAGTGTCATGGCGGTGAAGGGAGGTGATCCAATGCCGCAGCTGATTATAGCAAAAAAATTACCGTAAGAGCTTTGTGGGCCTCTTGGATCGAGGACCAGGAAGGGAAGGTCCAAGATCCTAGAATATTTCGGACCTGCGAGAACCGATGGGTGGGCCACCACGAGAAAACATGTGGTTGTTCCAAGATAGGAGGAAACATGGGGCTGTTCAGGAGGGGGAGCAGTGGGAGAAACGGCAACATGAGTTTGCCGGAATACCGTGCAGAGTCTCACAGTTTCAGGCTATGTGCCATTAGGGGGCTAACAGAGGGGAGACATAGTTTAAGGGAAGCCACAAAAGTGCGGAAATGGGGACTGGTGCGCAATTCAGAACCTCCAAGAGGACCTAAAGAGGGATGTCAGACGAGGCGTGGAGCATAGTAAGTTGAGAGATCTGTGCCGCTTGATAGTATTTAGCAATGTTTAACAAGCCCAGTCTGCCTTGCAGTCTATGGATGTATAGAATAGAGCAGGAAACCCCGGAAAACTTCTGGGTTTAAATAAAAGAAAGGAGTCTGTTCTGGAGGAAACGCAAGTAGAACGCCGGGACAAGAACAGGCAGGGCCATGAAAAAATCTAGGATCTTCGGGAGACTGGTCACCTTGACTGTGTGAATACGGTCAATCCAGGACAGGATAGGGAAGTGCCAAGAGGCCACAAGGGCCGTAATAGTATGCAGAAGAGGGTAAAAGTCAGCTGGAAATAGGGAGGCGTAAGAGGATGTCAGCTTGATTCCCAAATAGTCCAATGAGGACCTGGCCCAATAGTATGAGAAAAAGGGTTTTGGAGGTGTGATGCCTGGGAGTCCGGGAGAGTGATGTTCAGAACGATCGATTTGTGTGGATTAATTTGCAGTCCAGAGATAGCAGCAAAGTGGGCCAAGAAAGCCTGAAGTTTGGATAAGGTGACAATCGGGTTGGTGAGGATCAGAAGGGCGTTATCCGCAAACATACTTAGTTTATAACATTCGTCCGCATAGGGGATGCCGTTGACATTGGGGTCTGCCCTAAGGGCAATGGCCAGGTATTCGAGGGCAAGCATAAAGAGGACTGGGGACAGGAGCCACCCCTGTCTTGTTCCTCTGAATATGGGAAATGAGGGCGAGATGCAGCCTGCATAAAGCACAGCGGCCGTGGGGATTGAGTAGAGGACTGTCATGAAAGAATCGAGTCCCTGAAACCCCATCATTGTAGCACATATCACAGATAGTCCCACGAAAGGGAATCAAAGGCTTTATAAATATCAAGCGACAGGAGGAATCGGGGGATTTTTCGTTGGTGTAGCAGGGTGATCAGATGAACTAATTTCCGAATACTGTCCCCCGCCTGATGGCCAGGCACAAAGCCGACCTGATCTCTATGGACCAGGGAACATAGGTACTTATTGATGCAGGAGCACAAAATCTTTCCCAAGAGCTTCATGTCCTCGTTTAACAGAGAGATTGGGCCGAAGGCCTGAGGCTCCTCGTTAGTCTTGGGAATCATGGAGATTTGTGCCTGTAGGGAGTCAGAGGATGCACAATTCCCTGCTTCATACAGTTGAAGTAGGCCATCAGGTGAAGGCCCAGAAGAGAGGAGAGTTTACGGTAGTACAGGCCAGGTCCAGAGCCTTAGAGAGACAAATACACTTGATGGCCTGAGCCTCCTCAAGTTCACATCCGTGTTAAGGGTGTTGAAGAGAGACGTGGAAGGTGAAGGTCACAAAAAAAATCATCCGCTAGGTCAAAGGGGATGGTTTACTATAGAGAGAAGCCAGAAATTCAGCAAACGCCTTAGAAACCTAGGTTGGATCAGGTGTGAGGTCCCCATCGGATGGATTTGTGGGCGCAGGTTGCCACATTAAGCTTCCTTGCCAACATTGTGCCAGGCTTATTTGCACAAGAGTATAACCTGTACTTAGTCCACAGCTTTGCTACTTTTTATGCATGTATCGTTCAGGATTGACATGTCTCATGTTACTCTCAATGTTTTGTTGGTGCTGGTGTCTACTTTTGTTTTTCTTTTGGCCCATAACTTCAGATTTCAATAAGCTTGTTCACACATGTGGCAGCCCTTGCCGCCCCTCTGAAAATTGGTCTGAAGTGGATTGCTTTTTAGAGGGGACAACATGGTGCTCTCTCGCTGTCTGTTTTAACCCTGAAAATCCTGACCCACCATGCCACAACTGCGTGCACTGCACCCTGAGGAAGTCACATGATCAGTAATGCAACACGTTGGGCGGAGCCAGTGACGTCACTTCCTGGTGTCTCAGAGACCAGGAAGTTTCATACATAGAAGGATCGCTGCTGTTTATTCATTCAAGATATGCCCTATACAAAATGATCGCTATGTGAGTGTATTACTTTTATTAAATTGTTCTATAGTATACCAAACATGAGTATACCGCTATGAGCGGTTTCTACTTATATATTTGAGCCTGATTAAAAGGGAATTGATACGACATACAGATGATATTGTGAATCGAATGGTGGATCAATCAGCCAAATCTTCTTTATCTGCGTTTGCTGACCTTTATGTTTTAAGCTTAAGGTGAGCGAGTATTGCACCTGGAGGTGACTGGTGATTGGAGCACACTTTTGGATATTCACCATATATCTTTATTTGAAATGTGGACTTCAGTTGAGCACTGATATCACAAAATGGAAACTGTAGAAGCAAAATTTGCACATTGTTCACTATTTTTTTTAGTTGAATCTTAATTTTTTGTTTACTTAACATTATTTGCTACTGTTTTATGTTGCACTAGGGTTGTTTTATTTATTACAAGAAAAACAGAAATGGAAGGCGCGCACACCTAGTGCATTACCACAGATAATTTAATAATAAAACAATTTAGTATAAAAGTGGGTACTCACAAAATGCAACTGACAAAAGGCCATAAACACAGTGCATTGACATGCACAGAACACAGGGTACAGCTAACGCATTTCGGGGGCGCATCCCCTTCCTCAGAGCTAGAGCTAGGGGGTGGGGCCCCGAAATGCGTTAGCTGTACCCTGTGTTCTGTGCATGTCCATGCACTGTGTTTATGGCCTTTTGTCGGTTGCATTTTGTGAGTACCCAGTTTTAAACTAATTTTTTTTATTATTAAATTATCTCTGGTAATGCACTAGGTGTGTGTGCCTTCCATTTCTGTTTTTCTTGTAGTTCCTTTCGGATAACCCCATCTGAGGAAGGCAGCATTCACCTAGCTTTGGGATACCATATATACCTTTTACACCACCATTTTATCTGATATCTGTTACAGCACACCTTAGAAGACCTATTAGCGCTGGAAGTGACTGTGTTTTTTGTTTTATTTATTACGTTTTAATCACATGTATATTTAAAGGAACAGCACACCACTGTTTGACATATTATCTCTTAATACTTTAGCTCTCTGATGTTCATTCTCCAGCGAACCCAATTCTTGCTCCAATTTAGGTGGCATTTTAAAGTGCCTTGAAAAAGTATTCATACCCCTTGAAATTTTCCACATTTTGTCATGTTACAACCAAAAACGTAAATGTATTTTACTGGAATTTAATTTGCTAGAGCAACACAAAGTGGCACATAATTGTGAAGTGGAAGGAAAATGATAAATCATTTTCAATTTTTTTTACAAAGAAATATCTGAAAAGTGTGGTGTGCATTTGTTTTCAGCCCCCTTTACTCTGATACCACTTACTAAATTCTAGTGGAGTTTGAATGGATTCTCTAGAGATGCGATGAAACAAGCACCACATACCAAAATCTGTAGAATTTTTTGAAAAGGCACATAACAGGATTTTAAAGGAGCTACAGACAATATTGAACACTGTTCTAAAATCAAATAATTTTTATTCTATAAATTTAAAATCATAAATTTTTTCGAAAACCAACATGAAAAATTCATGTGATCGGATTCGTCATATATGTACAAAGGTTTGCGCTCAACATGTTTCACCAAAAATATGTCTACTTCAGGAGTCATGAAACATTGTACAGTGTCACTATAAGTGAATAAACAAAACTATTTATGTCTCTATTTGTATGAACTTACAATTTTGTTTATTCACTTATAGTGACACTGTTCAAGACTTTATGAGTCTCCTGAAGAAGCCATATTTTTGGTGAAAAATGTCGAGCGGAAACCTTTGTACATATATGAAGACGGTATGAATTTGTCATGTTGGTTTTTATAAAATCTAGTGTAACTAAATGCGTTCAGAAGTCACCTACTGTAATTAGTCCACATGTGTGTAATTTAATCTCAGTATAAATACAGCTGTTCTGTGAAGCCCTCAGAGTTTTTTTTAGAGAACCTTAGTGAACAAACAGCATCATGAAGGCCAAGGAACACACCAGACCAGTCAGGGATAAAGTTGTGAAAAAGTTTAAAGCAGGGTTAGGTTATAAAAAAATATCCCAAGCTTTAAACATTTCACAGAGCACTGTTCATCAATCGTCCGAAAATGGAAGGAGTATGGCACAACTGCAAACCTACCAAGAAATGACCGTCCATGTAAACTGACAGGCCAGACAAGGGGAGCATTAATCAGAGAAGCAGTCAAGAGGCCCATGTTTACTCTGGAGGAGCTGCAGAGATCCACAGCTCAGGTGGGAGAATCTGTCAACAGGACAACTATTAGTCATGCACTCCACAAATCTGACCTTTATGGAAGAGTGGCAAGAAGAAAGCCATTGTTGAAAGAAAGTCATAAGAAGTCCCATTTGCAGTTTGCGAGAAGCCATGTGAGTGACAGAGCAAACATGTGGAAAAAAGGTGATCTGGTCAAGTTGAACTTTTTGACCTAAAAGCAAAATGCTATATGTGGCGGAAAACTAACTCTGCACATCACCCTGAACACACCATCCCCACCATGAAACATGGTGGTGGCAACATCATGTTGTGGGGATGATTTTCTTCAGCAGGGACAGGGAAGCTGGTCAAAGTTGATGGGAAGAAGGATGGAGCCAAATACAGGGCAATCTTAGACGAAAACCTGTTTGAGTCTGCACAAGACTTGAGACTGGGGTGGAGGTTCACCTTCCAGCAGGACAAGAACCTTAAAAATACAGCCAGATGTACGATGGAATCGTTTAGATCAAAGCATATTCATGTGTTAGACTGGCCCAAAGTCCAGACCTAAATCCAATTGAAAATCTGTGGCAAGATTTGAAAATTGCTGTTCACAGATGCTCTCATCCAATCTGGCACAGCTTGAGCTATTTTGCAAAGAAGAATGGGCAAAAATTTCACTCTCTAGATGTGCAAAGCTGGTAGAGACATATCCAAAAAGACTTGCAGTTGTAATTGCAGCGAAAGGTGGTTCTACAAAGTAGTGAATACAAATGCACGCCACACTTTTCACATATTTATAAAAAATTTAGAAAACCATTAATCATTTTCTTTCCACTTTACAATTATGTGCAACCTAAGCCGTGTACACACGATAGGTTTTACCGATGAAAACAGTCCGATGGACTTTTTTCATCGGACAAACCGGTCGCGTATGGGCCCCATCGGTCTTTTTTCCATCGGTGTTTAAAAATAGAACATGTTTTAAATTTATCCGATGATTAAAAAAACGATAGCAAATTACTATCGTCTGTGGGGAACTCCATCGGATAAAAAACCCACGCATGCTCAGAATCAAGTCGATGCATGCTCAGAAGCATTGAACTTAATTTTTCTCGGCTCATCTGAGTGTTTCACGTCACCGCATTTGGAACAAACGTTTTTTTGACTGATGGTGTGTAGGCAAGACTGATGGAAGTCAGCTTCATCGGTTTTCCGATGGAAAAATCCATTGGTTTAAAAACCATAGGAAATCCGATCGTGTGTACAGGGCTTAAGTGTTGGTCTATCACATACAATCCCAATAAAATACATTTACGTTTCTGGTTGTAACATGACCAAATGTGGAAAATTTCAAGGGGTATAAATATTTTTTCAAGGCACTGTAGCTTCTCCTACTAATATACTATATATTCCCACAATATAGTGCCCCTTACCATCTGGTGAACTGCATAACTTTTCCATTGGCGTTAGGTTATTTTCTGGGCACATCAGTTGGGGTATGGACTATATAAAGTGCTGAATTTGTGCAGATCTTCATTTTGCTAGGGGTATCATACCCCATTTCTCCTGTAAATCGTGTAGTGAACATTATTGGTTGAACTAGATGGACTTGTGTCTTTTTTTAGCTAGACTAACTATGTAACTATGTAAAATACTGTATATTATTACCCTTCAGAACTTCCCTCAACTGTAGTGAATCCTTCCCTACTAATCGAGTAAAAAAAAAAAAAAATCATTATTACCTAGTGGAAAATAACTACTGCCAATTAATGAAATCAACTGGGAACATTTAAGTTGTCTATGTACTTCATCCCATACCTTTAGAGCATTTCTGGTTAATAGACTAGTGTTTCTAACTCCTGATATCATTGTGGAACTCATATACCGTATATACTCGAGTATAAGCAGACCCGAATATAAGCCGAGGCACCTAATTTTACAACAAAAAAATGGGAAAACTTATTGACTTGAGTATAAGCCTAGGGTGTCCATCTGCATGCCTCACTGTGCCTCACTTTGCCTCACTGTGTCCATGTCCATGCCCCACTGTGTCCATGCCTCACTGTGCCCATGCCTCACTGTGTCCATGACTAGACTGACGTTTAACATGGGAGTCTATGGAAGGGGTGCCTGGGTTTGAAAAATCAGTGCTCCCCGGCCGTAGGTCCCCCAGACAAAAACGTTTGCACACTTATAGAGGAGATATGGGGCTACATGTGTGCCAAGTTTCGGGTCCAGGGAACCTACGACTAGCCAGTACCAGGTCCCCAAAAAAACTTTGCACACTTGTAGAGGAAGAGTGGGGCTACATGTGTGCCAAGTTGGGGGTCAAGTGGACCTACGGCTGGCCGGGATCAGGCGCACAAATGTGAAGATGGACACAGACTCGAGTATAAGCCGAGGGGGGCATTTTCAGCACAAAAAAATGTGCTGAAAAACTCGGCTTATACTCGAGTATATACGGTATGTAAACGAAATTCCTCCCATTTCCGACCAGATTGGGTTCCCCTTGAAGCCCAGGCTTGTTCTCCCTTACCGATATACCTGGTTCTTTAGGATTCCTTTGAGATACCGTAAAACCAATTTGAGCCCTTTACTTTCTTACGCTTTAAATTTATTGGATTCCTCCAGTAAAAGATGGCCACTGCACTTCCCTCATATCTTTTTGGCTCCCCTTTTTAATAATCCCTTATTCCTGCCAGGCCTACAACCTCTTCAATTTTGTTGGTGGATGAATAAGGGTTTGGAATCCCTGGCATTTTGCCGGATACCTAGAGGTGGATGCCTTTGGGGTCCAAGGGACCTAGGGTCGACCGTTACCGGGTCCCCAAATTCCGGGAGATCAGGCGCAAAAAGGTGACTCGAGTATAAGCCAAGGGGGGTATTTTCAGCACAAAAAAAATGTGCTGAAAAACTCGGCTTATACTCGAGTATATACGGAAATCTTATCTATTGGAATTATGTGCCCAGTCTTGATATTCCTACTGCCTGATATATATATTTTAAAATCAGGCAGTGCCAGTCCCCTTTCCTCTTTAGCCTTTGCCAAGACTTCGTAAGCAATCCTAGGATGTCAATGCAACCATATGAACAATTTTTCTTAATCTCTTAAAACACACTTGAGGTAAGGCAATGAAATACATACAGAACCTTAAGCAGAATGCTAATTTTTACTGCATTTATTCTGCCCGTTCATGAGAGAGGCATGTATCTTCAATAATTCAGTTCCCTCTTCACAGAATTGAGCAGTGGATTATAATTTGCGTTATTTAAAACTTTTAGGCCAGGTTCACACCTATGCGAATTGGTTGCGGCTTACACCGCATCCAATTGGCACAACATTTTAAAATACATTGATTTCAATGAGGCTGGTTCACATAAGTACGAATTCAGGTCCATTATCTTCTATGGCAGTGGTTCTCAACCTGGGGGTCAAATGATGATTTGCCAGGGGTCACCAAATCCTGGGCTATTCCTGAAGCCCGCACCGCTCTCCCAGCATTTTTGCAGCCACCCAGCAGGGCTGTCCCTGGATCCTGTGGCCACCCAGCTGGGCTGTTCCTGGATCCTGTGGCCACCCAGCTGGGCTGTTCCTGGAGCCCGCAGCTGCCCATTTAGTCCACAGCATGGCTGGGGGGCAGAGACTAGTGGTCAGCTGACTGGCGAGGAATGTGAAGGGGGAGGGGCAGGAGGAGACCCTATCTCCTGATTTTGGCATAGGTGTCACTGCTACGAGACACCACAAAATCGGAGACACAGTGAGTAACATTTCCTGTGATTAGAGTTGCCATTAAAAGTGCCCACTACAGTTTTTAGATCAGCAGATGACCTTGATCAAGAGCACCTAAGTTGGCTGATCAGAACTTCCCCCCAGCATTGCCACTGATCCCAACTCCCCGCCAGCACTGCTACTCATCCCAACTCCCCGCCAGCACTGCTACTCATCCCAATTTCCCGCCAGCACTGCTACTCATCCCATTCCCCTCACTCGCCCCCCCCCCCCACCAAGGAGTAAATGAAGGAATAAAAATTGAGAATACATGGAAGAGAGAGGAAAAGAGGGGGAGGAACAAAGAAAAAGGGAGAGAAAGAATAAGAGAAAGAACAAGAAAGACAGCTAGAGAGAGGGAAGGGGAAAAAAAACAAGAAATTAGGATAGAGAGAGATAAAAGGGAAAGAAAGGACAACAAAGAAAAAGAGTGGAACATCCTAAAATGTACCATAAGGGGTTTTAATACTGTACGAGTGGAAGGGACTCAGGGAGCGCTAAATGCCTGTGGGTTAGGGGCGCAAACTACTTGTCTTGCATTGGGTGCTGACAACCCACACTACGAAAATAATTTTACTGTTAGGGGTCCCCGCAACTTGGGAAATTTTATCAAGGGGCCACGGCACTAGAAAGGTTGAGAACCACTGTTCTATGGGCACGCATCTGATTTGCAGATATGTTTAGTTCTCATCAGGATTTCTCTCCTTCACCTCACTACACTTCCCCCCTCCCCCTCCTCTCTCCCAGGTCACCAAATTCGCAGCTAAAACGGAGATGATCTGCTGAACAGCTCTCTTATCTTTTTGCAGAGATAAGAGAGCTGGAATTCGCACTGCACAAGTGTGAACCCAGCCTTAGGGAAGGAGTAAGTCTAATACCCAAATATCACAGTTCCTTTTCCTGCCACTTAAAAGAAAATGTAGGTTGTATTGCCAATTGCTCTTTAATTGGTACTGTAATATTCAAAATTTCCGACTTTTCTTTGTTAACTTTAAAATTAGATATTTCCCTATACTGTTTTAACTCTTCTACTACATTTGGTAAGGTTACTCTTGGACTTGAATATATAAAATAATAAATCATCTGCATGAGCTGTGACTTCAAATTCTTTTCCCCCTAGTGTGATACCTTTTTATATTTGCATTAGCTCAGATCGAGAATATAAGTGGCTCTAATGAAAGAGCAAATGGCATTGGCGACAGGGTACATCCTTGTACCATTATATAGTTCAAAGGATTGATACAAGGTACCATTAATCTGGACCCTTGCAGTAGGGTGGCAATATAATGCTGGGGTCCACCTCATTTTAAACTCCTGACCCAATTCTCTCAGGGTAACAAACATGAATTTCCAGTCGACCATATCAAATGCTTTTCCTGCATCTATTAACAGGAGTACAGCTGGGGATCCTTCTTCTTTGACCCTGTGGATTAACATAAAAGTTTTTAAACAATTATCTTTTCCTGCACATCCCGTCATGAAAACCCACTTGATCTATAAGAATCCACTTTGACAGTAAAGGTTTGCCAAGATACTGGCAGTATCTTGGCAAATATTTTCAAATCCGTATTAAAGCGGAACATCACTTGCTAATTCAACATTAACTATTTTTAATCCTTTTGTGGCTAGCATTAATAAATAGATAGGAAAGTATTTGAGAAATAGAACTGATATGATGGAATTTAACAGTACCAGTAGAGGATGTATAATACTAAATATCTTTAGTAACAAAAAATTAAAAAATTGTTTACAAATATAAAATCATTAGAAATATATTCGGGTATTGATAAATTAGAGGTCTCTGTTGTTACATGGGGGAGAAACAGAGTTCATTATCACATATAATTTTCTTGAATGGAAAACAACATAAAAGTTGACTCACATCAAATTGAGACCCATAAGAAATGACGTGCCAAATGGTGCCATGTACTGTGGAAGAGCGATCCAACAACCAGTGTCTTAAGACAATAAATAAGTAAATCTATATAAGTAAGGCTGTCAAAAGATCACGTGACTTGTTATGAGAGTACCAAAGAGCATGAGACAATGGATACGGAAAGAATTGCAAGCTATTTACAGTATGTAGTTTTCTATTCAAGCGAATGATATGTTATAATGAATGATAATCATGATTAAGTCACGTGTCGATGACGCAACGCGTAGGGGGAGGAGCTTAGTGATGCTTCCAGCAGCCTGATGAGGATTCCGTCCTACTGAGTTGAACTAAGCGCTGTCTGCATTGGGGTTATGTGAGTGTAACCACACACACAGCTGATCAGCAAACTGTGGTGTGGCGGTACTGCGCAATGATTTGTTTCTTTTTATTCCCTTTATATGTCCATATTGATATCGTTGGATCCAGGTGATTACAAAGGATTGAGGGTCTTTTTTTTTTAGCATTTCCACCGCAATCAGTAAGGTCTGTTTGTTTGATGCATGCAGGTGGATTGAACACCCAAAAGCCTGTGAATTGTTCAAATGCTCACCAGGAGCCAAGCATTTAGGTGGTAGCAGGACTTTTATGGTTGGGACTGCCGTTTATTCCACATTGAATTACATGTATGCTGCTTTGAGCACAAATAGCACTTTATATATGTACATTAAGCACGGATATTTAATTTTGCTTACTTTGTCTTGCAGCATCTTGGTATTGTTGCATTTATGTATGAGGTGTAAGTTCACTGTGTCAACACAGAAGGTTGGTGCAAGTGCATCATTATATTGTTTCACATTATAATGAACTCTGTTGCTCCCCCATGTAATCCAATTGTCAACAACATTTATGTATTCTTTTGTTGTTTTTTGAACAGGGTCTCTGTTGTAAGTCAAGAATTTTAGGTCCTGAACAAGAAAAGCATCGACCGCTTGACGTTTGTAACAACAGAGACCTCTAATTTATCAATACCCAAATATATATTTCTAATGATTTTATATTTGTAAACAATTTTTTACTCTTTTGTTAATAAAGATATTTAATATTATTTTGTTTATACGTCCTTTATAGGGATGAGCTGAACACCCCCCGTTCGGTTCGCGAACTTTAGAACCCTATAAAATACAATGGACTCGAACGTTTGAAATCAAAAGTGCTAATTATCAAGGCTATTATGCAAGTTATTGTCCTAAAAAGGGTTTGGGGACCCGGGTCTTGCCCCAGGGGACATGTATCAATGCAAAAACAAGTTTTAAAAACGTCCGTTTTTTCGGGAGCAGTGATTTTAATAATGCTTAAAGTGAAACAATAAAAGTGAAATATTCCTTGAAATTTCGTACCTGGGGGGGGGGGGGGGGTGTGTATAGTATGCCTGTAAAACAGCGCTTGTTTCCCGTGCTTAGGGGAAATTGACGGCCTCCCAGTATTGTAGGTCCGCGCTGCAGCCGTCATTCGGCTATAGCGCGGACCTCTAGTGGTTACATTTCATACCGGGGGGGGGGGGGGGGTGTATAGTATGCCTGTAAAGCAGCGCTTGTTTCCCGTGCTTAGAACTGTCCCTGCACAAAGTGTCATTTCTGAAGGAAAAAAAGTAATTTAAAAGCACTCGCGGCTATAATGAATTGTCGGCTCCCGGCAATACAGAGAAAAGTAATTGATAAAAAAAAATGCGTGGGGGTCCCCCCAAATTTCATTACCAGGCCCTTCAGGTCTGGTATGGATATTAAGGGGAACTCTGCGTCAAATTTTAAAAAAATGGCGTGGAGTTCCCCCCAAAAATCCATACCAGACTCTTTATCCGAGCACGCAACCTGGCAGGCCGCAGGAAAAGAGGGGGGACGAGAGAGCGCCCCCCCCTCCTGAACCGTACCAGGCCACATGCCCTCAACATGGGGAGGATGCTTTGGGGGTCTGTGACCCCTCAAAACACCATGTCCCCATGTTGATGGGGACAAGAGCCTCATCCCCACAACCCTTGCCCGGTGGTTGTGGGGGTCTGCGGGCGGGGGGCTTATTGAAATCTGGAAGACCCCTTTAACAAAGGGGAGCCCCAGATCCCGGCCCCCCCATATGAATTGGTAAGGGGTATATTGTACCCCTACCATTTCACAAAGAAAGTGTAAAAAAACTAAAAGAAAACACACAGACACAGTTGGGAAAGTCCTTTATAAAAAAAAAAAAAAAAAATGAAAAACCCATTCCAGCGATGTAATCCAGTGTCTCGTGGAGATCCGATGTCCAGTGCTGCAGCCTCCACTCCACACGAAACGTCATTGGCTGAGCGGACCTGATGGGGAACTTCCTCCGCAGTGTAATAAATGAATAGATCCACCGTTTCTCAAGTTCCCCATCAGGTCCGCTCAGCCAATGATGTAGGGGGCGGGGTCACCTTCACTGGGTGCAAGGCTGAGCGGACATGATGGGGAACGTGAGAAGGGACCCGTCAGATCATAGGGGTAAGCCCCAGCTTTCCCCGCTTGCCAGGGAATAGCCAATGACGTAGGCAGAATCCCGCCTACGTCATTGGCTATTCCCCGCAAGCGAAAATTTAACCACTAGAGGTCCGCGCTATAGCCGAATGACGGCTACAGCGCGGACCTACAATACTGGGAGGCCGCCAATTGACGTCCTCCCCTTTCCTCGTACCCCGCGCCTCGGGAAACTTCTGTGCCCGCCGTGTCACGTGGGTGCCGATGTGCGTGCCTGGTGGCCACGATGTTCGCCAGGTAGGTGCGATTGGTATTTTCAGAGCAAGGGACGTCCTGTTAGGGAGAGGAGACCGATGGTGTGTCCCTTGTACATAGGGACAACGATCGGTCACCTCCCCCAGTCTGTCCCCTCCCCCCACAATAAGGAACACATTTAACCCCTTCCTCGCCCCCTAGTGTTAACCCCTTCCCTGCCAGTCACATTTATACAGTAATCAATGCATTTTTATAGCACTGTTCGCTGTATAAGTGTTAATTGTCCCAAAATAGCGCCAAAAGTGTCCAATGTGTCCGCCATAATGTCGCAGTCCCGATAAAAATTGCTGATCGCCGCCATTACTAGTAAAAAAAATATTAATAAAAATACCATAAAACTATCCCCTATTTTGTAGATGCTATAACTTTTGCGCAAACCAATCAATAAACACTTATTGCGATTTTTTTTTACCAAAAATATGTAGAAGAATACGTATCAGCCTAAACTGAGAAAAAAAATAGTTTTTTTTAAAAAAAAATGGGATATTTATTATAGCAAAAAGTAAAAAATATTGTGTTTTTTTCAAAATTGTCAGTATTTTTTTGTTTATAGCTCAAAAAATAAAAACCACAGAGATGATCAAATACCACCAAAAGAAAGCTCTATTTGTGAGAAAAAAAGGACGTCAATTTTGTTTGGGAGCCACGTCACACGACCGCGCAATTGTCATTCAAAGCGTGACAGTGCTGAAAGCTAAAAATTGGCCTGGGCAGGAAGGGGATTTAAGTGCCCAGTAAGCAAGTGGTTAAAGGAATATTTCACTTTTATTGTTTCACTTTAAGCATAATTAAAATCACTGCTCCCGAAAAAACGACCGTTTTTAAAACTTTTTTTTGCATTGATACATGTCCCCTGGGGCAGGACCCGGGTCCCCAAACACTATTTATGACAATAATTTGCATATAAGCCTTTAAAATTAGCACTTTAGATTTCTCCCATAGACTTTTACAGGGTGTTCCGCAGCTTTTCGAATTTGCCGCGAACACCCCAAATTGTTCACTGTTCGGCGAATGTGCGAACAGGCAATGTTCGACTCGAACATGAGTTTGACTCGAACTCGAAGCTCACCCCTAGTCCTTTACTGGTACTGTTAATGTCCATCATGTCAGTTCTATTTCTCAAATATCTCACAGGATGAGGTACCCCCATAGCCTACTCAATCTTTTCATAGATAGGAAAGTATATCATATTTACATGGGGTTTTTTTTGTTTGTTTTTTACACTTCTTAAAGGATAAGTTCACCTTTTCAGAAAAAATACATTCACGTTTTTTTGCAGGTAAAAAAATATGCATTTATTATTTTTTGTTGCAGGAGCCTGTAAAACATTGCACCGGTGATCAGCAGAACACTGATGCCAGGCAGGTCTCCTGCAGGTCTGTAAGTATATAGGCTTCCTTGTACCTCGTACGAGGAAGCCAATACATACTGATGGGAAGAATGGATGAACTACCACAGTGCTCACAGCCACAAAGGCTGTTAGACCTTGAAGTTTTCCATTCACAGCGTGCTGTAAATGAGTAATCCGGCCGGATGGGGTGGGCGGAGCTCAGCAACTCCACATTTTATTTTTAGATTTAGACAGCTAGCGGGTGGAGAAAAACCCCGCTAGCTGGCACAATGGGGGAGCGGGAGTTGCAGGGGCCAGTGCAATCATGACATGTTACACCCTGAATATGGGTGTAACATGTAACATGTTATGAAAGGTGAACTTATCCTTTAAGTTGCTTCCTGATTTCCATCCCTATGCCAATTATGTTTTACATCCCAGGAGTCTTCAGGAGGGGAGGAGGGGCTTTCTCAGCTAAGCACATCCTCCTGCTTGCATGTCTGAGGCAGATGGATTCCAGGAAGTAAACGCTACATGAATCATCTGCCCTTACTCAAGATGGCTACAGTCAGAAATGCTAGGGGGGTGTTTTTCTCAGCAAAATAAATGATGGAGACCGGCGATTGAGGCTTATTGGTCACAAATCTTACAATTTATTGCCTCAGTGATGTCTATTTCCGTGCTGCCCACTATTTCAATAAATAGAAGTCTCTTGTGAACTTTGCACTCCCTTTGTATAAAGTTGCTTATAATGACCGAGGATGTCAGAATAAATTTGACAAAACCTGGGCCCTGTGGCTTGAAAACCCTGACACTCCACATGATCCATAATTTTTAGGCAGTCCTAGACGGACTCCCTAGTTGATGGTAGACCCCTCCTTTTTTCCACTTGCTGTGTGTGGCATAATTATGCTTAGGCCCCCTCCTCAGTGGTGCTCTTCCAAATCTAGTTGTTTTTCGTCCTCTGTCATTGTAGGAACATGGTATAAGGTAATGTGCTTTGCCTCAGTGTGGTTTACAGGCTTTTGGCCTTCAGTTCTGTTCCCGTAATCCCGTTTAAAACCTCTGCTGTAGTAGATGCATCTGGCTTTGAACAAAAGTAGATTTTTCATTTCAAGTTGATCTTTTTGTTGGCAGCTGACTGGTAGGCTGTTTTTTTGTATTGTACACTTTCTTAAAATTAATAAAACATAATTTATTTAAAAAAAAATAAAGCATGGAGACATGGATAGATGGGGGAGTTTTATTTGAATAATAAAAAATAATTAAATACCATTTTTAGTTTGTGGTGCTCAAATGCAGTGCAGTTCTACTTTAAGCAGTGAGATCAGCCACTAACTTGAGGGCAAAGTTACGGTCCTTCCCTTCCTTCAACAGTGAAGTGATATATGCAAAAAAAGACTCCCTCATACTTGGTCCTTAACTTAATGGGTTAAAATATTTACATAAAATGGGAGAAGTTATCTTTGAAGTCTCTTACAATACGCTATCGAATAGCCATCTGGCCCCAGGAAACTTCCCTGCCGCCATGCATGGGAATATTGCCCATGCTATCCCCTCCTCTGTTATTGTTTTTTTCAACATGTTTAAATTTTCCTTGGGTTACTTTGAGAGATTACCAGCCTGCACATATCTTAGCACTACCTTGCTTCTCCTTTTCCCCTTTAGGCCAATTCCTCTCCAATTTGCCCTATATAATTTACTGCTAAAAACAAAAGTCCATATCAAAATGGAATCTAGCAACGTTAAATAGAGTGTAAGAAATAGTCCAAATCCAATGTACAGTAGGTCTTAAGGAAAGCATCACTGATTTTGTGCAGAGATCGTGCGACTCCATTATGTAGTCACCATTGTAAGAAATGCCCTCTTTCCAGACTGAAATGACCCCACTACAGAGTCTGATTCCCTTGTTATAAATACTCCATGGATAATTTAGTTCACACCCATTGGTTCCAATAAGTCAGGCTGGTTTTCTCTCATAATAAAAAGGTTAAGCGCATACAAAGTCACAATTTCAAGCTGTACAGCAAACGGCTCCAACTACAAAGAAGCATGGCAGTGCTGCGTGTGTAGGTTCTGCCCAATGCACATTTTATCCCATAGGACATCATCTGAGGCATGCACGCCACGCGATTCCCCACGCTTATTTATAAAATATTCAAAAGGGTGGTGATCCCATTCCTAATTACAAAATAAAGCACAATTGGGTGCACCTATGGTTAAAAATGTCCGACAGCCAAGGGCCAGGTCTCGTTTTGAATTACAGATTGCCCCTAACAGAAAATAGGAAGTGAAGGCAACCAAGCCTCGTTTCCAAATCAATATGACCGGCAGAACTTCCTTTGAAAATATATAAAGAGGCAACCAAGCCTCATTTTCAAAGCAATATGGCTGGCTAAGCCTCCTATAAAAATATACATTAGGTAAAAGGGAGGTAAATCTACACAGCCTAAACCAAGCCTCACTCTTAAACCCATGATTATACAAGGAGAGTGGACCAATATTCTATTCACTAGGGCATACTATTGGCCAAAAGCCAACTAATGTGTCTCTGGTAAAAATCTGTCATTTATACAGAGTGTATGATAATAAAAAAAGAGGTAAGAATAAGGAAAATATGACTGAACCCTTTTTGGCTCTCGCTATTACCAGATAATGGTCAGATGGACTATGAATGGAAAAGATACTTCCACGAAAACGCTCACTCTAACTCATTTGCGAATATATGGGACTCATTCAAACTCCACGTGAGGGCCACCCTGATATCCCGAATAAATAGACTTAAAACAACTACAGCTGAAAAGGCAAATAAGGTACTGGAGGAGCTCTCGCTCTCAGAACGTCAGTATGAGACTGACTCATGTCCTGATAAAGCCTCCCGCCTTAAACTGCAATCTAGGGTACTTTACCACCTGCAATATGAGATGTCTAGAAGAAAACTTTTTTTTCTCTAGACAGAAACTTTTTGAACATGGAGAGAGAGCGGCAAAGCTATTTGTATACATGGCCCACAGTGAGGACAGACCCCCAGCGTTGATCTCCCTGCAAAACCTGTCAGGTGAGGTGATAACCGAACCCACAGCAGTAACGGCAATGTTCCACAGGTTTTTTAGTTCCCTATACACCACCACTACATCCAATGATTCAACACCCATTTATCGCTTCCTAGAAGACCTATCCAACCCACAACTGACCTCAGCCCAGATAGAAATACTTGAGGCACGGCTAACGACCAAGGAGATAGCAATGGCGATCGCCAGCTTTGCTAGATCCAAGTCCCCTGGATCCATTGTGTTACCCATTGAATTTGATTCACAATACAATGAGACCCTCTTTCCTCAGCTACTTAACCTTTACACTCAACTATTCAAGACTTTCTCCTTACCAGCATCTATGAGGGAAGCATTTATAGTGCTAATTCCCAAACCGGGCAAGGATTTGGGCCTCCCAGAGTCATATTGACCCATCTCCTTGCTCCAGGTGGACATCAAAATACAAGCAAAAATCTTTTCACTACGCCTTAATCAGGTTATCCTAACCTTAGTGCACAAGGACCAGGCCGGCTTCATGCCGGGCAGGAACACCTCATTCAACCTTAGAAAATTA
The DNA here is from genome assembly GCA_029206835.1 of Rana muscosa. Lineage (NCBI taxonomy): Eukaryota > Metazoa > Chordata > Amphibia > Anura > Ranidae > Rana > Rana muscosa. The sequence continues at coordinate 5,576,229 of CM055119.1, read as the reverse complement.
TTCATAAACATGCAAGCCCATCATGCCAATGTCGGAGAGAGAGTAGTGGTAACACTTGACGCGGCCAAGGTGCTCAACTCGGTGGAGTGGAACTACTTGTGGAAATGCCTTGCACAATACGGCTTTGGCCCTAAATTTCTCCGATGGATCCGCTTGCTGTACCAGGCCCCAGTAGCCAGGGTAACAGCTAATGGATGGCAGACGGATACTTTTGAACTATCCAGAGGATGCCCTATATCCCCCCTACTGTATGCCTTGGCCACAGAACCCCTAGCAATATCCATCAGATGCAATCCATTGATACAGGGACTACGCGTAGGCGATCTAGAAGAAAAAATTTGCATGTATGCCAATGACACATTGCTATATCTAGCAGATTCAGACCCCTCTCTGGCTGAAGCCCTACGAAGAATTGAACACTTTGGCTCATTTTCTGGGCTCAAAATCAACTGGGAGTAGTCACAAATTCTCCCACTTGATCTTGCTCCCCAGACTGAGCTACAGACCCAATTGCCCCTACAACGAGTTAATAGTATCATATACCTAGGAGTGAGCATACTAGGCTGTATCAACCTCAATAAAATGATACTCCTATATAAAATTCCATATACTGTATATTGTGGCACACTCCTGTATATCTACCGCTGAAATATTTCAAAACCATAGATGCAATTCTCAAACCCTTTGTTTGGGGGAAAAATAAACACAAATTAGCATGGCGACAATTTAAAAATCCCACTGATTTGGCCAGTACGGCCCTACCAGACTTCAGTCTACACTACTTAGCATCCCAACTATCCCAATTGTTTTATATAGATAAGACCGACAGGAAGAGATTCACTTTACTCCTATGCCCTGTCTGGGCCCAACTGACCATGGACCCCATCTGCGCCATAGCAGCAGACATTGAAGATAATAAAAAAAAAGAGGAGTTGGCTTGGTGTAGACGTGGAATTTTCTACCTCTCGCACTTACTCACTGCTGGCACATTGAAAACTTTTGATGCATTAAAACTTGAATTCACCCTCCCGAATCACATGTTTTTCTGATTTCTAGTAGTCTGTCATGCTCTTCATTCCCAATTCCCAGAATGGATACTTAATCCCACCCATAATCCTATAATGGATGTAGTCAAAAGTGAAGACCTTAAGTAGATCTTACCTCTGGACATGACGGACTTCCGTTTCTGGGGGGAGTGGCAGAGCGTGATGGAGTGAGAAAGCCCTAAGAGAGAGCAAGACGTCAGCAGGTGCACCTTCCAGGAGACCACCATGAATAGACGACTAACTCCTATAGCGTGAAGCCTCCTTAGCACATGTCAAGGCGGGGGAAAAGCACAGGAGTGCCGTACACTCCCACTCACTCATACACCACACGGTACCTAGCTGGAAGGAGAGACATCTCATAGAGCGGGGAAGGCGGCATCGGGGGCGGCTCAATACGGGAATGCATCCCGGAAGTCTCTGCACAGGCACCAGCTATTTCCAAGCCGCAGAGGACACAGAGGATACAGCGGACCGGAGACATGGAAACGGAGCTGACCATACCCGCACTGGCAGCTAGCAGCAGAGAAGCACCGCAATCACCCGCAGAGAACAAACGGCAAAGAACCACAGGTATGCCTGCCTAATGCTCACAGCAAACAGACACAGGAGCAGGAGGGGGAGCCTGATATTAGGCAGCTTTTCCAGCTTATTCAGGCACTGCCTACCAGAGAGGATTTGCAGGAGTTAATGGTCAGTGTAACGGGCAAACTAAGGGAGGAGATTGAAGTGGTACGCTCTAAAGTAGTGGCGGTGGATAATAGACTGCAGAATGTGGAAACAACGCAGTGTGCTATAAACCCACGCCTGAAAAATCCTGGACGAAAAGGTACAAATACAAAATCTGCAAATATCTATGCTCCAATTACACTCAGAGGAAACTGAGAATAGGAGAAGGAGGAACAATATCCAGATTAAGGGGGTCTTGGAAAATATTGAGGGCACGGCACTTAAAGATACAGTGATGACCATATTAAATAAACTTCTAAAGAACCCCCCAAATACTATGATCGAAATAGGCAGAGTACACAAAATACCCGCTATTAAAAACCGTACTCAGAGTGGCCCACGGGATGTGCACTGAAGGATACATTTTTATAGGATCAAAGAGGACATTCTCAGAGTTGCATGGCAGATGGGACCACTGGACTATGAAGGGGGGGGTTAACACAAATATACCCTGACTTGTGCAGACAAACTAAAAGTAGGCGGCGTATGCTAAAACCGTTACTTGACTGTATGCTTGTCAATGGGGCTACATACAGATGGGGACACCCATTAGCAGTGTTTGTGAAGAAGAAGGGACGTAGCTTTAATTTGTGTACGCCAGATCAACTTTTTGAACTTTTTAAGTTTCTAGGGGTAGAGCCTATCGAGGTCCCCAACTGGATTGAACTACCAGCAATAATGGACTATACCCCCCAACAACAACAGGGGGGACAGTGGAGGAAAGGCAGAAGAGACGCAGAAGAGATTCCGGAAATAATGGATAGCCTGGTTGTCTAGTAGACCATGAGAAGCACAGTATTTTCTCACACACACTAAATGCTAAAAGCGTTAAAAGTAACGCCGATAGAACAATAACTTTTTTTTGGGGGGGTTCTCCTTTTTTGGGGGTAGGGGAAGGGGCGGGGGGGTCACAAGGATTGTTTTTCTTTTTTTCTTCCATGGCGAACTCAAAGAGTGATAAAGCTGCTTAAATAAATTAATAGCGTTAATAAGGTTGCCGTGTTGGAGAAGCAGAACTTGAAGCAGTGGATTTTTGGAGGGGGGATTTTTCATTTTGGGAGGTTTGTGGGGGTATATACAATTTATACAATTTATACATGTACAGTGGGGCAAAAAAGTATTTAGTCAGCCACCAATTGTGCAAGTTCTCCCACTTAAAAAGATGAGAGAGGCCTGTAATTGTCATCATAGGTATACCTCAACTATGAGAGACAAAATGTGGAAACAAATCCAGACAATCACATTGTCTGATTTGGAAAGATTTTTTTTTTTGCAAATTATAGTGGAAAATAAGTATTTGGTCACCTACAAACAAGCAAGATTTCTGGTTCTCACAGACCTGTATCTTCTTCTTTAAGAGGCTCCTCTGTCCTCCACTCATTACCTGTATTAATGGCACCTGTTTGAACTTGTTATCAGTATAAAAGACACCTGTCCACAACCTCAAACAGTCACACTCCAAACTCCACTATGGTGAAGACCAAAGAGCTGTCGAAGGACACCAGAAACAAAATTGTAGACCTGCACCAGGCTGGGAAGACGGAATCTGCAATAGGCAAGCAGCTTGGTGTGAAGAAATCAACTGTGGGAGCAATAATTAGAAAATGGAAGACATACAAGACCACTGATAATCTCCCTCGATCTGGGGCTCCATGCAAGATCTCACCCGTGGGGTCAAAATGATCACAAGAACGGTGAGCAAAAATCCCAGAACCACACGGGGGGACCTAGTGAATGACCTGCAGAGAGCTGGGACAGAACGTAACAAAGGCTGCCATCAGTAACACACTATGCCACCAGGGACTCAGATCCTGCAGTGCCAGACGTGTCCCCCTGCTTAAGCCAGTACATGTCCGGGCCCGTCTGAGGTTTGCTAGAGAGCATTTGGATGATCCAGAAGAGGATTGGGAGAATGTCATATGGTCAGTTGAAACCAAAGTAGAACTGTTTGGTAGAAACACAACTCATCGTGTTTGGAGGAGAGAGAATGCTGAGTTGCAACCAAAGAACACCATACCTACTGTGAAGCATGGGGGTGGCAACATCATGCTTTGGGGCTGTTTCTCTGCAAAGGGAACAGAACTACTGATCCGTGTACATGAAAGAATGAATGGGGCCATGTATCGTGAGATTTTGAGTGCAAACCTCCTCCCATCAGCAAGGGCATTGAAGATGAAACGTGGCTGGGTCTTTCAGCATGACAATGATCCCAAACACACCACCCGGGCAATGAAGGAGTGGCTTCGTAAGAAGCATTTCAAGGTCCTGGAGTGGCCTAGCCAGTCTCCAGATCTCAACCCCATAGAAAACCTTTGGAGGGAGTTGAAAGTCCGTGTTGCCCAGTGACAGCCCCAAAACATCACTGCTCTAGAGGAGATCTGCATGGAGGAATGGGCCAACATACCAGCAACAGTGTGTGACAACCTTGTGAAGACTTACAGAAAATGTTTGACCTCTGTCATTGCCAAAAAAGGATATATAAAAAAGTATTGAGATGAACTTTTGATATTGACCAAATACTTATTTTCCACCATAATTTGCAAAAAAAATTATTTCCAAATCAGACAACGTGATTGTCTGGATTTGTTTCCACATTTTGTCTCTCATAGTTGAGGTATACCTATGATGACAATTGCAGGCCTCTCTCATCTTTTTAAGTGGGAGAACTTTCACAATTGGTGGCTGACTAAATACTTTTTTGCCCCACTGTATATAACTAAGGGGTATGAGTGATATGTTTTTGTAGGGATGTTGGTGGTTGGGTGTTTTTTTGTTTCTATTTTTCTTTTTTTTTCTTTTTCTTTTTTTTCGTTACTTTGGTGATCGGGGGTTTGGGGAATACACTCTCACGTAGCCCCTCGGATCCACCCACTGGGGCCTAGCACATTGGGTAAGGGTAGAGAACGGAGAATGGGATTTGATAGGAAAATGTGCCTATGACACAAACGACTTATGATTTATGATTGTAACTTAAAGTATGGTACAGGAGGGTCAGGGGGGATTAGAAAGGTAAAAAAAGGAGAAAAAAAAGGAGAAAAGGGGAGTACAGAGGTGATTATGCTGGGGGTAAGGGGGAGGTACAGTAGGGCGATGTGCTTGAGGTTGCCACGCAGTGTGTGTGGGGGGGGTGGTGAGGGAGAGGGGTGGGAGGGGTTTGCGGACAGGGGAATGTAAAGTAACGCCCCAACTAATCTTTTTTTTTAGGGGCACTTAAAAGTAATTTATTTTTTTCTTGGCAAGTGCTGCCATCCAAGAGGGGCAACCCGGATAGTAATTTATCACGCAATAAATCAAAAAAGACACATGTAAATATAAACACATTCTCACATTAGTAGGGAACATAGTGGGAGGAGTCCCCACTTGGGATAATACACAACACACAATATACATAAGGAGGTGGGGGGCAGTAAGGGAGCAACACTATTTCAATGAGGGGAAAACCTGTGTGGGGAATCAAGCACACTGCTAGAGATATTTTAACAATGATTTCAGAATTACAGGTATCACTCTCCCCCCATAGCCCCATAAACTCCCGAAGAGCAACCCCCAAAACTAGGTTAACAGAAGTCTCTATTATCTGGAAAGAGTACTGGGAGTCAGGATGTAAAAGATAGTCTGATACAGGTATATGCCCATGGAACAGAAGACCTGATTTGGGATGGGAGATGGGATGGAGGGGAATATGTATGCGTATGGTGATGGAGGTTTAATACACTATTATTTTTATTTTTTTGTGTGGGAACATTGAAAATACTGTAATACTGCAATGCTGTGAATATTCTCCTAGAATTAGATGGCTAGGTGTATAGTAAATGTGTAAGGCTTATAGCAAGGAAAAGAACGATTATACTAATATATACATATTAAGAGGGTTAAATTGGGCTTTAGAAAGGTGTATGATGAGCGAGAAGAGGGATGGAAGGGAACTTAAATAGAGGAGGGAGGTATGCTAGCAATATTTAAGGAGTAATTATACAGAGATGCCAAGAGGTCTATCTCGCATCAAAATGTCTAAATAAGAGGGTGCACTGGGATACAGGCCGTTGCTCTCCATCTTGCCCAACCACTTCCCCCACTAGATACGCCTCTCCTCCAAGGGGTGGAAAGTCTGAGGCGTTTTTTATTTTTCCAAATGAGCGTAGAGCGGGAGGGCCTGCAATTGGCAGGAAACCCGCCTATGTCTGGTTTACTTTTCTTCTTGGGGCCATAGGGGATTGACAAGACTCCAGGATATTTCTACCTTTTTTTTTTTTTTTAGCTCACAATCTGGCCTCTGCGTCTACCCGGCCTACTCTCTGGACACCTCTCCTACTTCCCTTACCCCTCGATCCGATACAATATCAAGATGACCAGAATAACTTTAACATCTTATAATGTGAAGGGACTAAATTCCCCAGAGAAACGTAATATGTTGCTTGCCGAACTAGGGAGACTTAAGTCACACATATATTCCTCCAAGAGACACACTTTAAAAAAAAAAAAAAATTCCAAGATTAAGTAATCCTAAATTCCCGACTTCGTATCACAGTGCGTCATTGACATCAAAAGCGAAGGGAGTATCTATTATTCTTTCAAAACAGATACCGTGGAAAGAATCCAAGACAATCACGTGAGGAAGGACGTCTTCTTATAGTAAAGGGATTCTTGTATGATCAAAAGGTCACCCTGGTAAACATATACCTATTAATATTCCTGGCTATGCATTCTTTTGGAAAGACAGGGTAAAAAGGAAAGGTGGAGGGGTATGTCTCTATGTAAGAAGTGATCTCAAAGCAAGTGTGAAAGAGAACCTTGTGAATGAAGAGTGTGATGAGTCTGAAGCATTATGGGTGGAACTGCATACAGATGTGCGTAGTTCAAAGTTAATCATTGGAGTTTGTTATAGACCACCCAATTTTAATGGGGAGGTGGAGATTCAGCTCCTTGCACAGATGGAAAGGGCTGAGACAGTGATAATAATGGGGGATTTTAGCTACCCAGAAATTGACTGGAGTAATGGCACTGCTCGGACAGTTAAAGGGCAAAAATGTATAAACCTATTACAGGCCAATTTTATGCTCCAGTTTATTGAGGCCCCAACTAGGAATGATGCTCTGTTGGACCTGGTAATCTCAAACCATGCAGAGCTTATTACTAATGTTCAGATAAAGGAACACCTGGGTAGCAGTGACCATAACATGATTTCATTTGATGTTAGCTGTAAGCAAAAATCACATACGGGAAAGATAAAAACACTTAATTTCAAGAGAGCAAATTTTTTCAGGATGAGGGCTGCTCTCCAGGACTTAGACTGGGAGAGAATATTGGCATCAATGGGCACTGAACAGAAATGAGAATTCTTCAAAAAGACTGTTTGTGAACTCACTGAAAAGTATTTTCCCATGGGCAATAAGTTTATAAGGCTCACGGCCAAAGTTAAAAAAGCTATAAACTATAAGAAAAGAGCTTTTAAAAAATATAAAAATGAAGGAACACTAGTGTCATTTGAATGTTACAAAGAATATAACAGAATATGTAAAAGGGAAATCAAGGATGCAAAAATTCAAAATGAACGACAGATTGCAAAAGATAGTAGGACAAACCCCAAAAAATTCTTCAAATACCGTATGTATTTGAGTATAAGCCGATCCGAATATAAGCCGAGGCACCTAATTTTTCCACAAAAAATGGGAAAACTTGTTGACTCGAGTATAAGCCTAGGGTGTCCATCTGCATGCCTCACTTTGCCTCACTGTGTCCATGTGGATGCCTCACTGTGTCCATGCCTCACTGTGCCTTACTGTGCCCATGCCTCACTGTGTCCATGCCTCACTGTGCCCATGCCTCACTGTCACTGTGCCCATGCCTCACTGTGTCCATGCCTCACTGTGCCCAAACTGCCTACCTGATCTCTGGCGCTGTGTGATTAGGCTGACGTTTATGGGAACCTATTGCACACTTGTAGAGGAAGAGTGGGGCTACATGTGTGCCAAGTTGGGGGTCAAGGGGACCTACGGCTGGCCGGGATCAGGCGCACAAAGGTGAAGATGGACACAGACTAGTATAAGCCGAGGGGGGCATTTTCAGCACAAAAAAATGTGCTGAAAAACTCGGCTTATACTCGAGTATATACGGTATGTAAAATTCCTCCCATTTCCGACCAGATTGGGTTCCCCTTGAAGCCCAGGCTTGTTCTCCCTTACTGATATACCTGGTTCTTTAGGGTTCCTTTGAGATACCGTAAAACCAATTTGAGCCCTTCACTTTCTTACGCTTTAAATTTATTGGATTCCTCCAGTAAAAGATGGCCACTGCAATCCCCTCATATCTTTTTGGCTCCCCTTTTTAATAATCCCCTATTCCTGCCAGGCCTACAACCTCTTCAATTTTGTTGGTGGATGAATAAGGGTTTGGAATCCTTGGCATTTTGCCGGATACCTAGAGGTGGATGCCTGGCTGGGTGGTGTTGGATTTCTGGATGGGCTAATTTCTTTCTTCCCTTTCCTCCACTATTTTTGTATTGATACTTCTGTTCTCTTTGATTTGATGCCTCTACAGTACCTCTCTATGAGAGACATTCTATTGTTATGGAAATGTTACTATTTGACAGTCCTAGGGGGCTGTTAGCACACATCTATGCTAAATATATAGTCTGCCACCTTACCTGGTATACCTTACCTTTTCATGATGTTTTGAGATCAGTAATATATTTATGGGCTATACAGTACACTTTATTGCTCTGTGCAAGCTGGCGTACATCCATTTTTCAAATAAAAACAAGACAATATTGTTTGCTATATGTCAGTTTTTATGACCTATGTCGAATCTATGTGTTTGCTGGGCCATTTCCTTCAATTTTCTCAGCAAGACTACTTGATGGACTACGGTTTGGAGCCCGACTTAAGGCCCTCTTGTTTTGTTATCATTGCCTGTCGTTTCTTGATATGACTGTCATCGGATGTGCTGACAAAATTGTACTGTTAAATGTTGTATTCTTTGTTCTCTTATTTGAAAAACCAATAAAAACGATTGAAAAGAACATATGCGAGTCAGTCTTGTTTTCGTAAACTTTCACATTGATGAATTGTGTTTGATGAAATTTTAAACAGGTAAATTCAATCTGGAAATGGGCGGATATCGCTGTGATAAAATAGAGTGAATGTGACAAATCAAATTTTGATCAAACGTGGACAAATGTTGAATAAAATTTCCCATTGAATAAATGATAAATACTTTATTTGTATGCAAATTAGATACTTGGTATGTGTATCTTTTTTTTGTATTTAGGACCACAAGTCTCTTCCTTGAGTTCCTAATCTGTGGATCATAAACATATGGTCTAAAACACTTAAAAAATGTAACATCTCATTCAAAAGCTGCCCTAATCAGAGAGTATAAACGAATGGTTGCAGTTTAATACTTAATTGCAGCATGGTCACTGACATTTTCTTTCTTCTTTAGTAGTAGCACTGGAGTCAGTAGAAAATGCATGGATTTTTTAAATGAAATATTATCTTGGCAATTAACTGGTTCCCGTTCACTCTATAGCCAAAAAACAGCTACAGTGCGAGCTTTCAGTTGTGGACATCCTCCCACAGGTGTGCATCAGGGGTGTTCTGTGACCGCTGTGTCCTTTGGACACAGCTGATCACAGATCAGGGTAAAGGGTCAATCATAGCAGTCGTTTACCATGTGATTTGCTGTGCCCAATCACAGTTGGTCACATTGTAAACAGACTTGCGGGTTATCGGCATTGCTTTCCTCACATGCTGTCTGTGTGTGGAAAGATCTGTTGACCGTCAAGCCTATCAGAGCTCAGTGAGTACATTGTTTACCCTGATAATCAGGGCACTGATCATCAGTGTAGCCCCATCAGTGCCAATCAGTGCCCATCAGTGTAGCTTATCAGTGCCCGCCTATCAGTGTCCATCGGTGCAGCCTCATCAGCGCACACCGGTAAAGAAAAATTTCTTCTTAGCAAAATTTTATAACAGAAACTAAGAAACCTTATTTTTTCACCATTTTCGGTCTTTTTTATTTGTTTAGAAAAAATAAAAACAGTGGCGATTATACCAAAAGAAAGCTCTATCTGTCGCAAAACAAATGATAAAAATTGAATTTGGGTACAGTGTAACATGACTGCACAATTGTCATTCAAAGTGCAGTAAGAGGGTGAAAGTGCCCAGTATTGAAGTGGTAGTATGAAGTATGTCCCAGTTTCCTTCTACACCACAATATCCCTCTATGGAACATACATTGCATTAGGTTTCAATCTAAAAACAAATGCATTTGTACACTTCTGATGTCAGGAATAGGCATGTCCAAAGAGTGTATACTTGGCATAGAATGACGAACATTACAAATAGCTGGTAAAGCCCACAAAAACACATGAAAGATGCGTGTGGTGTTATGGGTAAAAAAGTAACCTAAAGCAACCAAGCAGAAATAGTATCTTAAGTGTTCCCTCCATAGTTAAACAACTAACCAATAGGTTGGTATTGGCTATTGCAGCTTGCACATAGTCACTACACTACAATGCTAAATAGGCCCACTTACTGTATGTCAATTATACACTGCATGGGAATCACATTAGTAAGTTTTACTGACAGCCAAAAGCCATTTTTTTAGAATGGGGAAAAGCGTAGAACCTTAACCAGGATTTTAATGATGTTTAAAGCCTCATTGGAGACATTTCCCCTTACATATTTTCTTGGTGGTAACACTGTAACCGAGACAGGAAGTGAGGAAAAATCTCCAGTGGGGGCACAGACAATTAAAAAGATGACAGCAGGCTCTGTCCTAAGGTGACCCTGATGTAGTTGGCGTGCAAGGGGGGGGGGTTAGTTGGAGGCTCTTTATGCCCCCCCCCCCCCGGCGCCCCAGCTGGTTGGTTTAACCTTTCATCTACTTGGCATCTTGCTATTATTGACTGCCCTAAGTGCTGGTTACTGTTCTAATTGTTATTACAATTTCCCTGTTATTGCATATATCAGTAGCAGAAGGGGTGGTGGAGGTTGCCGTCACTTCTGGTAAGGGGGGAACCCTACTTCCAACCTATTATATGTTTGATGATTCTTTTGGGTCTCTTTGACTAATGTTCATCTCAGATGAAAATTCCACCTCACTGTTCTGGTGACAGGTCGCAGAATCTCTCCACAGAAGCCAGCAGAAAAAAAAAGTTGTACCCCTTCCCCACTTTAAAAAAAACACATACAAAAAAGTTAGTTTGTCTATATACATCTCTTGGCGATTTAGCTAGTCATTACTTTTTTGTAAATGGTTAAACATTTAAACAGAGTTTGGACTAATTCTGACAGAACAAAATCCAAAATGGATTCATGCATTGAAAAGGGCAGACAGAAGTAATGAATTTGCTCCGGTGGCATTCATTCATGCTTAAATGAGAAATGTAATTTTTTACACCAATTACTAATTAAATATCATGGCATGCTATCTAAAATATCAAATATGTTTTAATTAAAATTTGTATAGCGTAGCTTTTGTTTCTGGAATCACTAACTAAACAGTACTCAGTCATTGTTACATACAGTAGATAAACAGACAGAAAATTAAGTTTGTCATAAACATCAGAAGAATTCCACATCCCTTAACAGCTAGAGGAGGATTTTGTCTTTTTGCAAGGGCTAAAAATCAATTATTTTCATTTTCTGTGCAATTACCATTAGTCTCTTTATTTATTTTTTTATCCTTTAGATTAAAATTTTGTCATTCTCTCTCTCATTCCTATTATTAGCGATAAGTGAGTACAGGTAACAAAAAAGTTTATTAGTTGTTTAGCATAAATTATTAGTAGATTAAATTTAAGTTAGACTTTTGTACACATGCATGTAATTACATATAAATATCATATATAAAAATATATATTGCGAGAGAAATAGATTCAATTTAGGCTTGCAAGCACTGAGAAGGAAAAGAGAATTCATTGGGTATTGCTTATAATGACCTGTATGAATATGGACTAGACAAAGTGAATGTAAATGAAGGAACAAACAGAAGATATGTCAGATAAAAGTAAATAAAAAAGTAATCTGATATAAAAGCACTAAAACTTTAAGATTCCATGAAAGCTTATAATTTTATAAAAATAAAAACATTTTGCCTTGATGAAGCCTAAATCTTACCGCAATTGATACCTTTTAGTAAAGTAGAGATGCTACAACAATACTTCCCAATCCATTTCATCCTTATTCATTCTATTACAATATATTGTAAAGACTTAAAGGGGTTGTAAAGGTTCGTTTTTTATTTTCTAAATAGGTTCCTTTAAGCTAGTGCATTGTTGGTTCACTTACCTTTTCCTTAGATTTCCCTTCTAAATATTTGTTTTCTTTGTTTTCTTTGTCTGAATTTCTCACTTCCTGTTCCTCCTCAGTAAGCTGTTCAGTAAGCTGTTCTGGATGACTCCACACCACTCGGATGATGGTGCGAAGTTTAGTGGGGAGAAACAGGAAGTGAGAAATTCAGACAAAGAAAAAAAACATTTAGAAGGTAAATCAAAGGAAAAGGTAAGTGAACCAACAATGCACTAGCTTAAAGGAACCTATTTAGAAAATAAAAAACGAACCTTTACAACCCCTTTAAAGAGTAACTCCACCTTTGTTGTGAAAAAAAAACATTCCTGGGTAATCTTTGTACATTGCAAGGAATTTTTTTTTTTTTGCAGATTCCTACCTTTGTTAATCTGAAGGAAAAGCTGTTTGTATGTTTGTGTCCAGTCTGTATGGGAGTGGTTTTATAATTATCAATCAGCTGCTGCACCTGAGGGGCACTAATGAAACAAGCTGCATGGTCTTTATCCCTTTGTACGTGATTTCCCTTTAATCGTATCTCATCAAAAAGGAAATTTTTGTTGCAGGGGATGCTCAAAATCCGATTTGTATTTTAGTGCAGACTTCTGAGAAAATCAGCAAGCCAATCACAAAATCAGGAAATTACATATCTGGGGGTTAGCCATATTGCATTTTATAGCAAACTACAGTGTTGCAGATTGAAAAGGAAAGGTAATTTTTAATAACATTCAATTACTAGTTTAAAATAGGTAATGTTTAAAGGGTAACTCCACTTCTGTGGGCGAAAAATAGCAAATTAAAAAAAATATATATACATAGCATATTCAATTAGGACACAAGTATAAAGAAAAAATATAGCGCATAAAATTGCAACACAAGTTATATTGTAATTGAATGTTATTAAAAATGACCTTTCCTTTTCAACCTGCATCCACTGTAATTTTCTGAAAATGCAATATGGCTACGTGGAGTTGTTCTGTACACAGAGTGTAGAGACCACCCCCCATAAACATAATTTTCTGCTTGTGTGATTGGCTCACCAATTTTCCCAGAAGTATGCCTAAAGCCTAGTACACACGGTCGAGAATCTCGTCAGGAAAAAACCCGTAGTTTTTCCTGACGAGATTCTTGACAAGAATCTTGTCCCGGCCGAGTGTACACACGTACGATTCAAAAGAACCGCCGTTCTTTTGAATGGCACGAACGCGGTGACGTCATCGACTACGACAAGCATGCGCTCGTCACATTTGATGCCATCGCCGCCATCTTGCTTCATCCTACCTATGCCTAGGAGCATGCGCGGGTTTCCACGGTGACAGGTAAGTATACACACGCTCGGGTTTCTCGTCGGGAAACAGGCCGACAAGAATCCCGACTAGAAAATAGAGAGCAGGTTCTCTATTTTTCTCGTTGAGATTCTGGGCAGTTTTCTTGACGAGAAATCTGAAAGCCTCATACACACAGCCGGTTTTCTCGGCAAGAAAGCTCTCCCAGCTGTTTTCTTGTCGTTTCTTGACGAGAAAACCGGCTGTGTGTACGAGGCCTAAGACACAAGTCAGATTTCAGGCATCCCCTGCATAAAATTTTTATTTTTGGTAAGATCCTCCTAAAAGGAACACATCTAAAGGGATGAAGGACCAGCAGCTTTCCTCATTGGCGCTCTGCAGCTGCACAGCTTACTGATAATTATGAAATAACTCCCATTAGACCCACTATGCACAGAGGCACAGTGGAACAAACAGTGATTTCTTCAGAATAACAGGAATAGGATAGGAATCTGCGACAAAGGTTGTTATAATTCCTTGCACTGTACATAGATCGACCAAAAGTGGAGTTTCGCCTTAAACATTATAGTTTATGGAATTTTTTTTTTTTTAACATTATTTTTATTGAAGTTTTTCAACACATAAAACATACACAGCTTAAGCACCGACAGCATATAGAAAGAGCAAGTACACAAAAAAAAAATGAACAATACAATTTACAATGCGAACCTAGCGAAACAACGCATAACAATGGAAGGGTGCAGCAGTACCGCCCAAGTAAAATCCAGGAGGGCATACCTTATAATCAACCCACTAGTCAAAAAAACATAACAGAAGTCATCGGAAGAAAAGGAAGGTAGAAGAGCAAGGCAAGACCTCTATACGATGACCTGGTCCACCCTCATCTCACTACGCTGTTTCAGGCTCAGCTAACCAAGCACGCCAGACCTTGTCATACTTTAGTGGGCAGCCCCGATTAGCATAAGTATCCTTGTATAAAGGAAGGCTGTTGTTTACTAAGCGTTTCCATTGTACCAAAGAGGGGGGGGGGCAGGCTTCTTCCACTGCATAGCAATGTTCTTACGAGCATAGAAGAGCAGCAGGGTAATCAGCGTGCGTTTGGTAGAGGATGGGACAATGGTCTCAATGAGCCCCAAAAGGCATACCTCCATTGTCAAAGGCACAGTGACTAAGGCAACTCTATTAACCAAATCCAGCACCATCTCCCAATACCGCTGGACCCCCGAACAACGCCAGAAGATATGGGAGAAGTCGCCAGGTGAGGCGCCGCATCTCCAGCACTCTGAGGAATGAGCAGAGTCCATCTTGTGGAGTCTGTGGGGAGTGAAATAAGCCCTATGAACAATTTTGTATTGGACTAACCTATCACGCATGGAGACTAGGGTGTTGAAGGGGAGGTCCCACACATCATCCCAGTCATCATTGTCTAACATGGGGATATCAGTCTGCCATCTAGTCCAGAGTTTGTCAAGAGGTGGAAGAGACACGAAGATCAAGTACGAATAGAGATGTGAGGTGGGCTTTTCTTCACAGCTAAATCTAAGCGTCCTCTCCAGTTCCGACTGCGCCACAATACATGAGGATTGTGGAAATTGTGCCACAAATGCATGGGACAGTTGAAGATATCTGAATAGGAAATGGTTAGGTAGGTTGTACTGGGAGGAAAGGTGTGAGAAGGGGAGTAAGGAGTTTTGAGACACTATGTGTGACACTAATTTGATACCGTATTTTGTCCACGCGTAGGGGTCAGGGATTGTGTATATGTGGGATAAGTTAGGGTTTAGCCAGATAGGGGCATTGGGGGAGATTTCAGACTGTTTACATTTCTCAATGGCCAGTCCTGACCGCCATGCCCGCAGGGTGGTAAGCATAGAGGGGGTCAGAGGATAAGGGGCACGAGGGCCCCTAAAAAGTAACAATTGAAGAGCTTCCAGCGAACTAACCACTGCTGCTTCCAGCACAGTTGCTGAGTTCGTTCTGTCCGGCTGTAACCACCACGCCGCTGTCACCAACTGCGCGGAGAGGTAATACTTATAACAGTCCCGGAATGCCATGCCACCCTGCGTTCGTGGCCTCATTAAAGTCGTCAGTCGATACCTGGGAGGAGAGGGGCCCCAGAGGAAGGAAGAAAAAATGTGGTTCAAGTTCTTAAAAAAGGATTTGGGCACCCATTGTGGGGAGTGGCGGAAAAGATACGTGAGTTTGGGAATAATCTTCATTTTTATAAGGTTAACTCACCCCCATAAAGACAGGGGTAGGTTACTCCATGATTTAAGTTTCGTCTGGGTCTCCAAGAGCACTGGGGTGAGATTTAAAGATATAAAGTCCGAGGCTGAACCAGAGACATGTACCCCTAAGTATTTAAAGGAATCTACCCACAGGAGGGGGCTATCAGGAGGGGATGTGGACCTGGCCGCCGGATCAATCGGGAATAAGAGGGACTTAGACCAATTTACCCTAAGGCCGGTGACCTCAGCAAAGGTGTTCAGAATACTTAGTGCTCCCTGCAAGGACGGGCCGGCATCATTGAGGAAGAGCAACATGTCATCCGCGTACAGGGCTACCCTCTCCTCCAGCAACCCGAGTCGGAGACCCTTGATGTGCGGTGAGGTGCGAAGTGCCTCCGCCACCGGTTCAATAGCGAGGGCAAACAACGCTGGAGAGAGAGGGCAGCCCTGCCTTGTTCCCCTGGTAAGCCCGAAGGGGACAGACAGTCCACACCCCAAGCACACCGAGGAAGTGGGGCATTTGTAAATCACCTGAAGCCACTTGATAAAGATCAGAGGAAACCCCATCCTACGTAATGTTTCCCACAAAAAGGGCCACTCGACCGTATCGAAGGCCTTTTCTATGTCTAGAGAGGCCACTGCCCGGGATCCCATATTGAGGTGGTGAGCGTGTATGTTTGTGAACAGCCTTCTAAGATTGACATCCGTGGACCTACGGGGCATGAAACCCGTCTGGTCTGGGTCTATCACTGAGGGTAGCATGGGATATAGCCGAAGGGCCAGAAGCTTAGTCAGAATTTTAAAGTCGGAATTAAGTAACGCACTAGGGCGGTATGAAGCACAGGAAGTGGGGTCTTTGGGAGCCTTATATATCAGTGTCAAGTAGGCATGGTACATAGAACCAGGCAGACCACCGTCTGCCAGACAGACGGTATATAATTGTGCCAACAAAGGTGCTAATAGTTCCACATGAGCCTTATAAAAGTCTATTGGGAGCCCATCTGGCCCCGGCGCCTTGCCGGGGGGAAGGACCGGATAGCCTTTATGACCTCCAAGGTCGTAAATGGTTGGACCAAAGTCTCTCGTTCGTGGTCAGAGAGCCAGCCAAGCGCCAACGGATCCAACAGGCCATTTAGCGACTCTGGCTGAAAATCTGAGGACAGACCGGACGAATACAAAGTGCCATAAAAGGAGCTGAACGTCTGTAGGATATCAGAGGGGGAGGACACCATCCTGCCCCCCGGGGTCTGTAGAGTAGACACAAGGGTAAGGGGTTGGTCATGTTGTGCCATCATGGCTAGCAGGCAGCCATTTCGATCACCTTGTTCAAAGGCCCTCTGCTTACCCCTATATGAGTCTAGTCGTGTGACCTCAGCCAGGTGTAACTGTAGTTCCCTCTGAGCCGCCATCAGCAGATCAAAGTGAACAGGGGTGGGGTCATTACCATATATAGCAGTGTGGTCATCAACTGTCTTCTGCAGCACCAGAGTTGCAGCCGATTGCTGTTTTTTAATGCTGGCAATAGAAGAGATATACTGTCCCCTCGTAAAAGCTTTAAAGGCGTCCCAGACAATGTCGGGAGAAGAGGATTCCTTATTATTTTCCCAGAACTCAGACAGCAGGGGCGGCAGTTTGTCAGTAAGGTCCGGATGAGAGACCCATTGTGTGCCCAACCTCCAGAGCGTAGCGCTCCGTGAAGCCGGGGAGCGAAGCACCACCACCAGGGGACTATGATCAGACAGCCCGCTAGGCAGATATCTCCAACACGTCCGCTAACAGTGCGGGGTTGGAGAAGGCCAGATCTATCTGCGACGCAGTCTTATAGGATGCCGAAAAACATGAATAAGCCCTTGTGGTAGGGTGCCAACACCTCCAGACCTCTACCAGCCCCACCGCCCGAGCCCAGGCAGAGAGGTCCATACACTGTTTCTTAGGCGGGGTAGGTCTATCTAGGTTAGGTGACAAAATGGCATTGAAGTCTCCCATAACCAGAACCTTCCCGGGGCAGAAAGGCGAAATCTTTTCTAGAACCTCATACAATATTGCGGACGAAAATGGGGGAGGGATGTACAGATTTATAACAATATATCGTACAGACCATAACGTGAACACCACTATCACAAATTTCCCCTGGGGATCCGTACGGATCTCCTCAATAGCACAGGGGAAATTCTTGTGGATAACGACCGACACACCTCTGGCATATGTGGAATACGTGGAATGTATCGCTCGCTGTATCCAAGGTTTTTTAAGAGTCAAAATCTTACTGCCCATGAGGTGAGTCTCCTGGAGGAGAATAATCTGGGGGGGAGTGAGACTTTAAGTATTGGAATAAAAGAGCTCGCTTGAATTTTGAGTTAAGACCTCTGACATTCCAGGAAAGGATGGTGAAGGAGTCATCTAGTTGACTAGCCATCGGGCAATGGGGAGAAATAATTGAAGAGATACGCTAAAGGGCATGTACCAGTGCACCCCATGAGCAGCAAGATCCCGGTCACAGTGCAAAAAATACTGACAGTACTCAAGCATAACACAAAACAGAACAGACAAATAAAAAAACAAAAAAAACAGCATAAGAGCAAGGAGTAACTAAATCCTTAATCAAACTTCCCAGGCACGGGTGCCTATCCTACTATAACCCAGCCTTCCTCCAAACAGGGGGGAAGGTCTGGGAATAGTTTTTACCCTGAAAAAAAAACTTTAACTAAGGGGTACAAGTGAACCCTCAACTGGGGCACTACACTACTGGTGTCAGTCCACCCACTCTGCCGACGGGTAGTGTCTCTCTTCCGTCTCGTAAGAACAGGGAGCAGAGGGATGGGGGATACTGATCCCAAAAACCAAATGCAACCAAGTCAGCGACTTGATAGAACAGTGGGCAAAGGTGGGGGGACGTGAATCTCAACACAGCGAGAAGGGCTGAGCAATCCGGAGGGGGGGGTTGTAGTTCCTCCAACTATTGGGTACCTCCAAGAGAATGGAGAGCACCAGCCTTTCTCGACTCACAAAACACCAAACCGTGAGGGTCAAGTGCGAGTCACGTGTAAAAGTGCATTCGTGTTTGCTCCGGTAATTGCTGAATGTTTGTAGGATGAATCAAACAAGGATATGGAAAATCCGTGCATCAGGTATTATGTATTCACAGGAAAGTTTAGTAGGAAATGCCAGGCAAGGGCGCAGGAAATCCGTGCAGTAGATCAGGGAATGGGTCTTCAACGTAGAGTGGTCAGCCAGTCATCAGCATCCGCTGGGTTGTCAAAGAATCGGATTGTTCCATCGTGTTGGACTCGCAGGCGGCTGGGGTACAGCATGCCATATTTTATGTTCTTATCCCTGAGCCGTCTACGGACATCATTGAAGGTCTTCCTCTTCCGTTGCAGATCAGCCGAAAAGTCAGGGAAAAGAAAAACAGAGGCGTTGCCGTATTTGAGAGTGGGATGTTTACGGGCCTCAGAGAGAATCCTGTCTCTGTCTCGATAATTAAGGAAGCGTACCAAGAAGGGCCTGGGGAGGTTTCCCGGGATGGCGCGGCCGGTGGGCACCCGATGAGCCCTTTCAACCACATATGTAGGAGAAACATCTGTGAGGCCCAGGAGATTTTTAAAGAACTCCTCTGCAAATTCAGCTGGGCAGTCTCCCTCCTCCTTCTCTGGTAGCCCCAGGACTCGGACATTGTTGCGTCTGAGTCTGTTCTCAGCGTCATCAGATTTTGCGACAAGGGACTGTACCGTGCGCTGCAGCTCAGCAATGGAAGAGGCATGGGTGGCAGTAAGATCTTCGGTAGCGGATATCCTGGTCTCAGTTTCAGTCATCCTCCCCCTAATTTTGTCTAGGTCATTTCTGATAAGATTGCACTCCTCAGCAAGGTGATCGATGCGTACAAGCAGTGAGGCCTTACTCTGCTCGATCGCAGCAAGAATTGTGGCTGTACTGTCCTGCGATGGCGGGGTCTGCTCCGCCGCCGGAGCCCCGCCGGGACTCATCTCCAAGTCAGCCAACAGGGCCCAGAGTTGTCCAAGCAGTATTGGGTCCGGCTGCAATGAAGCGGGATGTGGCCGCTGGGGGGATGGGCCGATCCCAACTGCCCCGGGGGATTTTTTTCCCTTCCTGGAAGAGGGGGACATCTGGTGGGTCACAAAAGGGGGGCCCCTACAGAGGAGCAGCACACACCAAGATCAACGTTCCTGTAGGCAGCAGAGGGTGGCTCAGATGAGTAATGAGAAACGATCCCGGGAGAGCACAGTCCATGCAGACAGTCAGCAAGTACACACAGCCCCCCAGCACACAGTAAACATCAAGGCAGAGTCAGTGCAGGAAGGATGGCAGGCAGAGAGTACACACAAGACATGCCCAGATCAGGGGGATACAGGCAGATGATGGCAGAGTCACTAGGCCCCCAGGCACCTCCAACAGCCCACACAGATCAGTCTCTACAAAGTAGCAACCCAGGTCTCGACAGGGAGGAGGATGAGTGGTAGGGATGCGGGATCCGCGTTTGCGATTTGCGGGTCGGCCGGCGCGGCGCACTACCGCGGGGTAGCCGCTCAGGAAACAGCGGTGTCCGGCAGGCTTTACTACTCCCCGCGGCTCAGCAGCCCATCAAAACACGCCAGGCAGTGGAGGGGGTAGGCAGGAGGAAGGAGAACAGTCCAGGGGATGCAGGATGATCTCTTACCCCACTACCAGACGAGGATCAGCTCCCTCAGGGCAGGCACAGACCAGCAAGATGGCGGCGGCTGCAGGCAGAGTACTGGATGCCTTCCTGGATGACCACACTCGAATCCCTGCTCAATACTCGGTCAGGGCCCAGCAGGGGACAGAGAGGAACAGGCAGGCAAGGTGGTATGTGCTGTACAGGCCAGAAGATGCATGGATAGCAAAGGATTGTAGTTAGGATACCCGGAGCTCCTCTCAGACACGTCCGCCGCTGCTCACATCCGGACACGCCCCTCATAGTTTATGGAATTTTAGTGGTTGTAAACAAAGCAATTCTTAGGGTATCGTGGTAATTATTCGTACTTTTTGCCCCTGATTTTTTTTTAATATGTTCGTGATGGCTTTATATTCAGGCTCACTCAAAGTTTACGTTAACCCTAACATTGAACTTTTCCTATTTCTTACTCTTTGGTCTGATAAACAGAGTCCAATTAGCCTCCTATTTCTTGTCTTGGACTACTTAATTTTTGTATGTGTTGTGGAAAATAGAATAGGGGGAAGGTTTGAATAGATTGGCAAAAGACAACTGTGCCCCTTAAACTGGACATAAAATTATATATTTTTTGTTCAGTGGGCTGAACAAAAAAAACTAACATAGAGTATATCCTTCATTCACACTATCTGTTGCAGCTATTGTGTTATGACAGTTGGTAAGGCCAACAATTAAAATACCCAAACTGCGGCTGCATTAGATTGGATGCAGCTATTGTGCATCCGAAAGTGTAATAGGCTTCTTTGACAAAAGTTGATTGCATGGAGCAGGGGCAGCAAGGTTCTCAGGAACCAGTCGAAATTTGCACAGTGTACAGCCAGTATAAACTTGATCTTCAGCTTTTAGGAAAGTTTAATTAGTTTGTTTGGACCAAGCTGGTTCAAACAAACTTTTACCTTCACTAAGAAGTGCAGCAGCTGGGAGCGTGTACAAACTGTATATTAGGGTGACCAGACATCCCCGTATTCCGGGGACAGTCCCTGGATTCAGGACACTGTCCCCGGACCAAGTCTGTCCCCGGTTTTGTCCCCGGATTGGATTTGAACAGGGGCTGGGGCAATTTCAAAGACAGTCAGTGCAGAATAAGAAAAAAAAATCTGAATTACACATCCCCGCTCTGCCGCTCCTACTAGCTTAGGGGGTGTATTTTTTTCCATAATCTGTGCCCCTTTCTGATGATCATGTGTTGGTCGGAGCGGAGGGAATATTTCTTCAGTTTTGGGTGCATGCCCATTCATCTCTGCTCGCAAGTTCTTCTGCCTTGGCTCAAGTCCTGGCCAGGTGCCTGCCTGCTTATCTCTTGCCTTCCCTGGTGGAGTGATCTTCCTCCGCTCCCCACCCAGTAGTAGCCGGGGCCCGTAGAGTAAGACAAGGCAGGCAGCGGCGGCGATGGGCAGAGAGTCGCTGATTGCCGCCGATACTAGTAAAAAAAAAAATATGTGCCCGGATTTCATTTTAAAAATCTGGTCACCTTACTGTATATAGCCTTAGCGAGATGCAGTTTACAGTGAAGTGTTTCAGCAGTGGGATGGGAACTTCCTGTCCTACACCTGTAACAAAATTAAGTTGGGCTGAGCTTTGCTTAGTCTTTCACATGGAGCTTTGTACTGTACTCTAAGAATAGTACATACAAAGCTTATTTTGATTGGCCGAGTTGTACATCCCATGCTTTAAGTCCACTTAGGAGCTAAGTGCATTTTTGGCAGATCAACAGGTATTTTTGCATACTTGCAGTGTCATTAAAGACATGAGGCAATATGCATGTATTGCAGAGATGTACTTCATGTTTTATTTTGCCCTAACTTTAAAGGAAACATTAAGCCTAGGTTCACATTGGTTAATTTAGCATGCGATTTAACATGTCAAATTGCATGCCAAATCAAAGACTATTTCCAGAAAGGGCACTGTCCGAATCGGTGAGGCACCGACTTCGAGGCGCCGCACTGATTCCCAAAAGTAGTTCCTGTACTACCATTTGGCGATTTTGGGAGGCGATTTGTATAGACATCTGCACAGATGAAATCGTGCGTGTTCAGATTTCTAACCCACAGAATGTGAACCTAGGCTTACTGAGAGAGTATGGAAGATGTCGCTGCTGATTTCAAATGGTTGGCTGACATGCTGATATCAACCAGTAACTGAACAAGAACACATATGCAGAATATAATTTTTTAATTCATTCCTTTCTACATTCTTGTTCTTAGTCAGTGGGTTTGATTTACTATGAGCATATTACTGCTCCCTTTGCAAGGGAATTTTTACTTTAATAAATCAACCCCAAAGGCTCAGAATGATTGCAGCCTGAGACAGCCAAGAAACAAACATTTCTAGAAGGTGGTTAATAGTGGCATCCTCCACATTTTCTTTCAGTACATTTGTTCTTAAGCAAATTTAATAGGAATTGCAGAATGAAATTATGCAAAGTTCAGTAGCCATGAAAGTTTATCTGTTTTGCCATTTCAGTATAAAATTATGGGGCACTAGGACAATCCCTACCTTTGTAATTTTGAAATTAACATACTTTGTATACATTGTATGTTGCTCAATCATTTATAAATCAATTCAGAATGTGTAAATATTTCCTGAGCCAAAAGGGAACAGCCAAAGTGTATAAAGTAATAAACAAATATGGGGCCTATTTCTAAAGAGCAGGGGGCGTAGCTTGATGCATGGCGATATAGGACATGTCTTCTCTGAGCTCCCGCTCTGTCCACATTGTTTCACCGCTCTAACGACGACGCATTCGGCTCTCTCTCCGCATTATGAGCAGACGCAGCAACAGTGCAGGCCCCCGACCCAGTGTGTAAGATCGGCCGTTTTTTTCAACAAAATGGCCTGGACACCAGAAGCTCTCCAGCTTCAAAGAGGGTGCCGACCCACATGGCTGCTCCACAAGCTGCTTCACAGGTACACACCAGACAGCACCCACACCCTCCTTCCACATGCTCTAGAAGCCCTTCTCCAACCTCCACAGTTTGAGAGAAGAATGGGATATGGAATCCTACATAAAGGCACTGCCAACCAGACATGATATTGAGTCTTATATCAGCAGGCTGGAGAGATCATATAAACAAGAAATTACTGACAGCAATTGTTTTATGGTCTGGATGATCAAGAAAACAGAAGCCGTCACAACAATATATGCATAAGAGGTTTGCCAGAAACAGTGGATTTGGCGACTGCAGCCACTGCCATATTTAACCAACTTATGGATCAGCCCAAAGAATCTCCAAATGAAATAGACCGCATCCACAGATCCCTGGGACCTCGTAATCCCAATACAGCGTTCCCGAGGGATGTTATATGCAGGATTCATTGCTTTAACATCAAGGTTGATATCATGCAAGCTGCATGATCACAGGACTCCATTCTCTTTAATTAAACCCCGGTCATGCTGCTTGCTGACTTTTTTAAACAGACTCTGACTATGAGAAGAACCCTTAAGCCTGTCACCGATCCCTTACAAGCCAAACAGATCAAATACAGATGGGGCTTTCCTTTTCAGCTTTCATCAATCTACAATGGCAAATCTTTGATTTTTTGTACACTTGGAGACTTGGCTAATTTCATGTGAGCATTTGAACTGCCTCAAATTAACATTCCAGACTGGCCCCTGAAGCCAGCGACCTCTGGCCTATCTCTCTCTACTGGATGGAAAACTCATACAAAGAAGAGGCACTCTCACTCTAAAGCATTCAAATCTCCTGTTGGATGAGCCTCTCATACCATTATGGGGGATTTTTCATGCCTTCCTTCAATGGTCTCATATAAAACTAGTGGCCCTTGTTTGGTTATCTACCCTAGTTCCTGTTGGGCCTGTTGGGACTTGTCTGGTATAAAACCCAGACAACTGCTGTGTCTTAACTATACTAATATGTGTTAAGAAACGTTTATTCATTATTATGTCTTATTACATGTTGTTGGTATTGAGCTTTATGTGCGGGTGAATAGGGGACCCGCTCATGGTTATGCTCTATTTTTCCATGAGTTGCTATTGTGGGCCCCTTCCGTGCTACCTGTAACTACATATTTACATTGAGATTATCTATTTTGCATATGTGCTGGGGCGTGTTTTTCCACATTCCCCACGTTAGGGCTTACAGAGCCTTAATTGACTCTGTTTTCAGTGCTTATTTTAGAGTATATTTATAGTGACCACTGCTATTTATCTGCATGGTCACTAGAGGGTGAAGTTCTCCCTCATATGTGAGCACAGTCCTCATTATTACACTACTATGGCACATCTTACTGTTCCCATTGACCTGCTCACACCATGATGTCAACTTACCTGAGTATTCAGCTATTTCCCTACTAGTTAGGGCATTCTGGTTTACAAAGCTATTAGTATCGCCTTTTACACCCCTCTACCTTTCTCTTTCCTCTTTTGTCCCATCCCCGCTTCCCCCCAATCGAGTATGGGTATATCTCCGAACGTAGACCAATCGAGAATGAGCAAATATATACAAGATACTGCCTTGCTCATGATCCCGGCTAGTGCTATTGAGGAACTTGAAATGCCGAGCACTACCACCGATTTCTTATACGTAATCAAAGGTCTTAAAAATGGCAAAAGTCCAGATCCGGATGGTTACACATCCTGATTCTATAAGACCTTTGCCCCTCTGCTAGCCCTGGTCAAGGCACAAGCATTTGAGGAGGTGGATGAGACGCATCCCCTGCCGTCTCAACTACTTCAAGCCCAAATAGTAGTTATCCCCAAGCCGGGGAAAGACCACACAAGTTGCAGTAACTATAGGCCCATATCGCTCCTGAATATTGACCTTAAATTATTCTTCACAATCATTTTGAACCGTATTGCTCCTCTACTTCCAAATTTGATACATAGCGATCATGTTGGTATTATCCCAGGTCGCGAGGCCAGGCATAACAAAACTAAGACACTTCACCTAATCTCATATGCACAACATAAGCACATTCCCACCTGTCTGTTGGCCTGTGATGCTGAGAAAGCATTTGACAGGGTCAGTTGGTTCTTTCTGGACCTGTCTCTGCAACAGATAGGGTTGGGACTTAAACTACTAACTAAAATTATGTCCCTTTACTCCAACCCCTCAACGAAGGTCTCAGCTGATGGAGAACAATCAGAGGCTTTTAGGATAAGCAATGGGACCAGACAGGGCTGCCCCTATCACCTTTACTATTCAACATAACTATTGAGCATCTGCCACAGACTATACGTAACAATGATTCCATACACTGTATCCCCACTCCCTCGGCTCATTGCAAGTTATCATTATATGCAGATGACCTATTATTATATATTACACAACCGCATATTAGTATTCCCTTCTTTATTCAACAGCTTAATCGCTTCGGATCCCACAGTAATTTTAAATTGAACATCGCCAAAATGGAAGCACTGAATATTTCTTTACCAACTCATGTTCTGACCACGACCCAAAAAAACACTCCCTTTCATTGGCAGTCTAGACCAATTAAATATCTAGGGACAGAGATACCACAGGATTTCCATGACATATATTCCATACATTTTTCTCCCCTGTTGACCAAAATCAGGCGATCCTTAGAATCATGGCACCATCTTAAGATACCATGGTTTGGCCGTATTAATGTTCTCAAGATGGATATTCTCCCCAAATTGTTATATCTATTTCAAGCTCTCCCTGTCACTCTTACAGTGGCCTTTTTCCAAACACTGCGCTCCCTAGCGATTAAGTTCATATGGCAACATCACCCCTCCAGACTAAAATATAAAGTGTTATGCTCCCACAAACTAAATAGAGGTATTGGTCTCCTGGACTTTGAGATCTATCATGCTTCAGCTATATTTTCAAGATTACTTGAGTGGTCTCCTTGTCCACTGACCAAACCCTCCTCAGTAGTTGAACAAGACATGGTGCCAGTAGACCTATGTGCACTACTCTGGGGGTTATCATGCTAAATTCCGCACCATGTCTATGATCTCTCCTCTGACCCTATCTTTATAGTACCGTCAGCAGTCTGTTAATCTCCTTATTCGATAACCCTGCGCTTCCCGACAGTGTCACTTCGGCGGGGTATGGTTCCTATGAGAAAACATTGTGGCCTACATAGCGTTTATTTGTTCATACTGCAACGGGCTGCTTCAGACCCCAATCAGGTCACCACTCCCCCACGACTAATTGGTTAACTATTATGTCCTTAATGAAAATCTGTAACACTCTACTTTTGTCTGGACAGATACATAGAACCCTTACAGATTTTGAGGGAATGTGTGGTCTCTCTCAGGTCCCTAGGCACACCCTATCTCTGATCTACAAAGAGAACCTATCCCACACACATAACACTTTACCCACTTATATATGAACATGGTCCAGGGACTTGGAGACAGAGATGTATCCGGGGGACTGGCAAACCTCATTTATCTTCACACACAAGTCTCTGATCTCCAGTAGGGATGAGCTTTGAGTTCGAGTCCCCCCTCTGATGTAGCACAGGTTTCCTGCTGCATCAGAGGGGGGCGGGGTCACCCGCACGTCACTCGGAAAGCCCAGGTTTCCCCTTGCATCAGAAGGGGGCGGGATCACGTGACGGGTGGCCCCATCCTCAGCTACATCAGACCTGTCAGGCTGCCGCAACGTCATTCCCGCAGTGTCTCCGGTAGAGACAGGACCGTGTGCTGTTCCTCGCTGGACATCATCGCTGGAGCCTGCAGATCATCCGTCGCTGGATACCGACATAACTGAAGTGGAGATCGAGAGTGGATTACCACCGCTGGAATCTTTTTTTTATTTTTGTTTTTTTGTTTTTAATAAAGGACTTATCCCAACTGTGTCTGTGTGTTTTACACTTTTTACACTTTCTTTGTGAAATGGTAGGGTACCCCTTACTAATTCACATAGGGGGGCCGGGATCTGGGTGTCCCCTTTGTTAAAGGGGTCTTCCAGATTCCAATAAGCCTCCCGCCCGCAGACCCCCACAACCACCGGGCAAGGGTTGTGGGGATGAGGCCCTTGTCCCCATCAACATGGGGACATGGTGCTTTGGGGTCCAGACCCCAAAGCATCCTCCCCATGTTGAGGGCATGTGGCCTGGTACGGTTCAGGAGGGGGGGCGCTCTCTCGTACCCCCTCTTTTCCTACGGCCTGCCAGGTTGCGTGCTCGGATAAGGGTCTGGTATGGATTTTTGGGGGGAACTCCACGCCATTTTTTTTTATTTGGCGCGGAGTTCCCCTTAAAATTTTTACCAGTCCTGAAGGGTCTGGTATGGATATTTGGGGGGAACCCCACGTAATTTTTTTTTTTAATTTGGCGCAGGGTTCACCTTAATATCCATACCAGACCTAAAGGGCCTGGTAATTGAATTTGGGGGGAACCCCACGCATTTTTTTTTTTTTATCAATGACTTTCAATGACTTTTCCCTGTATTGCCGGGAGCCGACAATTCATTACAGCCGCTAGTACTTTTAAATGACTTTTTTCCTTCAGAAATGACATTTTGTGCAGGGACAGTTCTAAGCACGGGAAAAAAACGCTACTTTACAGGCATACTATACACACCCCCAGGTATGAAATTTTAAGGAATATTTCACTTTTATGGTTTCATTTTAAGCATTATTAAAATCACTGCTTCCTAAAAAACGTCAGTTTTTAAAACGATTTTTTGCATTGATACATGTCCCCTGGGGCAGGACCCAGGTTCCAAAACACTTTTTATGACAATAACTTGCATATAAGCCTTTAAAATTATCACTTTAGGTTTTTCATGTTCGTGTCCCATAGACTTTAACAACAATTTGTTCGAACAAATTTAATGCCTGTTCGCATGTTCTGATGCGAACCGAACTGGGGGGGTTTTCGGCTCATCCCTAATCTCCAGTTTCACTTAGGGGAATAATTACAAATTACTCTCTTGATGGTACAGAGATCCAGTCACTGTTCACAAAATTTTCCCCAACACCCCTGATACTTTCTGCCGCTGTCACAGAAGAGGAGAAACTTACTTTCTTGTTTGGTGGGAGTGCAGTCATGTTCACTCACAATAAACTCTAAGCTGTACCTCTAAGTATTTCACACTGGGCCGGAGGACCAGCAGGGATGTTCCTTATCCCCTTTGCTATTCGCATTGGCGATTGAGCCTTTAGCCCCTTTCGATTTGCCTGAATCCCGAAATTAGGGGTTATATGAAAGGAGAGCAAGAATTCAAGTTAAGTATGTATTCAAACAATGTCCTCTTATTTCTATCTGACCCTGTGGTCTCTTTGCCAAACTTGATCCCCACTTTAAGCACCTTCCACAACTTGTCGGGTCTGGGGGTTAATCTATCAAAATGTGCTGCACACCCAATCAATATCCCACAACCTACGCTTTTAAGTATCCAGTCCAGGTTTGGCTTTACTCAATGCGGAGAAACATTACCTTACCTGGGAGTTAAATTGGCCACTTCTCTCCGTAAACTTTACTTTGCAAATTACCCCCCGGTATTTGCTCGCATCAAGCATTTATTTCGCCTAGGGTCTGCCTACCACATCTTATTTTTAGGTAGGATTCAGGCCATCAAAATGTCAATACTCCCTAAGCTGCTATTCTATTTTAGACCATTGCCTTCATATGTTTCCCACCAGACCATTGAGCTAATTCAGAAGGAGGTGAATGCTTTTTTATCTGGCAAGCCAAAAAGCCCAGTTTGAATAAGAAACTACTCTACCAACCAACGACCCTGGGAGGTCTGGGACTACCATATTGGTGCAAGTGGCACGCCCCCCCCCCCCCCCCGTTTCTATTTCACTCATTACCAAAGGGAGGCAACAAATACAATTAATACATTTGAACATCTGTGTATGTTCTCCTCCAGAGATAAGGGCACTATCTGAACCATGAATCAATATCTAAATGAACGCAACCTCCCCATAAAATCACAAGCAATGCTCAGTTGGGAAGTGGAAACAGGTCTAGAGATAGCCCCTGAGAATTGGGTAGATATGGTGTCAAATATGCACATATGTACGAAATCTATGGCGGTAAGGGAAACAGTGGTAAAACTCCACACCCGATGGTATTACACCCCCTCAAGATTGAATAGATGTAGCCTCTTGGTCCCGGGGAACTGCATCCGAGGTTGCCCCGATAGAGGCACACATCTTCACATATTTTGGAGCTGCAGAGTTCTTCAGCCCCTATGGCAAAAGATAGCTACCAAGGTTGCTCAAATCACTGGAATTCACCATACCCTGACCTATCAAATGTGCCTTTTATTTGCAGAACTCCCAGAGACCAGCCCCCAGCTCAGAAACTCGCCCACACGCTCTTCAGTGCAGTACACTAGGCAATAGTGCTACACTGGCGATTGCCAGCAGTCCCCTGGGACCAAGTGTTAAGACGCATGGAAGCGATCCGTCTTAGAAAAAGTCCACCACACTTTGATGGACACTATGCCGGTATTTGAAAGAAAGAAAGTGGGTCTCCTGGTCATCATATGGTTTTTAAGGTTCAGGTTTGATGTGGGATACATACATAGTTTACATCACAGCCAAAGTGCCAGTGCCCCCCCCCCCCCCATGATTTTATATCTGTTATACCTTTTTAATTTTCTTCTATGCTTAAATGATTGATCCAGATACCGGATAAGACAGTTACAGGTTATGGAAAACATTATTAATGCTGCTTGTAACCAACTGCCACTTTTTATATGACTATTATCGTCTTGAATATGAGTTGGTTGCAGAGGATATGTGAGTGACTTAGTTCCGTATCTGAATGTATGTCCTTTTCTGTGCCACAAAATAAAAATTGTTTGTAAACAAAAAGAAAAACTATTTAATAATAATATATTCAACCTAAAAAGTTGAAAAGCAATTTTACAACTCAAATTAACCATATTTCAGCAAGGGTAATAATCCAGGCAAATATATTATTTTGATAGATTCTACCAGTTTGTAGAAATCTTTTGCTGTACATCTTGGAGATCACTGACACTACCTTAAACAGTTGAGATAAGCTGCAGAAAGTTTTTTTTTTTATAATAACATTTACATCTGTATGTTGTGGCACACTAGAAGCCTAGGTTCCTTTTCTTTTTTTTTTCTTTTTTTTTACTGAATAGGTGTGTTGGGATGCCATTCAAAATAAATGGCAGTGGAAATACACCATGTGTTGCCATTTGACAACACATGGTGTAAAAAAAATGCGGTGCAAAAAAAATGCGGTTTGCCACTTGCCGTTATACGGCGGGCAGGTCGGCATGATCCCGTGAACCATCGTAGCTGTACGTCGGTCCCTTTAGGCGGGATAGCAGGCACGCACATGCCGCCGCATTGCGGGGGTGCCGCTGTTCGTGACCGGTGATCGGGATAACCGCTGGCTGCGAGCGATTGCGGGCACGAGACGCAGCACAGGGACGTGTGTATGTAAACACACACATCCCTGTTCTGTTCTGTGAGGACAGACAGATCGTGAGTTCCTAATAGCTAGGTCAGTCCCCTCCCCCTATAGTTAGAAACGCACATAGGGAACACAATTAACCCCCTGATCGCCCCCTAGTGTTAACCCCTTCCCTGCCAGTGACATTTTTACAATAATCAGTGCATTTTTATAGCACTGATCGCTGTATAAATGTCAATGGTCCCAAAAATGTGTCAAAAGTGTCTGATGTGTCCACCATAATGTCGCAGTCGCGATAAAAATCGCAGATCGCTGCCATTACTAGTAAAAAAAAAAATAATAATAAAAATGCTATAAATCTATCCCCTATGCTATAACTTTTGCGCAAACCAATCAATATACTCTTATTGCGATTTTTAGTACCAAAAATATGTAGAAGAATACATATCGGCCTAAACTGAGAAAAAATTTGCTTTTTTAAAAAAAAATGGGGATATTTAATATAGCAAAAAGTACAAATATTGTGTTTTTTTCAAATTTGTCGCTATTCTTTTGTTTATAGCGCAAAAAATTTATATCACAGAGATGATCAAATACCACCAAAAGAAAGCTCTATTTGTGGGGAAAAAAGTAAATTTTGTTTGGGTACAGCATCGCACGACCGCGGAACTGTCAGTTAAAGCGGCGCAGTGCGGAATCACAACAAATGGCCCAGTCATTGGGCAGCCAATTCTTCCGGGGCTGAAGTGGTTAATGTGTCACAGTGAAAAGGAGGCATGGTTTTCATTGGGCCAGGAGCATTGCTAATATTATAAAAGACCTGGGGCACTTTAGGGCACAAGCAGAATAGCAATGTGGCACAGGAAGTGTGCCACAGTGAACAGTGGGTGTGGGCAAATTGCATTGATGGTAGGAGGGGCTCAAGGGGCATAGTTAAATCAAACAAGGTCAGTCTGTTCTACAGTACAATGTTTCCCCCCAGGTTAGTCTGTCCCCCAGTACAATCTTCCCCCCAAGGTCAGTCAGTCAGTCAGTTCCCTAGCACAATCCCTCCAGGTCAGTCTGTCCCCCAGTAAAACCCCCCCCCGTCATTCTGTCCCCATTATAATCTTTCCTCCCTGTGTCAAACAGTCCCTGGTATAATCTCCCAGGGTCAGTCTGTCCACCAGTACAATCGCCCTCAGGTCAGTCAGACTGACCTAGTGGGATTGTACTGGGGGGACAGACTGACCCCCAGTACGATCCCCGCAATAGTTGCGCAAATGTTTATCAGATCACTGTTTTCACTAAAAAGACATCTGACATCCATGTGGGTGTGGATGCACAGCTCTGAATGCAGACAGTGTGAGTTCAGGGACATGTACCTTCACCCACATTGATGTCAAATTGATAGCAGCAGCTGTGTTAGTGCAGCAGCTACTTCCTGACTGACATCAATAGGACTGCCTACCTGCACGGAAAACACCTGTGCATCCCCATGTGTGTAAACACAGGCTTGCACGGGTGTACACTGCAGTATGCCCCATGTGAACAAGGTGTTGTTATGTTTATTACTTTTTTTTTTTTACAATGTTGTTTTCAATATTTATTTATTTTTAATGGGGGATGGGGGGGGTGAAACATGTCTCTTTTTTGGGACAGAGAAAGGGACTAAAGACAGAGTTCTCACTCCACTTGTCTGCAGCCTCAGCTGAGCCTTCAGATGAATGAATAGAAGTCTCTGTACAGAGACTTCCTATTAGTTTACAAGCTGAAGTACAGTAAACAGAGTTTACTATATATCATAATGAACAAACACAGGAGCGATCAGTACCTATCCCTCACTGTGTTCATTCAGGAAGGGGCTGGTAAATATGACATGCTTGCCACCCCCCTCCCCCTCAATCCTGAACACTGCACCAATCTCCCAGCAGCAACAGGTTAGTGTACCAACCCTCTGCTGGTACCATGTGATTGCTGTGACCAATCACAGCAGATCACATGACAATTGTACACAATGGATGGCTTCCATTCATGCCATTAATTGGGTACTATTGTGTTGATCTCTATGATTGGTCTTTGTACTTTACTTATAAAAGTATAAAAGTATCTTAAAAAAAAATTGTGACAAAAATTACAACTTAAAAAAAACCATACCATGCTTTTTTCTAAATACCTTTGACTCTCTGCTTTCTAAAAAAGGAGTAAATTGGGGAATATTTTTACTGTACTGGCCTTTTCGGGCATCAAGAAATTAGATAGGCCGTCAGTACATCAGGACTGATCGAATTTCAGATTTATATACCATAGTTAGTGGACTCAAACTTTCCTACAGTCTATACAATAAACACTGATTTGGGTTATTTTCACCAAAGAAATGTTGCAGTATACATTTTGGCCTAAATTTATGAAGAATGGTTGTTTATTTGCAAAATTTTATAACCGAGACTAAGAAAAATTCATATTTTTTTCGAAATCTTCGGTCTTTTTTCATTTATTTAGCAAAAAATAAAAAACCCAGTGACATTAAATACCACCAAAAGAAAGCTCTATCTGTGTGAAAAAATTATAAAAATTTTATATGGGTACAGTGTTGCATGACTATGAAACTATATTTTCAAGTTGTGACAGCGTTGAAAGCTGAAAATTGGCCTGGAAGGAAGGGGGTGAAAGTGCCTGGTATTGACTTTTGAGGTGCCTTTGATTACATGCTAAAAGTTAAGCAAATTATACACATTTTATTAATTAAATTTTTTACATAAGTTTATGATCTGTAGAAGTTTGGGTTAAAGCTTTCCATGGTCTTTAAGATTTAATTTGTATCGAGTCACTGTCCGCCAACCAACTAAGTTGAAGTGTTTTTTTTTCCATAAAAAAATAACAAACATGCCTACAGTATGTTTACCTGCTCTGTGCAATGGTTTGCACAGAGCAGCCCGATCCTCATTTTCTGAGGTCCCTGTTGCCGCTTCAGGCCCCTCCTCTTTGTTGGGTGCGTGCTCTCTCCCGAGTCCCACTGCTGTGTCCAACACCCCCACGTCACCATTTATACTGATCATAAAAACCTGCAGTATTTACAATCCGCTAAATGCTTGAACCTACGCCAAGCTCGCTGGGCCCTCTTTTTCGCCCGCTTCAACTTCAATATTACCTTTCGTCCTGGTGCCAAAAACCTTTGTGCCGATGCCTTGTCCAAGTCCTTCGATGTCAATGATTCTGAGAATCACCTCGATCCTGGTCCCATCATCCCTCCGCATCGAATTCTAGCTACTACTCAGCTCCGGTCTATGCAGCCTCCCCCAGGTAAAACTTTTGTAGTTCCTGCACTTCGTTCCAAACTCCTTGCGTGGGCTCATGACTCCAAGTTCTCTGGACATCCTGGTATACCTCGTACTTGTGACCTTCTTCAGCGTCATTACTGGTGGCCCTCTCTTCATAAGGATGTCAAAGAGTACATTCAAGCTTGTACGGTTTGTGTACTATCCAAGTCTTCCACATCCGCCCCAGCTGGGTTGCTTCTGCCCTTACCAGTTCCCGATATACCTTGGCGCTGTATTTCCATGTATTTTATCTCGGATCTGCCCCTCTCAACAGGTTCCACAGTCATCTGGGTAGTGGTGGATCGGTTCTCCAAAATGTGTCACTTGATCCCTCTCCCAGGCCTACCTTCTGCTCCCAGTCGCTGGTTCGAATCCTGACCACGACACCATCTGCCTGGAGTTTGCATGTTCTCCCTTTGTCTGTGTAGGTTTCCTCCGGGTACTCTGGTTTCCTCCCACGCTCCAAAGACATGCTGATAGGTTAATTGGATCTTGTCCAAATTCGCCCAGTATATATGTGTACGAATGTGTGTCCCAAGTGCGTCAAGATCATACGGGGTTAATGACCGCACCAGCCAAGCAGACACTGGCTGCAAAAAGCGCCTTGAGGCGTTTCAGTTCGCATTTGTAGCACTATACAAGTCATTCATTCATTCATTCAGTCTTGCCACAACTTTCATCAAGGAGATCTTTCGTCTTCATGGGATGCCTTCATATATCGCAGCTGAAACCCAAAGGACCTTCAACTCAATCTGGGCAGAAGTCTCTAAGAATCTTCATCTGGCTGCTTCCAGGCATAAAACGGCAGCAGATCGTCATCGCCATCCGGCTCCTAAGTTCCTACCTGGCGATAGAGTCTGGCTCTCTACCAAGCACATCCGACTCCGGGTGCCCTCAATGAAATTTGCCCCTCGCTTCATTGGTCCCTTTCCCATTCTCTGTCAGATCAATCCAGTTGCTTTCAAGCTCCGTCTGCCCTCTCATCTCAGGATCCCCAATGCCTTTCATGTTTCTCTGCTCAGGCCACAGGTCCTCAATCGCTTCTCTCGCCCTTCTTCTCGCCCCGCTCCTGTGGCCGATACCACGGATCAGTATGAGATTGAAGATATATTGGACTCCAAATACTCCAGAGAGAAGCTACTCTATCTGATTGATTAGAAGGGCTACGGCCCAGGGGAGAGGTCTTGGGTTCCTGCTGCAGATGTCTCAGCCCCACGCTTGGTGACCAGAATCCATCGGAAATTTTCCTCCAAGCCAGCCCCCAGATGGGTAGGGGGACCTCGTAAGCGGGGGGGGTACTGTCACAGATCAGCTGCGGAGCTGATCTGTGTCTTACCTATACTGCTGTAGGTTGGCTGGCACCTGTTGTTCCACAAGCATGTGTTCAGCTCTGGCTGCACTCAGCAGCTATGGGTGTCGCCGGCTTCACCTGTGGCTTAATATATCCTTCCTTCCTGCTACTTCCTGTCCAGCCTCCCATGTGCCTCACTATTTAAATTGCACTCAGACCAGTTTCTGTTTGCTTGAGCAACACTTGTTTCAGAGCTCCCTGCCTGTAACCTACTTAACCAGACTTCTTGTGTACCGAATCGGCTAGTCCTCCTGTTTACGTTGTCTGCTGCCCGCCCCGACCTTGGCTCTATATCCGGCTCTCCTTTTGCTTTATCCATCCATCCCTCTGTGTCTTCTGGTACTCTCCTCGCAAGCAGGGTGAACCTGGGGGTTGTGACCTGGGGTCAGCACGCAGCTAAGCCCAAACCCTCGTGAGGGTGTCCCTGGCGGAATACCGGCTAGCCCTTAGATTCCACACCCTGGGGGATCCCGTGTCACCTGCTCGCCTGTGGGCTCACTTCAGTACCATTGTGACACTAAGGCCCAATTTTTCAGCCCCTGTTTAACAGGAGCGTGTAATCACAATTTTTGATGCAATACTTTGTACAGTATCTGTGAGGGGTTGCAGTGTTGTGGCACCAGTGCCTAAGGCCCAATTTTTATGCCCCTGTTTAACAGGGGCATGTAATCACAATTCTTGATCTAATAATTCACAGCAGGGCCCATTTCTGCGCCCACCAAGAGTAACTGTGAGGGCTTACAGTGTTGTGGCAACACCACCACCACCACCAGCAAAGGCCCAATTTTTCCTACCACTGTTCAACAATGGCGTGTAATTACAATTCTTGATATACTAGTTCACATCAGGGCGTTCTTGCGCCCACCAAGAGTAACTGTGAGGGCTTACAGTGTTGTGGCAGCACCAACACCTAAGGGCCAAATTTCTACAGAGTATATACAGCAGGCCCCTACTTTCAAACATCAAACTTACAAACGACTCCTACTTGCAAACGGAAGGAGACAACAGGAAGTGAGAGGAAATCTACCCCTAGGAAGGGAAATTGTCTCCTGTAAGAGTTAATATGGGAAAAAAGTGTCTCCTCTCCACTGATGCTTTATCACCAATCCTTGTTTCAATAAAAACCCCAAATTTTCAAAAAAACATTTGTCATTCGGATGGAAAGTGTGGTGAAATGTTCTCAACAGGTGCACACTGCACAGACAGCAAAACAAATGTTACAGGGGTGATAACCCTTCCCTATGTTTTCCAAAAGCTTAAAAATAGATTTTTGGGCTAGATTTTTGGGCTGGAGCTACACTTAAAAAATTTACCTGTTCCAAATTACAAACAGATTCTACTTAAGAACAAATCTACAGTCCCTGTCTTGTTTGCACTGCCTGTATACTGCTGTTCAGAGTATATAGGGCCTTTTTTAAATTTGGGAGCGGGGTTCCCCTTAATATCCATACAACACCCAAAGGGGCTGGTAGTGGGCTGGGGGGGGTACCCATGCCATTTTCCTCAATGATTTTCATCCATATTGCCGGGACCAGACATTACATTAAAGCCGCAAGCAGTTTTAAATTACTTTTTGTCCTTTAGAAATGTCATTTTGTGCAGGCACAGTTCTAAACACGGGAAACACGTGCCACTTCACAGGCATACTTTAGACGATATTTAAAGGAATATTTCACTTTTTTTTCACTTTAAGCATCATTAAAATCACTGCTCCCGAAAAAATGGCAGTTTTTAAAACTTTTTTTGCATTGATACATGTCCCCTGGGGCAGGACCCAGGTCCCCAAACACTTTTTAGGACAATAACTTTCATATTAGCCTTGATAATTAGCACTTTTGATTTCGAACGTTCGCGTCCATTGTATTTAATAGGGTTCTAAAGTTTGCGCAAACTTTTGGTCCGTTCGAAGGTTCTGGTGCGAACCGAACCGGGGGGTGTTCGGCTCATCCCTATTGGAAATCATGATATATAATTCCAGCCATTGGCTTTAAACAACGGCTTTGATAACGGCTGGTAGAGTTGCATTATTTTCTTGATAAAGTTATTTTTAAATAGTTTTATTATCTCTTCAACCTAACCGATAGGTACATTGAAATGTGCGCCTGTAGGGGGTCACTGTGGTGCGCTCTGCGGTGATCGTTATGTTGAATGCCATATGTGGCAAATTAAGGAGACATTAATTTACATTTGTGTTATAACATTATTTAACATCCCTATGGCTGCTTAAGACCGATTTAACAGTCGGGGCATTGCGACTGCGGGGACACGAGGTGTGCGCAGGCGCAGTGTAGAGACCTTCAGTTCTGATTGACAAGGGAATATAAAAGGAGTGATTGCCGTACCGTGCAGCCAATCCCATGATTAAGTCTATGTGACGAAACATGTCGGGTGCGTGGCTGTACGGCAATCATCATCACTGACGTTTGACGTGAGATGCCAAACCAGGAAGTGGAGATCCATTACTGTGATCCGATACCGAGGAGTGGGTGAGAGTGAGACAGCATCTGCACACCTCGGGTCCGCCGTGACCGTAGTTCACCACTGTTCAAATGCATGGAAGATTTGCTGTGGTATTTATTTTGCTGGTTTTGAATTTTTTAAATGTGAGTGTATTGGTTGAAGATTTTAAGTGTTTTTATTAAACTGGTTTATACGTTATCACACTATTGGAGCACCTTTATTATTTACATGTGGAGAGATCCCTTATATACACGGTTGGATATTGGATATTCATTTAACCCTTTCCGTTTGGTTTAAAAGCGTCTTAGCCTAACACGAGAGTGTAAGGCATTGGAATCTGGTGAGTGCGTATCCTGAAGGGAGTGGAGTCACTTGCACACTGGTGTGGTGGATGAATAGGAAGATACTACACTGAACAATTTCCATAGGATCATTTTATTGACTTTTTTTCATATATATTAAATTGTATTCACTTGTCACTGGGTGATATTATGTTATATACACAACTTTTTACACAGTAATGTTGAATAAGCATACATGTTGAATTGTGTTTAGTACTTTTCAAGCGCCACTATTTTTACTTTCTTTTCAATTTTGACAAGGGTTAAAATACGGTTCACATAACATGTTTGTTATTTAAAAATAAAAAACCCATTAGGCATTAAGGCAGATCTCCGACGCCCTGAAAAGGAAATGTGGGCTACCTCCAGGCCTGGACAATTGTTCTTTTGGCCGACAAAAATAAGTAGGTCCAGGATAGCACTTTCTATAGGTTAGGAAGATTGGTGAGGGGATTATTTAGGCGCGCATGATCTGCGAAGAGGCTTAATTTGTAAAAAAACAACAAAAAGCCTCCAGATAGTGAAAAACTGTATGGTTACAGGTTTATTTAGAATAAAAAGGCTTTACATAGATTCCAAGATGTATTGCATCAAGTAAAAAAATCTCCTCTGTGATCACAAAAGCATAAAATTCAAAAAGGCGCAATGATATGAAAAGGTATCATCAAAACTGACGCGTTTTGTCTACAAATACTTCAACTGGGGTATGAGTTCACAATCATGACTGTGCAATAATATACACTCAATAATCAATGGTAATTAAACAAACCTGTATACAGCATATTGACATGTGGCCATATTCAACATGTCTGGCGTGTGTTCCAAGCCTCAATGTGACCACCAATGATGATAGGTGCTAATCCATAGCGAGGCCTGGATAGAGCCAAGCTTCAATGTGACCACCACCAATGATAGGTGCTGAACCACAGCGAGGCCTGGATAGAGCCAAGCTCCAAGCGTCACTTAATTACATAGCCATATTCAACATAGGGCCTTCTTAGCCTGGGATGAAGACATGAGGTCCAATTCGAAGGCCAGAGTGTCACATGCTTTCTTAAGCGCTGTGGAGGGGTGTGCCTTTCAACAAGCGCCCGCCTCAACCAAAAGGGAGGTCAATTCAGAGATACAGTGTTTCCTCTCAAGTTTCCTCGAAGAGGCCAACTGGATTATGATGCCTTGAATGGTAGCCACAAGGACACTGCTGAAGAGACAGAGCCCACATTATATATAAGAAATATGTTTGGAGGTGGGAGTGGATTTGCTGGCAGGTAGCTTCAGTAGTCAAGAGGGATTTGTTGATCCTCCAATAAGAGGGAGGCTTGGTCAGACCAGAAAGGGTGACCAACAGCACCAGAGGGTCATGATCCACCCAGGGAGAGGAAGGGACTGAAACCTTACAAGCCAACATGAACACATGGTCTAACCTACAGAAGCTATCATGCAGGTTAGAGTAAAAGGTGTAGTTGCGAGCAGTAGGGTGGAGTTCTCTCCAGACATCGACTAGACCAAAGGTTTGTAGGAGTGAATTCATGTGGGCTTCTTGCGTTGGGTTGTGGGTAGGGGTGCTCCCTGTGCGTACCGATAATCTAGAGTGGAGTTCAGAGTGACTTTAGAGTCACCCAAGAGGAGGAGATTGCCTTTTCTGTATTGGTAAAGGACCTAACATGTGTGAGAAAAATCTATGCTGGAACCTATTACGAGTGTAATACAAAACAATAGTGACAATAGTGAAAACAATAGTAAAACAAAACAAAAGTGACCTCTCGATCCCAGATGGTGTCTGTAAGGTTACAAATAGCAAATATCTACCTGTAGGGTTCGTGATCTCTATGGTGCACATGAAACACATGTTGCGTTGGAACGCTATCAGGATCCCCCTATGCTTCTCAGCAGCTGAAGAGGTCTAAAAAAGAGGAAAGTGCGTAGAGAAACCATGGAGCAGAGGACTGTGCAAACCTGGTTTCCTGAAAGCAGACAACATCTACTTTCTTGGATTTAAGATAATGAAAAACCTTAGACCGCTTAAGGGGCGAATTGAAGCCAAAGATATTTTGGTAATGGGGTTGCGGTCATGGCGGCAGGGAATTGTCAGGCCTAACTGGAGAAGTGGAAGTAAAACATTTAGGCCACTTTCACACTGAGGCGCTTTACAGGCATTTTTGCACTAAAAATAGCGACTGTAAAGTGCCTGAAAACTGCCTCTTCTGCAGCCCCAGTGTGAATCCCTGAGTGCTGCAAAAAAAGTCCTGGAAGCAGCATCTTTGGGGTGGTGCGGGAGCGGTGTATACACTGCTCCTAAACTAACCCTGCCATTGAAATAGATGGGCAGCGCTGCTGAAGCGCCTGCAAAACCCTTCGGCAGCGACGCATTTCGGGTGCTTTTAACCCTTTCCACAGCCGCAAGCGGGGGGTTAAGGGTCCCGCTAGAGGCCGAAAAACACAGCAAAAACGAGTAGCGCTTTACCGCTAACGCCCCCCGCCCCAGTGTAAAAGTAGCCTTAGGAGGGGACCAACCTTCCATCCAACCCCAAGTCCATAAAAATAGAAAAGGAGGAAAGTGGTAAGAAGAGGATGAGGAAAGGAGAAAGTACAAAGATGAGTGAGACTGTACAAAAACCACAACAAAGGTGGAAAGCATCCTATTCAGGCAGGACACCTAGCGGGGTGGCTCTACCACCGGATACCTGGCTTCTTATAAGCAAACAACTAAGCTCCCGTGGAGACTGATGGGGGGGGGATGGGTTCCACTTCCCAAGGGCCAGGGACTGAGAGAGTGGCCCGCAAATGGTTCTCAGGTTCAGGGGAAATGCGTGTAACAAAGTGAAGGATACAGACAACAGAATGAGGGAGGAGGACGACAAAAGGAAGGGATAAAGGAAGGAAAGGGTGAGGGGAGAGATGGGGAAGAAGAACACAGAAAGTTAAGTTAGGGGAACCCGTGTCAAGAGGGAGCGAGCCATAGTCAGAGAGTGGAGAAATAAGCAAGCAACAATGCTTCGAGAGGTGCCAAAAATAATGGGTTGAGAAGTAGAAGCGAGGCTAAGCCAAGCCCCCACCCCCTCAAGCTGAAAACTAGGGTTGTCCCGATACCGATACTAGTATCGGTATCGGTACCGATACCAAGCATTTCCCAGAGTACTTGTACTCTGGGAAATGCTCCGATAATTCACCCGATACCTGCCTCCTTTTCATCTGATTTAGTGAAAGTTATACAGCGGTGATCGGAGCTTGTAACTCCCCCCAAAGCCACACCGATCACTGACTGTCCCTGTATCCTCCTCCGTGCTGCTCTCCCCCTACGGGTCCTTGTCCCCCTCCATGCT
This sequence comes from Rana muscosa, assembly GCA_029206835.1. Taxonomy (NCBI): domain Eukaryota; kingdom Metazoa; phylum Chordata; class Amphibia; order Anura; family Ranidae; genus Rana; species Rana muscosa. Next base: position 5,534,831 of record CM055119.1, on the reverse strand, counting down.
GCTGTCCGTGCTCCGTGTCCCCCCTCAATTCTGCTTTCCCCCATCCGGGTCCTTGTCCCCCTCCGTGCTGCTGTCTGTTCTCCGTGTCCCCCCTCCGTGCTTCTCTCCCCCTTCGGGTCCTTGTCCCCCTCCATGCTGCTGTCCGTGCTCCATGTCCCCCTCCTTCTGCTCTCCCCCTCCGCACTCCGTGTCCTCCTCAATGTCCTCCTCCACTCCCTCTGTCCTCGATCTGTAAGGATGCAGAGCGGAGGTAGGAGCCGCTAAACCCGGCTCCTACCTTTTCTGAACGAACAGAGTCAGTGATCACTGACTCTGTCCATTCACATAACTGAAACATCGTAACCTGTGTTTACGATACTTCAGTTTATGAATTGAGAGGAGCTTCTGTCCATTCATTTTAGCTGAGGCTGAAGAGAAAGGGTCTGGGGAATCTGTGTCCTTAGTCCATTTCTCTGTCTCAAAGGGGAGATGTCAGGGGTCTGTTAAGACCCCTGATATCTCACCAAAGCCCCCAACAGGGCTAAAAAAAGAATGTGCAATAAAAAAATTAAAAATTATTGTAAAAAAGAATAAAAATGTAAATAAAAAACACACTGACACAATCCACGCACCCCCCCCCCCCCCCCCAAAAAAAAAGAAAAAAAAATAAAAAAAGAAAAGAAAGCACTTTAAAAAAACATAACAAAAAATTGGAAAAAAGTTAAAAAATACTGACACATGTGCCACTGTCACCTGACATTAAAAAAAAGTATCGGTAATCGGTATCGGCTAGTACTTGAAAAAAAGTATCGGTACTTGTACTCGGTCTTAAAAAAGTGGTATCGGGACAACCCTACTGAAAACTATTACATATAGGCAGATGCCCAGATGTGATGCAATGAGGCTGACTGGTCAAGTAGCAGGGAAGTTGGAACTGGTGGAGGCATGGAAAATGATGGTTAAGAAAGGTGAGGAGGGGAGGGGGAAAGGAGGGAGAAAGGAGTAAAGGAAATGGGGAGTTAGAGGAAGGATCTAGAGGCCATTCCTGCCCCAAGTCATCAACCTTAACAACAGACCTTGACAAATAAGATTAAGCACACATAGGTCAATAGGGGGAATCATGTCGACCCAGACCCCGAAGAGTGATAGGGTGGCAGGACCCCCTCAAGGCAAAACTTCATGAATACTAACAAAAGCAGATGCGCCTAAAACCAGGAAACGCTAAACAAAAATAAGGATCCTCGAAAAGAGCGCACTGTTGCATGCCATCAGTTGGAAAGAACAGGGCGGGCCAGGCACACAGCAAGCCGGGAGACCTGCGGAGGCAAAAAGTCACCAGTCACGTAAGAGAGACTTTAGGATCCTGGTGGAGTTCATCAGGCAGAAGTCCCTCCATATCAGGAAGGAGCATCAGGGCCCTTGTTGGGCATAGTAGGCATGAGGAATCCAAAATCATAGGCAACAGGCCCAAATGCCACAGGGCATAACAAGGGACAGCGTCAAATAAAACATAAGGCAAGACAACTGATAAGCGAGGACTCACAGTGGTGACCACCGGTCATGGGAGGGAGGAGCCCAAGTTGAGGTATACAAGAATGGAGACACAGTATGATGATCAGCTAGGTGGCGAGCATAGAGAGCCTGAACCCAAAGGAGTGTAAGGGTGGGATCTCTTAAATCTGTTGTAATCTCCTAAAAGTGTCCGAGTTGCCTGGGAGCAGGTTGTAAGTTTGAGGGCCGTAGCAAGCCAGAGGCAGTGCCCCCAGATGGGATAAGGTGCAGAGACTCAAGCATGGATTGCGCTTCCTCCCAGGTGGTTACTGAGTAGCTGTTGCCCTGGTAGTCTAATGCCGCGTAAACACGACCGTTTTTAATGACGAGAAAAATTACATTTTTTAAAATGGTCATTAAAAATGATCGTGTGTGGGCTTCAGAGCATTTTTCACGACGTGAAAAACGGCCGTGAAAAAATTGGAACATGCTCTAATTTTTCACGTCGTTTTTTACATCGTCGTTTTTCTCGTCATGAAAAATGGCCGTGTGTGGGCTTTAACGACGTGAAAAAAAATGCGCATGCTCAGAATCAAGTATGAGACGGGAGCGCTCGTTCTGGTAAAACTAGCGTTCGTAATGGAGATAGCACATTCGTCACGCTGTAACGGACTGAAAAGCACGAGGCTGAAATCGTCGCTCAACAAACTTTACTAACATGAAGGGTGGCGCCATCCGAATGGAACTTCCCCTTTATAGTGCCATCGTACGCGCTTTACTCAAACATTTTTTTCCACGATAGTGTGTAGGCAAGGCAGGCTTGAGAGGAAACACGAAAAATCACGTCGAGAAAAAAGATTTTTTTTTCAATGACATTAAAAACGGTCGCGTGTACGCGGCACTAGGACAGCCAGAAGGGAAAGCCCCAGTTGTATTTGAAGTGGCAGTTCAGCAGAACAAAGGTGAAAAACTTAATTTGACTGTGTTTCTTTGGGGTTATCTGGGATGAATCTGAGAAGATTTGGTAGTGATAGCCTTGGAAGCATAGATCCGATCTCCCACTAGCACATCCACATTTCAAGTATCAAACTTTGACAAACCCTTCAGGAAACAAGGAGTTTTGTCTGCTGTGAACAGCATATACGAATTTCATAGCACTCTTTACCATTCATGGTAAGATAGTTCTATGACAATTTACTTCTGAAAACACAGATTGTGACACTCCATTACCCAGAGAGAAGGAACAAAGATGGGAATCATGGAAAGAGTTCCTAAAAGCACTAGACAACCTTAAGACACTGTGTTATTACATTTCTGCATCCCTAATGATTGCCACCAGAAGAATTACCTATGTTTTCTCTGATGCTTCCACTGAAGCAATAGCTTCGGTAGCCACCTCAAAATTATAGATCCAAGAGACAAAGTAAATGTGGGTTTTGTCCTTGGTAAGGCCAAGCTGACCCCAAAACCAGCACATACCATTCCAAGGCTTAAATTCTGTTCAGTCATATTAGTTGTTGAAATTGCTGAGCTTAATAAACATTAAATAGACTTTTAAATAGACTCTCTTCACTTTTTACACACACAGCAAGACAGTGTTGAGATACATACATAACCAAAGAAAACAGTTCTATGTGTATGTTAGTAACAGAAGGTTCTCCAATCCCGATCAATGGCACTATGTGCCTATGAACCTCAACCCAGCTGATTGCAGTACCCATGCAGTACCAGCCATTGCGTTTCTGGACATTTTATGGGCACATGAATTCTTGAGTGATGACCTCATCACAATTCTCACTGGTTCTATTCTATTTTGAACTGGTTGATCCTGAGTCTGGCAAGGAAATAAGAGCCAATACTGTTAAACTCAACACCTCTGTAAAGTCAAAGACAAGTTCTCATCATTTTGAAGTGGTATTCTGTTGTTTGAGCTATCACAAGACTTATTCATGTTGCTCACCATTTTGCAAACGAATACTCAGGACCATAAAGAGTGTCATGGATGAAACATCTGTAAAGGATCTCTCACCATTAAGGAGGATTTATCTTCTAAACCAACAACTTGATTCAAAGGGAGGTAAGAAGGACTGGTGCATTTTGCTGCCTTCCTCTCCAAAGATACTCATAACCAGTCTTCTGTGCAGTCTTAAAGACACCTTTAATGCCTTCACAAGTTTTACAGTATGTTAATGTTTGCACTATTATTCCATGTTCTCCCCTTTTCTTCTCTTCCAGGTATTCCTGGAATAGATGCTTCACATAAAGTTTGGACTTGTTTCTCAATTGTTTTAATATTGAAATCATAGATTTCTATGAGGAGTATCATGTTACACATGCATTGTTTATTTGCGTTAAATAATTTTGTCACTACCTCCATCACTGGCTAGGGGGTGCTCTATATATTTAGTCCTACCCTTCTTCCTCATACTCTAGCCGCCATTCATCACATGTATTGCATTCTGCTGAAGCTAAACACACTATGATATTTTGACCTACCTGATGTTCATCTGTTATGATCTGCACAAGTTTGGATTAATGCTTTCCTATGACCTGCAAGATGTCATTTGAACGGAGTCACTGTCTGACAAGCTACTGAGAATGTAAGTTAAGCTACCTCACCACAACTGGATCAGTTATAGAGATCGCACTGTCAGTGCTAGATTGTAGAAGAAGAACAGATCCCTAGACACAGTATTTGACAGTATGTGGACAGGTTAGGCAAAATACCACTGCTATATGGGGGTACTTTTCTCTCTTTCGGGATTTGTGTTTTTTACAGTGAGTGCACGGAAGACAGGGACTATAGTTAAGCGCCTGGTAGCCCACTTTAACTAAACAAAAATTAAAAGATCCATCCAGGATTTCCATGCAGGGATTTGAACTTCACTCAGCAACAAATAATGAAACAAAATACCAAGCCACCTGGCTACACTTTGGCAGCATGACCGCTGCTAGTATATGGGCTTTCCTGGCTCACTCAGTCTCAGCTACAGTATCTTAGTGAAGAGGCCCACTTCTGGCCTCTCAATAGGGTTCTCCAGCCTCTTTGAGCTTGCTCAACTCCTCCAGAGACTTTTGGACTCCCTCCAGCCCCCTGCTCTTGCTAACCTCCTCAGGTCCTCAGTCTCCCAGACCCTCTTTGTCCCCCAGACTGTTGTAGCTGTCCAGAATTTCACAGTCTTTGGGCAAGGAATCCCCCCCTCAAAAGGGTTGCACAACTCTTCTCCAGCTCTCCTGACAGAACTCTAAACAACAGCAACTGCCCTGAGCCATGCTCAGATCTGGTTTATAACGAGTATGTGCACCTACACATACACAAACTGCAGAATTTCAGGAAAACATGGACACAGGGCTAAAGGCTCTGTACCACCTTTCAGGACCTTCAAACTCCTGGCCCTAATCCGGATGTACCAAATCTAGAGAAAACTTAAAGCACCATTTTCTCTGCTCACAAAACTTCTGTGTCCTTTTTAAAACCATTTACATAGTGGGAGGGACTCTCACAACACATTAGTCTGTGTCACAGGGATCCTGGCTTTCTTTGATACATTTTACAGGATATGACCCCTTCCTCAGGAGGATTTAGGTGGATACAATAACTATATAAATATGCATGATGAAAGAAAATGTTTTAGAATACATGGTATTATTTTCAGATATTGTCTTACATAAAAAGCATAATCTACTAAATATGTGTGGATTTAATACTCATCACACTCAGAATTAGAGTCCTGTACAGTCAACAGCTATGCCATCTAAACCTCGGGGCGAGCACAGGGGCAAATTCAAGGATCGACTGGGATGGAAGGGAGGGGAAAACAATGTATGTAAACTTGTCTGAAAAGTTAAAGGGGAGAAAATGGTAGGGGAGGTAAATAGCCCACAGGGCTACACCATATCCATGCTTAGTTATTATTTCCTTGTTCTAAAACATATTATACACATTCTCTTTCTTCATGCATATTTTGGCAAAACAAAGACTAATGTGTACATTTTGCCTAACCTGGCCATATACTGTCCAATACTAGTAGTCAATACTAGTGTCTAGGGATTCTTTTGAAAGGAGGGAGACATAACAATTGAATACCGTTTTTTTTTAAATTGTAAAAAAAAAATTAATCTGTTGTTAATAAAATTTGTATACATTTTCTAGCTTTTAGCGTGTAATCCCTGGGCACTTCTGAAGTCTATTCTATTGAAAAATATTTACAATTGTTGGATAATCAGGACATGGTGCCAGTATATACTGTATAGCCCATCCTAGTTCCTTCATTTCAACCTTTTGTGCTGGTGGAAATCAAATAATGCTGCTTACTTTTCTTTAATATTGTGTTGTTTCAATGGTATAATAAACTTCTACAATCTCAATGGAAAGCAAGACCCAAGGGGCCAACCTTGTGATCTCTACTTTTAAATGCTTCCTTGTTATAGTCACCCAAATACACCAAGCACATTGATGCCTTGGCAGCTTTTTAAATGTCTCTGGTTAGACTTTCTTTTTAGATAAAAGAAAACAACACAAGGGCACGATTTAGTACACAGGCAGGGAAGAGAGATTCTGAAATATGCCCAGGAACCTGGTCTTACCAAGGGCACAACTAAAGCCATTAGAGCCCCTGCAGTTGCTTTGTGACTTGCAGGCCAGGGGAACACATTCAGTGTATAAATTTGCTCACTTACAATATTCATCCAATTCATCCTCATTGAAAGATCACTCTTAATGTTATCTCAGGGGTTGAGAAGCACTGTTCCAACCACTTCAGCTTAAGCTAGCTGTACACCATTGAATTTCTCTCATTCAGTTTGAGGCTGATTAAGACATATCAATTGATTCCTCTTTATATGCTAAATATCACAGATGAATTAATCTATCATGCTGGCTGTTTGGATGCAGTGTTCGTCCAATTTTCCACCCAACCTCTTCAACAAAAGTCAATCTTCGAGTAGCCATCCCTGCAGGTGTGGATTGCAGTCACCATTTTAGACTATCCGGCTACAACTTGTTAGGAAACATATAAGAAGTAAATACACTTGAATATTCCAATTATATTTACAAAGGTTGCTTGCATTTACTAAAAGTGTATACAGCTGTCTGAAAATATATAGTATAGTAATTAGATAAGCATACTGCACAATTAGTGAGTTGATTGTATATTTATCATCACGGTAAAAATAGAATGCAAATGCATACTTGTACAAGGTATACATAACAATGTATACCATTCAATGCCTACTGCAGATGTCTGAGAAAGAGGAATTGAAGACCTGCCCTCTTTTTTTTATCAGAGCTCTTGCTTCAACCTTGTCTAGGGATTTTTCAGCACTCCTTTTGAGTACTGTCTTCTAGTTTTGACTGCATAGCAAAAGTTTTTGTAGAGATTACTATATGTACACACTCGCACTCTGCTGTGTCCCAGCACTGCTTGGGAATTTTTTGCAAAAACTGATTTTAAATGTATTGTTATGTGTAAGGTATAAGAAGATCATGAACCAATATTCATGGTTAGAGTTCTCCTCAAATAAAAATATATTTTACAGAAAATGTTTCTCTGACATGAGTGTGAACAAGATGTGACTTTTTGTGGTTAAGCTAATCTTTCTTCTGTAACAGGCATGTATATTTAGGTTGAAATGTGACTTTGTGGTTAGGCCTTTTCCGGGAAAAAGTTTATCTCACTTCTGCTTTTTAACTGACAGATTGACCGCACTGACATCTGGCGTTTCTTATCTTCCTGTTTCAAATGTCAGAACATGTCTAGTTTGACCACAATTGACGTATGGTAACTGACCGCTTTTGCAGAAGTCAAAAAACCTGTTAGAATTTATTTTTGTCTAACTCATGAGGTTTTTGCTTATTGCTGATAGGTCCATAGGAGGGAGGCAACTTTTCTCGCTGTGTATAAAAAAGGACATGTAACCATTAAAACACATATTCTAGTATACCATTCACTGTTTATTGGTGTCTTGAATATCCGACCGGTCAGAGAGACTTCCACAGATCCTGAGTCCAGCTCGAGCCAAGAAGGTCCAACAGAACCAGAACCTTTCAGTGGTACCAGAAGTGGGGTGATCCAATTGAACAGGTAAGACCCCCTTTAATTATTATTGGGAACAACAGTCTTGCCTTGTCAATTGGTTCACCATAAAGTAGACTCTCGAGAAAACTACAAGTTTTCTGGGACTCTGTTAAGATTGAAAGGTAGATTTAGAATAGATACAGAGGGTCTCGCTAGATTGGCCAGACCAGGTTATTAGATTGAGGAAGAATCTTAAATTCTTCTCTACATAGGACGGATCTGTGGAAACTCTATATCTAAAGGTGTACACAAAAAGGGTTACCTTTTTAAATGTCAACTGTATATTGTTGTCCTGAATGTAAAACTAGTTTATTGTTTGCTTATAAAGGGAAGACCACGTCATTAGTGGCAATTGTTCCAGGGGGGTATCATGTCAAAATTGGCAAGGGTCCTATGTTCCAGGGATCAAAACAACATATGTTAAGGTTTAATATACACAACATACTACCCCCCAGTCCGGTGTTCGAGGGACTAAGTGTAGCAGAAATACAGTGTCTGGTTGTATTTAAAAAAGGCGAACACTGGGTTCCTTGTCATAAATCTATAAATTGTCATAAGTTTAAGGACATTTTCCGCCCCTGGAACGAAATAGAGAAAGCAAGACAGAAATTTTTTAATTTTAAAGTATAAGTATTATTGTTTGCTATAATGGGTAATCAAGCAGGAAAGGAAGCTGAAGGTAAGCAGCACTAACCCTCTCCGATTGATTACATTAAAGTCAATTATGGGAAAAATTATACTGATCCTTTTTGGTCACTAGTTTTAAAAAGAGCACATCAGTTAGAAGTGCCATGTTTGGGGGAATACGGACCATGTTCCGAGGAAGAGTGGGAGGAAGTAACCAGAATATGTGGCCAACATAAACAGTATAATTATCCCATAAAAGACCTTGACAAAGATTACATGACTAAATGTTGTAAGATTTGGGCAAAGGGTATGAAGGAATATAGAAAGAAATATACAAGTGTAAAAATGGAAAAGAAAGAGCAATTAGAAGACGCAATAGGAAGTCCATCAGCTCCCCCTAAATTTTATCAAGAAAAACCCCCTCCATATGCTATGGTAAAAGATGAACCCCTTGTCCCAAAGAAAATATACCCCTCGTTAGATCCAAATGTTATAGCAGGAGTATTAACCATAGCTAAACAAAAGGGAACTAATTGGTTACGAGAGGGGGAAGATAGAAGACAGATACAGGAACGTTTAAGTCAATTAGTAAAGGAGGAAGAACAGTGTATTAAAAAAGAGGAAGATGAAGAAAAAGTGATAGAAGGAGAGCTGAGAGAGTTACAGGAATGTAGAGATAGATTAGGAGAAATAAAGGGGATAATACGTGGACTTAGAAACTCGGGCTACCCAGAAACCAATCTAGTGAAGAAGGCTGATTATATATCTGGAGATGGGTTAAGTAAGGATTTTCAGAGTAGCTTAAGTATGACCCCTCAACGCCAGGCACCCACACCATCAGATGATGAAGAGGATCAGACAGCTCCAATTAGTCGGGTTTTTCCTTTCATTACAATGGGAGATACACAGGTGCAAATACCATTACCATTGGGTACGGTCAAGGAAATTAGAGACACATGTTCCAAACCAAGAAAGGACCCCAGACAGGTGGTGACCTTTCTGCAAAGATACTGTTCAGGAACAAGAATGTCTCCTGAAGATCTTAATATCATACTTCAAAATGTAGACCCCGATTCCCAAGCTGACATAAATATAGGTCAATGGGCCAAGGATGCAAAGTTATATGAGGCTGGGGAGGATTGGAATATTTTTTGGAACTCATTGTTACAGGCTTGGCTCAAGGCATATAAAAACACCACTATGTTGCATGATTTGATATCTTGCAAACAACAGTCAGGAGAGGATTTCTACACCTTTGTCACTAGATTACATAAATTATATAAAAGTTGTGGAATAGACAATGATCAACTATTCGTGAGTACAGCCATAAATAATGGAGATGCAAGGGCCACCCAAATAATCAAACTGATAAACACAAAATGGGCGGTAATGACCTCAGATAGATTCATAGCTGACATAAAGGAGAGGGCATCCTCAGGGGTATTTAACACTAAAGGAGGATTGTTTACCTCTATTACAGATGAAAATCCAAACATAGCTATGGTCAGTGGACCAAGTTCAGGAGCCATACCTAGAAGGAATTATCCTCCCCATAATCAGGATCAGGGTTGTTTTAACTGTGGGGATCCAAACCACTGGAAATCAGAATGTCCCCAAAGAAAGGGAGCCAGGGATAACTTCCCTAGGGGAGGTAGGGGAGGCTACAGAGTGAGATCTCAACCAAGATCTCAGTATCTGCCCAGACCAAGATATGACACACAACAACAGCAGCCACAACAGAGATCCCAGTCAGTTCCAGTACACCCCCAATATAGGCAACAGCAGCATCCATACCAAACAAGATCACCCAGAAACACCACAGAAGAGATACAGGTACATTGGCCAGGATATCAGGACGAAAACCCCCAATAGGGATGCCCGGGGCAGTACCCATCCTTGGTGATGCATTTTTTCTCCTCACACTGGAAAACCCTGCCTCAAGTGGTTTTAAAAGTAGAAGGCAGGGTGGTCAAATTTCTGTTAGATACAGGGGCGTCGACCTTGTGTCTTAAGGACCCCCACTTTGAAAGTAAAGAATGCACCGAGGGATGCTCTATGGGAATAAATGGGACAAGCGTCAACCACAAAATCACACCGCCACTGCTAGTAACGGACATGCAAGATAATTACCTTACTGAAATGTCCTTTGCAGTTCTACCAGACTGTCCCCTGTCCCTTATGGGAAGGGATTTAATGTCTGCATTACAAATTATTGTAAAATTTGACCAACAAGGGGGCATCATAGCCAAATCGGCTAAATGTGACCTCACTATGCCAAAAAGGAAAGACCTTTTGGGTTACTTTATGTCACTGCCAGCCACATTAGAAAACCATGACATCTGGGCAGGAACTAAAACGGAAGTAGGACACATACCCTGTACACCTTATGTGCCCACTATGCGGCCTAATACACTCCCCTATTATCAGAAACAATACCCATTGTCTACTGAAAAGGTATCGGGAATACAGCCCCAAATAGAGGAATATAAAAAGTTGGGAATCCTCAGGGAAATTGTCAGTCCCTGGAATACTCCCATTAATCCAGTTAGGAAAGCGGATGGTACCTGGAGGTTGGTTCAGGATCTGAGAGGGGTAAACAAGCGTGTGATTCCTCTTCCCTAATTGGTATCTGATATTACCTCAATTTTTACCAATATACCTGCAAACTCCAAGTGCTACACCGTATTGGATCTTTCAAATGCATTTTTTAGTATTGATGTTGATCCACAATTCCAACACCTATTTTCATTTGTCTGGGGAGGGGGTCAGCTGACCTGGACACGCCTCCCTCAAGGGTTTATTGATAGCCCCGCGGCTTTTAGCATAGTTTTGAAAAAAACTATGGACGATTGGACGCCCTCTGAAGGCTCCACAATCCTGTTGTACGTAGATGACCTACTTGTTTGTAGTGAGAGCAGGGCACAGTGTGAGAAGGACACAGTAAGCCTGATGAATCACCTCGCCCTAAAAGGTCACTTGGCGTCTAGGAAAAAGATCCAGTGGTGTAGGGACAGAGTTGAATATCTTGGCTGTATTATCACAGATGGGACCAGATTGATATCCCCGACACGAGTCCAAGCTCTCCGCTGTCTCGGCCCACCAAAGGACAAAGCTGCATTGCTTTCCTTTTTAGGCTCAATCGTCTACTGTCGACAGTGGATACCTGACTGTTCTTTTTGGGATTCCATTTTACGTCCAGCTACAGCTGCGGGTGCCCCTAAAACAATTGAATATACAGAGGATATGAAAGAGGCCTTCCTCGCTCTTCTGACTTCCCTCTCGCGGGCTCCTGCTTTAGGTCTCCCTTCCTATGACAAACCGTTCTCACTTTACTGTGTGGTGCGAGGGCCTTCGTTTGCAGCAGTATTGGCCCAACCCCATGGGACAAACTTAAAACCAGTGGCATACCTATCAAAGAAACTGCCACTCCAGGTACAGGGAATGCCAGGATGCCTGCAAACTCTTGCAGCAAATGCAATGGCAGTTAAGGAAGCTTCTAAAATCACTCTGGGCACACCCACTATTCTCTATACCACACATTCAGTAGCACAATTGTTACAAAATATGCATACCCAGCATATGACAGCCCAAAGGTCCAGTGGGTATGAAATTATACTTCTGAATACAACACATTTGGAAATAAAATCTTGTTCAGAAACTACTCCTGCAGTACGATTGCTACACGCACTATTGCAGCTTCCATATACTGAACCAGAAGTAAACCATAATTGTAATGACAATTTACTTCAACAAACATTGCCAAGGGTGGATTTAACTGATAAACCAAACCCAGATTTCCTGGATGTATTTGTGGATGGCAGTTGTTCCAGGCCTAATGATAACACATATAAGACAGGCTATGCAGTAGTGATGCTACCTGATGTTGTGGTTGAGGCTTCTCCTTTAGGGGCCAATTCAGCACAACAAGCTGAGCTCCATGCACTCACCAGAGCATGTCAACTATTTAAAGATAAAGATGTAAATATATATACTGATAGCAGATATGCTTTTGGCGTAATTTTCGATTATGGACTCATTTGGAAAAAACGAGGGTTTAAAACTGCAGACAACAAACAAATTGCCAATAAGGAATTTGTTCTTGCCTTACTCACAGCCCTACAGATGCCCAGAAAAATCAATGTTATAAAAGTAAAGGGACATTCATTTGACAAGTCCAAAGAAGCTCAGGGCAATGCCTTGGCGGACAGAGTTGCTAAAACAGCAGCCGATTCGGCACACGAGGCCCAGCCCAATCTAACACTGTTTGCCACAGATTTCAGTTCACCAGAATTCCCAAATACTGTGAGAATGTTACAGGACAAAGCATCAAGAGAGGACATAGCTTTCTGGGAAGGTCAGAACTTGACCAGCGTGCCAAGTGGCATCTGGTCAAGCAAGGAGGGAGTAATAGGTATACCAGAGCCAGCTGCCCCTCTTTTGATTTCTTACTTACATGGTCCAGGTCACCTAGGAAGGAAAACAGTTTTGACAATGTACAGACAGTCTTTCAGCACGGTCAATGATACACACCTCGTTGCCCAGTTGATAGACTCATGTCTTACTTGTGCACAAAACAATGTACAGTGCAAGAAGCAGGGTATACATGGAAACTTGCCCCCCCCCCCCTATAGGCCCCCTCCAAGATCTACAAATAGACTTTACACATATGCCAAAACAGAAAGGAAATATAAAATATCTTTTAGTTATAGTGGACAAGTTTAGTTCTTGGGTCGAGGCTATCCCAACTACAGGAGAGACAGCCAAAATAGCATCAAGAGCACTAATAAATCACTGGATTTCGAGGTACGGGTTACCGGCCAAAATCTGGTCAGACCAAGGTCCAGCTTTTACAGCTGCTCTTACCCAGGATCTTGCAAAACTCCTGGGCATTCAATGGAAATTACATATTCCATATCATCCACAAAGCGCAGGAATAGTGGAAAGAATGAACAGAAATATAAAGGATAAACTTAAAAAGGCAACAGGAGGAACCATGAAAGGGTGGATTGATTACCTCCCAGCAGTTTTGTTTCAAATTAGGACAGCCCCTAATTCTAGAACAGGATTGTCACCATTTGAAATACTTATGGGTAGGCCAGCACAGAGGAAACCTGATGAGGGAGAGGAGTTTAATCTTTATTCTTTACAGGAAGAGTACGTGAAACATCTGGTAAGTAGCCTTAGTAAAACAGAGGACAAGTGTCATGGATATGCATTAATGTCTGTCTGCCATCTTACCTTCCTCCTCATGTGTTCATCTAGAGACCAGACCTCCTTCACCTGGCTTCCTTTATAATCTCCTCCCAGCCTGACTCCACCCCAGGCCCTATCACTGAACACTATATTAACCTGTGCACTGCAAGCCTGCTTTGCTGATCAACGTGTTTGTTAGGCATTGTGTGTTTGGGTTCCTGCCTGCCGTGTGCTACGTCTGTCTCTCTGTTACGTTATTGGCTTGTCCCCGACTATCCCTGTCTGCTCGTGGCCCTTGACCTTCGGCTCGTTCTTCGTTATCCTTGTCTGCTTGTGGCCCCTGACCTTCAGCTTGTTATTCGGTTCTCTCTATCGTGTGCTGCTGCTTCCCCTCTTTTCCTCTTATCCTACGGGGCGTGAGCTAGGAAACTCCAGGGGCCGCGACCTGGTCCCAGCCTGCAGCGTAACATCCTCACCACTAGAGGCCCTGGAGAAGACCAGCTGGGTCTTAGACTCCGCACCCTGGGGAATCTTGGCTCTCGCTTCCGTTGGGATCCCGGTTGTGCTCCTCTGGTCCCGCTTTCCACAACCACCCAGTTTCCTATCTGCAGAAGACAGCCATAGGGTTCACTACCTCGCGGTGCACTCCTGTCCCCCTACGGTGTGCATCTGTCACCTGGCCACAGGTGACCCTGACAGTTTGATCAGCCATGAACCCGGCTGACATCCCGCTTCCCGCGGATGATCCATTGCAGGGCATAGTTCGCAGACTTGAGACCAAGGAATCAAATCAGACCCAGGTGATGCGATTCCTCCAGGATCTGGCTTCTCGATTCGACCAGCTTCAGGTCTCCTTGGGAACCCCGAATCCGCAACCCCAAGTACAACCAGCGGCTGTACCTATCGCACCAGTCGCAGCCTCACACTCACTAAGATTGCCAGCTCCGTTCCGTTTCTCTGGGGACTCCAAGGCCTGCAGGGGGTTTCTCAGCCAATGCACTATTCATTTTGAGCTTCAGCCTCAAAGCTTCCTGTCTGACCGGGCTAAGGTAGCCTATATCATTTCCCTCCTCTCCGGTGAAGCTTTGGCCTGGGCTGCCCCCCTGTGGGAGAGGAACGATCCGGTGGTTTCCAGTCTGTCCGAATTCTTGAAGCTCTTTCGTAATATCTTCGAAGAGCCGGCTCGGGCTTCTTCAGCGGCTAGTGCTGTCTTACGTCTTCGCCAAGAATCTAGTTCAGTGGGGCAATATGCTCTTCAGTTCCGTATCCACACAGCTGAATTGAGCTGGAATAATGAGGCCCTGGTCGCTACCTTTTTACATGGCCTCTCTGACCGAGTGAAAGATGAATTAGCGGGAAGAGCCATTCCCGTCGGTCTGGACGATGTAATTTCATTATGCAACCAGATCGACATTCGTTTTCAAGAGAGGTCCTTAGAAAAAAGATGCCAGCACTCTCTGGGTCCTAGCCAGTCTGAGCTCCCCTCCCTTCATTCCGTGGAGCATCCTCTACCTGCTGAAGAACCTATGCAGCTGGGCCGGACCAGACTAACCCCCGAAGAACGTGCTAGGCGCAGAACTCTGGGCTTGTGCCTCTATTGTGGGGGCAAGGGTCATTTTCGTGACTCCTGCTCGCTTCGTCCGGGAAACGCTCGGGTCTAATACATTTGGAAGGTGGAGTATTGGACCCAGAAACATCACCTTCTCGCCTGCTCTTGCCGGTGTTTCTTCATGTAGGCACTTCTCCTCAGTCAACCCTTGCATACCTGGATTCCGGGGCTGCCGGCAATTTTATGGATTGGAGAACTGCTTCTTCTATGAAGCTTACCCTTTCACCTCTCACTACCCCATTGGTAATCTCGGCAATTGATGGCACTGTTCTCCCAAGGGGCCCTATTCGCTTCCAGACGCTACCCATTAGGATGTCGGTAGGGATTCTCCACCAGGAGTGGATATCCTTTCTTATTCTACCCAAGGCCTCTACCCCAGTTGTATTGGGCCTCCCTTGGCTACAGCTCCACTCTCCACATGTGGACTGGGTCTCTGGGCAGATCCTGGCCTGGGGTTCCTCATGTTTCTCGTTGTGTCTTCTCAAGGTGACCCCCAAGGAGAGTCTTCCGGTTGCTGCCACTTCTGTTTCTTCTGATCTTCCCGCCGCATACAGCGATTACCGGGATGTGTTCTGTAAAAAATCAGCTGAGGTGCTTCCTCCCCACAGGTCTTTTGACTGTGCTATTGATCTTGTCCCCGGAGCAACTCTACCCAGGGGTCGTACCTACCCTCAGTCCATCCCAGAGACCCAGGCCATGTCGGAGTATGTAGCAGAGAATCTGGAGAGAGGTTTCATCCGGAAATCCTCATCGCCTGCAGGGGCAGGGTTCTTTTTTGTTGCCAAAAAGGATGGTACCTTAAGACCCTGCATCGATTATGGGGGTTTAAATGCGGTTACTATTAAAAATCGATACCCCTTACCCTTAATATCTCAGCTATTCGATAGGTTGAAGGGTGCCTCCATTTTCACCAAGTTGGATCTCAGAGGCGCGTACAATCTCATTCGAATACGGGAGGGTGACGAATGGAAGACTGCATTCAACACTAGAGACGGGCATTACGAATATCTGGTGATGCCTTTTGGTCTGTGTAATGCTCCAGCCGTGTTTCAAAACTTTGTCAATGAAATCTTCAGAGATCTGCTGTACCAGTTTGTTGTCATCTATCTGGATGACATTCTGATCTTTTCTGAGAATCTGCTCGTCCACAGAAACCATGTCCGCACTGTACTTCAACGTCTTAGAGAGAACAATCTCTATGCCAAGCTGGAGAAATGTTCCTTTGAATGTTCTGAGGTCCTGTTTTTGGGGTGCTTCGTCTCATGTTCGGGGCTTCGTATGGACCCTGGGAAGGTCTTGGCTATCACCAACTGGCCTCTTCCTGCTAGCCTCAAGGCCACACAGCGCTTTCTTGGCTTCACTAATTATTATAGGCAGTTCATAAGGAATTACTCTTCCATTGCCGCGCCTATTATCGCTTTGACCAAGAAGGGTGTGAATGCCAGAGACTGGCCTCCCGAAGCTGTCTCTGCATTTCACAACCTGAAACAGGCCTTTGTTTCTGGCCCCCTCTTGAGGAGACCAAATCCTGGGAATGCATTTTTTATTGAAGTGGACGCTTCTTCAATGGGGGTGGGAGCTGTGCTTCTTCAAATCTTTGAGAAGAGACGCCAACCATGTGCGTTCTTCTCCAAAAAAAATTCTCAGGCAGAGAGGAATTATGCCATCGGTGATCGGGAACTTCTCCCAATTAAATTGGCGTTAGAGGAGTGGCGTCATCTCTTGGAGGGTTCCCCTCACTCCATAACGATCTTTACCGATCACAAGAATTTACAGTATCTACAGAATGCTAAACGTCTGAATCCTAGACAGGCCAGGTGGAGTCTCTTCTTTGCCCGTTTTAATTTCACGATTACCTACAAACCTGGTTCCTGCAACGGTCGGGCTGATGCGCTCTCTAGGTCATTTGACACTTTGGACGAGGAGTCCGCCCCTGAACCTGAGCCGATCATTCCCACCTCATGCATTGTTGCCCACTCTACCACCCTGAAGTCTAAAATTCCGCCTGGTAAGACCTTTGTCCCCACTGAGCTAAGAGCTAAGATCCTTCGTTGGGGACATGATTCCAAGATGGCAGGGCATTCTGGATTCCTCCGATCCTTCCTACTCATCAGTCGTCACTACTGGTGGCCTAATCTCCGCTCAGACGTCAAAGACTACGTTAAAGCTTGTCATGTCTGTGCTCAGTCCAAATCCTCCACACAAGCTCCTGCTGGTCTCCTCATGCCCTTGCCCATTCCTAAGGAACCCTGGGTCCATATTGCCATGGATTTTATCACCGATCTCCCACTGTCTGAGAATAATACAGTCATTTGGGTGGTAATCGATCGATTCTCCAAGATGGCTCATTTTGTTCCTCTTCCTGGTCTTCCTTCTGCCCCTGCCTTGGTTCCCATTTTCATTCGGGAAATTCTCCGCCTACATGGGGTCCCTTCTCATATTGTTTCCGACAGGGGAGTCCAATTCACGTCTCGTTTTTGGAGAGCCTTTTGCAAATCCCTCAATATTGTCTTGGATTTTTCTTCTTCTTACCATCCCCAATCCAATGGACAGACTGAGAGGGTTAATCAGGAGTTAGAGGTCTTTCTTCGCACCTTTGTGTCTTCTCACCATGACGATTGGTCCTCTCTACTCCCGTGGGCAGAATTCTCCCATAACAATCATGTGAATACCAGTTCGCAGAAGACACCCTTTTTCACAGTTTATGGAAAACACCCTCAACTTCCTCTTCCCATGATCTGTTCTCCAGACATTCCAGCTTTGGCTTCGGTTCAGGAGTCTCTCAATTCCGTTTGGGGTCACGTTCATGATTCCCTCCGGGCAGCTGCTGAAAAATTCAAAGGCTTTGCCGACCGCCGCAGGCGTAAACCGCCTTCTCTTCAGCCAGGGGACAAAGTCTGGCTCTCTACCAGGAACATCAAGCTCCGAGTTCCTTCTCTGAAGTTTGCTCCACGATTCATCGGTCCATACACGGTAACTGCTAAACTGAATCCGGTTTGTTTCAAACTCCAGATTCCTAAGAGCCTTAAAATCACTAACTCCTTTCATGTTGCTCTTCTAAAGCCTTTAGTCCTCAATAAATTCTCTCGTCCTCTCCCTACCGTGGCGCCTGTCTCTGAGGATAATCAGGAGTACGAGATCAGTCAAATTCTGGACTCCCGACTCTGTAAAGGCGTTCTTCAGTACCTCGTTCATTGGAAAGGGTTTGGTCCTGAGGAGAGGTCTTGGATCACTGCATCTGAGGTCTTTGCACCTCGTCTGTTAAAGGAGTTTCATCTGAAGTTTCCCTCTAAACCTGGGCCCAGGCGGGGAAGGGGGAGGCCTCGTAAGAGGGAGGGTACTGTCATGGATATGCATTAATGTCTGTCTGCCATCTTACCTTCGTCCTCATGTGTTCATCTAGAGACCAGACCTCCTTCACCTGGCTTCCTTTATAATCTCCTCCCAGCCTGACTCCACCCCAGGCCCTATCACTAAACACTATATTAACCTGTGCACTGCAAGCCTGCTTTGCTGATCAACGTGTTTGTTAGGCATTGTGTGTTTGGGTTCCTGCCTGCCATGTGCTACGTCTGTCTCTCTGTTACGTTATTGGCTTGTCCCCGACTACCCCTGTCTGCTCGTGACCCTTGACCTTCGGCTCGTTCTTTGTTATCCTTGTCTGCTTGTGGCCCCTGACCTTCAGCTTGTTATTCGGTTCTCTCTATCGTGTGCTGCTGCTTCCCCTCTTTTCCCCTTATCCTACGGGGCGTGAGCTAGGAAACTCCAGGGGCCGCGACCTGGTCCCAGCCTGCAGCGTAACATCCTCACCACTAGAGGCCCTGGAGAAGACCAGCTGGGTCTTAGACTCCGCGCCCTGGGGAATCTTGGCTCTCGCTTCCGTTGGGATCCCGGTTGTGCTCCTCTGGTCCCGCTTTCCACAACCACCCAGTTTCCTATCCGCAGAAGCCAGCCATAGGGTTCACTACCTCGCGGTGCACTCCTGTCCCCCTACGGTGTGCATCTGTCACCTGGCCACAGGTGACCCTGACAACAAGGTTGCTGTCACTTTCCCTCCTCTCTCCACAGAGCCTACACATCCGTATATCCCAGGAGACAAAGTATTGATAAAACAACTTGCCGTCCGGAAACAACCAGGCCCTATCTTCCAAGGACCATTTGAAATTCTGAAGGTTGCCAGAACAGCCGTTCTTACAGATCAAGGACCACAATGGATCCATGCATCCAGACTAAAGACATTTCCGAAGGGAAACTGGAAGAAGTTGAAGGAGAAGACAAAGACCTCTGTTCTGGAGAGTATTCCAGAAAAGGATCCGGAAAATACTCCCTAGTGGACCATAAAAAACAAGAAACTCAGAGTTCCATACCCATAGACACTAATGGTCAAAAAGGAGGGGTCACTTTGGCAAAACTTTTTCTTTTTTCCTTAATGATTACATTGTTTATTTTAATGCTCATAATCGTAGGACACTGTTGGTCAGATAATTCTAACAGACCAAAAAGAAGTATGGAAGACAATTTTAGTGGTAAAATGCTGCTGCTTAAATTTAAGTATGCTTATGCTCAAAAATCAGGATATGAAAAATGTTGGATATGTAGTAAACTCCATCCTAGCACTGCTAGGATCCCCCTAATGGCAGTACCTCTAAACTTCACCCCTCTCCTAAACGGCACACCACCTGTCGTCCTTACAAATGTCGCAAGAACGCTTTCAGATAATAACCTTACTTTCCAAATTATTGGTAGAAGTCATTCCCCAGACTGGTGTTTTAGGTTGGGAAACTCCACAAAGGGAGCTAAAGTGTGCCAACAAGCTACAATTAACTTTTCAATGACTTCAATTGAAAGCCCTTTCTTTCACACTTCAGAACCTGCCCTAAACTCCACTCTAATAAACTTTCTTAACTCCAGTTCCACTTCCACAGTAGGAAAATTATTGTCAAGTTTAACCTTCTCTGGTTTTTCTGATGAAATGATGACAATATTTAACAAACGACCTTTAGCTCTAGGAGACAGTATTTATATTTGTTGTGGAAAAAGCTGTTACCCTTGGATCCCCACTGAACCCCAAGGATGGTGTTATCTTGCATCCCTAGTCCCCATTATGGACATAGTAGGAGATAGCAAGGGAACACACCTCCTTGAAGCTAGCATGCATCCTAGGTACCCCCTCAAACACAGAAATAAAAGGGAGTTATTTTTCGAAACAGATATGGCTTGGGCCTGGTTCCCTTCCCGGACAGGTTGGGGGATAGATTTAATGAAAAGGCTTAATAATTATACAAATATTATAGATGATGTATTAGTAAAGAACTCTGATGATATTACTAGTTTAAACATTGAAACTAGAGCAATCAGAAAACAATTAGAACTTCATGATCTTGCTATTGAAAGCATGAGTGCTGCACTCACTGGCCTGTGTGAAGTTACGGAGGATTATGAGTGCTGCACTTGGATCCACAACACATCTGTTGAGATTCCTGATTACTATGATGTAATTGCCCAACATAGGAAAGAGGTAAATAAATTGCAACAGGAGGCAAGGGATATCGCGAAAACATGGAGCCCCTTTGGAGAGGGAGGATTGGGGGGCACAGGTATTTTCTCATTTCTCAGACAAATGGCTATAACAGTAGTAATGGTGTTAATCTTCATTCTACTGTTATATTTAGTATTTAAGTTAATTGTCTGGACAATTGGAAAGATCACTAGTAAAAAGAAACAGGGTTCTAAGGAAACAATCTTGATGATGTCCACGGTACATACTAAACGAAAATGGTATAATGAATAATCCAATGATCGATGGGCTTCAATTCTTGAAGCCATGATCATAAGGAGGGGTTGTAAGGTATAAGAAGATCATGAACCAATATTCATGGTTAGAGTTCTCCTCAAATAAAAATATATTTTACAGAAAATGTTTCTCTGACATGAGTGTGAACAAGATGTGACTTTTTGTGGTTAAGCTAATCTTTCTTCTGTAACAGGCATGTATATTTAGGTTGAAATGTGACTTTGTGGTTAGGCCTTTTCCGGGAAAAAGTTTATCTCACTTCTGCTTTTTAACTGACAGATTGACCGCACTGACATCTGGCGTTTCTTATCTTCCTGTTTCAAATGTCAGAACATGTCTAGTTTGACCACAATTGACGTATGTTAACTGACCGCTTTTGCAGAAGTCAAAAAACCTGTTAGAATTTATTTTTGTCTAACTCATGAGGTTTTTGCTTATTGCTGATAGGTCCATAGGAGGGAGGCAACTTTTCTCGCTGTGTATAAAAAAGGACATGTAACCATTAAAACACATATTCTAGTATACCATTCACTGTTTATTGGTGTCTTGAATATCCGACCGGTCAGAGAGACTTCCACAGATCCTGAGTCCAGCTCGAGCCAAGAAGGTCCAACAGAACCAGAACCTTTCATTATGTGTACCATATTATTTTACAAATATTAATTTGTACTTTAAATTCACTTTAAATATTAATTCAACCCTGTAAAACACATTTATAGTGGGTGTGCTTACTTAGTTTTTACACTAACAGTCCATTGCAGTGGCCACTAGTCTTAATGTCATTCATTGGAGCCTAAAGCCAGCCAAAGACTGATCGAAATTTGTCTAGTTTAGCAGGAACTGAACAAATTTTGAACCATCTATGGGCAGGCTGGTCATACTGAAGTCGATTTTTTTGGTCAATTGCAGTAGAATCAGCATGTCAGGTCTTTTTTTTTTGTTTGATTACTACTGCTGACTATAGCTGGCAGCAATGATCATTGTATTCTAATGGTGGGGAGACCTCCCACTGTCAGAATACAACAGCGCAGCAGGAGGGAATGAAGCGAGTTTCTTTTCTTCAACTGTGGTTGAAGGAAAGAAAATCGCATAATGCATGGCCACAGCCTTAGAGAGATTCATTAGAGGCTGTCCATCTCTGACCACCAATGTTAAGGTGGTCAAAAAAGGGGTACATTATCCTGTGCCCACCTCTGACCACCAACCCTAAGGTGGTGCAAATAGAGATCACACTATGCCCTTTTTGCTATGGGGCCCTGTGATTTCTTATTATGCACTTACCTTGATACCCTTAAGATTTCCATAGATCCAGTAAAATAAGTGGAACAATTGGTGGTATACTGGGGAGGGAGGGAAGCCTCAAGATAATTGGCTATAATGTTCCCCGAGCATGATCTCTGCTCCTTTTAGGATCCAGTTGTTTTTCTTTTAATGGTAATACCAAGTTTCTCTAACCTTTGCTCTTTATGGCACACCTGAATTTTTCTTGGGCTAGGTAAATTACCTAAATCACTTGACAGCACGAATCACTTAATTTCCTCACTTCCTCATAGTGTATGGGGGAAAATATGACAGTTTTCTAGCTTCTCAAAATTTTGCACTCATTAATGGAGCCACAAATCAACAGGCTTGAATATCCTTATGTAGGCGCGACAGGAAGAACAAATAGCCTTAATCAAGTTTTGACTTTTGAAACTTGCAAATACATTTTCAGAGCTGCAGTGGTAGATTGCTGTGGTGGATAAGCTTGAGAAAGATAAACATAGATTCCTTGCAGGGCTCGTTATTGAGCCAACCTGGTATTTTGTCAAGTCCAAGGCAAAGGTTTTTTTATAAGCA
This sequence comes from Rana muscosa, assembly GCA_029206835.1. NCBI lineage: Eukaryota > Metazoa > Chordata > Amphibia > Anura > Ranidae > Rana > Rana muscosa. The sequence goes on along the minus strand of CM055119.1, from coordinate 5,512,222 downwards.
ATGTTTTAAATTTATATATGAATGTACAGTATTCTACTTCCTTCATTCAGATATGTGATCATTCATAAACATGCAAAAAAAAAAAAACATTGTTTTATTAACCATCCATAAATCTGCCACCAGCTACATCACAAATCTATATCACCCAAACCATTCTCTTTGCTACTCATGCTATTCATGCTCTCTAGCTCCCTCGTCACATCCTCCAATTTTTGCCTCTAGGACTTCTACAGAACCTCTCCCATCCCATGGAATGCTCTATCTCAAACTGCCTTGATTTTTCCTTTTCTTTCCCACACAGTTATTCCCATTTGAATTACTTGCCTTTCCATTTGAGATTGTGAGCTTCCACAAGCAGGGCCCCCCAAAACATCTGGTCTTAAATTGTATTGTAACTATACTATCTCCGTTTATATTGTAAAACACTGCAAATACTGTAAATCCTGAAAAATATAAAGTATGAGTGCCCTAAACACAGTGAAAGTTATAAAACAAAATAAGTGCAGCGCTAAATATAATCTAAGAATTTCCCTAGAGGGATATAAGGTGCTTTAATGTAAACAAATCTAAATACATAAAAGTGCAATATGCAGATTTTACAAAGTGTCCATAAATAAATCAAACAATATAATTTATAATAAAGTGCAATGTGCAAATTTTTCATATAATGTATTGTCCTTACATAAATGAAACAATAGTGAGAATATCGTACCAGTCCATTATATAATTTGTAGTTGAATCAATCTCTCCTCAATCATCCACCAATTTGTGTGTTGCTCATAATCCTTATGCTCCCTCCACCAGTTGTGCCCTCACCTTATAGGCTTTTTAAAAATGCCTTTTGAAATTATTAATTCTCTGGAACGCTCCTTGTAATATTCCTTCTCCTTATTAGCTGGCCGCAAACTCCAGTCACAGAGATCATATTAGATATTGAGCCTCCTTACTGCTGCCTGTGAACTTAAATCACATTGACCACATACAAAGCAATCAGATATTGCAATAGTGCTTTATCATTTTAAAATATTTTATTCAAAAAAGCCATAACCAATATGCACTCACATTTTGAAAAACTTTAGCAGGCCTGTGTGTATTTAATTTGTACCAGTGCTGCTAGGACGAACGTATCACCTTTCAACCCCGGCCATCAGTGCTCCCTCTGTCCGTTACACTCTCCCCAAGTAAGTAAGAGGAGTGACAAAACTAGTAGGAGGGGCCTGAGTGCCTGACGAATATGGAACCAGGAAGGAATACTCAGAGTGTAATGGACGGAGGGAGCACTGATGGCCAGGGCTGCAGAGCCGGTTGAAAGGTGATACGTTTGTCCTAGCACCACTGGTACAAGTTAAATACACACAGACCTGCTAAAGTTTTTTAAATGTGAGTGCATATTGGTTATGACTTTTTTGAATAAAATATTTTAAAACGATAAAGCACTATTGCAAGATCTGGTTGCTTTGCATGTGGTGGATGTGATTGGAGTTCACGGGCAGCAGTAAGGAGGCTCAATTTCTAAAGTGATCATTGTGACTGGAGTTCACAGGCAGCTTATAAGGAGAAGGAATATTACAAGGAGTGTTCCAGAGGATTAATCATTTCAAAAGGCATATTTAAAAAGCCTATAAGGTGAGGGCACAACTGGTGGAGGGAGCACAAGGATTATGCGCAACACACAAATTGGTGGATGATTAAGGAGAGATCGATTAATTTACAAATTATATAATGGACTGGCACGATATTCTCACAATTGTTTGATTTATATAAGGACATTATATGAAAAATTAGCACATTGCACTTTATTATAAATTATATTGTTTGATTTAGTTATGGACACTTTATAAAGTCTGCATATTGCACTTTATGTATGTATAATTGTTTACATTAATGCACCTTATATCCCTCTGGGGATATTCTTAGAATTTATTTAGTGCTGCACTCTTTTTTTTTTGTTCATTTCACATGCTTAGGAAGTGTGGTTCTGTCTCCACTAGATTAATATAGCGGCTCACAAGGTTTTTATATATTTACAGTGAAAGTTATATTCCTCAAAAAATATCCTGTTAATCAGATACAATACAATATGAAATTATTTAAATCAAGAGGCTAAAAGAATTGGGTTGGGGTGGGGGTGATAGGTGAACAACTACAGTAGATCTGCTGAAAATTTAACCTAACCTAAGGGAACACATTTCATGTTTACCTGTCCTAGAAAAACAATCCCAATTCATGAGTTTTTCTTTAAGGAATGCTAAATAATCCAATACCTTTAATATAATTTAACATCTTACAAGACATCACAAATGTTTTACCAGTGGAAACACTGAAGAAAATGTGATTTATTGTCTTGTTCTTGTTGAACAATGCAAAAAAAAAAAAATTCAATAGCCCCTAGTGTTTTATTGAAGGATATAGGTAGGGGGCAACTCATCAATTCTTTGCCTTAAACTTGTTTGTCTTTTAGTGGTCATTTTGTTGTAGTGGATTTGAAATTTGTATTTAATATTTTTATCAAAAATGGTGAAAGAGTGCAAAGTGGTAGGAGTGCAACATATAAACCCTAGAACAATGAATCTTGTTTATAACAAATTAATTTAAGTCCTTAACTATGACCTCAAATCTACCTTTAGAAATCCTTTTCTACATTCTATAAATCATGTATAATGCTAGATCAACTGTAATGCAGGTAGCTAAAAAAAAAAAAAAACTGGAGAAAAATGGGCCAATCATAAACAAAATTAAGTGACCGCTATACGTAGTGAGTGTAACTTTTAAGAATTCTCTTCACCTTCTCACTTTGCTATTTTATGCTAACTTCCCAGTCCCCATAGAAATTACCTTTGTCTAGCAGCCACTCGTCTACAACACGACCCAGGCGGTAGGGGATGCGCTGACGGGCAAGTGCCAGTCTTTCACTATCTGGGTTCCCTTTATAGAGTTTTAATAAAACAACATTAGAGGAATTAGAATCTGAAAGGTGAAAGGTTAGAAGTTAACAGTTAATGGAACATTTACAGAGGTTAACAAATGGTTAAGAGAGATTTAAATAGATTAGTCCAAACATGCCCCCATTTACTAACACACTAAGAACATTTTTAAGTATGGATTGCAAGAAATGGGAAATCAGCTGTAAATTCAAATATTATAGTCCATTATGAAGTCCTTTACTAAATAAAGAATACATATAAATTAGATAAAGGTCCCCTAGTTCAAATCTAAATTAAATGAATCCCAACAAGGATGCTGCCCTGGCCCTAAGATGTGTATGTATGCATGTGAGGTAGGGATTGTAAGCTCCTTGAGGGCAGGGATTGATGTACAGTATATGATGTAATGACCAATATGTAAAGCACTAAATTGTCAGCACTATAAAAGTACCTGTAATAAATAAATAAACAGTACTCCAAATAACTTCAATATTATTTATTTATTTAACTATAACACTGCTTCTTAGCTAAATCAAAAATCACCAGATCTCAGAGCTGCATGTGAAAAAAAAATCATATATATATATATATATATATATATATATATATATATATACATGAGTAGTACAGTATAAACACAATCAAGAATTATCAGCTAAAACGGATACTAAAACAGCGCTAAAATTAAAAAAAATCCGTGTGATGAACACAACGGTCAAACAGTCTTTGTGTAGTAATGATGGTGGGTACAGTTCAAAATATCCAGGGTGATGATAAGAACAGTGATATTCAGTGTGTACCTTCCACCAGAATAAGCATAAAATCTTTCCACCTCGTGAATCATACTCCCCCAGGGGGTCAAACTCACCAGAAGGTTGTAAACAATAAGCCTTATGAGTAAGTGTTCCTCAGTCAATCCGCTCTTAACCTCTCTATCCACAGAGATCCACAGGAATATTGGCTCCAATGTAAGTCATAAAAACACAGAAGATGTTGCACATAGCGTAATTCTGTTTATTAAACGTTATCCCAATACACCCAAAGGATCCCTTCATAAAATCTACATACACAGTATAAAATAAACTCAAGCATATAAAGTGGCCCAAGAGGGCGCTATAACCGCGATCCTGGAATCCCAGCGTATCCGCGTGCGTCTCCTTGCTGACACCGCAATTACTTCCGGGTAGGGCAAGATGGTGGATATTTTGAACTGTACCCACTACCATTACTACACAGAGACTGTTTGACCATTGTGTTCATCACACGGATTTGTTTTAATTTTAGCGCTGTTTTAGTATCCGTTTTAGCTGATCATTTTTGATTGTGTTTATACTGTACTACTCATGTTTATTTATGTCCTTTTAAACAGCTGCTTAGTCATTTTCCTTTATACTTTTATATTATTATAGGAATATTTTACATACATCTTATTTCACTACTTGTGATCTCGTGGACAGAATTAGCTCTGAATGGTGTACTGCAGGCCTATTATACATCCTATTTATATATATATATATACACACACACACACACACATATACATATACACAGGTCTTTTTTTCTCAAACAATAGGTGCTGGAACTCAAGAACGACCCTCCAAAACCCCTCCCTATAGTGGGTGATGTCTTCTAGCCCTCTCCGGTTCCTCTCCGCTCTCTCCGGTTCTTCTCCCTCTGTCTTTTGCCGGGTCTCCTCCGCTATCTTCTGCTCTTTTGCTTTCTCTTGCCCGGTCTTTTACATTGTCTTCTTCCCTCTGCTCTTCTTCCTTTTGCTTGCTCTTGCCCGGTCTTTTCCATTGTCTTCTTCCCTCTGCTCTTCTTCTGATGTTGACACAATGCTCTCTCCCACTGTAATGCCCGATGCGCGGTGTGCAATTACTTATATTGGCATGGGGCGGGGTCATTGTGTGATGTCCCCCGGAAGCCCAGCCCCTTATGACGCCACAGCCCGGGCATGATTGGTGGTGATGTCATAAGGGGCGGGCCTCCGCAGACCCCGCCCCATGCCAATATAAGTAGTGGCACACTGCGCATCGGGCATTGGAGTGGGAGAGAGCGTCGTGTCAACATCGGAAGAAGAGCAGAGGGAAGAAGAGAACGGAAAAGACCGGGCAAGAGCGAGCAAAAGAGTGGGCAAAAGAGCAGAAGATAGCGGAGGAGAAACGGCAGAAGACAGAGGGATAAGAACTGGAGAGAGCGGAGAAGAGCCGGAGAGGGTAGAAGAACCGGCGAGGGCTAGAAGACATCAGCGAAGGAGGCAGAAGAGCTGGAGAGGGGAGAAGAAGTCAGAAGAGACCACGGAACTGCCTAATAAATTACTTTAAAAACCTGTGTAGTGTGTTTTATTTTTTGACACTTTTTTCCAGGTGAATGGATAGGGGTACAATGTACCCCATACTCATTCACATAGGGCGGGGGCCGGGATCTGGGGCTTCCCTTATTAAAGGGGGCTCCCAGATTCCGATAAGCCCCCCGCCCGCAGACCCCAAAACCAACGGCCACGGTTGTTGAGAAGAGGCCCTTGTCCTCATCAACATGGGGACGAGGTGCTTTGGGGTGGGGAGGCGCAGGGCCCCCCTGCCCCAAAGCACCCACCCTCCCATTTTGAGGGCATGCGGCCTGGTATGGTTCAGGAGGGGGGACGCTCGCTCGTCCCCAACCCCTTTCCTGACCGGCCGGGCTGCGTGCTTAGATAAGGGTCTGGTATGGACTTTGGGGGGACCCTCACACCGTTTTTTCGGCATAGGAGGTTCCTCCCCTTAAAATCTATACCAGACTGAAGGGCCTGGTATGCTCTTAGAGGGGAAACCATGCCGTTTTTTGTTTTTTATTTGGCGTGGAGTTCTTCCTAAAGATTCATACCAGACACAGTGCCTGGTATTGTTGGGGATCAAAGTCGGATCCCTGTTCATTGAAGTCGGACGCATTTCCGACTTCAAGTCGCAGGGCAAAGTCAGATACAAAGTAGTATGACTGTTGTGTCGTACCAGTGTGAACCAGGCCTTAGTCTGCTTCCAGATGGACTTTTATCACTCTCAGGTGATTGCCTGGACAGGTTGTCTGCCTTTACAACCAGACAAGCAAGAACACAGCCACACACTCCCACTGTGTCTATACACATGTTAAGTGTTTTATTTATAAGGGGCAAAAGGGACAACTGCCCTGGGCCCCCTTGACAGAAGGGCCCCCCTCTATACAAAATATTTAAAAATAATATAAAAATTATATTATATAATAAAAAAATAGGGAAATTATATAAAATATATAGTAATAACATTTTATTACATTTTATTAAATGTATCTTTGGAAGCAATATTTTGCTGGCCTTTATCTGTAAATGTTTTTATTCTAGATTGGTATATGGCATAAATTTTGGCAGCTGAAGCAAACCACACATACAGCGCTATGACTGAGCATGTGTGTTGTACACATGACCTTAGAATGACATTATGTAATGCATTTTAAAAAAGTGTAACTGCCATACAGAATGTAAACAATCTCTATGTACGAGAGGCCCCCCAAGGTCTAAATCTGGCCCTAATTAGTCTTGGGCTCTTGGCAACTAGTGCAAGACATTTCTGCCATCTACCACCATCAGGGGTAGTGTGTCCACTACTTGTCCTGTACAGCTTCTCACCAGGATAGTTTTCCCTTTTTCTTTTCCTATCAGAGACCCCCACAGTATGTTTTTTTTTGTAATTCACAAAAAACGCTCATAAAAAAGGCATGTGTTGTTTTATTGAAAGTTGCGGTATTTATCGCATGAAACCAATTGGTATTTTATCGTATGACATCTTAAAAAAGATCCATTATAACCTAATATAGGGTCTTGACTAGGGATGAGTCATGATGAGTCACCCCCCCCCGATCGGTTTGCATCCAGAAGATGGCAACGGACCGAAAGTTTGCGCAAACTTTCGAACACCGTTAAAGTCTATGGGACTCGAACGTGATAAATTAAAAGTGCAAATTTTGAAAGCTAATATGCAAGTTATTGTCCTAAAAAGGGTTTGGGGACCCGGTCCTGCCCCAGGGGACATGTATCAATGCAAAAAAAGTTTTAAAAACAGCAGTTTTTTTTGGCATGGGTACTCCCCCTTCCCTCCAGCCCAATACCAGGCCCTTTGGGTCTTGTATGGATATTAAGGGGAACCCCGCACCCAAATTAAGAAAAGAAAAGGCGTGGGGCCCCCAGGCCCTATATACTCTTCTTAAAAGCTGTATAAAGGAGCCATAATTTTGGTATCGACATTAATAAGAGATATCGGGCGATAATAATCACATTTTAATGGATCTTTTCACGGTTTAAGAAGTAAGACAATAAGTGTCTCTCTCATTGAGGGGGGAAGTATCCCTTCCTTCAAGGCCGCATTGTATGTTTTGAGCAAAATAGGGCCAAGAAGGTGTTGAAATTTCTTATACCATTCCACTGGAAACCCGTCCAAACCTGGTGTCTTATGAGCCGGCATCTGTGAAATCGCAAGTGAAAGTTCTTCCACAGACAGCGGCTCATCCAACTCTCCCTGGACCTGGTCTGTCAATCGGGGGAGCGACACTTGGCCCAAATAGTCATCTAGTTGTGTCTCCGAGTAGGTAGCTCTGGAAGTATAGAGGTCCTGATAAAAGGAGAGAAAGGCTTCTGCTATATCCTGAGGGACAGCACTAATTGTAGTCCCTGAGACTAGTATCCTGGGGATAGAGATAGGGGCACAGTCGGATTTGGTAAAATATGCGAGTAGGCGACCCGCTTTGTTGCCATGCTTAAAGGTCTTCTGCGTGACATAGAGCAGACGTTTTTTAGTGAGATCTAGCAAGTGAAGTTCGTATTCCCTGCGACTATGAAGCCACGGGGCTAACGTGGCCGCAGAGGGTCTTTCAGAGTATTCTGCCTCCACCTTCATCAAAGTCTGTTCTAATTCCTCAGTACGTTACAGATTATTTTTGCGCAAAATACCAGTAATAGACATAAAGGTACCTCTCAACACTGCATTGGAGGCATCCCAGACAGTGCTGAGTCCAGTGGTACCATGATTCAGCCGCCAGTATTCAGTCACACCTTTCTGGCACTCTGCCTGTACAATCTCATCCTCAAGCCAGTGCGAGTTCAATCTCCAGACCCGAGAGCTCGTTTTTGGCAGGAGGAGGAGACTAACCAGCAAGGGAGCATGGTCCGAGATCCCTCTAGGCAGGTAATCTATGGAATAAACCAGGGGGAGTACATCTGCGGGGCAAATGCCATATCTATGCGAGACATAGTATGGAAGGAGTCCGAATGACAGGAAAACTGTCTGTCATCCGGGTGCTTCCAACGCCATAGCTCGTGAGGGCAAATACCTGAGTCCAGTCAACAAAGGAGGGGTAGGGCCTGTCCCCACCCCGCAAGCGGTCCACTGTATGGTCGAGTACAGCATTGAAATCCCCTACAAAGAGCAGGGGACCCGGTGATCGGGACAGTAACATGAGAGACAGATGGGAGAGAATTTCTGAGGAAAACGGTGGAGGAATATATATGTTCACCAGCGTAAAAATTGTGGAGGCTATACAGAGGGTAAGTATAATGAATTGTCCCGCAGGATCTGACTTCACAAGCAAAGTCTCAGCCGGGAGGGACTTCGCCAACAAAATCGAGACCCCACGGGAGAAGTTGGAATAAAAGGCGGTTTAAGGGACTTAAGCTTAGAGCCAGTAAGGTAGGGTCTCTTGGAGACAAATGATATGTGGTCTGTGTTTTTTTTAGATAGGAAAACAGCAGGGACTGCTTGTGAGGTGAGTTCAACCCCCTAACATTCCATGAAATAAGTTTTAAAATGTCAGCCATGAGTAAGTGTATAAAAAAGAGGTGATTATAAGCAATATAATAAAATATGGATAAAAACACCCAGATAGCGCTAATGCATAAAAAATCATGCATCAACAATATTCATTGAAGTCCACTTGAGAGTTCATAAAAAGTTAAAACACCAATATATTTCTATGAATATTGGACGTAATTGTAGCCGTATAGTTCCAGTTTTCATCCCCAACACACTAAACGAGCCATCATACACAGCCAGGCCATCAGATACCACCGAATTTGTTCAGACCCAGAAGTCAGAGATAAACATCTCAGAACACTGGCAGGCTCTTTCCAGAAGAAAGGATATAAAGACAAAACCATCAACAACAGCATAAACACAGCCTTGAAAACCCGAAGAGAAAATCTCCTCCAATACAAAGAGAAAAAAACAAATAACCGAGTACCTCTAGTCACCACATACAACCCAACACTAGAAGGGATCAAAAAGATAATCAAAGATTTACAGCCCATTATAACAGAGGATGAAACTCTGAAAGAAATATTCCAACAACCCCCATTATTGGCTTTCAGACAACCACCCAACCTCAGACACAAACTAATCAGCAGGAAACTTCACTCTGATTATGAAGTCACAAATAATGGAAGCAAACCCTGCAATAAAAAAACGCTGCAAACTGTGCAACCAGATCAATCCATCCAAAAGTGTCACACACACAAATGGGACCTTCACCATCATGGGATCTTACAACTGTACCTCCAGTAATGTTGTGTACCTCATCCAATGCAACAGGTGTGGCAAAGGATCTTATGTTGGTGAAACAGGACAGAAGTTGCAAGCGAGGATGAATTTTCACAGACATACCATCAAGGAACATAAAGAAGAGAGTTTCTGCACACCTGTGGGACATCACTTCTCACAACCAGACCACACTATAGAAGACCTCAATGTTTTAGTTCTTAAAGGGAATTTCAGAACTATCCAGGAAAGGAAAACATTTGAACTAAGAATGATAATTCTTTTTAACACAAAAACGAATGGCCTAAATTTAGATATTGGTTTCCTTACCCATTATACTAAGGTTTTATGACCCCCTCTGTGACTAGCATCTCCCCCCTCAAGTCTATAACTCTCCCTCTGTCTTATCTCACTAACTCTGTCTTATCTCACTAACTCTGCTGCTATCTTTATTACCATTGATTTGTATGTGTTTTTTTTCCTTTCCCTCTGAGATTTTTTTCTTGTTTTGTTTCAACATTCTGCTAAAAAAATTGTGAATCAGTACTGCTTGGACCTTGAAGAAGGGGACATACCCCGAAAGCTTGTCCTGAAAAATTCTATGTTAGTGCAAATAAAAAAAGTATCACGGACAGTACTTAATTTTCTATGAATATTGGAAAATAGAAATAATAATAAAGTCCGCTGAACCTTTGTTTTTCCTACGGTGACTGATGAGAACTGAAACCACGGACCAGGAGTGTGGATTTCTTTGCTGGGAAGCCATATCTCTCTGATTGCATATTGGCTGTTATTTCATTACTTTGTGGTAAGAGTCCATCTAGGAGGGGGTTCTATACACACACCCCCCTCTATATGATTGCAGCACACGAGTGGAGGTGTCTTTCCTCTATTTCTCCTGGTGACAGCAGTTTTTTCCCTTCATCCAACTGGATCAGCGGACTTTATTATTATTTCTATTTTCCAATATTCATAGAAATATATTGGTGTTTTAACTTTTTATGAACTCTCAAGTGGACTTCAATGAATATTGTTGATGCATGATTTTTTATGCATTAGCGCTATCTGGGTGTTTTTATCCATATTTTATTATATTGCTTATAATCACCTCTTTTTTAAACAGTTTCTAGTTTAAAGTAGTTTTACTTTAAGATAGCAGCTTTTTTCCACTTATTTTATACACATATGTCCGTGTGGGTATAAAATCTTTGTTCATATCTAGTCTGCAATTTTAATTTTAACTTTCCAGGAGCGCTTGTTTTTGTTTATGAGGGTAGGCCTACCTCAAGTACAAATTTTGATCGACATGAGTAAGTGTAGCTGGTATAAGAACAATGCAAGGATAATCATACGATGTAGCATACCACAAATAACAATCACTATGATACTGTCTATAATAGGAGTGCAATAACAGCAAAAGGTAAATTTTCATGGGAGCAACTGTACCAACCAAACACCAAAGAGGCCAGCCATTCTCAGTATCTAAAACCTGTGAGAAGACCGCCAAATTAAACATCCCAACCCCATCCCACCCCCCTCCCCGCTCTACCAACCCAAACACAGTGAGCATTGGATCCCAAAACAAGAACATACCCCCCTCAGCAACAGTCTGGAGAGGAAGTAAGAAGCCCTGTGGCCTCGCCACCTACTGGTATGGGGGGAAGTAGCAGTTCCATAAGGGCTCACAGATGAAGTGTAAACGTAGAATTTGGAGAAAAAATTCAAATTTGAGAATAAAAGGCACAAACAGTAATAAGTGCAGGGGGCACAGTAGTAGCAATCTTCAAACAGTTCAAAGGGCAGTGTTAATAGGAGCTCTCATCAGGATCTTTAATAGTGCAAGAGTGACCGCCGTAGGGAAAATGAAAGAAAATTAGGTCCAGCCTCTGACCAAGAGGAGAAAGTCACAGTAACAGATTGATTCCCAGAGGGCCATGCCCCTAGGAAGCAGGTAGGAGAAATGAAAGGTCACCTGGAAACTCATGATCTGTCACTTGAGGATTCAATTGCGGCGTTGCCTGGGTTGTTTCCCAAATCTTGAATCTAGTCAGGACATAGCTTCTTTAGGACAAGAGCAAAAGTGAGCTTTGCCTTCATAGATGATCCGCCAACATAGCATAGGGAAGGCCTTCATTGCGGAGACGATCTTTCACTGCTGCAAAGGATATGCGCTGGCGCTGCACTGCAGCAGAGAAATCAGAATAAATGGAAATGTTATTACTGTTGAACTTGAGGGGACCTTTTTCTCTGGCCAGGCGTAGAATAGTAACCTTGTGCCGAAAGTTAAGGAATTTTGCAATGAGAGATCTTGGGGGGGGGGGGGGGCAGGCTGTGGGCGCGTGGGGGGGTGCGATGCGCCTGCTCAATTTCAAAGGTTTTGGAAAATTCTTCCACCCCGAGTACATCACGCAGCCATTTTTGCAAAAATCTTTCCGGGCGGGAACCCTCCGATCTTTCCAGGAACCCCACAAACCGGAGGTTGTTCCTCCTGGAACGATTCTCCAAATCGTCCAACTTAGCTCTGAGGGCTCCCAGCTCATCTGTGGCTGTGCGTACAGTGGCAGATAAGGGATGCACAATGTCTTCCAGGGAGCTGACACGACCCTCCACCTCCCCAGTTCTGTCCCTCAAGTTCTGAATATCCTGCTTCATGAGGGAGAAATCAATATGGATGCTCTCCATTTGTATAGTGAGGGAAGTTTTAACATCCTTAATGGCCACCAGAATTTCAGCCAGGGTGGGCTCAGCAATGGAGGGGCTCGGGGATGCAGACTCCTCTGAATAAGCTAGGGAGTCTAAGGGTTCAGAGTGTACAGCCTGGGTGCAGAAAACAGCAGGGACAGAGCCACTCATCCCCTAATAAGAATCCTGTGCTGCAGATGGAGCTGGCTGCGGCGCGGCCTCGTGCACTGCTGGAGGATCGGCGCCATCTTGTCTTCTAAACCAGGCCAGTTGTTCCGCCGCGGATTGGGGCGTGGGTGGCCCGTATTTATTCACCATCATGCCTGAATCGGGTACCCACCGTCCTTAGGAGTAAAACGGTGCCTTTAGATAGAAGATTGAGGGTAGGATGCCTGCAGGATGGATGTATGGAGCCGGAGCTGTGAGATCAAGCAGCCGCTCTCATGGACTCCCAGCCACGCCCCCCCCTCACAGATACTCTAGTTGGAGCGCAGGAATGAGCCCTGCTGCAAAGTATTACAGCAAAAATTGTAATTACATGCCCCTGTTGAACAGGGGCAGAAAAATTGGGCCTTAGGCACTGGTGCTGGTGCCACAACACTGCAACCCCTTACAGATACTCTAGTTGGAGTGCAGGAATGAGCCCTGCTGCAAAGTTTTACAGCAAAAATTGTAGTTACACGCCCCTGTTAAACAGGGGCAGAAAAAATGGGCCTTTGGGTACTGGTGCTAGTGCCACAACACTGAAACCCCTTACAGATACTCTAGTTGGAGCGCAGGAATGAGCCCTGCTGCAAAGTATTACAGCAAAAATTGTAATTACACGCCCCTGTTAAACAGGGGTAGAAAAATTGGGCCTTAGCCACTGGTGGCGGTGCTCAGAACCAAAAATGTTCTTACAAGCAATCAGCATGAACATGGAGGAGGAAGAGGATAGTCACTCAGCATAACAGGATAGTCACCCAGCATCAGCATAAACAGTCTTGAAGGGATATCACATTAATAAAAAAATTATTTGGTTACATCAGCATCAGGTGCTTGGTAACTGGTGATCCAGGACTGATTCATTTTTATGAAGGTCAGCCGATCGACCAAGTCGGTGGACAGGCGCACCCTGTGATCGGTTACAAAGCCTCCAGCAGCACTGAATGTGGGTTCCGAAAGAACGCTGGATGCAGGACAGGCCAGTAGCTCAATTGCATACTGTGCAAGCTCTGGCCAGTGATCCATCCTCAAGACCCAGTAACCCAGAGGATTTTTGGTGGGAAAGGTGTCCAAGTCTGATCTTGGCCCTAGGTATTCCTGCACCATGTATATCAGACGCTGGTGATGGTTGCTGTAACCGATCATACCTTGGGGCTGTGGACTAAAAAATTGTCTCAACGCATCGGTCAGATGCCCACCTTCTCCACCACTCCTTCTGTGACTGACCGAAGCCTCAGCAACATGTTGTCCAGGACCAGGAATTTGTAACCTCCCAGGCTCTAGAAACGCGTTGCACAAACCTTTCTGCAAGGCCTCCCGAAGATGTTTCATCCTCTGCTCCCTCTGCGATGGCTGGATAAGGTCCGCAACCTTACCCTTGTAACGTGATTCAAGGAGGGTTGCCAGCCAGTAATGATCCCTCTCCTTGATACCACGAATCCAAGGATCCTTTCGCAGGCTTTGCAGGATCAGGGAGACCATGCAGCGTAGGTTTGCTGAGGCATTCGATCCGGAGTCCTCTGGGTAACTAAGGACGACATGATCCACAGCCACCTCCTCCCAGCCACGTACAAGTCCATGGGTTTCTGGGGAATGGAAATGATCCCTTAAAGACTGCTGCTGATGCTGAGTGCTAGGCTCCACCTCCATGCTGACACAATCCTCCTTCTCCTCCTCTTCCCGTGTGATCGGCGGGCCTGCAGGAACCCTGTCTGGATAAAGGGGGCCTTGAGAGGTAAGGAAGTCCTCCTCTTCTTTCCTCTGTTCTGCCTCAAGTGCCCTGTCCATTATTCCACGCAGAATGTGCTCCAACAGGTGGACAAGAGGGACAGTATCACTTATGCATGCACTGTCACTGCTCACCATCCTTGTGGCCTCCTCAAATGGTGACAGGACAGTGCGTGCATCATGATCATGACCCACTGGTGTGGCGAAAAAAAGCCAAGCTCCCCTGACCCTGTCCTGGTGCCATAGTCGCACAGGTACTCATTGATGGCCCTCTGCTGCGTGTGCAGCCTCTGCAGCATGGCCAAAGTTGAGTTCCATATGGTGGGCATGTCACAGATTAGGCGGTTCTTGGGCAGGTTAAGTTCCTTTTGGAGGTCAGCCAGCAGAGCACTGGCATTATATGACCGGCAGAAATGCACACAGACTTTTCTGGCCTGCCTCAGGAGATCCTGTAAGCCCGGAAACCTGACCAAGAACCGATGCACCACCAAGTTAAGGACGTGAGCCAAACAGGGCACATGGGTCAGGTGTCCCTGTCGGAGGGCGGAGAGGAGGTTGGTGTCATTGTCGCAAACCCCCATTCATGGCTGAAGCTGGCGTGGTGTCAACCACCTCTGAGCCTGCCTCTGCAGAGCTGACAGAACCTTTGCCCCAGTGTGGCTCCTGTCCCCCAAGCACATCAGTTTAAGCACCGCATGGCATCTTTTTGCCTGTGTGCTCACGTAGCCCCTTGAATGCCTACGGAGCACCGCTAGTTCCGAGGACAAATCAGCAGAGGAAGAGGCCATGGAGGAAGAAGAAGAGGAGGGGTGGAGGAGAGAGGTGTGTCAGAATCACCACTAGTAGCATTTTGGAGGCGTGGTGGCGGAACAACCTCCAACACTACTGCACCCTGTCCTGCATCCTTCCCAGCTGCCAGCAGAGTCACCCAGTACGCCGTGAAAGATAGGTAAGGTCCCTGTACATGCCTAATAAGCACCTTACCGCTGACCGCCCTGTCCAGCATGGCCAAGACATTGCCTTCCACATGCCGGTAGAGAGCCGGAATCGCCTTCCGTGAAAAAAAGTGGCGTTTGGGAACCTGCCACTGAGGTATCGCACATTCCACAAACTCACGAAAGGGGGCAGAGTATGCCAGCTGAAAAGGCAGCAGTTGGAGTTCTAGCAATTTAGCCAAGCTAGCATTCAACCGCTGGGCATGTGGATGGCTGGGAGCGAATTTCTTTCGCCTATGTAGCAACTGGGGTAGGGAAATTTGCCTGCTACAATCGGACGTTGGTGTACCGATAGCAGATTGCCCGCAATTATTTGGCAGTGGCACACCTAATTCTACACCTTCATTCCTCTCAGTGCAGGTTTCTGAGAGGACTGAAGGTATAGTGAGGATGGAGATCCCAGCTGATGAGGAGCAAGTAGAGGTCCGCTTTGTTCTTTGTGTGTGGGTCTTTTATGTACACTTGCCAACGGACTGCATGGCAGGTCGACATATGCCTGGTCAAGCATGTGGTGCCCAAGTGGCTGGTGTTTTGGCCACACTTGATCCGCTTCAGACATATATTGCAAATAGCAACGGTGCGATCTGCTGCACACGTCTGAAAAAAAGGCCCACACCAAAGAACTTTTGGAAAAACGCGCAGAGTCAGCAGCGCCCTGCACATGCGGAGCTCTGCGGTGTGATGCAGTCGGTGTGCTGCCCTTAAGCTGGCCTCTGGAGGGCATCCTGCCTCGTTGGAGATGTGCATCCTCCTCCTCCTCCCACCTATCAGGCACCCACGTAGTCAGTGACCTCATCATCTCTTCCCTCCTCATGACTGGTGCAAACCTGGCAGTATGCTGCAGCTGGGGGAACATGACTGCCAGTTTGTTGTCCTTCTTGGGCACCCTCTCTCTCTGGGCTCACATTACTGCCTTCCTCAAGCTGGGTACCATCATCGGAACCTTCAAAATGCTGCACATCCTCTTGGAGTATGTACTCGACACAGTGGTCGAACAGTTCGGGGGACTTCTTCCTGCATGATGGTGGGGCTAGGAAAGGAGTAACTGATAATGACCTTGAGCCGATGGAATAGGCCACTTTGGCACCTGCATTGGCAGCCAAGGTACTTTGAGCCTGGGTGACAGAGGATGAGGAGGATGAGGACGGCTTGGTCATCCACTCTACCAACTTTTCTGCATGTTGTGGATCAACACGGCCAGCTGCCGGAAAAAAGGACAAGTGTGCCCCATGGCCACGTGCTGAGGATGCACCGTGTTCATGACCAGCACTGTTGCCTCTAGACACAGAGCCTGCTTGCCCTCTTTTAGTGGCCTGTGAGTGTCTGCCTCTCCTTGTTGGCCTTCCAGACATACTGTATTTGATGTATTGGAATAGGTACACAAGAAATGGCCTGCAGTGAGATGTAGCTGCACAAATCTGGGATGTATATATAAATATACTGAATAGACTGCAGCTACCTGAACCAACTGCCTGCTTGTAGTATTATTAGGAAGAGAACAACAGGAATTGTCTGCAGTGAGGTTTAGCTGCACACTGTGCCCAGGAGGCAGTACACTGACTTAATAGACTGCAGCGACAAGAATCAACTGCCTGCCTGTAGTATTATTAGAAAGAGAACAACAGGAATTATCTGCAGTGAGGTTTAGCTGCACACTGTGCCCATCATACAGTACACTGACTGAATAGACTGCAGCTACCTGAATCAACTACCTGCCTGTAGTATTATTAGGAAGAGAACAACAGTAAAGCCCTGTACACATGATCTGATTTCCTATGGATTCTAATCCGATGGATTTTTCCATCGGAAACCCGATGAAGCTGACTTCCATCAGTCTTGCCTACACACCATCAGTCAAAAATCTGACCGTCCCAAACTGCGTGACGTAAAACACACCGACAAGCCGAGAAAAATTAAGTTCAATGCTTCTGAGCATGCGTCGACTTGATTCTGAACATGCATGGGTTTTTTGTCCGATGGAGTTCCACACAGACGATCGGAATTTGCTATCGTTTTTTTTCCCCATCGGATAAATTTAAAACATGTTCTATTTTTTCTCACCGATGGAAAAAAGACCGATGGGGCCCATACACGATCGGTTTGTCCGATGAGAAAAGTCCATCGGACTGTTTCATCGGTAAAACCGATCGTGTGTACACGGCATAATTGTCTGCAGTGAGGTTTAGCTGCACACTGTGCCCAGCATGCAGTACACTGATTTAATATACTGCAGCTACAAGAATCAACTGCCTGCCTGTAGTATTATTAGGAAGAGAACAACAGGAATTGTCTGCAGTGAGGTTTAGCTGCACACTGTGCGCAGCATACAATACACTGACTGAATAGACTACAGCTACAAGAATCAACTGCCTGCCTGTAGTAGTATTAGGAAGAGAACAACAGGAATTGTCTGCAGTGAGGTTTAGCTGCATACTGTGCCCAGGAGACAGTACACTGACTTAATAGACTGCAGCTACAAGAATCAACTGACTGCCTGTAGTATTATTAGGAAGAGAACAACAGGAATTGTCTGCAGTGAGGCTTAGCTGCACACTGTGCCCAGGAGACAGTACCCTGACTTAATAGACTGCAGCTACAAGAATCAACTGCCTGCCTGTAGTATTATTAGGAAGAGAACAACAGGTCTGCAGTGAGGTTTAGCTGCACACTGTGCCCAGGAGACAGTACACTGACTTAATAGACTGCATCTACAAGAATCAACTGCCTGCCTTTAGTATTATTAGGAAGAGAACAACAGGAATTGTCTGCAGTGAGGTTTAGCTGCACACTGTGCCCAAGAGATAGTACACTGACTTACTAGACTGCAGCTACAAGAATCAACTGCCTGCCTTTAGTATTATTAGGAAGAGAACAACAGGAATTGTCTGCAGTGAGGTTTAGCTGCACACTGTGCCCAGCATACAGTACACTGACTGAATAGACTGCAGCTACCTGAATCAACTGCCTGCCTGTAGTATTATTAGGAAGAGAATAACAGGAACACTCTGCAGTGAGATATAGCTAAACTGTACACAGTATATATATATATATATATATATATATATATATATATACAAAGCCTGCAATGCATATATATACTAAATATACTGATCAAACTGAATCAACTGCATGCTCAATCTAGCTAACTGAAATGAAATGACACTCTCTCTCTCTCTCTATCTCTCCGCCACCGCAACACACTACACAAGGCCGACGCGCAGGCGGCCCTTTATAGTGTGGGGCGTGTACCTAATCCCTGAGCCATGATTGACCAAAGGCACCCTGCCTTTGGCCAATTATGGCTCTCTGTGCTGACGGAGCTGTGATTGGCCAAAGCATGCGGGTCATAGTGCATGCTTGGCCAATCATCAGCCAGCAATGCAGTGCGATGACGCAGTGCATTATGGCCGTGACGCACCGCTCGAACGGCCCATATTGTTTTAAATTCTCTGAACAAGCGAACAGATGATGTTCGAGTCGAACTCATGTTCGACTCTAACTCGAAGCTCATCCCTAGTCTTGACAATAATATAATATCTCACATACTAAATAAACGACCTCTAGCGGTTAAAAATTCTCAATTTATAATAAGAATATAAAATAAATGTGAATAAATAATACAAAAACATTATAAACAAAAACACATAAAATAAAAAGTATGAATACCAGTATATAAAAAATAAAATATAATATACAACCACAATAATTACCAAGCAAAATTAGTTGCTTGGTAATTATTGTGGTCACTTTACATCTTTTTTATGTTCAATATAATATCTTTTTTATATATTATATATCTATTATTTAGTTTGCACATTCCAGCACTAGATCAGATCCACCCTAGCTCCAGGGGAGGTGATTTTAACAAAACCATCCTTCAATGGATGTGGATGTGGATCTATAATCTCAACTCCACCTTGCCACCAGGTTTTAATGAAGCTTTCAATTTGAAGCCCTTTTTGCAGGGATTTAGATCAGAGGGTAGTCAACTCAATCTGTGATTCTGATGCTAGAACAAGTTTTTCCTTCCTTATGGTCTGTTTTGCTTTGTTTGTTTTTGTTGCTGGTTCTGTCTTGTTTAGGTTTTGTTTAGTATAGTTTTGTTTTTTGTCTTCATTTGATTTCATTTTATTTTGTTAGTACTGTTATGTTTAACATGATGTACACCTATTTATTAAGGATGTAACCTATACAAAACACCATGTCCTTTTGTAACGAATTGGTTCTGCCTACAGCATGTTGGCGACGCGACGACGCATTACATCATCCCACCCCACTGGGTTCCAGGGGCCGGATGGCGCCAACTGCACCACAGTACATTGATTGGAGGACATTGTTCCTCCCTAGCCAAGATGGAATGTACACACATATACTAATCTACAGGCCACGTTGCTGATAATCTATGGATTTGCTTATACATCTCCTTTCATGACACAGTATTCATATGTTAAGGTACGTTCACTCTGTGTATTTTATGGTTTAAGTCAGGGGTGTCCAAACTTTTTTCAAAGAGGGCCAGATTTGATGAAGTGAACATGCATGAGGGCCGACCATTTTGCCTGACATTCTTTGAACCATTCAAATTCAGTCTAAAGCCCTGTACACACGGTCGGACTTCCATCGGACTTTTCCGTGTTTTTTTGTCCGAACGGAGTTGGTCGGGAACACCCATAGCATACACACCACAGGACTTTTCTGCAAACTTTCTTAAAACTTCTTACAACATCACTTGTTTTTTCTGCTCTTTTCTGATCTTTACTGCCACCCTTTGGTCAACTTCTGCTATTGTTGGTTGATTTTAACATTGGTTGTTTTGTCCATCGGACTAAAGTCCTATGGTTTTCTGTACACACGGCAGGACTTTGCTCCATAGGTAAAAAATGCGCATGAGTCCAAAGTCACTAATATAGGGGCGCCTCTCCCTTGCTTTACTTTGCTCCATAGGACTTTTGTTGGGGAAAAGTTTGTCCGTTCGCAGACCCAACTTTTGTCCGATGAAAACAAAACCAAACTCAAAAAAGTTTGTCCGATGGAGCGTACACACGGTCGGATTGTTGGTCCAACTTGCTTAAAACTAAGTTTGTTGGGCAAAAGTCCGACCGTGTGTACGGGCCTTAAGTGTGTTAGTTCAAGCACTAATACAGTGCCCAACAAGAATTATCATGCCTTTGTGTCGTATAACACGCACCTTCACTTTAAGAGCGAAGTTTCAGGAAAAAAATCAATTAAATTCAGAACTGTGAAGCAAAATAAGGGTCAGTGCCCATCTGCAGCCTCACAAGTGCCCATCTGCAGACCCACCATTGTCATGAATGCAGCACCCCCAATTGCCAGGAATGCAGCACCCACAATTGCTAGGAATGCAGCACCCACCATTTCCAGGAATGCAGCACACACTATTGCCAGGAATGTACTCATCATTGCCAGGAATGCAGAACCCAACATTGCCAGGAATGCAGCACTCACCATTGCCAGGAATGCACTCACCATTGCCAGGAATCCAGTCACCATTGCCAGGAATGCACTTACTATTTCCAGGAATGCACTCACCATTGCCAGGAATGCACTCACCATTGCCAGGAATGCACTCACGAGTGCCAAAGATTACCTACAGGAGAATCTCCTGTTTACACGGCAGCTTCTTTAATAGAAAGTCCCGCCTCCTTTGATGGACAGAACAGTGGTCCAATGGCAGCGCCGGAGACGGGACTTCCTATTACTGAGGCCGTCCGTAAACAGGAAATTCTCCTGTGTGTGTACGGCACTCATCCCGCCTCCTCCCTGTCCCCTCCAAGGCAGCCAGCATATACATCTTTTGTGGCCCCGGCGCTGGAAGATCGTCGAGGGCCATAAAGATATATACAGTATCTCACAAAAGTAAGTAGATCCCTCACAATTTTGTAAATATTTTATTATATCTTTTCATGTGACAACACTGAAGAAATAACACTTTTCTACAATGTAAAGTAGTGAGTGTACAGCTTGTATAACAGTGTAAATTTGCTGTCCCCTCAAAATAACTCCACACACAGCCATTAATGTCCAAACCCCTGGCAACAAAAGTGAGTACACCCTTATGTGAAAATGTCCGAATTGGGCCCAAAGTGTCAATATTTTGTGTGGCCACCATTATTTTCCAGCACTGCCTTAACCCTCTTTGCCATGGAGTTCACCAGGGCTTCACAGGTTGCCTCTGGAGTCCTCTTCCACTCCTCCAGGATGACATCACAAAGCTGGTGGATGTTAGAGACCTTGCGCTCCTCCACCTTCTGTTTGAGGATGCCCCACAGATGCTCAATAGGGTTTAGGTCTGCAGATATGCTTGGCCAGTCCATCACCTTTACCCTCAGCTTCTTTAGCAAGGCAGTGGTCATCTTGGAGGTGTGCTTGCAGTCGTTATGTTGGAATACTGCCCTGCGGTCCAGTCTCTGAAGGAAGGGATCATGCTCTGCTTCAGTATGTCACAGTACATGTTGGCATTCATGGTTCCCTCAATAAACTGTAGCTCCCCAGTTCTGGCAGC
The DNA here is from genome assembly GCA_029206835.1 of Rana muscosa. Classification (NCBI taxonomy): domain Eukaryota; kingdom Metazoa; phylum Chordata; class Amphibia; order Anura; family Ranidae; genus Rana; species Rana muscosa. The sequence goes on along the minus strand of CM055119.1, from coordinate 5,490,633 downwards.
ACTCATGCAGCCCAAGACCATGACACTGCCACCTCCATGCTTGACTGTAGGCAAGACACACTTGTCTTTGTACTCCTCACCTGGTTGCCGCCACACACGCTTGACACCATCTAAACCATATAAGTTTATCTTGGTCTCATCAGACCACAGGACATGGTTCCAGTAATCCATGTGAGTCTGCTTGTCTTCAGCAAACTGGCTTTCTTGTGCATCATCTTTAGAAGAGGCTTCCTTCTGGGACGACAGCCATGCAGACCAATTTGATGCAGTGTACGGCGTATTGTATGAGCACTGACAGGCTGACCTCCCACCCTTTCAACCTCTGCAGCAATGCTGGTAGCACTCATACATCTATTTCCCAAAGACAACCTCTGGATATAACCCCAAGCACGTGCACTCAACTTCTTTGGTCGACCATGGCAAGGCCGCTTCTGAGTGGAAACTGTCCTATTAAACCGCTATATGGTCTTGACACCATGCTGCAGCTCAGTTTCAGGGTCTTGGCAATCTACTTATAGCCTAGGCCATCTTTATGTAGAGCAAAAATTCTTTTTTTCAGATCCTCAGAGTTCTTTGCAATGAGGTGCCATGTTGAACTTTCACTGACCAGTATGAGAGAGTGAGAGCAATAACACCAAATTTAACATACCTGCTCCCCATTCAAACCTGAGACCTTGTAATACTAACGAGTCACTTGACACCAGGGAGGGAAAATGGCTAATTGGGCCCAATAGGGACATTTTCACTAAGGGGTGTACTCACTTTTGTTGCCAGTGGTTTAGACAATAATGGCTGTGTGTTGAGTTATTTTGAGGGGACAGCAAATTTACACTGTTATACAAGCTGTACACTCACTACTTTACATTGTAGAAAAGTGTCATTTCTTCAGTGCACCTGACCTGCATGCTTTGGCCAATCACAGTGCGCTCTGCTGCAAGAGCCATAATTGTCAGGGTGCCTTTGGCCAATCATGGCTCAGAGGGACTAAGTCCATGCCCCACACTATATAAGGCTGCTTACATAGTGGCCGTGTGTAGTGTTGTTGGTGTGGACGGAGAGATAGCTTAAGCTATATTAGGCAGGCAGGTTATTTAGTTAGTGGCAGTGTATTTGATATGTGTATATATATATATATATATATATATATTGTGAGGGGGTTAGCTCGGCAGCGGGTGTGTGTGACCCCCGGGATGGGCTCCCCACCCAAAAACAGGCCCAGCAGACGGAGGTTGTGGTTTTCAAAATCAAAAAGGTGCGGTTTATTTTCTATTTACAGTGACAAAAACACAGCAAGGCAAAAAAAAAAACATAAACAAAATAAATCCTGGTCAACTTGACCTCTGACTAAACATACAGGTTTCCTAACTAACAACTGGGATCAGCCTAGTGCTGTCCTAGTCCCTAAGTCCCTAGTTTTAAATGTCCAAGCAAATATATAGCCACACAGGCTTTCTCTCACCGCACAGGGGTTCACTCTCCCTAGACAGTCCACACAGGTCTGCTTCCAGGCATGAGCTAACATCTAATGAATCTGGGAGTTTTTTTATAGAGGCCTAAATGAGCTGACAAGCTTCAGCTGGCCTCATCAACTCCCTGTCTGCACGACGCCCAGCCCTCTCCCTAGAGGTATGAGTCATCAATGAGCCCACTAGTCTCAGCTGGGCTTATACAACTCTCCACCTAGCTGTATAAGTCGGCGTAAAGCCTGAATCTGGGCGAAATATATCTACCCCCCTGGATGCAACCAGGTGACTTTACCTTCCTGCTGTCACATACCCCCCCCTCTTGTTTTAACCTCGGGGTTGGAACACCAGCAATCAGGCATTCATGTACTCGAGACAAAGCATCCACATTCCCCATTTGAACGCCAGGGCGATGCTTTACTGTGAAGTTGAATTCCTGGAGGGCCAGGAACCACCTATTCACTCTTCTATTTGTTTCCTTGTTTTGAGCCATCCACTTTAACGGAGCGTGATCCGTAACCATGTCAAAGTGCCTACCTAGCAGGTAGTACCGAAGGGAATCTAGAGCCCACTTCACCGCTAAACACTCCTTTTCAACGGTGGCGTAATTTACCTCATGGGACTTCAACTTCCTGCTGAGGTAAATGACTGGGTGCTCTTCCCCGTTCCAGACCTGGGACAATACTGCTCCTAACCCCACATCTGACGCATCACTTTGTACGACAAAGTCTCTAGAGAAGTCGGGTGAGTACAACACTGGCTGGCTACATAAGGCTTGTTTCAAGAATTGGAATGCTGCCTCAGCCTCGGGGGTCCATTTAATCATGACCGACCCTTTCCCCTTCGTCAGGTTGGTTAGGGGCACAGCCTTAGAAGCAAAGTGGGGAATGAATCGCCGATAATACCCAGCGATTCCCAGAAAGGCTCGTACCTGCTTCTTGCTGTTGGGACGTGGCCAACTCTGGATGGCCTCGACTTTGTTGAGTTGGGGTTTTATTACTCCCCTCCCAATGGTGTACCCAAGATATTTGGCCTCCTCCTGCCCAATGGTACACTTCTTGGGGTTAGCCGTAAACCCTGCTTCTTGAACAGAGTCCAGGACTGCTTGCACTTTTGGCAGATGTGAGGCCCAATCTGTGCTATGGACAATTATGTCATCCAGGTAAGCCGCAGCATACTTCCGATGGGGCCTCAGCATCTGGTCCATTTTCCGCTGGAATGTGGCCGGCGCATTCTGTAACCCGAACGGCATTCTTTTATATTGGAACGCCCCGTCTGGGGTTACAAATGCGGTTTTCTCTTTGGCCGACTTGGCCAGGGGGATTTGCCAATACCCTTTTGTGAGGTCAAGAGTCGTCATGTATCGGGCTGTTCCCAGCCGGTCGATCAACTCATCTATACGTGGCATGGGGTAGGTGTCAAATTTTGTAACTTTGTTCAACTGACGAAAATCGTTACAAAATCGCCAGCTCCCATCCGGTTTAGGCACCAACACAATGGGACTAGACCAATCACTTTGGGACTCCTCTATCACCCCTAAGTTCAGCATTTTCTGTACTTCCTCCCGTATTGCCTCCCGTCGGGCCTCTGGGATCCGATAGGGTTTTAACTTCACCCTTTCACCGGGCGGGGTAATAATGTCATGCTCTACCCCAGATGTTTGTCCCGGCAGCTCAGAGAATACCTCCTTGTTGCGAAGCACAAACTCCTTAACCTCTTGTTGTTGGGGATGTGACAAGGTGGCTGCGATTCCAACCTCAGGAATCACGCAACCAGTTTGAGCTGGTGACCAAGTGTCTGCGACTAGGGACTCTCTATCCCTCCAGGCTTTCAACAGATTAACGTGATAGATCTGTTCGGGCTTTCGCCTTCCTGGTTGTCTGACCTTGTAATTCACTTCGCTCACTTTTTCCATTATCTCGTAGGGGCCTTGCCATTTGGCAAGGAATTTACTTTCAACCGTAGGGACAAGTACCAATATCCTATCCCCCGGGGAAAAGGTACGGGTCTTGGCTCCACGGTTGTACACTCTCTGCTGTGCCAACTGCGCTTGGGCCAAATGTTCCTTCACGATGGGCATTACCTGTGCAATTCGATCTTGCATCAGGGCGACATGCTCAATCACACTCCTGTGGGGAGAACTCTCACTTTCCCAAGTTTCCTTGGCAATATCCAACAGCCCTCTTGGGTGTCTCCCATACAGTAACTCAAAGGGGGAGAATCCCGTAGAGGATTGGGGCACCTCCCTAATAGCAAACATCAAATAAGGAAGTAGACAGTCCCAATCCCTTCCATCTCTATCCACCACTTTCTTCAACATTTGTTTTAGGGTTTTGTTGAATCTTTCAACCAGCCCATCGGTTTGGGGGTGATACACAGATGTACGCAATTGCGTCACTTTGAACAATTTACACAGCTCTTTCATAACCCGGGACATAAAGGGTGTACCTTGGTCCGTAAGCAGTTCTTTACAAATACCCACCCGGCTAAAAACAAGAGATAGCTCTTTGGCTATGGTTTTGGCCGAGGTATTTCTGAGAGGGATCGCTTCTGGATAACGGGTGGCATAGTCCATTATAACCAATATGTACTGGTGCCCCCTAGCGGACTTGATTATAGGACCTACCAAATCCATTGCGATTCTCTCAAACGGGACCTCAATGATGGGTAGAGGGACCAGCGGGCTACGGAAATGTGGCATCGGGGCCGACCTCTGACACACAGGGCAGGAGGAACAATAATTTTCTATGTCCTTCATCACCCCAGGCCAATAGAATCTCTGTAATACCCTCTCTCGGGTTTTCTCTGTCCCCAGATGACCTCCAAGAATGTGCCCATGGGCCAACTCCAACACCAACTTCCTGTAAGGTTTGGGCACCACAAGCTGCTCAACGGTTTCTTCTGCCCTTTTTGCCACCCGATACAGTAGGTCCTTCTCTACGCTGAAGTATGGGTAAGTGCCGGTATTATCTGGGTTCACTAACTCGCCATCTATTTTCACTACGTTTTCCCGTGCCTTTATTAGGGCGGGGTCTTTCAACTGTTCTGTGGCAAAGTTTTCCCTGTGAACCTCAAGATCAGAAAACTCCACAGACGGTAGGTTTTCGTCTGAGGAGGTGGGCTCCTCTCCAGTTTCTTGAGTCTCCCCTGCCAATACTGACAAGGGAAATTCCGGAGAGTCCTCACCACTCTCAGGGGAGTTCTGGCTATCACATTCCTGGTACATAGGGGCACCCGTGGGGGGCTCAGGATCATCCCACAGTTCCCAGAACTTCGGAAAATCCCTTCCCACAATGGCGTCATGCGGTAACTGAGATACTAAGCCCACTGGATGAGAGAGGGTACCTTTGGGGGTCTCGAAACACACTGTAGTCACTGGATACTCTCGGGTGTCCCCATGCACACAAATAACGGCTACCTTGCTATTCCCAGAGACCTCTGTTTTAACTAACTCAGCCTTTATCAGGGTCACAAGGCTACCTGAATCCAGCAATACCACAACATTTCTACCATTAATACACATTTTGCACAAATGTTTCTCAGTTCCCCGAATGGCAGTGCATGCGACTGTCGCACACAGCGACTGACGTCTGCCCGTCAGAAAGTCACACTGCATGGGTTCCTCCACAACCGGGCAATTTGCTGCAATATGTCCCGCTTGCCGGCAGCGGTAGCAAACGATCCTTCTTGCGGCCTCTTGAGCCGCTGATTTCCCAGGCTGTTCTCGCCAAACTTGGGGTAGAGCTCCCACCCTCTCACTCTCTCCACCCTCACCCCTTGGAATCCTCTTATCTGCCCCTGGGGATGGTCTGGTCTTAGGGTGGAAAGTCCGAGTGTCTCTGGAAGAGGCCGTCAGGTTCTCTGTAGCCAAGTATTTCTCCACACGATCCACAAGACCATCGGCCGTCTCTGGGTCTCCATGGCTTACCCACTTTTGGATGGCAGTAGGAAGAGCTCTCAAAAACCGATCCATTACAACACGTTCCACAATCTTTGGTGCGGACAAAGTCTCTGGCTGTAGCCACTTTCTGCTCAGGTGAATGAGATCATACATTTGAGACCTGGGGGGTTTTCCAAGCTGGAAAGTCCAGTTATGCACACGCTGAGCCCGGACAGCCAGGGTGACACCCAGCCTTGCCAATATTTCAGCTTTTAGCATCACATAGTCTTTTGCTTGGTTAGGCTCTAGGTCATAGTAAGCTTTCTGCGATTCACCAGTTAACAGAGGAGCCACTAGTCCAGCCCACTGCTCCTCAGGCCACTTTTCTCTTTCAGCGGTCCTTTCAAATGTGGTCAAAAATACCTCTGGATCATCCTCTCCAGTCATTTTTGTCAATAAACGACTCACCCCAAAGGACGCGGTATTAGTGGGACGGCTTTCCTCACTGGTCTGCGGACGTTGCTGCATTACTGCTTCCATCTGTTGTTGTAGTCTCTGCTCTTGCTTCTGCAACAGGTCTATGAAGCGGGCCTCAGATTGCTGTTGGGCTTGTTGCTGAGCCTCCAGACTCTGTTGTAAAGTTGCAAGGCTCTGTTGATGAGCTTGCTGCTGGGCTGCAAGGCTCCTTTGTAAACCTGCATTTGTCTGCTGTTGATTGGCATTTGCTAGAGCCAGCTGTTTCAGTATCTCCTCCATGCTGGCTTAAAAAAAAAACTGCCCGCATTCTCCACCAACTGTGAGGGGGTTAGCTCGGCAGCGGGTGTGTGTGACCCCCGGGATGGGCTCCCCACCCAAAAACAGGCCCAGCAGACGGAGGTTGTGGTTTTCAAAATCAAAAAGGTGCGGTTTATTTTCTATTTACAGTGACAAAAACACAGCAAGGCAAAAAAAAAACATAAACAAAATAAATCCTGGTCAACTTGACCTCTGACTAAACATACAGGTTTCCTAACTAACAACTGGGATCAGCCTAGTGCTGTCCTAGTCCCTAAGTCCCTAGTTTTAAATGTCCAAGCAAATATATAGCCACACAGGCTTTCTCTCACCGCACAGGGGTTCACTCTCCCTAGACAGTCCACACAGGTCTGCTTCCAGGCATGAGCTAACATCTAATGAATCTGGGAGTTTTTTTATAGAGGCCTAAATGAGCTGACAAGCTTCAGCTGGCCTCATCAACTCCCTGTCTGCACGACGCCCAGCCCTCTCCCTAGAGGTATGAGTCATCAATGAGCCCACTAGTCTCAGCTGGGCTTATACAACTCTCCACCTAGCTGTATAAGTCGGCGTAAAGCCTGAATCTGGGCGAAATATATCTACCCCCCTGGATGCAACCAGGTGACTTTACCTTCCTGCTGTCACAATATATATATATTGTACAGGACGCCAAGATTGGGTCCTGGCGGGGTGCTATATAGCACCAATATTTGGGTTGTGGTCCCTTTAAGGAGTTGTGATGGTGTTTAGGAGGTCACCCAGAATGGGTGAGGAATTCCCGGCAAAAGAAGTAGTCCAGAGAGGACTGTCTCACAGTCCTCTTTGTCTTGATAAAGAGTTATTTGGGGCCCAGAATTGCGGAGGCTCTAAAGTGATATTCGGGTGGGATAGAGCCTCCACTCCTGACCACTGGGAGTCAGCACACAGGGGGTTAAAGGCTTCCAGGAAACAGCTCATAAGACAGGAAGTGGTGCTAGAGGTAGAGAGGAGGAGTATGGAATTGCACCTGTTGTGATGAGCTGTGTGTCTGCTGGAAGCTGCCAAAGACTTAACAAGGACTCTTGAAGTTTTGGGGCGAAGACCCATCTACAAAAACTGTATGTGCCTTTTCTTTCATTTGTTTTGGGCTGAAGACAAGCGGACTTTGTTTTATAGTTTTCCTGTGTGCTGAATGAAGCTTTATTTTGGTTTGTTTACAAATAAAAGCCCTTTTTTCAAGATCAAACGGTTTATGCACTTGGTCCAGTGGAGCTATAACAACCCCCAAACGTTACAACTGGTGTCTTGGATGCTGGCAAAGTGCATTTGCAGCCGCAGAAACCATTAGAAACAACTGACATTTAAAGAGACAGTGTGCTTATGGCATGTCTTGGGTGAAGTCAGCTCAGACATTGCAAACAGCAGACAAAGGCATGGAGGAGGTCATTAAGGCTTTGGCACAAGCCACTGCGACCCAGCAGCAAGCTTTAGCAGAGGCAAACCATCGCCATGAGGAAAGCACACGGCTGTTAGCCACCCAGTTTACGGCCCAGCAGGAGTCCACTTAAGCACAGGTGGCTGCCTTGCAGGAGGTAGTACAGCGGCTTGCTCAGGGACGAGAGCAAGCGGTCATTGCTGCTGGCAACAAGTGTCCGTGAGAGCCACCCATTTCTTACAAAAGCTAACACCCAGTGATGACGTAGAGGCCTTTCTCACTACCTTTGAAAGGATAGTAGAGAGAGAGGGGTGGCCCCGTGACGAATGGGCTGGCATTATCTCCCCTTTCCTCACTGGTGACCCGCAAAAGGCTTATTTTGACCTCCCATCTGAGCACATCAGCGACTATGAGCGGCTGAAGTCAGAGATCCTGGCCCGCCTGGGAGTGACCACAGCCGTCCGGACTCAGAGGGTGCATCGCTGGCAGTACAAACCTGACCAACCACCTAGGTCCCAAATGCACGAACTAGTGCAGCTGGTGAAAAAATGGCTGCAACCAGAAAAATTTTCGGGCCCACAAATGGTGGAACGGGTGGTGATGGACTGGTACCTGTGGTCCCTGCCAGATGACCTACAGTGCTGGGTAAGCCATGGAGACCCTGCAACTGCTGACCAGCTGGTTGAGTTGGTTGAATGGTACACCGTGGTAGAGGACCTGCTTGGGCCTGCCAAGCGTCGGGAACCCACACCAAGGGCAACCAGACCAGCCACAGCACCTAGGAGAGAAGGCCTGCCTGACATTGGAACCCGACACGTTCCAAAGGGCCATGGACAAAACTTTGCGTCCACATCAACGGTACGCTTCCGTCTACTTAGATGACATAGTCATCTTCAGCACTGATTGGGAGTCCCATCTTCCCCGGGTTCAGGCAGTCGTAGACTCCTTGAGAAGAGCAGGGTTCACCATCAATCCGGAAAAGTGTGCCGTTGGGGTGGAGGAAGCCAAGTACCTAGGGTATATTGTGGGTAGGGGGCTGGTGAAGCCCCAAATGAGTAAGGTGGAAGCCATACAGGACTGGCCCCGCCCCCTAACCAAGAAGCAGGTCAGAGCGTTTTTGGGCATAGTTGGCTATTATAGGAGGTTTGTCCTCAACTTTGCCACCATTGCTGCACCGCTGACTGACTTGACCAAAGGCAGAAAGTCGGTGATGATAAAGTGGAACGCCGAGGCCGAAAAAGCTTTTCAAAAGCTTAAGACGGCATTGTGCCTGGATCCGGTGCTTGTAGCTCTGGATTTTTCTAAGGATTTTTTAGTACAGACAGATGCTTCAAGTGAAGGGTTGGGAGTGGTCCTGTCGCAGGAAATCAATGGGGAAGAGTACCCCATAGTTTTTCTTAGTAGGAAGCTGACGGCAGCTGAGAAAAACTACGCTGTGGTAGAGCGGGAGTGTCTTGCCATCAAGTAGGCTGTGGACTGCCTACGATATTTTCTTCTAGGCAGGAGGTTTCGCTTGGTGTCAGACCACGCTCCCCTTCCCAGGATGAGGCAGAACAAGAACACCAATGCCAGGGTAACAAGGTGGTTCCTTTCTCTCCAGGAGTTCAATTTTGTGATAGAGCACAGACCCGGGAGACAACATCAGAATGCCGATGCCCTCTCCCGAGTACATTGTATGATGCCGAGTGGTGCCTCCAACACCTCCGCGTTGAGGCAGAGGGGGGGGGGATATGTACAGGACGCCAAGGTTGGGTCCTGGATGGGTGCTATATAGCACCAATATTTGGGTTGTGGTCCCTTTAAGAAGTTGTGATGGTGTTCAGGAGGTCACCCAGAATGGGTGAGGAATTCCTGGCAAAAGAAGTAGTCCAGAGAGGACTGGCTCACAGTCCTCTTTGTCTTGATAAAGAGTTATTTGGGGCCCGGAATTTCGGAGGCTCTAAAGTGATATTCGGGTGCCATAGAGCCTCCACTCCTGACCACTGGGAGTCAGCACACAGGGGGTTAAAGGCTTCCAGGAAACAACTTATAAGACAGGAAGTGGTGCTAGAGGTGGAGAGGAGGAGTATGGAATTGCACCTGTTGTGATGAGCTGTGTGTCTGCTGGAAGCTGCCAAAGACTTAACAAGGACTCTTGAAGTTTTGGGGCGAAGACCCATCTACAAGAACTGTATGTGCCTTTTCTTTAATTTTGTTTTGGGCTGAAGACAAGCAGACTTTGTTTTATAGTTTTCCTGTGTGCTGAATGAAGCTTTATTTTGGTTTGTTTACAAATAAAAGCCCTTTTTTCAAGATCAAACGGTTTATGCACTTGGTCCCGTGGAGCTACAACAACCCCCAAACGTTACAATATATATATATATTTTGAGGTGAGCAGGCATTTCAGCTGGTGACGGTGTGCACAATTAAGGGTGTTCTGTTGGAGAGCAGAGGAGCACAGCAGTATTTTTGTATATAAAGACAGAAGTTCACAACAATCAAGATTTAAATATACATATATGAACTATATACATTGGAAATTTGCTAAAGCACGTATTTATTAGTTCACAATAGACTGGTTAATAATATAGACAATTGCACAAGTGATATATGTTTTTTTGAGGCAGCGCTGCTCAAAAAGAATAGATTAATTAATTAATTAATTAATGATATATATATATATATATATATATATATATATACTCTGCATTCAGTGTAGTGTATATATACAGTGCATTCGGTAGTGTACAGTATATAATACACTTCAGGCGGTGTGTGTGTGTATATATATATATATATATATATATATATATATATATATATATATATATATGTATATATATATATATACAGTGCATTCGGTGGTGTACAGTTTTGAATACACTTCAGGCGGTGTACATAGTATATAATACAGTGTGTACAGTTTGTACAGTTTCTAATACACTTTAGGCAGTGTACACAGTATATAATACAGTGCAGCCAGTGTACAGTTTCTAATACAGTGTAGTGCAGTTTTAAAAAAAACATAATGTCCGGAAGGCCACCAAGGAGAGGCAGACGCTCACAGACCACTAAAAGAGGGCAAGCAGCCTCTGCAGGTGGCCGTGGGGCACGGTTGTCCTTTTTTTCTGCTGCTGGCCATGTTATTGAGTGGATAACGAAGCCGTCCTCATCTTCCTCATCCTCTGTCTCCCAGGCTCATAGTAGTTTGCCTTCCAACGCAGCTGCCTAAGCGGTCTATTCCACCGGCTCCTTTTCCACAGTTACTCCTTCCATAGCCCCACCATCTAGCAGGGAAGAGTTACCAGAACTATATAGTGTTGATTACATGCTGCTGGAGGAAGGCGCAGCAATTTGAAGTCTCCGATGTTGGTTCCCATGTTGAGGAAAGGAGTAACGTGAGCCTAGAGAGAGGGGATGCCACAGAAGGACAAGAAACTGGTAGTCATGTTCCCCCAGCTGCAGCATACTACCAAGTTTGCTCCAGTGATGAGGAGGGAGGGGATGATGAGGTCACTGACTGTACTTGGGTGCCTGAGAGAAGAGAGGAGGACAGTGATGAGGAGGAGGAGGCACAACTCCAATTAGGCAGGATGTCCTGGGGGGGCAGCTTAAGGGAAGCCACCCTATTGCATCACACCACAGAGCTCTGCAGGTGCAGGGCGCTGCTGACTTGCTCTGACTTGTTCCTTGGTGTGGGCTTTTTCGTCACGTGTGCAGCAGATCGCACCGTTGCTGTTTGCAACCTATGTCTGAAGCGGATCAAGCGTGGCCAGAACAGCAGCCACTTGGGCACCACATGCTTGACCAGACATATGACGACCCACCATGCAGTCCGTTGGCAATAGCACTTGAAAGATCCACATCAAAGAAAAAGGCGGACTTTTCCATGCTCCTCATCTGGGATCTAAAACCCTGCTATACCTCCAGTCCTCTCAAAAACCTGTACTGAGAGGAATGAAGGTATAGCAATAGGTGCCACAAGTACTTTCAGACAATCTGCTAGCAGTACACCACCAGTTGAATTCAGCAGGCAACTATCGCTACCCCAGTTGCTGAACCATAAAAAGAAATTCTGTCCCAGCCATCCACATGCTCTAAATGCTAGCTTGGTCAAATTGCTTGAACTGCAACTGCTGCCTTTTCAGCTGGTAGACTCTTCCACCGGTCATACAATGCCAGTGCTCGGCTGGCTGACATTCAAGGGGAATGCAACCTGCCCACCAACCGCCTCATTTGTGACATGCCCACCACTTTTTTTGGTGAATAGGTAGGGGTACAATGATCACCGCCGGACTGTCAGTGACGTCACGTGTTTACGTCGGAGGTGACGACGCGCCGGGGCATCAGCCTTCCGGAACGCCGAGGGGACCACGCTTATGCCATCATTGGCGGCGGGAGCTGACATGAGGGGGAGAAAGGGGAGGAGACGAGCACCTGTTAACTATAGGCCACCAAGGCATATACTTTATATACCCGCAGCCTTCGGATGGACCTGAGGGATCCCTGGAATGCTGCTAACCCATACAAGAAGGATTGGAGTACTGTAAGTGCAGCGTTGAGCCATATCAGACTGGCTATTATTTAATCCCCTTCAAATATCCCAATCATTTATATTTCCTGTCCAAAAAGTTTTTTATAATTTATATCAATATAATCTATATCTTCAATTCAATATCGATATCGATATGGTCTCATTACCCAAATACTTTCAACATTTGTTACCTAGTGTTACATACTTTTTGTTGCCTGACACTCCATACCTCACTTCAATCCACTTACATGGGCTTTCCTTTTACTTATATAGGCACTCACAGGCTCACGGCCAAGCTTATTAATTAATACATTATTCCTCTTTTCATATTTACATCTACACCCCCCCCTTCTTTTCCACACTAGTTGCTGTGTTTCAGATCACGTTTAAATGTAATACATTTTTTACATCTCCAATCACTCTATTATCACACGCATCACCTCACTCCATTGTCTTTCACTTTACAATTTGATTGATTAAGAAACTACATCTTATTAATTAATTAATTTTTCAATTTTTTCAAACTATTTATATTAATAATAAGATTAATTAATCTATAAATTAAATAAATTAATAAATTATGTAACTATACGAATAGATAGTTTTAAAGAATCAAACATTTGATCCAATACTAGCCAGTCTGCAGTCACAGGGCAGTATTAAACACTCATAGAATCTCCGCCAATTAATCATTACGATTCTCGCATAGTTAATTACAGGTGCCTTGCCACCCGTCCTCCTCTTCAGGTCCAAAAGCGTGGCGTATGAACATAGAGATAATAATATTTTTGTATAAATTGGAATGTATAACAATGTTTTGTACATTGCTGAAATATTTCAAACTAGAATTATGTAGTATATTCCCTTAGATTATAAAATTCCCCTGAAGAAGACCAGAGACAAAATGGGTCGAAATGCATTGGGGTATTCGGAATATTCATGTGGATCACCATGCTGTAAACGCATTGATAAACCATGTTTTATTTGGGATATTTTTCTATCATAAGTGATGTTTTATGCTGCTGTGTGTATAGTCAACCAGAGTTTGTATTTTAAATCAACTGTACATTTGAATGAACTATGTATCAAAATTAAAAGATTTTATTCAACTACCTATCTACAATTTACTGCTGCTTAAAAAAAACCTTTGGGGAAACCTTCCATTTTTTTTTCCATACCCATTCACATAAGTGGGGGTCGGGATCTGGGGGCCCCCTTGTTAAAGGGGGATTCCAGATTGTGATAAGCCCCCCGCCCGCAGACCCCCACAACCACCGGGCAAGGATTGTGGGGATTAGGCCCTTGTTCCTATCAACATGGGGACAAGGTGCTTTGGGGGGACCCCAACGCAGCCTCCCCATGATAAGGGCAAGCAGCCTGGTATGGTTCAGGAGGGGGGGCGCTATCCTGGCCTTCCAGGCTGCTTGCTCGGATAAGGGTCTGATATGGATTTTGCTGGGGGACCCCACTGCATTTTTTGAATTTTCCCCTTTAAAATCCATACTAGACCCGAAGGGCCTGGTATGGGTTTTGGGGGGGACCCTGTGCTGTTTTAAAAAAAATAAAAAATTTCCTTTGGAAATTTAATTTTGCTGCGGCACAGTAAAACACATGAGAAAGATGTGCCACTTTACAGGCAGACTAAGGGACCCCCAGGCACAATATTTAAAGGAATATTTCATTTTTATTGTTTCACAGTACATAGTGCAGTCAGTATAGTATATACTGCAGTTCAGAGTATATAGTGCAGTCAGTGTAGTATATATAATACAGTGCAGGGTATATAGTGCAGTGTACAGTATATAATATAGTGTATTGAAGTGGTTAAGGGTTCCCTATGGCAGAATTAGGAAAAAACGGCATGGGTCCCCCCCCCCCCCCCCCCAGTCCATACCTGGCCCTTTGGTATTTATATTGCCGGACCGACGCAAGCAATTTTAAATTACATTTTTTCCTTTGGAAATGTAATTTTGCTGCGGCACAGTAAAACAAGAAAAGATGCGCCACTTTACAGACAGACTAAGGGGACTCCCAGGCACAATATTTAAAGGAATATTACATTTTTATTGTTTCACTTAAAGCATTATTAAAATCACTGCTCCTGAAAAAATGGCTGTTTAAAAACTTTTTTTTTGTTGCATCGATACATGTCCCCAGGGGCAGTACCCGGGTCACCAAACACTTTTTATGGCAATAACTTCCATATAAGGCTTTAAGATTAACACTTTTGAATTTTCACTTTCGTGTTCCATAGACACGAACAGTGTTTGCATGTTTGCACAAATTTTTTGTCTGTTCGCATGTTCTGGTGCAAACCAAACAAGTTTGGATCATCCCTATTTACTACCAATATTCACCTACAGTCTGCCCCACCACCATCTCATACCCATTACTAGACATGTGCATTTGTTTTCGTCCGAATGCATTTTCGTCCGAATTTCAGGTATTTTCGTTATCGTTTTAACAAACGAAAACGAAAATGCAGAATCCGAAAACCGAAAGATCCGACATAAACAAATGCTTAATTTTCGTTTTCGTTGCAACAACAGTTCGATATAGATAGGGGATTCGACATGAGGCTGACAATAACAATCTGTGTCCATCGAACCTGTGGTCGAATGTGCCTAGCCTTAACTCTATTAGTCCAAGATTATTCTACATAGAGAGAAAAGATTCAACATTATAGAGAGAAAAGATTCGACATTATAGAGAGAAAAAATTCGACATTATAGAGAGAAAAGATTCGACATAGAGAGAAAAGATCGCTGCTGGAATTGGGTGGGGGAAGTAAAATAAAAAAATGATGATGATGAATGTTATTGGCTGATTGTAACCAAAGAGGAGGAGCAGTAAAATAGCTAGAACTAACTTGGCAATTCAACGTGAACGACGAAGATTCGACAAAGCATCGAAAAACATACAAACGTTGAATCTGTCATTGAAGGCTTACGCTGCAATCGTACATTTCCGGTCAAATGCTCGGCCCATAGGCTATAGAAGAATTCTAATGTTTGTTGACTAGTAATAATAATTAATAAATATAATTATTACTAGTCATACAACATTATAATTCTACTATAGCTAGCTTGTAGGCGGAACATTCGACCGGAAATGTATGATTGCGGCGTCGTACAGTTTTGCTGCTCCGTCTAATCTTCTTTGAACATTCGACAGACACCATAAGCCTTCAATGACAGATTCGACCTTAATTAATTCTGATTTTTGGACGAATGCAATTTCTAACGAAAAACTAAATAAATAAAAACGAATTTCGGGAGTAACTAAATAAATTAATTTTTCTAACGAAAACGAAATTCCAAAACAAAATACTTCAGTGTGCACATGTCTACCCATTACCTTAATTTGAAAAAGTGTAGCGCTTATTTTTGTGAAAGAGTCAGTTACCAAAACATATCAAATGTTGCAAACATGCATATATATTAATTTCAGTGACACCAAGTGACTGAGTGTGATCCGTGAAAAAAATATTATATGTAACAAATAAATCAGAACAAAGCAGTCCTCTATTGTGACCACACACAAATGACAGTCCAAAAGTGTAGAAAAAACCGCAAGGTTGAAATAAAGAGTCCCACATGGATATGACCCTTTCTGTGAAAGGATAGAGACACCACCACCGATGTAAGGAGGAGGCTTACCAGATGGTATTGACTTGGTAAGGTGTATACCACCCAAGTCAAAACAGGCTTAAATAATCAGTCAGCAAGGTGTATCCAGCTGGTCCTGAATCCGCATATCAGTCGGCACCGCAAATTCCCGTAAACACCAGGAAGTGTGAATACATATAGTCTTGTTGGAGCCAGAGATACGGTAACCACATAACATGCGTAATGGGAAAAAAAACTCACATAGTGTGATACCGTACAAGGAAGTATTTATTAAAAAAAGATTAAAAAATGTACACTCACATTTGGAAGAACATCATAGGCATATCACAAAATGCAAGAGCGATGTGTGTGAATGGGTCCACCCGACACGTTTCAACTAGAAAGTCATCATCTGGCTCCCTCGCGAGGGACACCCTGGGACTCTTCTTCCCAGAAGTGGTCTCCAGCTAAAGGTGCTGGGCCCAATGTTGAAGATGCAGCCCCAGGACTAAAGGTGCCTGGGACTAATGCACACGTGGCCCCATGGCCTGGAGTGCCATGCGCCACTTACCTGGACTCCAACTCCTCTCCTCCTCCGAAATGGAGACCCTCCCAGGTGGCGTCTGCCCCTTATGTATCCCCTCCCAGCATGCACAGCAGGCAAACATGCCCACTGTACCGCTGCCGAGAGAGGACACCCCAAGGCACAGCACTAATACCAGTGGTTCAAACCTGGCCCATTATGGCAGTGCCACATACAGGCCACAGGGAACTGCACACCAGTGTACCATCCTGGAAATAAAGCAGCACAACCTATAAATTGAGAATGGTCTGAGCCTAACTACTATCTCAGACCAGCCCCTAAATTTGGGTATATAGCACCCCTAAATGGGGTGGGTGCTACATTTATATTAACTATGACATATTATATTTTAGAAATAATCATGTCTATTATTTCCCCTGAAGAAAGAAATCTTCTGAAACATGTCGGTATTCATCTAAGATTTTCTCTCAAGCTGACCAAGTGTAATTGTTGGCAGCCAGCCCTTTTGGCATATATTGATGCATTAGAGTATTGATGTCAATGTATGGGACTTTCTCTTTGTTTTATGCAACTCTGTTTGTCAAATGTAATGCTATTTTATAGGACAACGTGTCCTTTTTACTTCAGATTCCCAATAAAAACTGTAATTTGCCTTTTAGACTTACTTTCCCCTTTTTTTCATGATTCTGCCTTTAAAAGTCCCAGAGGGGTGCTCCTTTGCACAGATGTGCATACTGTTTGTTCTATTTTGGGATGTTGGCAGAAGTATTTCACACTCCATTCAGCTCATTGCTTTTTTGGTTTTCCAGAACCTAAAGACAGCCCTGTGTAATAGCCCTGTCTTAATAACTTTGTAATTTAAACAGGAATTTGTGATGCAGACAGATGCGTCGGAAGCGGGATTAGGTGTAGTGTTGTCCCAAGTTGTGAATGGGAATGAACACCCACAGCATTCCTAAGCAGAAAACTGATCCCTGCTGAACGAAGATACGCTATTGTAGAACGGGAATGACTAGCCAACAAATAGGCTTGAGATTTTAAAATACTATCTGTTAGGGCGACAGTTTAGGCTCTTCACTCACCATGCCCCTCTCAAGTGGATGGCCAAAAATAAGGAGAAAAATGCAAGAGTTGTCAGACGGTTCTTGGCTCTACAGAGTTTATATTACATTACATTTTACATTTTACATTACATTACATTACATTTTACATTTATAGTAGAACAGGTAGCAAACAAACTAATGCTGATGCCCTCTCCAGAGTTTACAGTTTGTTTGCCCAAGTTGCTCAACCCCACAAGTTTGGGCAGAAAGGGGGAGGGGGATGTTTAGCAGGGTGCCTGTGAAACTGGTTAGAGTGGCAGGAAAAGTGATCAATATATGTTCCTCCACGGATTCTTATGCCGTGTACACACGATCATTTTTCACGTTGTTAAAAATGAATTTTTTTTTTTCAACAAGAAAAACGACCGTGTGTGGTCTTTTTGTCATTTTCCCGACGTGAAAAACGGCATTAAAAACGACGAGAAAAATTAGAACATGCTCTAATTTTTCTCGTCGTTTTTCCCGTCATTTTTTTCCGCGGCAGTTTTCCCATAGGGAAACACTGCCACGGATCCTACACACGGTCGTTTTTCTCGACAAGAGAAAAAATGACGGGAAAAACGACCGTGTGTGGGGGAACAAGCCGTTCCCTCGTTTTTCATGTCATGATTCACAGCGTTTTTTTAACCGCCGTGAATCATGATCGTGTGTACGCGGCATAAGATTTGCAATCAAAGGTAATGCCAGCAAAGATTTCATAGTAAAGAAGGATAGTTATTGTAACGGCACCCCAATATAAAGGAGTAAAACACCGTTTACGATGTTCCCTCTCCTAGACACACATCCACTCGCTACCAATATCCACAGCTAAACGACCCTTTCCCATAGGAACCAATCCCTCTGGAAGAAAACGAGACGCACTCTGTCTTCTTCTGTAATAGGAATCGCCTTATTATTGATAAACATTGTAACTTTATACACAATTCAATCCACATGATTTAACATGAACAAGGGCCCAGCTCCACCCACACATCCCAAGACTCAACACCTCATCCTGACGTCTGCTAGGCTTCAAAAGATCCCACACAATACACATCTTCTCACAAAGGGTTGGCAGCCAGTCTGTCTGGCACTTTACAATACACACAAGGACAGACTTAATGAACAATAGAATGCAAAACACCTTAATTCCTCACAGCAATGATTACATAACCCCCACACACAGTATACATCCAATCTATATACAATGTATATACAGCCTTGAATATGGCTATCACAGAACATATCGGGGGTTTCTTTTATTCACCCTGTGTCCAAAGTGACCCCACTGTCACACATCTCCCCTTTCGGCAGGGGACAAACAGAGGAGGGGACCCCAGACGGGTCTACCCCGAAGTTAGTCCATGGGTCCATTCTTCCAATGCTGGTATCCACCCAGTACCACAAATGAATTGCTCCAAGCAGAGCATTACTTACCCAGCCAACCTCTGCCTCTCTCAGACAACATACCCACCGCTGGGGAGAAGACAGGGTGACTGGGCTCAGTCCGTCATGCTGTTGGGGATCTGGGTCGACTGCCCGGCATCCCTGGGGTATACAAGTGGAGACTGAAGTCCCATCCACTTGTGGTAGGTGGAAGTCCCCCAGTGCTTGCAAAGCAAGGCTGACATCCTCCTGTCTCAGTGTCACACCATTTTCTGGGGTTGTGTCAGTGAGGACTGAAGTCCCATCTACTACCACAGGAACTCCCTCTTCTGTTAGTTGAGAGCCGAGGCCCGTGGCACTCGGCTCTGTTGCCAGCTCTTCTGCTGGGTTGCTGTGAGTGGAGACCGCAGCCCCATCCACCGATATCCGCTCAAGTGGCAGTTGTGTGCAGAGGCCATTAGCATTCTGCCCTGCTGCCAGTGATTCAGCTGGGGGTAAAAGCTTTACCACCTCAGCTTGTTGCTGGAGAGAGGGGCCAACTGCCCCGGCTCCCTGAAACTCCCCAGTTGTTTCCGGTGCTGGGCAGAGGTTGCTATCACTCTGCCCTGTTGCCAGCACTTCTGCTGGGGACTCCACACCATCTGCTCTGGCTAGCTGTTGGGGAGGGAAAATGGCTGCTTCTCCTCCCTGCATCTCTGAAATCCACTCGGAAAGAGGAACCATCACCTTCTCAACTCGGGCCTCCAAAACTGCCACGGGTGTAGAGCAGGGGTCTGTAGTACTCTGTCCTGCTGCCAGTACTTGGGCAGGCGATGCATAATCCATAACATCCTCTGAACAGTCCCTTAAGTCCATACTTTCTGTAATCTGTGGCTGGGGAGATGAGCCAACTGCCCTAGCTCCCTGGAACTCCATATCATCCACTGCGGCTTTAAGGGTGGCAATCTTCAGCTTTTCCACTGCCGATTCTTCAGCCAGGCTAGCTCCCTGGGACTCCGTATCATCCACTTCGGCTTTAGGGAGGGCAATCTTCAGCTTTTCCACTGCCGATTCTTCAGCCAGGCTAACTCCCTGGAACTCCATATCATCCACTTCGGCTTTAGGGGTGGCAATCTTCAGATTTTCCACTGCTGATTCTTCAGCCAGGATTTCATAGTTGTCAACTGGTATTTCCTGATAGTCCCAGGCAAAGGGAGCCCCACCCTGCTGCTGTGCAGATTCTAGCAGCTGTCTGTAGGCGATCTCCGATTGTCGTATTTCCGCCATTCTCCACTCATGTTGCCGCTCTAGTACTCTCTTTTGTCGTGCATCCTGCAGCTGGATGCCTCTAATGGCTTCCTGAATGGCGGTCTCTGATGGGTTGGCACCATATAATGCCAACCGCTGTCGCACTCGTTGCTGAAACAAATCTTCAACTGACCGGGGTCCTGCATCACCATCTCTCTGGTCCATCTCGGCTCTCAAGTAAGTCTTTCAGCGTGACTTTCCTGCAGGCTGCATAGCTGGTCATTCACTGTGGTGGCTTGGAGTGTCCCAGGAACTGGAGGGAAGATCCCGCTGCTGCCAACCAATGTAACGGCACCCCAATATCAAGGAGTAAAACGCCGTTTACGATGTTCCCTCTCCTAGACACACATCCACTCGCTACCAATATCCACAGCTAAACGACCCTTTCCCATAGGAACCAATCCCTCTGGAAGAAAACGAGACGCACTCTGTCTTCTTCTGTAATAGGAATCGCCTTATTATTGAGAAACATTGTAACTTTATACACAATTCAATCCACATGATTTAACATGAACAAGGGCCCAGCTCCACCCACACATCCCAAGACTCAACACCTCATCCTGACGTCTGCTAGGCTTCAAAAGATCCCACACAATACACATCTTCTTACAAAGGGTTGGCAGCCAGTCTGTCTGGCACTTTACAATACACACAAGGACAGACTTAATGAACAATAGAATGCAAAACACCTTAATTCCTCACAGCAATGATTACATAACCCCCACACACAGTATACATCCAATCTATATACAATGTATATACAGCCTTGAATATGGCTATCACAGACCATATCGGGGGTTTCTTTTATTCACCCTGTGTCCAAAGTGACCCCACTTTCACAGTTATTTACCCTGTGTTAGTAAAGTCCATTTCGGGGCTGGTTTTACTGGGAGTCTGATAGAGCATTGATAGAGCACTGGGAGGGACAGGCTCCCAATTTCGTGGACCGCATTTTGATGTTTTCTGCCTAGGTCTTGATTAAGAGAGAGAGAGAGAGAGAGAGAGAGTGTGTGTTCATGTTCCTCCGTTCATGTTCCTCCGTGTGAGGCCATGTTCACACTGATCTGATGTGAAAGTTGCACGACTTTGCCCTGCGACTTCAGGTCTGACTTCCATGCGACTTCAATGAATGGGATTTGATTTTGGTCCGACTTTGAGATGTTTGCGACTTGTCCTTTGACCAATCAAAACAATTCCTTTGGGAGGGAGGGGGCGTGGCATGAACAGACACGCTGATTGAGCGCATCATGATCCCCAGGCTCCAGGAAGACAGGCAGTGGTAGCATGGCGGACTCCTGACTGACAGATGCATGTCCACACACTGCTGCACATCCACTTGGTGGTGGAAAGAGCCAGGTAAATAGGCTCAGAGCCGACCTCACTGCACACAGCGTAATATAACACCTGGTCGTGGCCATTCACCCTTAAGCTTAAAGCAAAGCCTTACAATCCTGGAAGTGGATCTCCCAGGAGAGGGTAGAGATCCCATGGCCCACGCTTGGGAAGCTGTTGACTCAGATGGGGAACATACAGGAGTGGATCTGACTCTTCATGAGGTGGAAGGAACCCCAGGAGGGGTAGCTTAATCCGTGGAAAGTGTGCGTCTGGGAGGAAAAAGTGGTACTACAAAGCCCAGCAGTGAACTTGCACAGACCAGCAAAGGATTTGCGATTAAACCACAGACAGCCTCTACAGGGCAGGTGCAGTATGCTAACTCTTTGAATTGTGACCCTAATACTGAACCAATTATATCTCAACCAGAGTTTTTAGTGGATTGGGACTTAAGAGAACATTTAGGAGTCAGGAGAATATTAGACAGGTAGTGCCTGATATTCAAGTTATGCCAAAAAATTCAGTGTTGAATTCTCTGTTGGATCAGATAGATCATGAATCATGAAAATAGAGACCGTAGGCAGAATATACATATAATGGGCTGACCTGAAATAAAACAAAACACTGAACTGCTTCCAAAAGTGATCAGCCTATTCCAGTCAATTCTGGGGACATCCGCACCAAATAAGATCGAAATCGACAGAGTGCACCGTGCTCTTCTCCCAACCATTCAAAATGCAGAGAGACAAGGAGATGTAATTTGCAAAATCCAGTGAAAGGAGCCATTATGAAAGCAGTTCACAACTGACTTTGAGGGTGCACATAGCTTTGTTCCCAGATCTATCACATAGAACACTTATGCAATGAAGAATGAATAAACCTCTGCTGGAAACCCTACGGGCAGTTGATGTCAAGTATCATTGGGGTTACCCCTTTAGGGTTATAGCAACACGGAATGGGAAAACAGCCTTACACCGAGTCATTGGCTGAGCGGACCTGATGGGGAACTTTAGAAGGGGCGGGTCCATACTTGTAATAGACTGCGGAGGAAGTTCCCCATCAGGTCCGCTCAGGCTCAGCCAATGACGGACAGCGCTGGACATCGGATCGCAGCGGGACACTGGATTTCACCGCTGGAATGTTTTGTTTTTTTTTTATTTATTTTTTAATAAAGGACTTTTTCAAGGTGTTTGTGTGTTTTTTTTACATTTTTTGACACTTTCTTCGTGAAATGGTAGGGGTACAATGTACCCCTTACCAATTCACATAGGGGGGGCCGGGATCTGGGGGTCCCCTTTGTTAAAGGTGTCTTCCAGATTCCGATAAGCCCCCCGCCCGCAGACCCCCACAACCACTGGGCAAGGGTTGTGGGGATGAGGCCCTTGTCCCCATCAACATGGGGACATCCTCCCCATGTTGAGGGCATGTGGCCAGGTACGGTTCAGGAGGGGGGGCGCTCTCTCGTCCCCCCCTCTTTTCCTGCGGCCTGCCAGGTTGCGTGCTCGTATAAGGGTCTGGTATGGATTTTTGGGGGGACTCTACGCCATTTTTTTTTTATTTGGGGTGGAGTTCCCCTTAAAATCCATGCCAGATCTAAAGGACCTGGAATGGATATTTGGGGGAACAGCACGCATTTTTTTTTTAAATTTGCGGCGGGGTTCCCCTTAATATCCATTCCAGACCTGAAGGGCCTGGTAATTGAATTCTGGGGGACCCCCACGCTTTTTTTTTATTTTTATCAATGACTTTTGTATGTATTGCCGGGAGCCGACAATTCATTAATAGCCGCGAGTGAGTTTTAAATGACTTTTTTTCCTTCAAAAATGACATTTTATGCAGGGACAGTTCTAAGCACGGGAAACATGTGCCACTTTACATGCATATCATACACACCCCCCATGTACGAAATTTAAAGGAATATTTGTCCCCTGGGGCAGGACCGGGTCCCCAAACACTTTTTATGACAATAACTTGCATATAAGCCTTTATAATTAGCATTTTAGATTTCTCCCATAGACTTTTCGAATTTGCCGCCAACACCCCAATTTGTTCGCTGTTCAGCGAACGGGCGAACGGGCGAACGGGCAATGTTCGAGTCGAACTCAAAGCTCATCCCTAGTGCTCATCGACTATCAAATCAATCACTATATCAGACCATGCTCTAATAAGTTTAACGATTTGTCCTGCATCTGTTGGTAGTATGGAACGAACATGACGTTTGAATGAATCTATTTTGGATGATAAACAGAGTGCGCAGTCCCTGTCTCGCACATTATATTTTGAAATAAATACATCTGAAGAGGTATCCGATCAAGTGGTATGGGAGGCCCATAAGGTGGTTATTATAGGGAAATAGATTTCACTGGGTACGCGTATTAGAAAAGAGAGACAGAGGGAAATGGTAGAACTTTTGGAGGAAGTGCATAAACTTGAAATTAAACATAAGGCCCATTTAAATCCTGGAGATGTGCAGAGATTGGAGAAATTGCGGGTTGACCTGAAGCAGTTTCTTAATCGGAAAGTTTAAAATAAGCGTAGGTATTTCACCCACCATTTCTATGAAAAGGGGAATTTACTAGCTAGACAATTAAAGAAACAACAAGACTCACGCCATGTTCTCACTTCAAAGGTACGCGATAAACAGATAGTGGATTCCCAAGCAATAGCAGCTGAATTCCAAAGCTTTTAGAGGTCTTTATACAATATAGATCCAGTTTCTACAGGAGCTGCAGAGGATGGATATGCAGAAAGAATTCAGGAATATCCTAAGGCCTCAGATTTGCAGGCCATCCCGTCTGCAGCCCTGGAAGAAATGAAAAAATAAATCTCTATAGAAGAGCTGGGTGGAGTGATTGCTGCTTTGCCAATGGGTAAAAGACCGGGACCAGATAGCTTTACAAATATGTACTATAAAAAGTTCTCCTTAATTTTAATGTACCCTCTTTTTAGGTATCTTAATTCCATCTCAGCTTCAAATCCATTGCCCCCAGAGGCATTGTTGGCCTATGTGATGGTTCTCCCGAAGCTGGGGAAGGACCCCCAGCATTGTGCCAGCTATAGACCCATCTCCCTCCTTAACTCTGACACTAAGCTCCTGGCTAAGATTCTTGCACTTAGATTACAAGATCATATAGTAAAACTGATTCACTCAGATCAAACAGGCATTATGAAAGGCCGAGAGGCTAGAGATAACACTATTCGAGCCCTGCATGTATTGCACTGGATGCATAATGGACCGAATCAGACCCTGAGTGTAGTAATTTCAATGGATGCTGAAAAAGCATTCGATAGGGTAGGGTGGTAGTTTATGGTTGGAGTTTTGAGGGAGATGGGCCTGAGAGAACGGATGATGGGTTGGGATACCAGAGCAAGGGTTAAAGTTAATGGTAGATTATCTGATTATTTTGAGATACAGAATGGGACTAGGCAGGGGTGTCCACTATCCCCATTATTATTCGCTATGGTGCTGGAGCCCTTTCTGTGCACGATTATGGGAAATAGGATCTTGGATCAACGGAACACAAGATCTCAGGATCTTGGATCAACGGAACACAAGATCTCAGCTTATGCGGATGATTTATTGTTATATCTTTCCTCTCCTCAAGAATTCCTGACTGAATTGATGTTAGAAATAAGTTTGGTTTGTATCCATTTTTTTTTTTCAATAAGTTTTTATTGTAATGAAGAATATGACACATTACAGAAAAAAGAAAGCAAAACATTACGTAATGAGGTGCAGCTTTCCCAACTTTACACTAGTAACAAACGTATCACATATTATGCAGCCAAGACAATCTAGGAAAGAACTATAACCCGTTTAGACAACCATCACAGCTATAGACCGGACGTTACATCAAACCTTGAAAAAATCAATGGATTGAGGCTGAAGCCGTTACAGACTGTGTACGTACCAATCGGGCATAGCCACCCTTACAACATGAAGACATTCCAGGTGTCATTCAAGTAAAAAAGTGTTCACAAAACCATAAAATGGAAGAAGAAGGAGAAAGCAAAGAAGAGAATAAGTAGAAGGTGAAAAGGGAAAGGAAGGGAAGGGGGAATAACCAGTCTTTGGAAGTAGTTGTTTCAATAATAATTAGACTATATAGTTTACCCTCATCATTCCGTTTGTATCCAATTTTAAAATAAACATTGAGAAGTCGGTGCTGATGCCGAGCCATGTCCCTTCAGGGATGACAGCCACTCTGCAACATTCTTTTCCCTTTGTTTGGCGTTTTAATTCTATATCCTATTTGGAGATTCAAATCTCTCTGGATGTAAAACGCCTATATGATCTTAATTATGGACCCCTGGTGGTATCTATATTAAAGGACTTGCAGAGATGGAAAAGTTATACTCTGACCTGGGCCGGCAGGGTAAACACTCTTAAAATTAGTATAATTCCTATAATTATTTACACTTTACATACAGTACCTATAGCACTCCCACAGATATTTTTTAAACAGGTACGAAGGGCATTTATGACATTTGTGTGGGGAGATAAGCACCCTAGGCTGGCATATGAGATTTTGAGGAAACCTAAACGGGAGGGGGGAGTGGGGCTTCTGGACATAGTGACGGAGCCATGGCCCTGGTTCGTATTATGAACTGGTGTCATGACTCTGTCAGCAAACTTTGCCTTTGGAGAAGACACTAGCAGGTAGGAACCTGGCAGGAGCCCCATTGATCCCAGCCTTTTATAGGGGTTTATCGGAATGGGTATCACCATTAAGAAGAACAACACTATCCATATGGGATAGAATGAATAATACTGAAAAGTTTGCCCCCCCAATATCCCCTAGGACAGTGATGGTGAACCTTGGCACCCCAGATGTTTTGAAACTACATTTCCCATGATGCTCAACTACACTGCAGAGTGCCTGAGCATCATGGGAAATGTAGTTCCAAAACATCTGGGGTGCCAAGGTTCGCCATCACTGCCCTAGGACACCATTGGAAGGATTCCTCTGGTTTCCCCCGGGGGAGGAGAAGGTAAGTTTAGATCAATGGGGAATGGGCGGAAAGGGTAATTGTGCAGGAGTGGCCCCACAGGGCAGATTGTTTCCCTTTGCAGAGTTGATTTTGACTCTAGGAAAAATACCAATGGCCATATGGAAGATACTGTCAAATGGCGGATTTATTTAATAAGTGGAAGCATCAGATAAGGCCAGCGAACCCGCTTACGACTTTTGAATTATGGCATGCCAACATACCAGAGCCAGGCCACATGTTGTCCCGAATGGGAGTCCTGAGTGCCCAGTGTACAACAATTTCCTTCATTAGAGAATGGGGAATGAAAGGGAGTAGCCATTTAGGCTCCCCTTTCCTCATGGAATCACGGTATCTATAGGGTGTTAGGTGTTAAAAAAAAAAAATGACAGGATAAGACAGGTTATGGCCATAGGGCCAGGAGAGGTCAATAGTTCAGGATGGGTCAGGTGAAGGTGAAGTAGCTAAGACAGTAGGGATTGGTTAGGCATGTCAGCTGTTTTAGAGGGTTCTGGAAGGTTTTGGGAAGCAGTCAGGGATTGGTTAGCAAAATCAGGTGTCAGTTGGGAAGATTCTGGAAGCTGGTTCTGGCCTATTTAAAGAACAGCTGTGTTTGGGTCAGTGCTGCAGTTCCTCAAATATTCCAGCAGGAGGAGCTTGCGTGCCGCTATGGAGTCCCTGATTCGCCAACTGATTGACAGAGCTGAAGCCGCAGGAGGGGAGGATTGGATCCGGCAATGTCTCACCTTATCTTCAGAGCCAGGCCTGAGCAGCGTGGACCCCCGGTCAGCGATCGAAGTGAGCAGGGCGGTTTTACCCCCCCAGCAGCCATATCCTGAAGCAGGGTTTTCAGAGTCGGCAGGACCTGCCACAGATGTTGGTGCTGACGGCGCAGAGGATGAGGTGCCAGGGAGAAGGCGGAGCAAGCGTATCTGCCCACTGAGGAGGAATTCCAGCCCAGGTCAGCCCGCCGCAAGACAAGGAAGCCGGAAATCTCCCCTTTTTTCTCACAGGAGCCGGCGCGCATACGCACCAGAGGATCCCGGAGTGATGAGACGAAATACCCCAGGGACAGCGGTTGCGAGCAGAGTTTTACCCCCCCAGCCTATCCAGCCTGTCGTCCAGCAGGAGGCTCACCGGGGTGGGAGGATTGGATGCGGGAGTACCGGTCTGTCAGCTCTTCATGAGGACCTGTTAACCGACAGAATCCCTGTGCGGTGTGCATCTCCCGAGGCTTCCCCTGGAGCGAGCCATGCTCAGGGTTCAGCTGGTGAGTTTAGTACAGCTTCTCAATTATATGTTTTGTCTGCTTCTTTAGAACAATTGATTACTATTATGCGGGCACAGGCTGCTACTCAGCCTGTTCCCGGAGAGAGTGCAGTGACCAGAGTTTGGTCAGCTGTTTCAGCTGATCCCACTGTTGTGCCTCACCTGTCTTGCAGTTCAGCCAGGAGTAGTTGTGAGGCAGCCAAGAATGTTTCTGAGACTATGTGTAAAGAATGCATGCCATGTTTTCTGTCCCCTTTAGGATTCCATTTACCTGTGTCAGTTAAGGAGAGGATTTGGAAGGGGGAATATATTGATTTAAGTTCCATTCTCCCTCCTTCTAAGGAGTCCTTTAGGTATGACAGGAAGGATGACAAGTCTGATGAGGAGCGTCGCAGAGCTCTCATTAAATCCTTTTATGGTTGGTTACAAGCATTTATCATATATTTCAGTATATTATGTGAAAAATTCCCTGAGAAAAGTCCCTTTTCGTTTCAGCATATTGATATTATTTTAGAGGCTTATAGGAGCTTTAATGGTTTAGCATGGTTACTGTATGATGAAGCTTTCAGGCAGAAGCTGGCAGTGCAGCCCTCCCTGCAATGGGGTTCTAAAGACGTGGGCCTCTGGCTCAACTTGTTCTTACCTCAGAAGCAGCCCTTTTCACGTCCACCCATGTCGGCTGCACCCCAACCATCTGCTACTGCAGGCTATAAGAAAGGTTTGTGCTTTGCTTATAATGTCACGCAATGTAAATGGTTGACGTCTTGTAAATCTAAGCATGAGTGTGCGTTTTGTGCTGGTAATCACCCGATTTCTAAATGTTTTTGGAAATTACAGTCCAACGCAAGAGAGGGTTTTTCCAAAAGCAGCCACGCCAGTGATGCTATCAAACATGCTTCCGTGGCTGCAACTCTACCCAAACCAGCAGATGGCTTCCCTGCTAATTGAAGGTTTTTCAGTGGGTTTCCAGCTACCTAGCTTTTCTGGGGTTGGTTGTGCTATGGTAGACAATTTGAGGTCAGTGGAGGACTCCCCATCAGCAGTGCGACCAAAACTGCGAAAGGAAGTCAAGGCAGGTAGAATGGAGGGCCCTTTTGACCAACCCCCTTTTTCCAATTTCAGGGTTTCCCCCTTGGGTTTGGTTCCAAAGAAAGAGCCGAATGAGTTTCGTTTGATTCATCATTTATCATTTCCGTTTGGTGCTTCATTGAATGATCAAATTGACACTGAGTCGGTATCAGTGTCCTATGCATCATTTGATTCAGCTGTAGAGAAGATTCGGGGGTTAGGGAAAATGCCTTAATGGCTAAAGCGGATATTCAATCTGTTTTTCGGCTGCTTCCTTTGAATCCGAACTGTTTTAACTCATTAGGGATTTATTTTGAAAATCAGTTTTATTTTGATAAAGCATTACCAATGGGCTGCTCACTTTCTTGTTTTTATTTTGAAGCATTCTCCACGTTTGTTGAATGGGTGGTAAGTATGAGCTCAAATTCCTCCTGCCTTATTCATTATTTAGATGATTTTTTATTTTTAGGTCCTGCAGACTCTAGCGCTTGTTTACATCTCTTGTCTTCCTTCCAAATGGTGTGTCAGCATTTTGGAGTACCTTTGGCAGGAGATAAGACGGTGCTCCCTACAACCTGTATTGAGTTTCTGGGTATAACGTTGGATTCTGTCGCTATGGAATTTCGATTGCCTGAAGGGAAAATCTTTAAATTGTCATAGACATTGAGTTTGTTCATTAGAAAACATAAAGTGACACTAAAGGAGATGCAATCCCTCTTGGGCCAATTGGCCTTTGCAACTCGGGTATTGCCCATGGGTAGGGTTTTTTCTAGAAAGCTATACGCTGCCATTTCAGAAATTTCAAAAAACCCTCCTCACATATTAGGTTGTCTTCTGATGTGAAGCAGGATTTGATGGTCTGGTTACAATTTCTGGAGCACTTCAATAGGAAAACCATGTGGCAGCATGACTTCATACTAGCCAGTGATTTTCATCTGGAAACTGATTCTGCTGGCTCGGTTGGTTTTGGGGCAGTTTGGAGATCTCATTGGTGTGCTGCAGTTTGGCCAGACAGGTGGGTAAGTACGTATGTACGTAAGTACATATGTAAGAACATAGTTTTATTAGAATTATTCCCAGTGATTGTGTCCTTAGAAGTCTGGGGTACATTTTTTGCGAATCGAAGGTTGCTAGTTAGCACTGATAACAAAGGTGTATCATTCACAGTCAATAGTCTCTCTTCCAAGTCTCCTCCTGTTGTTTCTTATTTAACCACTTAAGCCCCGGACCATTTGGTAGCTAAAGGACCAGAGGTGAATTCAGAATTTTGCACTGCGCTGCTTTAACTGTAAATTGTGCGGACATGCAATGTTGTACCCAAACGAAATTTGCGTCCTTTTCTTCCCACAAATAGAGCTTTCTTTTAATGGTATTTGATTGCCTCTGCGATTTTTAATTTTTGCGATATAAACGGAAAAAGACCGAAAATTTTGAAAAAAAATGATATTTTCTACTTTTTGTTATAAGAAAAATCGAATAAACTCAATTTTAGTCATACATTTAGGCCAAAATGTATTCAGCCACTTGTCTTTAGTAAAAAAAATGTCAATAAGCGTATATTTATCGGTTTGCGCAAAAGTTATAGCGTTTACAAACTAGGGTACATTTTCTGGAATTTACACAGCTTTTAATTTATGACTGCCTATCTCATTTCTTGAGGTGCTAAAATGACAGGGCAGTACAAAACCCCCCAAATGACCCCATTTTAGAAAGTAGACACCCCAAGGAAATTGCTGAGAGGCATGTTGAGCCCATTGAATATTTTTTTTTTTGTCCCAAGTGATTGAATAATGACAAAAAAAAAAAAAAATTACTAAAAGTTGTCACTAAATGATATATTGCTCACACATGCCATGGTTATATGTGGAATTGCACCCCAAAATACATTCTGCTGCTTCTCCTGAGTACGGGGATACCACATGTGTGGGACTTTTTAGGAGCCTAGCCACGTACGGGACCCCGGAAACCAAGCACCGCCTTCAGGATTTCTAAGGGCGCAAATTTTTGATTTCACTCCTCACTACCTATCACAGTTTTGAAGGCCATAAAATGCCAAAATAGCACAAAACCCCCCCAAATGACCCCATTTTAGAAAGTAGACACCCCAAGGAAACTGCTGAGAGGCCTGTTGAGCCCATTGAATATTTTTTTTTTGTCCCAAGTGATTGAATAATGACAAAAAAAAAAAAAAATACAAAAAGTTGTCACTAAATGATATATTGCTCACACATGCCATGGTTATATGTGGAATTGCACCCCAAAATACATTCTGCTGCTTCTCCTGAGTACGGGGATACCACATGTGTGGGACTTTTTAGGAGCCTAGCCACGTACGGGACCCCGGAAACCAAGCACCGCCTCCAGGATTTCTAAGGGCGCAAATTTTTGATTTCACTCCTCACTACCTATCACAGTTTTGAAGGCCATAAAATGCCAAAATAGCACAAAACCCCCCAAATGACCCCATTTTGGAAAGTAGACACCCCAAGCTGTTTGCTGAGAGGCATGGTGAGTATTTTACAGCTCTCATTTGTTTTTGAAAATGAAGAAAGAACATTTTTTTTTTCTTTTTTTTTTTTCAATTTTCAAAACTTTGTGACAAAAAGCGAGATCTGCAAAATACTCACAATACCTCTCAGCAAATAGCTTGGGGTGTCTACTTTCTAAAATGGGGTCATTTGGGGGGGTTTTGTGCCATCTGGGCATTCCATGGCCTTTCGAAACTGTGATAGGCAGTGAGAAGTGAAATCAAAAATTGACACCCTTAGAAAGCCTGAAGGCGGTGCTTGGTTTTTGGGGTCCCGTACGCGGCTAGGCTCCCAAAAAGTCTCACACATGTGGTATCCTCGTACTCAGGAGAAGCAACAGAATGTATTTTGGGGTGTAATTCCACATATGCCCATGGCATGTTTGAGCAATATATCATTTAGTGACAACTTTGTGCAAAAAAAAAAAAAAAAAATTGTATTTTTTTCCGCAACTTGTGTCAACATATAAAATATTCCATGGACTCGACATGCCTCTCAGTATATAGCTTGGGGTGTCTACTTTCCAAAATGGGGTCATTTGGGGGGGTTTTGAACTGTTCTGGCATTTTATACACAACATTAGGAAGCTTACATCCACTCTTCTAACCACTTGAAGACAAAGCCCTTTTTGACACTTTTTGTTTACATGAAAACATATTTTTTTTTGCAAGAAAATTATGTTGAACCCCCAAACATTATATATATTTTTAAAGCAAAGGCCCTACAGAATAAAATGGTGGGTGTTGCATTTTTTTTTCTACACAGTATTTGCGCAGCGATTTTTCAAACGCATTTTTTTGGGAAAAAAATACACTTTTTTTAATTTTAATGCACTAAAACACACTATATTGCCCAAATGTTTGATGAAATAAAAAAGATGATCTTAGGCCGAGTACATAGATACCAAACACGACATGCTTTAAAATTTCGCACAAACGCGCATTGGCGACAACTACATACATTTTTAAAAGCCTTTAAAAGCATTTACAGGTTACCCCGTTAGATTTACAGAGGAGGTCTACTGCTAAAATTACTTCCCTCGATCTGACCTTCGCGGTGATACCTCACATGCATGGTGCAATTGCTGTTTACATATGACGCCAGACCGACGCTTGCGTTCACCATTGGGCAAGAGCAGGGCAGGACAGGGGTGCTTTTTTTTTTTTTTTTTTTTTTTATTATTAATTTTGCTTTTTTATTTTATTTTTAAACTGTTGCTTCCATATTTATTTATTTTTATCACTTTTATTGTTATCTCAGGGAATGTAAATATCCCCTATGATAGCAATAGGTAATGACAGGTACTCTTTTTTGAAAAAACTGGGGTCTATTGGACCCTAGATCTTTCCTCTGCCCTCAAAGCATCTGACCACACCAAGATCGGTGTGATAAAATGCTTTCCCAATTTCCCAATGGCGCTTTTTATATCCGGGGGGGGGGACATTCCCTCCCACTGCTTGTAAAAGCAGTCCAGAGGCTAATTAGCCACTAGGATTGCTTTTACATGAAAGCCGGCCGCTGGCTGAAAAGAATGATACCAAGATGATACCTAAACCCGCAGGCATCATTCTGGTATAAACATTCAAAGTCCAGCAACATACCAGTACGTTGCTGGTCCTTGTTGGACATGTATTGTAATCTTTTTTTTCATGCAGCCTGTTGGCTGAACGAAAAAAAAAGATTGATCGGTGGGTATGCCCACCATTAGAATACCGCCCTTCATCCACCCACTTCTAATGATGGGCATACATGCACCATTTATATATGCCGAAACATGGGGGCATCTTCTCGCAAAAGTTATGCCGCGTACACATGGTCAGACTTTTCCACGGGCAAGCCTCCGTCGGAATTTCGACCGTATATACGCGGCATTAGGAGCAAAATCGCTCCTCCGCTCCTGCTGCCCCAATGCTTCGGCATATATGCTTTTTTTTTTAACTGTGGTGGTGAAATCACCTCCTACAGCACTGGAGTCGCAGGGATCAGGCCTGTCTCTGCGAACGCTGCAGTTATGTGTGTTGTGTTTTGCAAGTGACAGTGATCGATCGATACTGCACTTGGGTGGCCTGGGCTGGACGGAGGGGCAAAACGCAGGTGCTAGCAGGTATCTGGGCTGATCCCACTAACAGTGCATTTTTGGGAACCCTAAACTGCTGGGGACGCTAGTATAGATCTGATCAGATCAGATATTGAGCTGATCAGATACTATACCACTAAGGGGGGTGTATGCTTCACGTGTGGGTGTTAGCGCTACTGGCACTAACCTGACGCTGCCTGGGGTGTGACGCAGACCCTCTCTGACGCTAAAACCTAACTGATATCACCCGCCGGCGATCAGGGGGTTAAACCTTTATTGGGTTATATACGGCGGGTGCCCTGACACTATAAAAAGCAAACTAACTAACCAGCGTCACCCGTAACACTTATATGATGATCACTGGTGAAAGGGTTAACTAGGGGCAATTAGGGGGTTAAAACCTTTATTAGGTAATATATGGGGGTACCTGACGCTATATAAAAACCTGACGGCGAACCTAAAAAAAAATTACTGGCTACCTATCGGCATCACCGACACTAAGACAATGATCATAAAAACGATTGCTTAGCGACAGTGGTGATAGGGGGTGAAA
Source organism: Rana muscosa (assembly GCA_029206835.1). Taxonomy (NCBI): domain Eukaryota; kingdom Metazoa; phylum Chordata; class Amphibia; order Anura; family Ranidae; genus Rana; species Rana muscosa. Next base: position 5,456,866 of record CM055119.1, on the reverse strand, counting down.
GGGTTACCTGGGGGGCGATCAGGGGGTTAAACCTTTATTAGATAATATATGGGGGTACCTGACGCTGTAAAAACCTGCGGCGAACCTAAAAAAAATTACTGGCTACCGATCAGCATCACCGACGCTAAGACATCGATCAGAAAAATGATCGCATAGTGACGGCGGTGCTAGGGGGTGAAAGGGTTACCTGGGGGGTGATCAAGGGGGTTACACCTTTATTAGGTAATATATGGGGGTACCCGACGCTATAAAAACCTGCGGCGAACCTAAAAAAAATTACTGGCTACCGATCAGCATCGCCGACGCTAAGACATCGATCAGAAAAATGATCGCTTAGTGACAGTGGTGATAGGGGGTGAAAGGGTTACCTGGGGGGGCGTTCAAGGGGGTTAAACCTTTATTAGGTAATATATGGGGGTACCCGACGCTATAAAAACCTGCGGCGAACCTAAAAAAAATTACTGGCTACCGATCAGCATCACCGACGCTAAGACATCGATCAGAAAAATGATCGCATAGCGACGGCGGTGCTAGGGGGTGAAAGGGTTACCTGGGGGGTGATCAAGGGGGTTAAACCTTTATTAGGTAATATATGGGGGTACCCGACGCTATAAAAACCTGCGGCGAACCTAAAAAAAATTACTGGCTACCGATCAGCATCGCCGACGCTAAGACATCGATCAGAAAAATTATAACTTAGCGACAGTGGTGATAGGGGTGAAAGGGTTACCTGGGGGGCGATCAAGGGGGTTAAACCTTCATTAGGTAATATATGGGGGTACCCGACGCTATAAAAACCTGCGGCGAACCTAAAAAAAATTACTGGCTACCGATCAGCATCACCGACGCTAAGACATTGATCAGAAAAATGATTGCTTAGTGACGGCGGTGCTAGGGGGTGAAAGGGTTATCTGGGGGGTGATCAGGGGGTTAAACCTTTATTAGGGGGGGGGGTTAGGGGGCTACACTGGACCTAAAACTAAATGTAGTGACACTTTTACAGTCACAAATGTCACTGATTGCAGTGATCACTAAATAAATGGTCACTGCAATCAGTGACACTGTGACTGGGGGCTGGGGGGGGTGTCTGGGGGGTGATCTGGGGGTGTCTGGGGGGGCCTGGGGGGGCGATTTATGTGCCTATGTGTCCTGGTGTCAGTGTGCTGTTTTGTGTACTAACCTGGCATCTTCTCCTGTACGGCGCTCGGTATATGTGAGCGCCCCAGGAGAGATGACATCACTTCCTCCTTCCTGGCAGGCAGGGGAAGCTCTCTCATTCGCCGGGAGCGATCGAGAGGGGGTGGCCGGAATCGAACGGCCGTCCCCTCATGCCGGATCGCTCCCGAAGGTAAAACGACCACCCACTGTAAAGAAGGGGGGTCCGATCGGACCCCCCAACTATACAAAGGCAATCACGTATATGTACGTGATTCTGCCTGTCGGTGCCATTCTGCTGACGTATATTTACAGTGGGCGGTCGTTAAGTGATTAAGACATTTGGTTTTTCTTTGCTTGAAGTGGAACATCTGGCTAAAAGCACGATACGCCCCTGGTAAAACAAATGTGGTCGCTGACGCTCTCTCTCGCTTGCAGATGGACCGGTTTTTCCAGCTTCTGCCGGGGGCGGATCCAGTGGGGGTGACTTTCCCTTCCCGTTTATGTGACCTAGTCTAATTTTCCGGAACATTCAGAACTCAGTGGCCCCTTCCACATGGAGGAGCTACAGTGCTTTGTGGGTTTTGTGGTCATCCTTTTTAGTGTCCCTTCGTTTGTCTTTGACTGATCATTCCGAGGAGTTGGTGCTTCTGTTTCTTCAGTCACTGATAATGAAAAATTATTCTTGGTCACATATTAGTAAGACTCTGTCGGGTATCTCCTTTTTTCTGCGCCTTTTTAATCTGCCAGCATGCCACAGTTTCTTCTCTGTGCGGCAGGTTTCGAAGGGGTATAGAAGGGTAATTTTAGGAAGGATGTTAGGTCTCCTATTACCTCCACTATTTTGTCCCAGATCTGCGGGATAACTTCTGTTATATGCTTTTCCGCTTATGAAGCTGTCCTGTTTAACTCAGTATTCACGCTTGCGTTCTTTGGGGCATTTAGGGTCTCTGAGATTCTTCCTGCCTCCAAGAATAAGGGTTCAGGCATGTTACTGTCCAATGTGTTTATTTATAAAGAAGGTATTAAGCTATTCCTAGGTTCTAGTAAAACGGATTCCATAGGTGTAGGTGCGTGGGTGTCTTTACATAAGTGTGGTTTCAGGTCTATTTGTCCAGTCGAAAGGCTTCAGGCTTACCTAAATATTCGTCCTCGTGTTTCACGTTTATTGTTTGTTCATGAGGATGGATCACCGGTGACTATTTACCAATTTTTCGGCAATCCTGAAGAGATGTGTCAATCATCTTCGTTTAGATCATGCTAAGATAACGACGCATTCCTTTCGCATTGGCGCGGCGACAGAGGCCGCTGGGCTGGGTCTTGAAGGGAGTGTGATTAAAAAATTGGGTAGATGGAGGTCAGACTGTTACAAGCTGTACATTCGCCCTTATTAATTGTTTATTTTATTTCAGGTCATCAGCGTACAGTCTGGATTATAGGGCATTCTTTTATTTTTTGGGCACAGAAGAGAGCTGCGAATAGAGTTTATTCAGAAATATTGGGCCTGGATCCTTCAGCTTTTCATGTCCACTGGTTTGGTCGTAGAGGTATGGTGTGGGAGGATCTTCTGTTTGACCTGGGGAGGCTATATGCTATGTATGATGCTCCGGATATCCTATTATTACATATACCGTATTTATCGGCGTATAACACGCACCGGCGTATAACACGCACCCCAAGTTTAGGAGGGAATTTTAGGGAAAAAAACTTTTAGGAGGGAAGTTTAAGGAAAAAAAAAACTTACATTTAAATGCAGCCTTACCAGTGTCCATTGCAGCCTTGTCAGTGCAGCCTTGCCAGCAGTGTCCAGTGCAGCCTTTGCCCAGTGCAGCCTTTGCCCAGTGTAGCTTTGCCCAGTGTCCAGTGCAGCTTTACCCAGTGTCCAGTGCAGCCTTTGCCCAGTGCAGCCTTTGCCCAGTGTAGCTTTGCCCAGTGCCCAGTGCAGCTTTACCCAGTGTCCAGTGCAGCCTTTGCCCAGTGCAGCCTTTGCCCAGTGTCCAGTGCAGCTTTGTCCAGTGCAGCCTTTGCCCAGTGTCCAGTGCAGCTTTGCCCAGTGTCCAGTGCAGCCTTTGCTAAGTGCAGCCTTGCCCCAGTTTTCAAAATTGGCGCCGCCGAGATCGCCGCAGAGACTGGGCGGAGCGGGGCGAACGCCGCCGAGAACGCAGGGACTGGGCGGAGCCGAGATACACATAGCCGAGTGTACTCGGCTATACTCGGCTTTTCTCGGCTTCGCTCACAGTCACGCCGAGTCCCGCCCTATGATGGACATATCACAGGTCCACTGGGCCTGACTGTGAGCAGAGCCGAGAAAAGCCGAGTATAGCCGAGTACACTCGGCTATGTGTATCTCGGCGGCGATCGCTGCGCTCCGCTCAGTCAGCGGAGATCGCCGGGATCAGTGGGTATCGGCGTATAACACACACCCACGATTTTCCCCTGATTTTAAGGGGAAAAAAGTGCGTGTTATACGCCGATAAATACGGTAGGTGGTAATGACATTGGTAAATTAAAAACGTTCGATTTGATCATGAATATGAAGGATACGTGTACGTTTTTACGTATTGCTTCCCCAAATACAGTAATTGTCTTTTCTGAGATAATTCTGCGTTTGCGGTGGTTGGATTCTTCCGTGCCTAAACCGATTGACAAGGTTAGGAAACGCGTTAATAAAGCAATGGAGAAATTTCTGGTCCCGGACTTGGATATATAATTTCAGCATCATGAGCTTGAAGGTGGTTTACAGGGTCTGTATAGGGATGACGGGGTGTATTTGTCTCCCATAGGTTTAGACATATTTAATATGAACTTGCAAACATGCATTGAGTTGGCCACGGTTTGGGGTTGTGGGGACGAGAGGGGTGCTGCAAGCCCCCCTCCCGCCGGTTGGGAGAATAAGGAAATTTAATTTTAATTGATAATCGGCTCGAGTCTCAGTGGCTGGATTGAGTATGGTTATTGGTAAATATTTTGATGAAGGCTATATGTTTTGGAATATAAAACATTGGTGTATTATTTAAATATATTTTTGCTAAAATCAATGGATCAGGCCGTGGCCAATAATAATCCCAAAAAATGTTTTAAATTTCTATGACCTGTTGAGAGTTTGTATGTTCAATATGAAATAAATTCTGGTTATAAAGATATATATGTTTCCGGGTTTTAATTGCTCTATGCAAGTTTGCAGTATGCATGATACATGTGATCCCATGGGGAATGAAAGGGAGTAGCCATTTAGGCTCCCCTTTCCTCATGGGATCATGGTATCTGCAGGGTGTTAGGTGTTAAAAAATAAATAAAAAGTTACAGGATAAGGCAGGTTATGGCGATAGGGCCAGGAGAGGTCAATAGTTCAGGATGGGTCAGGTGAAGGTGAAGTAGCTAAGACAGTAGGGATTGGTTAGGCAGGTCAGCTGTTTTAGAGGGTTCTGGAAGGTTTTGGGAAGCAGTCAGGGATTGGTTCGCAAAATCAGGTGTCAGTTGGGAAGATTCTGGAAGCTGGTTCTGGCCTATTTAAAGAACAGCTGCGTTTGGGTCAGTGCTGCAGTTCCTCAAATATTTCAGCAGGAGGAGCTCCGCGCCCTACCCCCCCCCCCCCTTTTTTCCCATCGCGGACGATCCATGTGGTAGGTTCCCTCTGGCGATCTGCCGGAGGGGAGAATAAGGAAATTTAGTTTGAATTGATAATCGGCTCGTCTCAGTGGCTAGGTTGAGTATGGTTATTGGTAAATATTTTGATGAAGGCTATATGTTTTGGAATATAAAATATTGGTGTATTATTAAATATATATTTTTGTTAAAACCAATGGATCAGGCCGTGGCCAATAATAATCCAAAAAATATATATATATATATCTAGACTGTAAGCTCTATCGAGCAGGGCCCTCTGATCCCTCTGTATTGAATTGTATTGTGATTGTACTGTCTTCCCTGATGTTGTAAAGCGCTTCGCAAACTGTTGGCGCTATATAAATCCTGTATAATAATAATAATAATAATATATATAAATTTCTATGACCTGTTGAGAGTTTGTATGTTCAATATGAAATTAATTCTGGTTATAAAGATATATATGTTTCCGGGTTTTAATTGCTCTATGCATGTTTGCAGTATGCATGATACATGTGATCCCATGGGAAAGAGAGATGGGTCATAATTTCACATCTGAACAAATTCAAAGATTGATCAGGGCAACACAAAATGCTTCAATAAGCTCCCATATACAGGAAATGTCATATACATTTTTGACAAGATGGTACCATATACCAGTTTGGTTGGCACAGATGTACCCATCGTCAGATGTTAATTGTTGGAGAGGATGTAACCAAAGGGGTTCATTCCTTCATTTATGGTGGTTTTGCCCAAAGATCAAAGTATTTTGGGAGGCAATAGCACCATGGATGAAAAGAATGACACTTAGATCTATAGAATTCTCCCCATTACATTTTCTCTTCCATGGGATGCCATCATCTGCTACTGTAGGTTCTATAGAATAAGTGTTACTCCACACTTGCTAAATTCAGCTAAAATACTGATACCCAGATTTTGGAAACAGTCCAGATGTCCCACTATAATTGATTGGAAAATGGAGGTGGGAAAAATAATGGAAGCAGAGAGATGGATACATATGGTTAAAGACCAACAGAATAAATTGAAAGACACATAGGTAGGATGGCTGTACTACTCCTTAGAAATAGGGGTGGATTAAACACTCTGGGGAGTAGTGTTGTGCTATGGATCGGATAGTCTGAGGGATGCATCTGGTGAGGGGACATTTTTTTTTGGGAAATACAGTGGAGAGATTGATGTCATTAAAGGAAGAGAATAATTTATAGTAATGAATTAGGATTAGGTACGGGATAGGTAACACTTAATCAAAGCACTTAAAGAAGGGTGGATTGAAACACTGAAATTAAAGGAAGAGAGGAATACATATTTAATGAAGTAGAAGGGAGAGGTTATATTGAATAAAAGCACTAAATATTATTGAAGATAATATTCATTTAAAAATAATTTTTTATTTTTTTTGTATTGGGTTTGACACATGTAATAGGGCGCTGTAAAGCCTCCTTCCTAATTATATATTGAACAATGTGTTGCACGAATTTAGTGTTGGTTACGATTTTATGAATAGATACAGTATATTGTTTTGGATTTTTTTTTCTTTTCTCTTTTGCCACGTACACACGATCGGAAATTCCGACAAGAAAAGTTTGATGTGAGCTTTTGGTCGAAAATTCCGACTGTGTGTAGGAATTTCCGACAGCAAAAATTTGAGAACTGGTTCTCAATTTTTTCCGACAAAAAAAGTTCTTGTCGGAAATTCCGATCGTCTGTATGCAATTTCGACACGCAAAAAACACATATGCTCTGAATCAATTCGAATCATACTCGGAATCATTGTACTTCATTTTTCTCGGCTCGTTGTAGTGTTGTACGTCACTGCATTCTTGACGGTTGGAATTTTGTGTGACCGTGTGTATGCAATACAAGTTTCAGCCAACATTCCGTTGGAAAAAAATCCACGGTTTTCTTGTCAGATTTTCCAATCGTGTGTACGTGGCATTTCTGAATAGGATATGATCATGGATACTGTGTAATTTTTTTTTATTATTCTTTACATAAGAAGGATGAACATGCGGAACCCCAATAATATATATATATAAAGGTAACAATGAGCACCCCCCAAGTACAGTCAAGAATACAAAACATTGCAGTAATATAGGGAAAGACCACTGTCTGTAGGGAGTAGCATCAACCCACAGAGGATAAGGGAGGTTCTGCATCCCGCATGACCAGTTTTCTACGGCAGACACCATTTTATATTACAGAAAAGAAGAGTATACAAACTAACACTGCCTTGACCCCAAAGTCGTGACAACCTTGGAGATATAGTAGAAAGATATTAGCGGAAAAAAAGAGGAAATAAATTAGAGTGGGGAAGAAAGAGGGGGGAGATAGGGGAGAGGGAGAGACAGGTCAAAAAAAAAGGGGGGTTTATCTCCTACCCTCCATGGGGGGGATGGGGGGGTGAAGAGGACATAGACCTTCAGTCAGATAGACAATCCACATCCGGGGAGCGTTCATATTTGTCATACCCTCGGGAAGCTAAGCCATCAGCTCCCTATATTCATCGGAGTAGGCAAATTCGTGCCAATAGAACCATTTTTTTGAGAATTGCTCACTAAGGCCTTTCTCAGTGGCTATCAAGTCCTCCATTGCTTTGAGCTCCGTAACTTTTTTCAACCAGACAGCCACCGATGGGGGATGCAGCTTTTCGCCGCTGTGAGCAGGAGAGGCAGAATGGATCTTATGTAGACCTTACTAGTAATCAGGGATGAGCCGAACACCCCCCTGTTCGGTTCGCACCAGAACCTGCGAACAGACAAAATGTTCGTGTAAACTTTAGAACCCTATTAAATACAATGGACTCGAACGTTCGAAATCTAAAGTGTTAATTATAAAGGCTTATATGCAAGTTATTGTCCTAAAAAGTGTTTGGGGACCCGGGTCCTGCCCCAGGGAACATGTATCAATGCAAAAAGAAGTTTTAAAAACGGCAGTTTTTTCGGGAGCAGTGATTTTAATAATGCTTAAAATGAAAAAATAAAAGTGAAATATTCCTTTAAATTTCGTACCTGGGGGGTGTGTATGATATGCATGTGAAGTGGCGCATGTTTCCCGTGCTTAGAACTGTCCCTGCAAAAAATGTCATTTTTGAAAGAAAAAAATGCATTTAAAACTGACTCGCGGCTATTAATGAATTGTCGGCTCCCGGCAATACATACAAAAGTCATTGATAAAAAAAAAAAAAAGCGTGGGGGTTCCCCAGAATTCAATTACCAGGCCCTTCAGGTCTGGAATGGATATTAAGGGGAACCCCGCCGCAAATTTAAAAAAAAATTGACGTGGGGTTCCCCCAAATATCCATTCCAGGCCCTTCAGATCTGGCATGGATTTTAAGGGGAACTCCACCCCAAATTTAAAAAAAATATGGCGTGGAGTCCCCCTAAAAATCCATACCAGACCCCTTATCCGAGCACGCAACCTGGCCGGCCGCAGGGGAAAAGGGGGGGACGAGAGAGCGGCCCCCCCTCCCTCCTGAACCGTACCAAGCCACATGCCCTCAACATGGGGAGGATGTCCCCATGTTGATGGGGACAAGGGCCTCATCCCCACAACCCTTGCCCGGTGGTTGTGGGGGTCTGCGGGCGGGGGGCTTATCGGAATCTGGAAGACCCCTTTAACAAAGGGGACCCCCAGATCCCGGCCCCCCCCTATGTGAATTGGTAAGGGGTACATTGTACCCCTACCATTTCATGAAGAAAGCGTAAAAAAAATGTTTAAAAAAACACACAAACACCTTGAAAAAGTCCTTTATTTAAAAAAACAAACAAAAAAAAAACATTCCAGCGGTGAAATCCAGTGTCCCGCGGCGATCCCGATGTCCAGCGCTGTCCTTCATTGGTTGTGCCTGAGCGGACCTGATGGGGAACTCCCTCTCAGTATTTTAAATGTATAGACCCGCCCCTTCTAAAGTTCCCCATCAGGTCCGCTCAGCGGACGAGATGCAGAACATGAGAAGGGGCGGGTCTATACATGTATTACCAAAGTGAGAGCAGTTCCCCATCAGGTCCGCCCCCTCGGTATGTCGGACCCGCCTACGTCATTGGCTTGAGCGGGGAACTTCCTTCACTATGTAAATTTAAATTTGGGGTGGAGTTCCCCTTAAAATCCATGCCAGATCTGAAGGGCCTGGAATGGATATTTGGGGGAACCCCACGTCAATTTTTTTTTAATTTGCGGCGGGGTTCCCCTTAATATCCATTCCAGACCTGAAGGGCCTGGTAATTGAATTCTGGGGAACCCCCACGTTTTTTTTTTTTTTTATCAATGACTTTTGTATGTATTGCCGGGAGCCGACAGTTCATTAATAGCCGCGAGTCAGTTTTAAATGCATTTTTTTCTTTCAAAAATGACATTTTTTGCAGGGACAGTTCTAAGCACGGGAAACATGCGCCACTTTACATGCATATCATACACACTCCCCAGGTACGAAATTTAAAGGAATATTTCACTTTTATTTTTTCATTTTAAGCATTATTAAAATCACTGCTCCCGAAAAAACGGCCGTTTTTAAAACTTATTTTTGCATTGATACATGTCCCCTGGGGCAGGACCCGGGTCCCCAAACACGTTTTAGGACAATAACTTGCATATCAGCCTTTATAATTAGCACTTTAGATTTCTCCCATAGATTTTTCGAATTTGCCGCGAACACCCCAATTTGTTCGCTGTTCGGCGAACGGGCGAACAGGCAATGTTCGAGTCGAACATGAGTTTGACTCGAACTCGAAGCTCATCCCTACTAGTAATCCTGTGGTGATGTAGGAGGAGGAACCCTGGGGTAACCGGCACCTTCCAGTCAGTGCATTTTTTCACTATGCAATGTACTTCTGTCCAAAATGGCTGGAGGATGTGACAGGATCAAAAGATGTGAAGGAGCGAACCGGTTTCCTCCCCACATCTCCAGCAAAGATCCGTACTCTGAGGGAGTCTTGTGGATTTTCTCCGGAGTGTAATACCACCGGGACAGTATTTTAAATCCCGTTTCCTGGTGTTCGGCACAGATAGATGTTGTAAAAAAGAAAGAGGCAATCAATTTGTTTCCCTGTAAATTGCACTCCTAGGTCCTGATCCCATTTGGTAATTTAGGGAGGTCGAGAGTCCGGAGCTTGAGCTAGCAGTAGTTGATAGGTTAGGGAGATAGCATGTCACAATGGAGATTGTTCCAGGCTCAACAGTTCAAAAGAGGTTAGTTGTCTCCCAAAAGCCCCCGGGGAGGGTAGGGAACCAATAAAATGAGTTAGGCCTCGTACACACGACCGATTTTCTCGGCAAGAACCAGCAAGAAACTTGCTGGCAGAGAGGTCTTGCCGAGTAAATCGGTTGTGTGTACGCTGCTATCGGGTTTCTCGTCGAGAAAACCGACAAGAAACCTCGACGAGAAAATAGAGAACCTGCTCTCTATTTTCTCGTCGAGATTCTCCTTGGCATGTTTCTCGACGAGAAAAGTGAGTGTGTGTACACTTACCTGTCCTCCCGGAAGCCCGCGCATGTTCGAAATGAATTCGACGCATGCGCGGTAGCTTCCTAGGCATACGTAGGGTAGACCAAGATGGCGGCGATGGCATCGAATGTGACGAGCGCATGCTCGACGTAGTCGATGACGTCACCGCGTACACTCCTTTCAAAGAACCGCGGGTTCTTTGAAACGAGCGTGTGTACACTCGGCCGGGACAAGTTTCTTGTCCAAGAATCTCGTCGAAAAAAACGACATGTTTTTTTCAACGAGAATCTCGGCCGTGTGTACGAGGCCTCAGCTGCACTTTTTGCCAAAAAGACAGCCCCATCAAGGCAGGATCCTCCATAATTTGTTGCCTGTTTTTCCACTGGTCATTGACAAGGAAGTGTTGGGCCTGTGATCTGTCGACCTCTGTCAAACCACTAAATCTAGAGTCTGTGAGTGCTGGTGTGAAAGGATCCTGTGTATTTCCCTGGGGGGGGTGATTGTGGTTTGCATTAATTAGAAAAGATAATGGAAAGATTTATATAGATATTTTTGCAGTGTGTATTTTTATGTTGTATGATGAAATTTTTTTGAAAAAAAAAAGTGATTATAAAAAAAAAATCCTTTTCTTCTGGTATGGATGAAACCTCAAGCCAAGTTTATAAAAATAAAAATAAAAAAAACTGTGGGGTCCCCCCAAATCCAAAGCCCTTTGGGTCTGGTATAGATATTGAGGGGGAACCCCATGCCAAATATTTTTTTTTAAAACAGAGTGCCCCCCAAGACCAGACGCTTCACCCATGCCAAAATTCCCCCCCAAATCCATACCAGACCCTTATCCGAGTATGCAGCCTGTCAGGTCAGGAAAGAGGGGGAGAGTGAGCTCCCCCCCTCCTGAACCATACCAGACCACATGCCCTCAACATGGGGGGTGGGTGCTTTTGGGTGGGGGAGAGGGCTCTGCCACCCCAAAGTACCTTGTCAACATTTTAATGAGGACAAGGTCCTCTTCCCCAAAACCCTGGGCTGTGGTTGTGGGGGTCTGCGGGCGGGGAAGCTTATCGGAATCTGGAAGCCCCCTTTAACAAATGGGCCCCAAGATCCTGCCCCCCCATGTGAATGAGTATGGGGTACATTGTACCCCTATCCATTCACCCAAAAAAAGTAGTGTAGTGTGATAAAAACATGAGACAGTTTTTGACAAGTCCTTTTTTCAAATATAATAATGTCCCATGATGTAGATCCACCATCAATCACGATATCTTCCTCTGCTGCCGCTGACCCACTGGAGAAAAAAATCCTCCTCTGACGCTGGCTCCCACCATTCTGTCAGCTCCGGTGTCTGACATTTCTCAAATAGCTATGGGTCGTGGCCATGCAGTATCTTAACTCTAAGACCCCGCCCCCTTGTGGTGTCATGGACCATTCATGTCCGGTTTGTGATGTCACAAGGGGCCGGGTCTCCGGATGACCTCACCTGATGGCCACGACCCATAGCTATATAAGAACTGTCAGACACCGGAGCTGACAGAATGGTGGGAGCCAGCATCGGAGGATCCTTTTTTTTTTCCTAGTGGGTCGGCAGCGGCAACGGAGGAAGACATTGTGATTGACGTTGGAGCTACAATGGGGGACATAATCTGGGGGCCCCCTTACTTAAAGGGGGCTTCCAGATTCTGATAAGCACCCTGTACGCAGACCCCCACAACCACCAGGGTTGTGGGGAAGAGTCCCTTGTCCCCATCTTCATGGGGACAATGTGCTTTGACATGGGGGGCAGAGCCCCCCATCCCAAATCATCCACCCCCCATGTGGCCTGGTATGGGTCAGGAAGGGGAGCTCGCTCGTCCCCCCCATTCCCGACCTGCCGGGCTACATGCTCGGATAAGTGTCTGGTATGGATCTTTGGGGGAGCCCGCACTGTTTTTTACTTTTGGCGTGGGGTCACAGACCATACCAGGCCCTTTGGTCTGCTATGATCTTGGGCAGGGCCCAACGCCATATTTTTACTTTTTATTTTGGCATGCGGTTCCCCCTCAAGATCCATACCAGACCCAAAGGGCCTGGTATAGATTTGGGGGGACCCCACACTGTTTTTGTTTGGGGGAATTTTACATTGCTGGGGATGGGGATTTTACATGTTGATGGGCACAAGGGTCTCATCCCCACAACCCTTGCCCGGTGGTCTGCGGGCGGGGGGGTTATCGAAATCTGGAACCCCTTTACAAGGGGGCCCAGATCCCACCCCCCCATGTGAATCGGTATCGGGTACATTGTACCCCCACCCATTCATCAAAAAAATAAGTGAAATGTGACAAAAGACAATAGCCAGTTTTTGATAATTCCTTTATTAAAAATGTCTTATTCTTCCTCCTTCTTCCTTCGTCTTCCTTCGGTCTTCTACTTCTTCCCCCAGCTTCTTCTTCCCCCCACTTCTTCCTCCATCTTCCTCCGGTCTTCCTCCGGGCTTCCTTCAGTCTTCTCCACCTTCCTCCGGCTTCCCCTAACCCTGCTTCATCCTCCCGTCTTCTTTCTCCGCCACCGCTTCCGCCACCGCTCCTGCCACCGTTCCCGCTGAAGATTCAAAAGACAAACCTCCTGCGATGATGTCATTCCGAGACCCCACCCCAGTCTCAGGAAGTGTAAGAGAACATGGGGCCACACAATATGAGATTGGAGAAGAAGTGGTTTAAACTTAAACTGCACTGGGGGGTTTTCACTGTCAGGGCAATAAGGATGTGGAACTCTCTTCCAAAATTGGTGGTAGCAGCGGGGAGTATGGATATTTTTAAGACTCTTGGATGTGCATTTTAACTACTTCCCACCCGGTCACTGTACATATACGGCCGGGTGGGCTCTCTCTCCTTCTGAGTGGACGTTCAGGAACGTCCCTCAGAAGGAGGGGGATCGCGCGCGCGCGTTCCCGCGCAGCAGCGCAATCCCGATGCACTTGTGTCATCCGGACACAGTGCATCTCGATTCGGCAGGAGGGCTCTGTGATTGGCCCTCCTGATCAGATGACAGCCGTGTCCAATCACAGCCGTCATGTGATGTAAACAGAAAGCTGGTTGCTAGGCAATCAGCTCTCCTCTCCTCACACAGAAGTCGTCGGTGAGGAGAGGAGAGCGGATCGCTGCAGCTGGCTGGTGATCAGTGAGTATGAGCTGTTTTTTTCAGCTTTTTACTCACTGATCACCAGCCTAGTGTCACCCCACACAGTATAAACACTCAAAGTAAACAAACATGACCCAAAATACATGTCCCCACACACACATGTCCCCACACACACATGTCCCCACATAGTAAAAACACCTGTCCCCCACATATATGACAGTAAAATCATATGTCCCAATGATCATTTGCACACATATGTCCGTGATCACCTGCGCACATCTGTACATGATCATTTGCGTACATATGTCCGTGATCACACAAACCAATTATTATACACCTAACAGGATTTTTTTTACCAAAAACATGTAGTAGAATACATTTTGGCTTAAATTTATGACAAAATTCTATTTGATTGGATTTTTTTTTAAATAGAAATATATATATTTTTTTAAATTTCTGCTCGTTTTTCGCTTATATCGCAAAAAATAAAAAACGTAGTCGTGAATAAATACCACCAAAAGAAAGCTCTATTTGTGTGAACAAAATGATAATAATTTCATTTGGGTAAAGCATAGCATGACCGCGCAATTGTCATTGAAAATGCGAGAGCGCTGAAAGCTGAAAATTGGTCTGTGAAGGAAGGGGGCTAAAGTGCCCAGTATTGATGTGGTTAAATAACACAACATACAGGGATATGGGAAATAATTATAGACACTGACACAAGTACACCTACACAGGTTGAACTGGATGGACTATTGTCTTTATTCAAACTTATCTACTATGTAACTATGTATAGAGCATGACCGTAGACCAGAACAAGTTCAATCATCTCTATGATCTAAGAAACCGGAAGCAATGAGCATTTCATCACTTCAGGTTTCGTTGGATGTAAACAGTGGCATTTTTAAATTGGGAAAGCATTAAATCACACCAATCTTGGTGCGATCAGATGCTTTAAGGGCAGAGGAGATATCTTATGCCGCGTACACACGATCGATTTTTTCGACGGTGAAAACACCGTCGAGAAAATCGACGTGAAAAACGAGGAACAGCTTGTTCCCCCCACACACGGCCGTTTTAAATGTCATTTTTTTTTGGTCGAAAAAAACGACCGTGTGTGGGCTCCGTGGCAGTGTTTCCCTATGGGAAACACTGCCGTGGAAAACATGTCGAAAAAAACGACGAGAAAAATTAGAACATGTTCTAATTTTTCTCGTCGTTTTTAATGCCGTTTTTCTCGTCGAAAAAAAAACGGCAGAAAGCCCACAGACGAACGTTTTTCTCGTCGAAAGGAAAAAATTTTGTTTTTCTCGATGAGAAAAACGGCCGTGTGTACGCGGCATTAGGTCTAATAGACACAAGATTTCCCAGTAAGAGTACCTGCGTTAACAATAAAAGTGATTTAAAAAAATTAACAGCATTTTGACATAAAAAATGTACATAGTTTGTCGCTGGTGCATGGGCATGTGCAATGTTAAAAACGTGACATGTTTGGTATCTATATACTCTGTGTAACATCATCTTTTAGAATTTAACAAACTATTGGGTATTATATTGTGTTTTGGTGCATTACAATTAAAAAAGTTTCTTTTTTACAAAAAAATTGCGTTGTAAAAAAAGATGTGCAAATACTGTGTGACCTAAAATTTTGCAACACCCACCATTTTATTTTCTAGGGCAGTGGTTCTCAACCTCAGTCCTCAAGTACCCCCAACAATCCATGTTTGCAGATTTTCCTTTATCTTGCACTAGTACTTTAAATCAGAGTCAATGGCTTGGTATTTTGGACAGCTATTTTATTTAAGAGAAAATACCAAAACATGGCCTGTTGGGGGTACCTGAGGACTAAGGTTGAGAACCACTGTTCAGGGGTTTAAAGTCATTTGGGGGTTCAAAGTAAGTTTCTAGCAAAACTTACAGATTTTGTGTCAGAAAAGGCTTGGTCTTCAAGTGGTTAGAAGAGTGGGTGATGTGTGCCAGAACAGTTCAAAACCCCACAAATGACCCCTTTTTGGAAAGTAGACCCCCCAAGATATTTGAGAGGCAATTTCATTAAAAATGTATGGTTCTTAATGAAGATGCCACAAGTTTTTGGAAAATTACAAAAAAAAAATGTTTTTAAGTCTTTTTAAGCTCTCACTTTAATTATTTCTCACACATGCCATGGGTATACAGTGCCTTGAAAAAGTATTCATACCCCTTGACAATGTCCACATTTTATTATGTTACAACCAAAATGTATTTTATTGGGATTGTATATGATAGGCCAACACAAAGTAGCACAGAATTGTGAAGTGGAAAGAAAATTATAAATAGTTTTCAACATTGTTTACAAATAAATATGTGAAAAGTGTGGCGTGCATTTGCATTCAGCCCCCCCCTTTCGAGTCAATATTTTGTAGAACCACCTTTTGCTGCATTTAGAGCTGCAAGTTTTTTTGGGTATGTCTCTACCAGCTTTGCACATTTAGAGTGAGATTTTTGCTAATTCTTCGTTGCAAAAAAGTTTAAGCTCTGTTCAGATTAGATGGAGAGCGTCTGTGAATAGCAATTTTCAAGTCTTGCCACAGAGTCTCAATTGGACTTAGGTCTGGACTTTGACTGGGTCATTCTAACACATGAATATGCTTTGATCCAAACCATTCCATTGTAGCTCTGGCTGTATGTTTAGGGTCATTGTCCTGCTGGAAGGTAAACCTCCACCCCAGTCTCAAGTCTTTTGCAGACTCAAACGGGTTTTCTTTTAAGATTACTTAAAGGCAGGCAGGTGATTCAGTGAGCTGCACTGCAGTGCATTTAATATATATAGATATACAGTCTCGTGTGTGTGTGTGTGTGTATATATATATATATATATATATATATATATATATATCCACTGCATCCAGTGTAGCTAGATTTGACTGCAGGTAATTCCTGGCGTACTTTTTCTACTATACTTCAGGCAGGCAGGTGATTTAGTGAGCTGCAGTGCATTTAATATATACATACAGTCTCGTGTGTGTGTATATATATATATATATATATATATATATATATATATCCACTGCATCCAGTGTAGCTAGATCTGACTGCAGGCCGCTTCTGGTGTACTTTTTCTAATATTCTTCAGGCAGGCAGGTGATTCAGAGAGCTGCAGTGCATTAAATATATATATATACAGTCTCCTACACATATATATATATATATATATATATATATATATATATATATATACACTGCATCCAGTGTAGCCAAGCCTATATATGACTGCTCTTATATGAACCTTCCCCAAATGCACCTCCACCACTATCCTGAGACGCCATACTGCATGGTTCATGGATCGGTCCCTGCATTTTTGGGACTCCTGGGATTTGAGCATCAGGTCATTTCACCCTTTATTTCCCCATTGTGGTCCTTCCCTCACCGGGCATGAACATGTTTTGACATTTTTATTTTTTGTGCTATTTTTTTAGATTGCCCTTGGCAGCCACCTCTGGTTCAATTTTTATTAACATCAACACTGCATGTTCCGGTGTTCTTGGGAGGGCTGCAATAGTACACCCTGCCTAAGTGCGGCTATATATCACCTCAGCTCCCATGACGGACTTATCTTTGGTCAGGGCTCCATATGTACCACACCCATTGTACCAGATTCCATGTAAGTACCCAAGATGGGCTTTTGTGTTCCATCACCTATTTCCTTTGACCAGCAACCAGATTTAGTTTTTTACACTGTATTATATTTTTTAGATGTCCTGAGCATTAGCCCCTGAAGAGTGTAACGTATACACGAAACGCGTCGGTCAATCAGAAAACGCATCAACTCAGTTGACAACATAATCATTTACTTATGCTCTTACTGGTTTTATATGCAAATTTTTTCATGTTTTTAGCACTTGTTGCCAGGTGATATCTGTACAAATGTTATTCACAAAATGTATTCCATTATCCATACGGATCACTGTGTGGCACCTGGTCACACACTGATGTACCTTGTTGCTTATATTGTGCGTACCCATACTTATGTGTGTGTAACTCTAGGGAATCGCATCAACCAGAATGTTTTTCCTTCTATGTGATTTCTGTTTGAAGATGTTCATGCGTTTTATTTTGAATAAACATGTACCTTTTTTACCTACACCATGTCTACAGTCTCACTCAAAGTCCCAAACTTCCATTTATATTATATCTGACTGCAGGCCATTCCTGGTGTACTTTTTCAAATATACTTTCAGGCAGGCAGGCGATTCAGTGAGCTGAAGTGCATTAAATATATATATACAGTCTCCTCCATATATATATATCCACTGCATCCAGTCTAGCCAAGCCTATATCTGACTGCAGGCCATTCCTGGTGTACTTTTTCAAATATACTTTCAGGCAGGCGATTCAGTGAGCTTCAGTGCATTAAATATATATATATATATATATATATACACAGTCTATAGTGAACAATTTGGGGTGTTTGCAGCAAATTCGAAAGCCGCGGAACACCCTTTAAAAGTCTATGGGAGAAATCAAAAGTGCTAATTTTCAAGGTTAATATGCAAGTTATTGTCATAAAAAGTGTTTGGGGACCTGGGTCCTGCCCCAGGGGACATGTATCAATGCAAAAAAAGTTTTAAAAACGGCCGTTTTTTTCGGGAGCAGTGATTTTAATAATGCTTAAAGTGAAACAATAAAAGTGAAATATTCCTTTAAATTTCATACCTGGGGGGTGTCTATAGTATGCCTGTAAAGTGGCACATTTTTCCCGTGTTTAGAACAGTCCCTGCACAAAATGACATTTCCAAAGGAAAAAAGTAATTTAAAACTACTCGCGGCTATAATGAATTGTCGGGTCCCGGCAATACAGATAAAAGTCATTGAAAAAACGGCATGGGTCCCCCTCCCAGTCCATTAGCAGGCCTTTTGGCTCTGGTATGAATATTAATGGTAACCCTGAACCAAAAATAAAAAAACAATTGCGCGGGGTCCCCCCAAAATCCATACCAGGCCCTTCAAGTCTGGTATGGATATTAAGGGGAACCCTGCGCCAAATTGAAAAAAATGGCGTAGGGGTCACCCCAAATTCCACACCAGACCCTTATCCGAGCACGCAACCTGGCAGGCCACAGGAAAAGAGAAGGGGATGAGAGAGCGCCCCCCTCTCCTGAACCGTACCAGGCCACATGCCCTCAACATGGGGAGGATGCTTTGGGGTCTGACACCAAAGCACCTTGTCCCCATGTTGATGTGGACAAGGGCCTCATCCCCACAACTCTTTCCCGGTGGTTGTGGGGGTCTGCATGCAGGGGGCTTATCAGAATCTGGAATCCCCCTTTAACAAGGGGACCCCCAGATCCCGGCCCCCCATGTGAATTGGTAACGGGGGAAAACTGTACCCCTACCATTTCACAAAAAAAGTGTCAAAAATGGTAAAAAGACAAGAGACAGCTTGGGACATCACCAGGTGGACCCGCCCTCAACTATATAACAACTGTCATCGAGAAGAAGCGTCATTCGGCGGGAGCCTCCCATGGAGGCAGAACTGTTGCTGCTTTTTTTTTTTTCGGTGTGTTAGGTGGCGGGGATTTACATTGTGGGACACTTACATTTTTTCAATAAAGGACTTGTCCCAAGCTGTCTCTTGTCCTTTTTTACTATTTTTGACACTTTTTTTTGTGAAACGGTAGGAGTACAATGTACCCCGTTTTTTGTGAAATGGTAGGGGTACAATGTACCCCGTTACCAATTCACATAGGGGGGCCGGGCTTTGTTGGTCCCCTTGTTAAAGGGGGCTTCCAGATTCCGATAAGCCCCCCGCCCGCAGACCCCCACAACCACCGGGCAAGGGTTGTGGGGATGAGGCCCTTGTCCCTATCATCATAGGGGCAAGGTGCTTTGGGGTCAGACCCCAAAGCACCCTCCCCATGTTGAGGGCATGTGGCCTGGTATGGTTCAGGGGGGGCGCTCTCTTGTCCTCCCCACTTTTCCTGCGGCCTGCCAGGTTGCGTGCTCTGATAAGGGTCTGGTATGCATTTTGGGGGGGACCCCTATGCCATTTTTTTTATTTTGGTGCAGGGTTCCCCTTAAAATCCATACCAGACCTGAAGGGTCTGGTATGGATTTTGGGGGGACCCCTAGGCCAATTTTTTACATTTGGCGCAGGGTTCTCCTTAATATCCATACCAGACCTGGTATGTATATTGCCGAGACCCAACAATTCTTTACAGCTGCAATCAGTTTTAAATTATTTTTTTTTTTTCCTTTAGAAATGTCATTTTGCTGTGGTAATGTTATAAACTTGGGAAAAATGCGCCACTTTACAGGCATACTACAGACATCCCCCAGGCACGAAATTTAAGGGAATATTTACATTTTATTGTTTCACTTTAACCACTTGCCCACTGGGCACTTAAACCCCCTTCCTAACCAGACCAATTTTCAGCTTTCAGTGCTCTCACATTTTAAATGACAATTACTCAACATGCAAAATGCTACCCATATGAATTTTTTGTCCTTTTTTTCCCCACACAAATAGAGCTTTCGTTTGGTGGTATTTGATCACCTCTGTGTTTTTTATTGTTTGCGCTATAAATGAAAAAAGAATGAACATTTTGTAAAAAAAATGCACTTTTCTTTGTTTCAGTTAGAAAATTTTGCAAATTAGAACTTTTTCTTCATGGATTTTGGCTAAAATGTATACTGCTACATTTAGTGCTGGTTCACACTGGGGCGACAAACGCTCCGACATTAGGAGCTCATGTCGCATGACGTGTGAAAATCAATGTTTCCCTATGGGAGCCGTCTTAACTGGTCCGACACATGTCGGTCCGACATTAAAAATTCTCCCTGTACTACTTCTGTCCGACTTTGATCCGACTTCAGCCCATTGACTATCATTGAAGTCGGATCAAAGTCGGATCCTTGTCCTAACCATACGACTTTGGCATCCGACATTGTGATTACAGCAGCAGTAAAAGGAATTTATCTCACCCTGGGATTGTTTTGATTGGTCAAAGGACAAGTCAGACTAGCACAATGTCGGATCAAAGTAGTATCCTGTTCATGAATGTCGGATGGATGTCGGACCAATGTCCGACCAATGTCGGACCAATGTAGGACAGATGTCGCAGAGCAAAGTAGGATGAAAGTCGTGTCGTATAGTGTGAACCCAGCCTGGGTTCACACTATACGACACGACTTTCATCCTACTTTGCTCTGCGACATCTGTCCTACATTGGTCCGACATCGGTCCGACATTGGTCCGACATTGGTCCGACATCCATCCGACATTCATGAACAGGATACTACTTTGATCCGACATTGTGCTAGTCTGACTTGTCCTTTGACCAATCAAAACAATCCCAGGGTGAGATAAATTCCTTTTACTGCTGCTGTAATTACAATGTCGGATGCCAAAGTCGTATGGTTAGGACAAGGATCCGACTTTGATCCGACTTCAATGATAGTCAATGGGCTGAAGTCGGATCAAAGTCGGACAGAAGTAGTACAGGGAGAATTTTTAATGTCGGACCGACATGTGTCGGACCAGTTAAGACGGCTCCCATAGGGAAACATTGATTTTCACACGTCATGCGACATGAGCTCCTAATGTCGGAGCGTTTGTCGCCCCAGTGTGAACCAGCACTTATTGGTAAAAATAACCCAAGTAAGTGCATATTGTTTGGTCCATGTGAAAGTTATAGAGTCTACAAGCTATGGTGCCAATCACTGAAAATTTATCTCACCTGATCACACCTGATGTACTGACGGCCTATCTCATTTCTTGAGACACTAATGCCGCGTACACACGATCATCTTTAATGACGAGAATTTTTTTATTTTTTTAAATGGTCATTAAAAATGATCGTGTGTGGGCTTTCCAGCATTTTTCCCAACGAGAAAAACGTCGAGAATGACGACGAGAAAAATTGGAACATGCTCTAATTTTTCACGTCGTTTTTTACATTGTCGTTTTTCTCGTCATGAAAAACTGCCGTGTGTGCGCTTTAACGACGTGAAAAAAAATGCGCATGCTCAGAATCAAGTATGAGACGGGAGCGCTCGTTCTGGTAAAACTAGCGTTCGTAATGGAGATAGCACATTCGTCACACTGTAACGGACTGAAAAGCACAAGGCTGAAAAGCGCAAATCGTCTCTCAACAAACTTTACTAACATGAAGGGTGGCACCTTCCGAATGGAACTTCCCCTTTATAGTGCCGTCGTACGTGTTGTACGTCACCGCGCATTACTCAAATTTTTTTTTCCACGATAGTGTGTAGGCAAGGCAGGCTTGAGAGGAAACATGAAAAATCACGTTGAGAAAAATGCCGTTTTTTTTTCAATGACATTAAAAACGATCGTGTGTATGCGGCATTAGGCTACTTTCACACTAAGCGCTGGATGCGCTGGCGGTATAGCGACGCTATCTTTAGCGCCGATATACCGTCAATTTTGCCGTGATTTGCGGGCGCTAGCGGGGTGATTTTAACCGCCGCTAGCGGCCGAAAAAGGGTTAAAAACGCCCGCTAAAACGCCTCTTTGCAGCGTTTTGCGGGCGTTTTGGAGGCGCTACCCCATTTATTTCAATGGGCAGGGGCGCTATAGGAGCGGTATTTTTACCGCTCCTACCGCGCCTCAAAGATGCGGCTCGCAGAAGTTTTTTGACCCTCCTGCAAGCGCACCACTCCGGTGTGAAAGCCCTCGGGCTTTCACACTGGATACAATGGAGCGGCTTTTTTGGGGCGCATTGCAGGCGCTATTTTTGCATTGGGGCGCAGTCCAAAGCGCCTCAGTGTGAAATGGGCCTAACAAGCCAGGACAGTACAAATACCCCCCAAATGACCCATTTTTGGAAAGTAGACAATCCAATGTATTTGGTAAGAGGCATGGTGAGTTTTTTTGAAGCTGTAATTTTTTTTCCACAATTCATTGCAAAATTAAGATTTTTTTTTTTCACAGAATTGTCATACTAACAAGTTATTTCTCTCACACAGCATATGCATACCACAAATGACACCCCAAAACACATTCTACTACCCCTCCCGAGTATGGCGATACCACATGTGTGAGACTTTTACACAGCCTGGCCACATACAGAGCCCCAACATTCAGGGAGCACCATCAGGTGTTTTAGGGACATAAATTACACATTTCATTTTTTTACCACCTCTTATGCCGCGTACACACGATCGGACATTCCAACAACAAAACCGTGGATTTTTTTCCGACGGATGTTGGCTCAAACTTGTCTTGCATACACACGGTCACACAAATGTCAAAAATTGCCAACGTCAAGAACGCAGTGACGTACAACACGGGTGACGTACGATGAGCCGAGAAAAATGAAGTTCAGAAGCCAGTGCGGCTCTTCTGCTTGATTCCGAGCATGTGTGGAGTTTTGTGCGTCGGAATTGTATACACACGCTCTGAATTTCCGACGACAAATTTTGTTGTCGGAAAATTTGAGAACCAGCTCTCAAATTTTTGTTGTCGGAAATTCCGACAGCAAATGTCCGATGGAGCCTACACACGGTCGGAATTTCCGACAAAAAGCTCCTATTGAACATTTGTTGTCAGAAAGTCTGAGCGTGTGTACACGGCATTACTTTTGTAGGCCCTGGAGCACCAGGACAATGGAAACGTCCACAAAATGACCCCATTTTGGAAAGTACACACCCCAACATATATTCTGAGGCATAATGAGTCTTTTGAACATGTCATTTTTTTTCACAAGTTTTTGGAAAACATGGAACGAATCATTTACACATTTACACCCGCTGCAGGCATGTTCCCCCGTTCTAGGGTCCTATTTCCTCCGTATAACTCCATGTCTTTTTGAACACTTTCCAGCTATCCCATTTATCTATTAACCCCGCACTTTTTTCCTCCACACTATGCCTCAAACATTCCATATTGTATGTTTCTTCTACAGAATTTATCCACTCCCGGGTTGTGGGACCTTCTACCTCTTGCCACTTTTTAGGGATAAGTCTTTTTGCTGCATTCAGTAGGTGTGGGATTACTGAGTCTTTATATTGAAACAGGGAGGGGTGGGGGCAAGGGGAGTAGTTACTGAGACTAGCCCTATAGCGTTCCCACCCAGGAAATTAATGGACTATCTCGGTACCGATGAAACCAAAATGCAATATAATATAAAATACTTTATTGTGGATAAAAAACAAATATACAGTTGACATTGATTAAAAAATAAAAAGACAGACGCTTAGGGTTCCCCCAAGAGACATCTGTGATTTGTTGATTGGTCAGGGTCTCCACTAGTTTCGCGGTAAACCGCTTCCTCAGGAGAACCAATCTATGGAACAAATAGTACAGTAAGGACATATAAAAACAAAATATGGTTCAGAATAACTACAGCTTGTACTACATAGGTAGAACAGGTAGCTTACCCAATGAATGAAAGGTAATTTGCGAACCAAGGCCACCCATCAGGATTCCCCCCGTGGCGGACAAGGGGGATTGTGCGTGGATCTCTGTGAGGGGAGGAGGGGAACGGGGAAAGAAAGGGGGGGACAAACGGAAGGGAAAGGGGGTACGGGTGGGGAGAAGAGAAGGGGAGGGGGGGAAAGGTGGAAGGAGAAGAGGAAAAACGGGGGGAAAAAAGGAGGGGGGGTGGGAGGGGGATAACGAGGGAACGAAAGGAGGGGGGAGGCACGGAGAAGGAAGACAGAAAAGGAACCAGAAGGGGGAAACAGGTAAGGAGAAGGAAACGAGTAGGAAATGAGGGGATAGGAGAGGGGGAGAAGGGGGGGGGGAGGGGGGGTGTTGGGGGTGAGGGAGGAAGGTGAAGGGAAGGGGGAGGAAAGGGTGGGGGGTAGGAAGGAGGTAAGGAATGGAAAGGAAGGGGGGAAAAAAGGGGGAAAAAGGGTGGGGGGGATTGCCAATCCTAACTGATAGAAGCATTGGACAGGTTAAAGGTTATAACTCACCCCGGCGATTGTATCAGGAGATGACCCGGAGGACAAGAGGCTACTGGTGTTGTGGGGGCAAAAAGGACAGGTGGATTCCGGCTGGTACAGCTGCACGAGGAGTAATGGGGAGAAGGTATGTGGCAACCCCCCCTTTTTTCCCCTTCCTCCCCTTCCTATGTACGCTGTATCTGGTTTTTACCTTCTTATACCTTATATCACAGAGATCCACGCACAATCCCCCTTGTCCGCCATGGGGAGAATCCTGATGGGCGGCCTTGGTTCGCACATTACCTTTCATTCATCGGGAAAGCTACCTGTTCTACCTATGTAGTACATGCTGTAGTTATTCTGAACCATATTTTGTTTTTATATATCCTTACTGTATTATTTGTTACATAGATTGGCTCTCCTGAGGAAGCGGTTTACCGCGCAACTAGTAGAGACCCTGACCAATCTATCAATTGACAATCACAGATGTCTCTTGGGGGAACCCTGAGCATCTGTCTTTTTCTTTTTTAATCAATGTCAACTGTATATTTGTTTTTTTATCCACAATAAAGTATTTTATATTATATTGTATTTTGTTTTCATCGGTACCGAGATAGTCCATTAATTTCCTGGGTGGGAACGCTATAGTAATCCGGATGATGGTACGTTGTTATTTAATATTATGTTTTTTATATGAAGCCATACTCCAAATTTCTTCATAAGTACCGGGTGGATAACACACCCTCCTTTCCCCTCTCGGAGTGCTTCTAATTTATACCTTGCTTTATTCTAATTTAATTTTACGTTATTGATCACTTGGTGATGTAGTATGCAACTGTTCTCTGGGCTGTTTGGACAATGGACACTCTCGGTACTGATGAGGCAGACCCAGTGGCGTATCTAGGGTATGGCAAGCCATAGCAAGTGCCATGGGCGCTACACATGAAGGGGGCGCTAGTGAGCAGGGAATCCAGCATAAAAGTTCTTCACTGAAGTTAAAACTAGAGCTTTTTAAACTTCTCCCCTTCCTACTTGCTTATGGGGAGAAGCAATTACAGTTTCCTGGGTCCCATCAGGTAAAAATAGGGGCCCAGGAAGTGAGCGTAAAGGAGGGACTTTTTCTTCATTTTCGGGGCGCATGTACATCATGCCGCCCCGCTACTCAAATAGTCCCGGCTCATTGGCGGAGTGATTCTCTGCCCAGCTCCCGTCCTCAGGTGCTGAGATGCGAGTGCTGTGCTTCTGAGAAGTAACAGCCAGAGGGGGGCGTGGCTGCATGTGCCGAGCTCCACACAGATTGGCTGTGGAGACTGTCAGTCTGCAGAGTGTCCAGGGCTGCTGGAGAAAAGTTATAGAAGGCGCTGTGTGTGCACTGCAGGAAGGCTGAGATCGGAGGAGGGGAGGTAATAAATCCGGGGTCTGGCATCCCAGCACACAGAGCAGCAGGACGGGACAAATCACAATAACACTGCCCAGCTTATATGGAGCTTGGCATCCCCGGGATCCCTGTAGATGTGCCTGCTTATCGCTCCCACTCCATGGCTGAGGCTGCTCTGTGCATCGGTGAGCATCAAAGTGTTTACATAGAAAGATCCCCCCACAGATATGACTGACCCATGGGCATAGACCAGCTGGAACTCAGCTTCCTACAGGTGGAAGAAGCTAGCAGGATCCTGGAGGTCCTGAAGTGAGGAGGACAGAGAGGGATAGAGAGTCATGTATGCAGATAGGATCAGAGCTCACATTCTACCTCCCAGTCTGAATGAAAGCATTTCTGTTTTGTCACAATATCATTTTTCAGAGAAGCCCCTTCCTCTCAGGCTGATGTCAGGTGGGAGACTCTGTTGCTAGTGACAACACTTCAGTGGCAGAGAACCTCCCACCTACCTCTATGGAATTGCTTCCTCTCAGAATACTACAGAATGTTGATCACTAGGGATGGGAGTGATTCCAGAGGGACCAACTGGCAGCCTTGTTGCTACCCTGCAGATGGCCGTTCATTTTGACTGGGATAAAGGCGCATGCATTAGAGGGAGGATGGTGATGGGGAGCTCCGGGGAGTGGCTGAGGTCACCAAACAGGAGTTGTTAGGCCTGAAGGAGCTGAGACCGGAAGCATGTCCTAGGCCTGAGCCGGGTCACAGAGAGTGAGTTACGCTGCTTTCACACTGGGGCACGGGCCGTCATTTTTGCAGAGGTATTACACCGCTGGTGGGGTGATTTTAACCCCCGCTAGCAGCCGAAAAAGGGTTAAAACCACCCGCAAAGCACCGCTGCAGCGGCGCTTTGCCAGCAGGTCGGCCGCGCTGCCCATTCATTTCAGTGGGCAAGAGCGGTGGAAGAGGTGTACACACCGCTCCGAAGATGCTGCTTGCAGGACATTTTTTAACGTCCTGCCAGCGCATCACACTGACACTGCAGGGGAGCCATATTTCAGGCGCTTTACAGGTGCTATTTTTAGCCCAAAAGCACCTTAAAAAATGCCCCAGTGTGAAAGGGGTCTTACTGTCAGGAGACCTGTTACCGGCCTGTGCTAGACGCTGTGGGGTTGATTTATTAGAGGAAAATCCACTTTGCACTTAAAAGTGCACAAGGAAGTGCAGATGCTGTAGATCTGAAGGGGACATGCAAGGAAAATAGCATTTTAGCTTGCACATGATTGGATGATAAAATCAGCAGAGCTTTCCCTAATTTCAGAGCTTCCCCTCAGATTTACAGCGATCTACAGCGACTGCACTTCCATGTGCACTTCCAAGTGCAAAGTGGATTTTCCTTTAGTAAATCAACCCCTGTGCGTCATTAACGTCACTTGTCTTCTGTCATCAGATTATCTGTGCAGACCTAAGGAGAATGTGTTCAGGATTGACTTCACTTGCTTCAAGATCCAGGACCTGGAGACTGACACTGTGCTCTTTGAAACCTCCAAACTCTGCTCAGGTACCTGTCATGGAGGGCACCTTTCCTGGGGCAGGGGCAGGGACAGGTCTCCTTCATACTTCAAGTAGAACTAGAGTTGTTGGATGGAGTAAGGGAGGGTTATTGTTACCAATTTGACATCCATTTGGGTGCTGGTGCGTGTCTTTGAATGCACACTATCTGTGCTCAGGGGCATTTTCCTGCACTCAAACAGATATCAAGGTGAAAGCAGGGGCTGTGTTCATGAAGCTGCTGCATCCCAATTGATTTGAATTGGTCTGCCTGCCCGTGCATGTACTGCACATCTGTGTGCTTTTCATGCAGTGAAAACATGGCCCTGTACACTTAAAATGTTTTGACAGGGGTGCAGTTTCAGTGCTTGCCATAGGCGCCATTTTCACTAGATACGCCTCTGGGCAGACCAATGTATCTTTGGTATTCTATCTAGCTGGTTTAACAGCCTTTTAATCATAATTATATGATTACGTGATTTAACATATACCAACCATGAAACCCCCCTTTTGATTACACTCAGAGTGTAGGGCTTATTCAGCACAGATGCATTAGCCTTTACAGAAGGCTATGTGCACAAACGGACTGGAAATATTATTCACGACTGCTACCCTGATCCCAACCCTGGGACGAATAGCAATCATTTCATATTTAATTTTAATTTTAATTTCAATTTATTTTCATTTTTCCTCACTTCACTGGATAATGGATATTATTAAATATTAACACCACTTTCACCCAATCCTCTACGGATGGATTTTGGACTAACCTGTCCTTACACCCCCGACATTTTTCACTCCACACACATCAATCATCTCCTGTACCTTCCCTCTTTTCACATTTGTTTTATCCATTTACCCAAGTACTTGGGATGTCTTTGCATCACCTCAACAAACCATTACTATCGGTGGCCGCTCGCGGGCACCACCCCTTTTCCTTCATCCCCACGGCATAATTGAGAGGCCTGTTTAACACTGATCAACTACTATATGCTTTGCCCTGCCCTCAGGGGTTCTGTGTCCTAACGACACTGTCCTCCCCCTTGTCCTCCAGCCGTCAACTGTGTGACATTTGCCTTATGTCGACCAATATAGTGACCATTATTGTGGGAATTACACTCCCACTTGTTTATTACCACATTACCCATGCTTTAAGCTATTTTATCATATGTTTTCTCTTTTGTAATTAGCACCATTTGAATGTTTTGTGCGATCCCTGGCTGCCTGTGTCTCCCCTTAGTGGCGAACTTGCGTTTCCCCTGGTGGGGGTGTCTTCTTGTAACCCATCCCCCTCTTGTTCTCTCCGAGCCCAGGGCCTCCACCCACTGGCTCGCTGTGAACGCACATGAACAGGAGCGCGGGATCATGCACCTGCGCAGTGCGGGGGAACTGAACCGTTGACGTCAGACGCCGCCGTCAGGCGGCGTCATGGGCGTCCCCTGGTTGGAGACCTCATTTAATGGGCCTTGGGCCCTTGGATGAGCATGGTGGATCTCTCCATTGGCGGTGTTTGCTGTGGGGCACTTACAGGATGGACGCGGCCGGCAGCTAAAGAGATTTATGGATACGTCTACCCCCTGCCCCAGTATTTGCATCACCCTGCACCTGAGGCTATTAATACTTATATGCAAGTCGATATCCCTTGCTGGTATGTTACCAGTAGCATTGGATCCACATACCTTCTCCCCATTACTCCTTGTGCAGCTGTACCAGCTGGAATCCACCAGTCCACCTGTCCTTTTTGCCCCCACAACACCAATAGCATCTTGTCCTCTGGGTCATCTCCTGATGCAACTTGTCCAATGCTTCTATCAGTTAGGATTGGCAACCCCCCCTTTTTTTTCCTTTTTCCCCTTCCTCCCCCTTGCTTCCTCCCCACTTCCCTTCACCTTCCTCCCTCACCCCCAACACCCCCCCTTTCCCCCCTCCTTCCCTCTTCTCCCTCTCACCCATTCCCTCCTTTCCTACTTGTTTCCTTCTCCTTCCCCTTTTTCCCCCTTCTGTTTCCCTTTCTGTCTACCTTCTCCGTGCCTCCCTCTCTCCCCCCCCTCCTTTCGCTCCCTCGTTATCCCCCTCCCAAACCCCCCTCCTTTTTTTCCCCGTTTTTCCTCTTCTCCTTTCACCTTCCCCCCCCCTTCTCTTCTCCCCACCCATACCCCCTTTCCCTTCCGTTTGTCCCCCTCTTATTTCCCCGTTCCCCTCCTCCCCTTCCCCCCTTTTTTTCCCCTTCCTCCCCTCCCTCCCATTCCTTCCTCACCCTTGCTCCACTACTTGCAATGTACGCTGTATCTGGTTTTTACCTTCTTATACCTTATATCACAGAGATCCACGCACAATCCCCCTTGTCCACCATGGGGAGAATCCTGATGGGCGGCCTTGGTTCGCACATTACCTTTCATTCATTGGGTAAGCTACCTGTTCTACCTATGTAGTACATGCTGTAGTTATTCTGAACCATATTTTGTTTTTATATGTCCTTACTGTTTTATTTGTTACATAGATTGGCTCTCCTGAGGAAGCGGTTTACCGCGCAACTAGTAGAGACCCTGACCAATCTATCAATTGACAATCACAGATGTCTCTTAGGGGAACCCTGAGCATCTGTCTTTTTTCTTTTTTAATCAATGTCAACTGTATATTTGTTTTTTATCCACAATAAAGTATTTTATATTATATTGTATTTTGTTTTCATCGGTACCGAGATAGTCCATTAATTTCCTGGGTGGGAACGCTATAGGGCTAGTCTCAGCAACTACTCCCCTTGCCTCCACCCCTCCCTGTTTCGCTTTAGTAAAACGGATGATGGTACATTGTTATTTATTATTATGTTTTTTATATGAAGCCATACTCCAAATTTCTTCATGAGTCTTTATATTGTTTTACCGATCCTTCCACTCCATGTAACAAAACTATCCACGGGTCTTCTGGTATTTCTTTTTTAGTAATTTCCTTTATTAAATGTAAGATCTTTTGCAAGTATTTTTTAATTTAAGGACAGTCCCACCACAGATGGGCCATCGTTCCCAATGCCTTACATCCTTGCCAAAAATCCGCTATTTTTTCGGGTTGAAATTTACTAGTTTTATCAGGAGTTGCAAACCAGAAGGTGAGAGTAAAATAGTCCATCAAAGAAATGAGGATAATTTGATCAACTCCAACACTGGACGCCTTCTGAAGAAAGTAATGACAGAAACCGGTCACGGCGACACTACACAGCAATCCTTTTAACGTCGTCTTCCCTACCCGGGATCACTGCGGGAGCAGTGAGAGGATAGACAGGAGAGCACGATTGTCTCAGTATATTTTACATGCCCTCGTTTTATTTATGTGTAAGTGTGTTATCGTGAGACACTTTTAAATAATAAATATGAGTTGTACTGGATTACGCTATGTATACTTTTTCTCTATTTGCTTGTGATGAGCAATACCTAGATGGCAAGAGCTTGGTCTGCTGACAGCATCTGTGGAGTGATAAGCGTATTATCCAGTATGATCTGGTAAGTGTATTACCTGGAGGGGGTGACACAAGCGGTGTGGTGACGGAGATCTTATTGTCATGGATATGCATTAATGTCTGTCTGCCATCTTACCTTCCTCCTCATGTGTTCATCTAGAGACCAGACCTCCTTCACCTGGCTTCCTTTATAATCTCCTCCCAGCCTGACTCCACCCCAGGCCCTATTACTGAACACTATATTAACCTGTGCACTGCAAGCCTGCTTTGCTGATCAACGTGTTTGTTAGGCATTGTGTGTTTGGGTTCCTGCCTGCCGTGTGCTACGTCTGTCTCTCTGTTACGTTATTGGCTTGTCCCCGACTATCCCTGTCTGCTCGTGACCCTTGACCTTCGGCTCGTTCTTCGTTATCCTTGTCTGCTTGTGGCCCCTGACCTTCAGCTTGTTATTCGGTTCTCTCTTATCGTGTGCTGCTGCTTCCCCTCTTTTCCCCTTATCCTACGGGGTGTGAGCTAGGAAACTCCAGGGGCCGCGACCTGGTCCCAGCCTGCAGCTAACATCCTCACCACTAGAGGCCCTGGAGAAGACCAGCTGGGTCTTAGACTCCGCGCCCTGGTGAATCTTGGCTCTAGCTTCCGTTTGGATCCCGGTTGTGCTCCTCTGGTCCCGCTTTCCACAACCACCCAGTTCCCTATCCGCAGAAGCCAGCCATAGGGTTCACTACCTCGCGGTGCACTCCTGTCCCCCTACGGTGTGCATCTGTCACCTGGCCACAGGTGACCCTGACAGTTTTCAGTAGAAAAAACCAGACAGCGCAAAACCTATCCTAACAAAATGCAGCTGAACACTGAAGGTCAAAATATAAATCCTTAAATGTAACATGTATAGAAAAGCAGTGCAGCGCTAAATACGTATATAACACAAAAAGAGTCCATAGGTGTATAGTTCAGAAAAATAGATGTTCTCCAAAGCACCAACAGGGGGATAGAAGGATCCTCTAGCTGTGAAACAGAGTGCTTGTATATGATCACAAGTGCAACCACTTCCGTGTAATTCCACCACCAAGTGTACAGGCCGCTCACCTCAAAATGTGGACCTCTGTTTTACCAGAAGGTCACATAAGCAGTCCCTTTAACAAGGGTAATGTAAAAGATGAGAGGGCTGTCTTCATACGGCACTTCAACCGAAATCCTCAATCACTCTATACTCCCAGTAATGAACTCATATGTTTGACGTGGTTACATGAAAAATGTCAAAAAAGAAATACATAGTGCTCTCCATAGAAAAAAACACTTGATTTATTGGTATAAAAAGTTACTCACAAACAAAGCACAGATACCCTGTGCTCGGATGGCAGTCATGTAGCATAGATGTGGAACCAGGTAGATGGCTGTCCTGACGTCGTGTAGCCCCTCGCACGCGTATCGTCCGTGGGTAAGGACTTCCTCAGCGATATTTAAATGGGGACAACATGTCAGTTCGTTTATATAGGCCATATTCCTGGTGTGTGCTGTGTATGGGAAAGAAATCCCGCCCCCCCATAATTAGGGGACCATGTATCAAGCGCCCTCATAGGTAGCTGAAAGCCATGCCAAAATGACAGACCAGCGGTCATTGGCTAAAGAAGTATAGTGGTCAAAGAGTTTCCGGGTCATGACCCTTACCTCTTGTATTGCTGCTCCCATTGGCGGCGGACTCACAGGAGGTACTGCCTCCCGGTCTATGACCTTCCGGGTCGGCGCTCCCCACGTGATCCGTCGTCATGACGACGGAAGTAAACATGCCTACAGAGCGCTCAGTTCTCCGCATCCACGTAAAACCGTGGGCGGAGCCGAGCGGTCACATGACACCAAGTGTCAACAAAGCACGCTAGGACTGATCCTCACTGTGCTAAGCATATGAAACCTCCGGATAACCGGGGGGCGTGTCCGGATGCGAGCGGAGATAGACGTGCTTTGGAGGAGCTCCGCTAGGCCCGACGGAATCAATAGCCATCCTAAGCCAGCGCCCTACAACCAGTCCACCAAATCCTCCATCCCGACTCCTGGGCTTCCCCTCAGCAGATCCCTACCTGACTTGGGTCTCTGGGTGAGCCGAATACTCTGCATTCCGAGCCGGGCCGGCTCCATCCCCTGGTGATCCGCCGCCATCTTGCGGCCTGCGAGGCCTCCGAGGCCTCTGAATCCACCGCGCTAAAGTACCGCGGCCGCGGGACGAACGGCGACCCTTCCGGAACCCATCCAAGGCAGCCTTCCAAGCCCGGGGGAGAACGGAGAGGAGTCGACAGCCGGCGGAGGCACCCTGCTGAAGACGGCGCTCTGTGTAAAGAGGTGAGCGGCGGCCATCTTGATCCACCCAAAGCCCCTCAATAGCCTTAGTAGCCTTACCATCCTTCCTGGGCAAGGATCAACCACCACATCCTCCATCCCAGCCCTCAGTGTGTGCTCCGGACCCTAGCCGCAGACTGATAGTCACCCCCGACGGCCTGCAGGGTATCTGGTGGTTCCTGGCCTACTGTACGGCGGCCATCTTGCTCCACCCTACTGAGGCTCCACGGCCTGTTTCTAGCCCTCGGGTCTCGCCACGCACCTAATTCTTCAACTTACAGCCACTGGTGCTTACCCACATGCTACCCGCTGTCCGCAGTGCTTAGCGGTACCCCCTGTTTGAGTACTGTGGACCAGATTTAGCCCCGTGCTAGGCAGCCATCTTGCTGCACCCTAGAGTCCATCCTAAAGACTCTCCTCCATCAAATTGCCTCTGGAAGCCTAGGTGCTTTGGCTGGCCGGGCAATGGCCCCTGAACTAGAATGCTGCATATGCTGACTCTTTCTATGTACTAAACCCACAGCCCAGGGGGGCAGTCACGCAGAGTCGGGGATGATTACAGCTTGATCTCCCTGCTTTGCGCCGTCGGACCACACAAACTCGGCGAATAAGGCACATCTTGCTTCCTGACGCCACCACTCCAGCTCTCTGAACGACGAACATTACCTGATATTACCTATGTACAATACACCCCGGAGCCGGCAGCGCTACCGCTCACAGCAGAAGGCTTCTCCTGCAGGGGGGAAAGGGAAGGGGAAGGGCAAAATGGCGCCCGAACCTCCGGAGCCAGATGACTCCACTCAGCATTCTGAGGACAGCCTACACCAGTTCCCCTCCAACTTGGTAAGCCCCACTGACGCTGGCTCTGATGCCTTGCTCCAGAAGTTCCGCGGTATAGTCCGAGACAAAATAAATTCTGCCTCCCGTAAGCTCTCAGCGGAACTGGTGAGGGGGCTTAAGGAAATAGGCCACCGCACCAATCAATTGGAGCAGCGGATGGACTTGACAACAACAGTCCTGGAGGGTCACGAGGACGAGGTCGAGAGGCTGAATGCTGAATTGTTGAGCCTACAGGATAAATTAGAGGACTCTGAGAATAGAGCTCGCAGGGATAACCTCCGCATCCGTGGGCTCCCAGAGACCATCACTGACTTGCAGGGGACGGCCACGGCTTTCTTTCAGGAGCTGGCGCCTGATGTCCCTCCGGAGCGCTTGGAATTTGACCGCATACACAGGTCCCTTGCTCCCAAACCCACAGAAGGTCCCCCCAGAGACGTCATCATTAAATTTCACTTTTACAGGACTAAGGAGCGGCTCCTGCAGGCTGCACGAGATCTCCCTAACCTCTCCCACCAGGGTAATCCCCTCCAATTATTTGCAGACCTCTCTCCGGTCACCATAGCCAAGAGGCGGAGTCTGAAGCCTTATCTGCAGATTCTACAAGCTCGGGGCATCCGTTATAGATGGGGGTTCCCCTTTAAGCTCTCCTTCTACCACCTTGGCCGCCAGTTTCATGCCTCTTCTTTGCCTGATTTACGGCGACATTTTCAGGATCTGCAGTTTGATCTCCCTCCCTCCCAACCGGAGTCTTCCTCGGCCCAACCAAGGCCATCCCGGTCACCTCACGGATCCTCGCAGAGGTCTCAGCAGGGCTCCCAGGCTCTTCGATCACTGCAAGCACAGCGATTCCAGGATGTCCCTAAGGGAGGACAGCATTAATTCTCTTTCGACGCTCCAAAGAGGAAACCTGCCCGTTATTCTGAACTGATGGATATGTCTTACCTTGAACACCAAGTATGAATCTAAATTTCACTCTTGATTATTCATTGCATAGACCCAGTTGCAACGCATGGGCATTCCTGTCTCTAGGCCAATAAGACATCTGGACCCTCTCCCCTCCCCTTTTTTTATATAATTTTTTTTTTTTTTTCCCAGGTGAAGACTTTTATGATTTGATGCTCTGGGGAACTATCCTTGTGCTGCTCTGCACATTCCCACTAGTGTCGTGGGTGTGTGCTGTTCATCACAGACTGCAGTTATGGCCCTGGCGTGCGGGTCATGGGCAATGCATTTGCTGTGGACCGGCTTCGTGTCCTGGACTCCCCGTACTCTCACTGGGAGCTCCGGAGCGCGAGGTTGGCCATAGCCTACAGTTTACCGTTTACAGGTTAAGTTGATATGCTATATAAATTTGGTTAAGATTGCTTTAATCTTTGTTTCGGTGGGGTTTATGGGACATGTTTTGTTATACCCTGTGCCGTAGTTGATCTCAATATTCAGACTACATTGAAATCCAGCCGAGTGGTTTCCGACGGACCACTGCTCCCCCTCGGCTCGGAAGTTGACCGGAACAAGAGTTTTGGCTAACTTCCGACCCTCCAGTGGGATTCCAGTCCCACTACCAATTGCAACCTTGATGATTGGAATGTTTTTACTCCGAGCTCTACTCGGACTTTTTGTTTTTCTTGATCTAATTTTTTTAACTTTCTCTCTTTTTGACTCTCAGGTCTTTTATCCTTTTTTTTCCTCCACTAGGTTCGCGGGGTGTGTGCTTTGGGGAATGGTCTTCTATTTCTTGTTAGTTCTACTATGAGGTTTAATTGGCTATCCCTGAATGTTCAGGGTATGAATTCTCCTCAGAAAAGGGTGAAGGTCTTCAAGTATCTTAGAAAGCAACAGATTGACATTGCCTGCTTACAGGAAACCCATTTTTCGGCAACTTCCTGCCCTAAATACTTTGACGCACAGTTTCCTCAGGTGTTTTTGGCTACTGCTCCAACCAAGCAAAAGGGGGTGCTCATAGCTTTCCGCAAGTCGGTCTCATTTAGTTGCATCAGACAGATCGCAGACCCCGAGGGCAGATATTTATTGCTACAAGGCACTATCCAAGGAAAGGAGGTCACCATTATGACCTACTATGCACCAAATTCTAATCCAGGACCCTTCTTGTCTCACGTCTGCACCCTGCTAGCATCCCACCACAAGGGTACTCTCTTTCTTGCGGGTGATTCGAATTTAGTTTTGAATCCCTCGTTTGATAAATACCCCTCGGAGCACATTGCTCCCTCCCCTGACGCAAAAAAATTTGCTCGCTCTCTACAATCACATGATCTGGTCGACCTTTGGAGGGAATGCCATCCTCAGGGTAAGGACTATACGTTTTACTCCCACCCTCATCATTCTCACTCCAGAATCGATCATATGTTCGTGCTACGTCGCCACCTTCCCATGGTGGTTAGGGCCTCTATCCTGGCTGTTCCGTGGTCTGATCACGACCCTGTTTTGGTGGTCTGCCACTCTGTTTTGGACAGACCCCAGTTCTCGCCCTGGGTGATGAACGATTCGCTTTTATCGCTTAAAGAGGTCCGGGAAGATATTTTCAAGGCCTCAGAGGACTACTTCCGCGAAAATCTAGGCTCGGTAGAGTCACCTGTAACGCTTTGGGAGGCTTATAAGGCGGTACTCCGTGGCCACATTATCAGGGTGGCGTCGACCCGTAAGCGAGAACGGGGTCTGAAACAAAGGGCCCTGGAGACACGCCTGGAGGCGTTATCAGGGCTTTTCAAACAATCCCCCACCTCTAGCAACCGCAAACTCTTGGAGCAGGCCCGTTCGGAGCTAGATCTTAGTCTCACCGAGGGGGCTGAACGTATCTTACGGTGGTCCCGCCAGAGATGGTATACCAGGGCGAACAAGCCAAATCGAACGCTGGCCAACAGACTCCGGACTTTCGCTCCTAAACCCGCCCCCATCACATTGCGCAACCGGCACAATGTCCTTACGGGTAACCCATTGCGCGTATTGGAGGAGTTTAGTTTCCGCCT
Source organism: Rana muscosa (assembly GCA_029206835.1). Taxonomy (NCBI): domain Eukaryota; kingdom Metazoa; phylum Chordata; class Amphibia; order Anura; family Ranidae; genus Rana; species Rana muscosa. The sequence goes on along the minus strand of CM055119.1, from coordinate 5,420,111 downwards.
TACTAAATTATACTCAGACCCAGAGCAGTTTAATGCTCACGACACTGCTGATTTCCTCAGCCGTCTCCCTCTCCCGACCTTGACGGACGCGCATGTTGCCCTTATGGACCGGGACATACAAGTCTCGGAGGTCCTCCAAGGTATAAAAGATCTATAAGTAGGAAAGCGACCGGGGCCGGATGGATTTACGGCACTTTACTACAGGAAGCTGGCCGCTGTGGTAGCTCCGCATTTAACGGCCATGTATAACTCTGTTAAAAATGGTCGCTCCCTTACCCCGGACCTCCTAAAGGCTAACATAGTGATGATTCCTAAGCCGGATCGAGACCACTCCTCTTGGGCCAACTTTAGGCCTATCTCCCTAATCAATATCGATATGAAAATTTTGACCAAAATTCTGGCTAATCGCCTAAACTCTTTTCTCCCTCGGTTAATCGGGAAAGACCAGGTCGGTTTCATACCTCAGAGGCAGGCTGGTGATGCTATTCGACGTATATTGCAACTCCAACACATAGCCCATACCCGCTCGCTGGAAACTATGTTTTTGTCCCTGGACGTCCACAAGGCCTTTGACACTCTGTCGTGGCCTTACCTCATGTCAGTTCTTCGGCATTATGGCTTCGGGTCTTCGTTTATGCACTGGATGTCTGCCTTATATGACTCCCCCCGGGCAAAAATCAAGTATTATGGGTTCGAGTCTCCTCTTTTTAATATCAAGAGGGGCACCCGCCAGGGATGCCCCCTATCGCCTCTTCTTTTTGTATTGGCTCTGGAACCCCTGGCGGAGGCGATTCGTTCGCATCCCAACATACAAGGCATCGAAATAGCGGGTTGCCCCCATAAAGTTTCCCTATTTGCCGATGATATCCTTCTTACTTTGACCTCCCCCAGAATTTCTTTACCAAATTTACAATCCCTTTTGGACACCTTTGCTGCCCTTTCGGGGCTCCGGGTTAATCCCTCCAAATCAAAAGCATTGTCGGTTAACCTCTCTCCTGGTTTGTTGGAGGATCTACAGTCAGCGTTCTCCTTCCAGTGGGTCTCCTCGCTACCCTACTTGGGAATCCACCTCACCCCTATGTACTCCGGATTGTACCAGGCTAACTTTCCGCCCTTGTTCAAAAGCCTAACGGATAAGCTGTTGTCTTGGTCTCATTTGCCTTTGTCTTGGTTCGGCAGAATAACAGCTGTTCGTATGTCCTATCTCCCGAAACTACTGTACTTTTTTCGTGTTTTGCCTGTTCGGGTTCCCCCACATATCCTCCGCATACATCAGCGAAGAATTATGCAATTTATATGGGGTTCGACCCACCCCCGAATCAGCAAACAGGTTTTATTTGCTAAGCGAATTAATGGTGGTCTTTCGGTACCCAATTTACGGGCTTATTACATAGCCGCTAACATAGCCCCACTTTCGTGTCTTCATAAGACCTATCAGCTTCCGCTTTGGGCTATGCTTGACCTGGTCGACATCGACCCTATTCCAATCTCCTCATTGCCCTGGCTTCCTCCTGTGCACCGTCCGGCGGTTATGGGGCCTTGATTAGCCCACTCCCTGCGAATATGGGACTCGGTAAAATACTCTGCGGGGTTGATCTCATCTCACCTCCCACTCTTGCGACTCTTGCACTGCCCGCTATTCCCTCCAGGTTGTGACAATGCCTCCCAGTTCTCATGGTGGACCACGAATGGGTTCACAGATGTGCACTCACTGTTGCGGCCAACTAGGATTTTGGCATTTGACGCCTTACGCTCCTCTCACGATATTCCCTTACGAGAGCACTATCGTTATTTACAACTTCGCCATTTTCTTCAGAGTCTTATTAAGTCTCAATCTACCCCTTATACCTTGACCCCCTTTGAGAGCCGTTGTAGAGCCAGGCCCCACTCACCGGGCCTAATTTCACTGATATATTCGGCTGTGATATCTACTAGGAGGCCCCTATTGAGGCCTTACCACCTACAATGGGAGAAAGAGTTGGGGAAGCAGTTGGACCCTGCGGATTGGCAGGCAATGACACTAACTCTGTCCAAATGCTCACGTAACGTGTTAATCTTGGAAAATGCCTATAAGGTATTGTATAGGTGGTACTACACACCGGCGAGACTGGCTCGCTTTATTCCAAATTATTCCCCGCTTTGTTTTAGAGGGTGTTCTCAGGAGGGCTCTATGGCACACATTTGGTGGTCATGCCCGCGGGCGTGCAGACTGTGGATTAGGGTATTTACTCTCATCCGCAATCTCTTTCAGATTAATATCAAGAGGGACCCTTATGTAGCTCTCCTTGGTAAGCCCATCGTGGAACTACTGCGTCCAGAAAGGCAACTAGCCCAGCATCTTTTTACTGCAACTAGGATGACAATTGCGAGAGCATGGAAAACCCCCGCACTCAGCTTTGAGGCAGTCAAAAATCGCCTGAACGATGTCATGGTTAATGAGAAACTGACGGCAATCCTTTTGGATACGCATGACAAGTTTCTTGAGGTCTGGCAACCCTGGGTCACATACTACCACCCTTCTAGGTTTGACGCTACATTACTATCACTTTAGGACTCCCCTTGCGCACACCCCGTGGACCTCCTACTTCCCTCTTCTTTCTCTCCTTCACATCCTATTGCTCTTCTTGTTCTGCTCCATCTCCCTTTTTTTATTTCTCTTCCTCTCTTTCTATTCCTTTTTAGGCTCTTATTTTACTGTTAACCCTGCATATCCTTTCTTGAGGATGCTAGCTATCAGGTTCTATTGTTGTGTGTTGTTCACTCACTCTACAGGTTTGCAGACAGCCGGGCATGACCCGGGTCCCGGACCATTAGGTCCTAATGATTGTTTACATTTCTCCTTTATATTTGTGTATAGCATAAGATCACGACTCATGCCTCCTCTCTGCACGTGAGGACTTCAAGCCCGGATTTGCCATGTATGATACATGCTATAACACTCTATTGTAAACCTGTACTGTTGATTTATATGACAATAAAACTTTTTGTAAAAAGAAACCTCCGGATAACCTATATCAGATCCACCATTTCTAAACCCATCCCTCCTGGCTAATACATGGTTGTCAAAAATAATAACATATGGCAATGATAACAGGCAATATTTTTAATGTTGCACAGCAACCGCTGTACCCCATAGAGTGCCACACAGTGGCAGATACCTGTAATACATGTCATACAGGATTTCAAAAAAGTAAAAAGAATGGAATAAAATACAATATAAAATGTAAATTTATAAAATAAAGTTAAAACCGCACCAGTGATCCCGCTATCTCAATGAAAGATATATAGAAGGGTACCAAGCAAACTCAAAAATGCAAAAATGCATATACGCTTGCTGGAGTCGCATATGCACAGATCAACAGATCTGACCATATAAAGGGCACAATGGTCACTATGTGCATAGACTTATTCCAGCACCCCCCTTCTTATTATAAATTTGTGGGCCCAATGGGTCCTAATAACAATAGCAATCTTGACACTAGACAGGGGCCAGAGATGCATAAAGGTAATCAAACAGTCATAAATGGACCTGTGAGATTAATATAGACGTCAGCACAACCATCTAACCTGTTAAACAAATATCACATACTAAATACATAGTAAACTATTAACCCTATAACAAAGAAAAAACGTAAATCTTAACGGTCTGATATAAAACAATTGAGATCGAACTCAACGTTCAACCCCAACGGGACCCCCACCTTCAATTCATATACCCAAAATGACTCACGTCGGCTGAGCTGCCGAATGAAGTGTCCTCCTCTCCAATGGTTCGTCACCTTCTCTATCCCCCAGAACTGCAACCCAGATGGGCTACGGTTATGGTGGAGTCGGAAGTGCTTCGAAACGTTGTGAGTAACCAACCCCTTTTTAATATTATTGACATGCTCCCCTATCCTTACATGAAGGGGCCTAGATGTCCTACCGACATATTGCAAACCACACTCACACTGTAGCATGTATACAACCCCTGTGGTATCACAAGTGATAAAATCCTTGATCTTGTAATTTTTTCCCGTTGCTGATGCCACAAACTCCTTCCGCTTTTTTAAATTCTTTCTGGCCTGTCGACATGGTGGGCAACGACCACATTTGTGAAAGCCAGTCAGAAAATCAAAAATTCTGTTCTCAGAATGGGTAGGAGGGTCAATCACTCCAGGGGCTAGTGTGTCCCTTAAGGAAGGTGCTTTTTTATAAATAAATAGCGGACGGTCAGAAAGTAGGGGACCTAAAATCCTATCATGCTTAAGGATTGGCCAATGCTTCTGTACAATTCGCTCAAACTTCCTATATTGAATGTTATAGTCTAAGATCATTCGTGTCCTTGTAGGGTCATTACGATCAACCTTAGGGACATTTGACACAAGTGCTTGTCTGTCCAGACTGCGGACATTTTCCATTTCAGTACCTAAGCTATTTTTATCATAACCTTTTTCAACGAATCTTGAGGTTAATACCTGTGACTGTGAGATGAAATCACCTACATTGGTGCAATTACGCCTCAGGCGTATAAATTGCCCTCTCGGTATATTACACAGCCACTTGGAATGGTGACAGCTTTCAATGGGGATAAAGGCGTTACGGTCTGTAGCCTTAAAATGAGTAATCATATTAATCCTATCCCCATTCTTGGTTAGATCAAGATCCAAGAAGACCAATCTGTCCAGACTGATGTTCCATGTCAGAACAATGTTCAAACTATTAGAATTCAGTTTAGATGCAAACTCATCAAAGCTTGCTCGGTCACCATCCCAAATCATAATAAGGTCATCAATATACCTCTGGTAGCAAAGTAACTGTGGGGGTTTGTTCTTAAACACGGCCTTTTCCTCCCAGTGCGCCATAAATAAGTTGGCGACACTGGGAGCGAACCGAGCCCCCATAGCTACCCCTCTAGTTTGTAAAAAGAATTGCCCACCATACCAGAAATAATTCTTTGATAAGCAAAAGGTAAGACTGTCAATCAAAAAATTCCGATGTCTTCTAGACAAACCAGATGTTCCTAGTGCCCAACTGACCGAGGATAAAGCATCCTCATGACTGATGATCGTGTATAACGAACTAACATCAGCTGTGATCAAAAGGCAAGAGGGCGTGATAGCTAGAGACTCCAGAATTTGTATGACATGTTTAGTGTCTTTAAGAAAAGCGTCAGTTTTTATCACTAGCGGCTGGAGGAAGGAATCTATATATTGACCAAGTCGGGAGGTGACCGAATCGATCCCGTTTACTATAGGTCTCCCAGGTGGGTTGGTGCTATCTTTATGGACCTTTGGTAGAAAATAAATAATGGGTGTGCGGCAAAACAAAGGGTCTAAATAAAGTGACTCCTTCACGCTCAACACTCCTATATGTTTCCCCCTTTCTATCAAGAAGTGGAGTTCTCCCTTAAATTCAAGCATAGGATCTTTTGTCATAATGCTATAAGTGTTAATATCACTAAGGAGATTGTCCATTTCGTTCTTATAGTAGGCCTTACTAAGTACCACCAGCCCTCCCCCTTTATCAGCAGGTCGTATGACCAAGTCCTTCCTCTCCGTCAGAGATTTGATACCATTCTGAATATAAATGGGATCATTCACCTTACGGATTTTCAACTTCTCCAAATCCCTCGCCACCATATTCCTAAACACCTGCTTCGTGTCTGATACAGGGGGATTGAAAACGGATTTATTCCGCAGAGTAGAATGATGACTTGTCTGACTTATTGGAGCACTTAATGTCCTAGTAGACGGAGTATTCAAAAAATATTTTTTGATATTCAAACTACGCACAAACTTCTGCAAGTTGACATACGTTTGAAATTTGTTTAAATTACGAGTAGGAGCATATTTGAGACCTTTATCAAGCACTTTGATTTCTTCCTCACTAAGAGGTGTGCCACTCAAGTTATAAATGCCTGCACCTATTGGGGTTTTACTCTTTTGAGTTCTCCTGCCTCCTCTCCTTCCTCTCTTGCTTTTCTTTTTCGCAGGGGTACCCCTTCCTGTGATGGCTGCTGGGGTTGTGTGCCCCTCCAGCCTCCCGGGTTGGGGGGGATGGAGGGTGCACCTCTCCCTGCACCTCTCGGTGCTCCGCGAAAATCCCCACCTCCACGTGGGCCCTTATAAGCCAGGGGTGAAAAGCGGTTGTGTATGGGTAGTTGGTTAACGTGTTGTGGCGGAGCTGCACCTCCATAAGCAGAGGTATCATAATTATTGTATGCATAGTTGTTCGGATAGTGATGAGATTGATTACCTCTATCAGCATAGGGGCCATTATACTCACTGGTATGTGAGTAATTAGGCTGCTGTTGCCGATAGCCACCATAAGACTCATTCCCCCTCGGGGGTGCATTATATACCTGATGCCGATATGGGGAGTGGTGATAGCCACCTCTCTTTCCCCGTCCTCTTTTGTTTTTACCCTTTTTATTGGGGACTTCCTGATAGTGCCCATCATTCAGAGGTGTTCCCATAACCGGATAGTCCAGATCATCATAGACATAGACCTCGCCCCCCCTAGGAATAGGGAGCGGGGTGTTTACCATGTCTACATTGGACGGGTCCGGGTTCACCTGTGTGGAACTCACATCTGGAGGGACCGCTTGCCACTTAAACACATTATTTTTTCCAAAGTCATCCAGATCTCTGATGAACTTTTTCTTTTTCTTATTTTGGGTTTCTGTATCCCATTTAATCAATCTATTTTTCAAATCCGTAGATAATTTCAGGAATTCCTCAGATTCTTTAAAGGGTTCTAAGGTGGTCCTCAGGTGCCTAATCTGTGCCTCTAGCATTTTCATTTTCCTTTGTTTCCTAAGTAATAAAAATTCTAATAATTCTAAACCCTTTTTAATAAAAAAATTTCCCCATTCTGTGACGGCCTCATCATCCATAAGACCGTCATTAGGCGGGACATCCCACCTTAGACGTCTTGGGATAATTTTTGCTACTAGGTATTGTTCGAAGGAAATTATGTCCCACCAGGTCTTAACCTTTTTCTCAAAAACGTGCCCTAGTTTTCTAAAGGTATGGGTGAGTTCATTCCCTTCCCCAGTCGTTTGATTCCTAGAAAAAATTTCTCCAATTTTAACTTCTCTTTTTTCCAAAAATTGGAAAATCTCCATGGTGATGCAGCTAGACTGTAATATATTGGAAAGCAGAAATCAGTAGAAAAAACCAGACAGCGCAAAACCTATCCTAACAAAATGCAGCTGAACACTGAAGGTCAAAATATAAATCCTTAAATGTAACATGTATAGAAAAGCAGTGCAGCGCTAAATACGTATATAGCACAAAAAGAGTCCATAGGTGTATAGTTCAGAAAAATAGATGTTCTCCAAAGCACCAACAGGGGGATAGAAGGATCTTCTAGCTGTGAAACAGAGTGCTTGTATATGATCACAAGTGCAACCACTTCCGTGTAATTCCACCACCAAGTGTACAGGCCGCTCACCTCAAAATGTGGACCTCTGTTTTACCAGAAGGTCACATAAGCAGTCCCTTTAACAAGGGTAATGTAAAAGATGAGAGGGCTGTCTTCATACGGCACTTCAACCGAAATCCTCAATCACTCTATACTCCCAGTAATGAACTCATATGTTTGACGTGGTTACATGAAAAATGTCAAAAAAGAAATACATAGTGCTCTCCATAGAAAAAAACACTTGATTTATTGGTATAAAAAGTTACTCACAAACAAAGCACAGATACCCTGTGCTCGGATGGCAGTCATGTAGCATAGATGTGGAACCAGGTAGATGGCTGTCCTGACGTCGTGTAGCCCCTCGCACGCGTATCGTCCGTGGGTAAGGACTTCCTCAGCGATATTTAAATGGGGACAACATGTCAGTTCGTTTATATAGGCCATATTCCTGGTGTGTGCTGTGTATGGGAAAGAAATCCCGCCCCCCCATAATTAGGGGACCATGTATCAAGCGCCCTCATAGGTAGCTGAAAGCCATGCCAAAATGACAGACCAGCGGTCATTGGCTAAAGAAGTATAGTGGTCAAAGAGTTTCCGGGTCATGACCCTTACCTCTTGTATTGCTGCTCCCATTGGCGGCGGACTCACAGGAGGTACTGCCTCCCGGTCTATGACCTTCCGGGTCGGCGCTCCCCACGTGATCCGTCGTCATGACGACGGAAGTAAACATGCCTACAGAGCGCTCAGTTCTCCGCATCCACGTAAAACCGTGGGCGGAGCCGAGCGGTCACATGACACCAAGTGTCAACAAAGCACGCTAGGACTGATCCTCACTGTGCTAAGCATATAAAACCTCCGGATAACCTATATCAGCTCCACCATTTCTAAACCCATCCCTCCTGGCTAATACATGGTTGTCAAAAATAATAACATATGGCAATGATAACAGGCAATATTTTTAATGTTGCACAGCAACCGCTGTACCCCATAGAGTGCCACACAGTGGCAGATACCTGTAATACATGTCATACAGGATTTCAAAAAAGTAAAAAGAATGGAATAAAATACAATATAAAATGTAAATTTATAAAATAAAGTTAAAACCGCACCAGTGATCCCGCTATCTCAATGAAAGATATATAGAAGGGTACCAAGCAAACTCAAAAATGCAAAAATGCATATACGCTTGCTGGAGTCGCATATGCACAGATCAACAGATCTGACCATATAAAGGGCACAATGGTCACTATGTGCATAGACTTATTCCAGCACCCCCCTTCTTATTATAAATTTGTGGGCCCAATGGGTCCTAATAACAATAGCAATCTTGACACTAGACAGGGGCCAGAGATGCATAAAGGTAATCAAACAGTCATAAATGGACCTGTGAGATTAATATAGACGTCAGCACAACCATCTAACCTGTTAAACAAATATCACATACTAAATACATAGTAAACTATTAACCCTATAACAAAGAAAAAACGTAAATCTTAACGGTCTGATATAAAACAATTGAGATCGAACTCAACGTTCAACCCCAACGGGACCCCCACCTTCAATTCATATACCCAAAATGACTCACGTCGGCTGAGCTGCCGAATGAAGTGTCCTCCTCTCCAATGGTTCGTCACCTTCTCTATCCCCCAGAACTGCAACCCAGATGGGCTACGGTTATGGTGGAGTCGGAAGTGCTTCGAAACGTTGTGAGTAACCAACCCCTTTTTAATATTATTGACATGCTCCCCTATCCTTACATGAAGGGGCCTAGATGTCCTACCGACATATTGCAAACCACACTCACACTGTAGCATGTATACAACCCCTGTGGTATCACAAGTGATAAAATCCTTGATCTTGTAATTTTTTCCCGTTGCTGATGCCACAAACTCCTTCCGCTTTTTTAAATTCTTTCTGGCCTGTCGACATGGTGGGCAACGACCACATTTGTGAAAGCCAGTCAGAAAATCAAAAATTCTGTTCTCAGAATGGGTAGGAAGGTCAATCACTCCAGGGGCTAGTGTGTCCCTTAAGGAAGGTGCTTTTTTATAAATAAATTGCGGACGGTCAGAAAGTAGGGGGCCTAAAATCCTATCATGCTTAAGGATTGGCCAATGCTTCTGTACAATTCGCTCAAACTTCCTATATTGAATGTTATAGTCTAAGATCATTCGTGTCCTTGTAGGGTCATTACGATCAACCTTAGGGACATTTGACACAAGTGCTTGTCTGTCCAGACTGCGGACATTTTCCATTTCAGTACCTAAGCTATTTTTATCATAACCTTTTTCAACGAATCTTGAGGTTAATACCTGTGACTGTGAGATGAAATCACCTACATTGGTGCAATTACGCCTCAGGCGTATAAATTGCCCTCTCGGTATATTACACAGCCACTTGGAATGGTGACAGCTTTCAATGGGGATAAAGGCGTTACGGTCTGTAGCCTTAAAATGAGTAATCATATTAATCCTATCCCCATTCTTGGTTAGATCAAGATCCAAGAAGACCAATCTGTCCAGACTGATGTTCCATGTCAGAACAATGTTCAAACTATTAGAATTCAGTTTAGATGCAAACTCATCAAAGCTTGCTCGGTCACCATCCCAAATCATAATAAGGTCATCAATATACCTCTGGTAGCACAGTAACTGTGGGGGTTTGTTCTTAAACACGGCCTGACAGTTTGATCAGCCATGAACCCGGCTGACATCCCGCTTCCCGCGGATGATCCATTGCAGGGCATAGTTCGCAGACTTGAGACCCAGGAATCAAATCAGACTCAGGTGATGCGATTCCTCCAGGATCTGGCTTCTCGATTCGAGCAGCTTCAGGTCTCCTTGGGAACCCCGAATCCGCAACCCCAAGTACAACCAGCGGCTGTACCTATCGCACCAGTCGCAGCCTCACACTCACTAAGATTGCCAGCTCTGTTCCGTTTCTCTGGGGACTCCAAGGCCTGCAGGGGGTTTCTCAGCCAATGCACAATTCATTTTGAGCTTCAGCCTCAAAGCTTCCTGTCTGACCGGGCTAAGGTAGCCTATATCATTTCCCTCCTCTCCGGTGAAGCTTTGGCCTGGGCTGCCCCCCTGTGGGAGAGGAACGATCCGGTGGTTTCCAGTCTGTCCGATTTCTTGAAGCTCTTTCGTAACATCTTCGAAGAGCCGGCTCGGGCTTCTTCAGCGGCTAGTGCTGTCTTACGTCTTCGCCAAGAATCTAGTTCAGTGGGGCAATATGCTCTTCAGTTTCGTATCCACACAGCTGAATTGAGCTGGAATAATGAGGCCCTGGTCGCTACCTTTTTACATGGCCTCTCTGACCGAGTGAAAGACGAATTAGCGGGAAGAGCCATTCCCGTCGGTCTGGACGATGTAATTTCATTATGCAACCAGATCGACATTCGTTTTCAAGAGAGGTCCTTAGAAAAAAAACGCCAGCACTCTCTGGGTCCTAGCCAGTCTGAGCTCCCCTCCCTTCATTCCGTGGAGCATCCTCTACCTGCTGAAGAACCTATGCAGCTGGCCCGGACCAGACTAACCCCCGAAAGAACGTGCTAGGCGCAGAACTCTGGGCTTGTGCCTCTATTGTGGGGGCAAGGGTCATTTTCGTGACTCCTGCTCGCTTCGTCCGGGAAACGCTCGGGTCTAATACATTTGGAAGGTGGAGTATTGGACCCAGAAACATCACCTTCTCGCCTGCTCTTGCCGGTGTTCCTTCATGTAGGCACTTCTCCTCAGTCAACCCTTGCATACCTGGATTCCGGGGCTGCCGGCAATTTTATGGATTGGAGAACTGCTTCTTCTATGAAGCTTACCCTTTCACCTCTCACTACCCCATTGGTAGTCTCGGCAATTGATGGCACTGTTCTCCCAGGGGGCCCTATTCGCTTCCAGACGCTACCCATTAGGATGTCGATAGGGATTCTCCACCAGGAGTGGATATCCTTTCTTATTCTACCCAAGGCCTCTACCCCAGTTGTATTGGGCCTCCCTTGGCTACAGCTCCACTCTCCACATGTGGACTGGGTCTCTGGGCAGATCCTGGCCTGGGGTTCCTCATGTTTCTCGTCGTGTCTTCTCAAGGTGACCCCCAAGGAGAGTCTTCCGGTTGCTGCCACTTCTGTTTCTTCTGATCTTCCTGCTGCATACAGCGATTACCGGGATGTGTTCTGTAAGAAATCAGCTGAGGCGCTTCCTCCCCACAGGTCTTTTGACTGTGCTATTGATCTTGTCCCCGGAGCAACTCTACCCAGGGGTCGTACCTACCCTCTGTCCATCCCAGAGACCCAGGCCATGTCGGAGTATGTCGCAGAGAATCTGGAGAGAGGTTTCATCCGGAAATCCTCATCGCCTGCAGGGGCAGGGTTCTTTTTTGTTGCCAAAAAGGATGGTACCTTAAGACCCTGCATCGATTATCGGGGTTTAAATGCGGTTACTATTAAAAATCGATACCCCTTACCCTTAATATCTGAGCTATTCGATAGGTTGAAGGGTGCCTCCATTTTCACCAAGTTGGATCTCAGAGGCGCGTACAATCTCATTCGAATACGGGAGGGTGACGAATGGAAGACTGCATTCAACACTAGAGACGGGCATTACGAATATCTGGTGATGCCTTTTGGTCTGTGTAATGCTCCAGCCGTGTTTCAAAACTTTGTCAATGAAATCTTCAGAGATCTGCTGTACCAGTTTGTTGTCATCTATCTGGATGACATTCTGATCTTTTCTGAAAATCTGCTCGTCCACAGAAACCATGTCCGCACTGTACTTCAACGTCTTAGAGAGAACAATCTCTATGCCAAGCTGGAGAAATGTTCCTTTGAATGTTCTGAGGTCCTGTTTTTGGGGTGCTTCGTCTCATGTTCGGGTCTTTGTATGGACCCTGGGAAGGTCTTGGCTATCACCAACTGGCCTCTTCCTGCTAGCCTCAAGGCCACACAGCGCTTTCTTGGCTTCACTAATTATTATAGGCAGTTCATAAGGAATTACTCTTCCATTGCCGCGCCTATTATCGCTTTGACCAAGAAGGGTGTGAATGCCAGAGACTGGCCTCCCGAAGCTGTCTCTGCATTTCACAACCTGAAACAGGCCTTTGTTTCTGGCCCCCTCTTGAGGAGACCAAATCCTGGGAATGCATTTTTTATTGAAGTGGACGCTTCCTCAATGGGGGTGGGAGCTGTGCTTCTTCAAATCTTTGAGAAGAGACGCCAACCATGTGCGTTCTTCTCCAAAAAAAATTCTCAGGCAGAGAGGAATTATGCCATCGGTGATCGGGAACTTCTCGCAATTAAATTGGCGTTAGAGGAGTGGCGTCATCTCTTGGAGGGTTCCCCTCACTCCATAACGATCTTTACCGATCACAAGAATTTACAGTATCTACAGAATGCTAAACGTCTGAATCCTAGACAGGCCAGGTGGAGTCTCTTCTTTGCCCGTTTTAATTTCACGATTACCTACAAACCTGGTTCCTGCAACGGTCGGGCTGATGCGCTCTCTAGGTCATTTGACACTTTGGACGAGGAGTCCGCCCCTGAACCTGAGCCGATCATTCCCACCTCATGCATTGTTGCCCACTCTACCACCCTGAAGTCAAAAATTCCGCCTGGTAAGACCTTTGTCCCCACTGAGCTAAGAGCTAAGATCCTTCGTTGGGGACATGATTCCAAGGTGGCAGGGCATTCTGGATTCCTCCGATCCTTCCTACTCATCAGTCGTCACTACTGGTGGCCTAAACTCCGCTCAGACGTCAAAGACTACGTTAAAGCTTGTCATGTCTGTGCTCAGTCCAAATCCTCCACACAAGCTCCTGCTGGTCTCCTCATGCCCTTGCCCATTCCTAAGGAACCCTGGGCCCATATTGCCATGGATTTTATCACCGATCTCCCACTGTCTGAGAATAATACAGTCATTTGGGTGGTAATCGATCGATTCTCCAAGATGGCTCATTTTGTTCCTCTTCCTGGTCTTCCTTCTGCCCCTGCCTTGGTTCCCATTTTCATTCGGGAAATTCTCCGCCTACATGGGGTCCCTTCTCATATTGTTTCCGACAGGGGAGTCCAATTCACGTCTCGTTTTTGGAGAGCCTTTTGCAAATCCCTCAATATTGTCTTGGATTTTTCTTCTTCTTACCATCCCCAATCCAATGGACAGACTGAGAGGGTTAATCAGGAGTTAGAGGTCTTTCTTCGCACCTTTGTGTCTTCTCACCATGACGATTGGTCCTCTCTACTCCCGTGGGCAGAATTCTCCCATAACAATCATGTGAATACCAGTTCGCAGAAGACACCCTTTTTCACAGTTTATGGAAAACACCCTCAACTTCCTCTGCCCATGATCTGTTCTCCAGACATTCCAGCTTTGGCTTCGGTTCAGGAGTCTCTCAATTCCGTTTGGGGTCACGTTCATGATTCCCTCCGGGCAGCTGCTGAAAAATTCAAAGGCTTTGCTGACCGCCGCAGGCGTAAACCGCCTTCTCTTCAGCCAGGGGACAAAGTCTGGCTCTCTACCAGGAACATCAAGCTCCGAGTTCCTTCTCTGAAGTTTGCTCCACGATTCATCGGTCCATACACGGTAACTGCTAAACTGAATCCGGTTTGTTTCAAACTCCAGATTCCTAAGAGCCTTAAAATCACTAACTCCTTTCATGTTGCTCTTCTAAAGCCTTTAGTCCTCAATAAATTCTCTCATCCTCTCCCTACCGTGGCGCCTGTCTCTGAGGATAATCAGGAGTACGAGATCAGTCAAATTCTGGACTCCCGACTCTGTAAAGGCGTTCTTCAGTACCTCGTTCATTGGAAAGGGTTTGGTCCTGAGGAGAGGTCTTGGATCACTGCATCTGAGGTCTTTGCACCTCGTCTGTTAAAGGAGTTTCATCTGAAGTTTTCCTCTAAACCTGGGCCCAGGCGGGGAAGGGGGAGGCCTCGTAAGAGGGAGGGTACTGTCATGGATATGCATTAATGTCTGTCTGCCATCTTACCTTCCTCCTCATGTGTTCATCTAGAGACCAGACCTCCTTCACCTGGCTTCCTTTATAATCTCCTCCCAGCCTGACTCCACCCCAGGCCCTATCACTGAACACTATATTAACCTGTGCACTGCAAGCCTGCTTTGCTGATCAACGTGTTTGTTAGGCATTGTGTGTTTGGGTTCCTGCCTGCCGTGTGCTACGTCTGTCTCTCTGTTACGTTATTGGCTTGTCCCCGACTATCCCTGTCTGCTCGTGACCCTTGACCTTCGGCTCGTTCTTCGTTATCCTTGTCTGCTTGTGGCCCCTGACCTTCAGCTTGTTATTCGGTTCTCTTATCGTGTGCTGCTGCTTCCCCTCTTTTCCCCTTATCCTACGGGGTGTGAGCTAGGAAACTCCAGGGGCCACGACCTGGTCCCAGCCTGCAGCTAACATCCTCACCACTAGAGGCCCTGGAGAAGACCAGCTAGGTCTTAGACTCCGCGCCCTGGGGAATCTTGGCTCTAGCTTCCGTTTGGATCCCGGTTGTGCTCCTCTGGTCCCGCTTTCCACAACCACCCAGTTCCCTATCCGCAGAAGCCAGCCATAGGGTTCACTACCTCGCGGTGCACTCTTGTCCCCCTACGGTGTGCATCTGTCACCTGGCCACAGGTGACCCTGACACTTATCCAGTGTTGGAGTTTATCAAATTACCGGTATCCTCATTTCTTTGAGGGACTATTTTACTCTCACCTTCTGCCTTTCAATGGACTCACACTAATGTGCAATATCTAAGTGGTCTACCATTTTTTCATAAGTGGACTTGATTTTAAATATATTGTCTCCATTTCTTGCTATTTTTGCACTAGCGCTGCTAATGTTTGAGTATTAGTACTTTGACATATTTTTGGATATATTTTGTATTATTGTAGTAGCTGCTTATCGTCTCTATTTTTCCGTGTGCACTGAGGGAGATATATTGAACTTGGTTTACTATTTCAAATTTTTTTATATTTAGGAGTTGCATACCACCTTGTCAAACATTTATAATTAATTTCCGACGTTTTTATGTCTACAGCGGAGCTATGAGTTAGTTTCAAAATCTTTGCAATAGTGATTTTATCCCTCTGTGATCCCAGTTCCCTTTCCCATTTTTTTACGAATGGCAGGATCTCCAGTTCATCTATTGTTAATAATATTTTATATATCCCAGATATATTATTTCTTGAATTTTCCGCTGTACATAACCGTTCCAGCGGTGTTAAATCATCTCCTGTTCTTATAGGCTGGGGTAATTTCTCTACAAAGTGACTCAACTGAAGGTACTGCCATTCATTTATCACCATTAACTCAGTGTTGTTGTGCTTCAACTTTTAAAATGAAATAATTTTCCCCTTTTTAAGTATATTTCTTAGTTGTGCATTGTCTCTTTTTATCCAATTTCCTCCAATTATCCTTTTCCCCGGTGTGAAAACGGAAAATTTATTACCAAATACTTACCGTAATTTTCCTTTCCTGATAGACTCCATGGCAGACTACGTGTGGGTTAACCCCGCCTCCTCTCCACAGCTATAGGACCCCTTACCCATAAATTTGAGCTCACCTCTACAGACAGGTGTTCCGTAACTAGCCGACTCAAATCTCAACTCTCATATTTTTAATTCATGGGTGGGAACTCCGTCTGCCATGGAGTCTATCAGGAAAGGAAAATTATGGTAAGTATTTGGTAATAAATTTTCAGTTTTCCTGACAGACTCCATGGCTGACTACGTGTGGGAAATAACTAGCCAATCCACACGGGAGGGTATGCTGAACAGAATATATTTTAATCTTTCCCGTCAACTGACAGGATTTTTCGACCAAAATTAACAGAGGAAAGAGAAGCAGGCTCAATACAATAATTAGACATAAATGTATTAATAGAAGACCACGAAGCTGCCTTGCATATCACTTCAGGAGCCACGTGTCGAGCTGCTGCCCGTGAGGCTGCCATGCCTCTGGTGGAATGAGCCGTCACCGCCTCTGGAGGAGCCAAGCCCTTTGCCCTGTAAGCCTGTTGAATAGATTGAACTATCTAGGCTGCTATTGTTCTGGAGGAAGCCCTCTTTCCTTTGTTGCTACCACCATATAACAAGAACAGGTAGTTCGAGCTTCTAAAAGATGAAGTAACTCGCAAGTATTCTTTCAGAGTCTCTCCTACATCCAAGGGATAAGCGTCTGTTGATTCCGGAGAATTGAAATAGGAAGGACTATTTCTTGATTCTTGTGAAAAACTGATGTGACTTTTGGTTTTGACCCAAGCATGGGAATAAGGACCACTCGGTCCGGGAAGAAAGTCAAAAAAGGTTCTTGACAACCCAGGAAGCTTATTTCTGAAACCCTTTTGGCTGAAGTAATGGCCACTAGAAAGGCCAGTTTGATTGATAAGTCCTTAATAGAAAGATCCTTGTTGTTGAGTGCTGAAAGAGCATCAAGAACGAGCGGAAGATCCCATTTGGGGAATCTAGGTTTTCTCTGAGGCCTGATTCTCGATGCCCCCCGAAAGAACTGTTGAACCAGGGGATGAGTTGCCCATGACGTTCCCGAAAATGCTGATAAGGCTGATACTTGTACCCTGAGGGAACTGATCGATAAAGGAAGATCCAAGCCTGTCTGGAGAAAACTCAGGACGTCTTGAACTCCAGGATCTCTGAAGGATTTTCCGGCAGAAGTCATGAAGCTGGCGAATCTTGTCCAGATTCTGTTATAGGTTTTGTTTGTGTTAGGCTTTCTGGAGCTCATAAGGGTAGAGATTACCCCTGAGGCACACCCAAGAGACTCTAGCCTCTCCCTCTCAAAAACCAAACCATCAGTCTCAGTATCGCTGGACAAGGGTGCAGGGTCGCCCCCTGAGAAAGAAGGTTCGGCCTGAGAGGAAGAGGCAGCGGGTCCCTGAAGCTCATCAGGTTCAGGAGAGGAAACCATGGCCTGCTCGGCCAATATGGTGCTATTGTTATCACTTCGACTTTCTCCAACAGGAGCCGCTGCAGGAATTTCAGTATGATCGGAGGTGGAGGGAAGGCGTATGCCTTGTTGAATCTCCTTTGGCTCGTTAGTGCATCTACTCCAAAGGCTTGGCTGCACCGACCTCGAGTGAAATATCTGTTCACTTTGTGATTGCAGGGGGATGCGAACAGATCCACTTCTGGAACTATTCCTAATGATAGGATCCACTTGAATGTTTGTGGATGCAGTGACCACTCGTTGTTGTCTAAGGTGCTGCGTTACAGGAAGTCCGCTTGAATGTTCTGCTCCCCTGGAATGAAGACTGCTGTTAAGTTGAGCAGATTCCTCTGAGCCCAGGTCATGATAGGTTTGACCTCTTGGAGAAGGGTGGAGCTCCGAGTGCCCCCTTGTCTCTTCACATATGCCACAGCGGTGGTATTGTCCATTTTTAGTAGGACCGACTTCCCTTTCAGAAGGTGGAAGAAGGCTTGAAGGGCGCACCATGCCGCGCGTAGTTCCAGAATGTTCAAACCTGGAGAGTGGAGACGGGCATTTCATTTGCCCTGAGCCAGTTCTGCCCCACAATGTGCTCCCCAGCCCGCATTGCTGGCATCGGATGTAAACAGTCACCCAATGGATGGGTGCAAGGGAGTGGCAAGTTGACAAGTTCTTGGTTTGAAGCCACCAGAGGAGACTGTTGCTCATTGACTGTGTTATCCGGATCCGCTGATTGAGATCTGATTGAGATCGTCTGTCTTCCATTGCTGGAGGAATCTGGATTGAAAAGAACGAAGCCTCCACATCGCCCATTTGACCATGGGGGATGTGGCCACCATCGTGACGATTATCTTCAGGCACTGTGATGCCCTTAGGTGAGAGTAGTCTAGGGCTAAGGAGATTCTTTCCCGAATGATCTGTATTTTTTCTTCTGGAAGAGAGATGGTATTCTCTATAGTGTCGAACTGGGCTCCTAGATAGACTAAGCGCTGGGTCGGTTCTAGCCATCCGAACTCCAACAGTGTAGAGATCACCTGACCTTTGTGGATCAGCAGCTGCTGCTTGTCTTGGGACAATACTAGAAGATCGTCCAGATAATGATACAGACGCACACCCTGTATTCTGATAAGGGACACAACTGCTAACATCACCTTGGAAAATACTCTTGGAGAAGTCGTTAGCCCGAATGGAAGACAAATAAATTGTAAGTGCTCTCGTTCGACCTGGAACCGCAGATATTTGTGAAAAATTTTCGCCACGGGAACATGAAAGTACGCGTCTTTTAGATCTATTGAGATCAACCAGTCGCCCGGTTGAACTACTTTTTGGATGGTTGAGAGTGACTCCATCTTGAATTTCTCGTGCTTTATGTACATGTTCAGGAAAGTGAGATCTATAACTGGACGCCAAGAGCCGTTCTTCTTTTGTACTAGGAAGAGGGGGGAGTATACCCCCTGGAATTCCTTGTCCTTTGGGACGGGCACCACTGCTCCTTGATCTTTCAGGACATTCACATATGAAAGAAGAACTTGTTGTTTTTCTTCTGATTGAGGAAGTGACGTTTGCATTGGTCTGCATGGAGGGATCTTGGTGAAGGACCATGTGTGACCTGTTGAGACCGTTTTGATGGTCCAATAGTCTGAGATCGAGGCCACCCAGACGTGCCGGAAGAGACGTAGGCGAGCCCCTACCCGACCCATCTCTGTTGAGGTTTTCTCTGGTTAAACGGGCGCCTGTCCTGGGGAAGAAAACCCGATTTTCCGCCTGTAGCCTTTGAAATGGCGTTGTCAAGTTTGTTCCCAAACAATGAAGTCCCTTCAAAGGGAATTTTGCACCACGCCTGCTTGGAGGCTGGATCAGCAAGCCAGGGGCGTAACTACAGTGCTCGTTTGGCCGTGACCGAGGACAACATTGATCTGGCCAGTAAACGGATGAGGTCGATTGATGCTTCCCCCAAGAAGGCGATTGCCATTTTAAGTTCTTGCACTGCTGAACTTTGAGCCAGTTCTTCCGAGACACCTTTTAGAACGGAGTCTACATTTTCCACCCAGGCCTCCATTGCTTTGGAGGTGACTGCAAGGGCTAAAGCTGATTTGCAGGCCGTTCCAGTCAGGCTATATATTCTTTTGAGGTCCTGGTCGATCTTTCGATCCAGAGCATCTTTAAATGATACAGTGTCATCTAGCGGGAGGGTGACATGCTTCGCTAGGCGCATTACTGCTGCATCTACGAGGGGAGCATTCTCCAAATGCTTAACATCCTCAGATTTAAAGGGATACAGTCTAGAGGTTTTGCTTAGCATAGAAACCTTCTTATCTCCCTTGCTCCACTCTTCCTCAAACACTCCTTTCAGCTCAGAGGGAAGTGGGAAATTGGAGCGTTCTTTCCCCAGTTGCTTAAACAGTTTCCTTTGTTTTTCTGGGGGGGCAGTGGTATCCTCCAACTTCAAAGTTTCCTTCACTGCCTTGATCAGTGGAGAGACTAAAGCGTAGTTGAATCCCACCGTAGAAACATCTCCCTCCATCTAGTCTTGCGAGGAATAATGGGAGGAATCATGGGGCTGGAATTGGCCGGGATCCTCCTGGGCCTCGTCAGCCAAGGAGCCAGACAAGGTGGTGGACTGGCTCCTTGTGTGGGGGGCAACTATTTCTTTCATAGATTGCTGTACCACACGTTTCACAAGAGACTCAAGATTTTGTTTTTCGGTCTCTTTCTCACCAACCGCTTAACATGGGTCGCATAGCGATTTGCCCTCCGGGATTCTGGTCTTACATCCCCAACAGGCTCTGTGGTCAGAGCGATCATCGCGGTGGTGGTGGCGGTGACTAGAGGAGGAATGGGAACGTCTCCTATGTCTAGAGGGGGTATGTGAACGTCCCCTATGATGATGGGTCCTAGACGTAGTGTCGCGTCTGGACCTGGATGATGAGTGATGATGCGGCCTGGCAAGGTCCCTGTCTTGTGACCGATGAACTGAAGTAGCCGGGCTGTAAGAGATAATACAGACAGAGGGAGGGGGGGAGGTGGGCAGGATGTAACTGTTAGCAACCACCAGACAGGCACAAAAGACACCAACCCCCTACCCACTCCGCACATACCTTGTGCGGGAGGGCTGGCCACACGGCGGTGAAGATGAGTCCATGACGAGGGAGACACAGAAAATTCGTACTACACTACCTAGACTAAGGATAAGCAAATCAATGCAAGGAAGCACAAAAAAAAAAGTTTTTTTTTTTTTTTAAACTGTCCCTTTAAGAGACACTAAGCATTACAAACATTACATTGCAAATAAGTGCTTACCCCGTCCTAGTAGTATTGAGGCTCCGGGAGGCTGCCGCTCTACGCCCACAGGTTATCCCACCTGTATAGGGCTCTTCAGCGGTTTAAATAAACCGCCGGAATGACGTCACGGCCGGTCCCGCTGTGCGCATGCGCCGAGGGGACCAGACCCACTGCGCCTGTGCGGCCCCTGACCCCTCCGCCGCATCGCGCATGCGCGAAAACCAAGCCTCGGTTTCACTGCGGCTCGGCGCATGCGCAGATGCGCGGCGGACCAGGAACCAGGAAGAGTTATGGTGTCCTGGAACGCAGAAGCGTTCCACGTGCCGCAACACATGAGGAATGAAAACAAGGGAAACAAACAACATACACAAACTTGTCTGCCATGAGAAAAGAGGTGAACAAAAAATCTTCAGACCTTGCCAGCCGAGGATTCCTGCGACATCCGATCCGGTACTCTGGGCAACATCCATTCCACCATAGGGGTATTTTCCGGCCCTGAAACCACTCGCCCGCTCATAGCTGGGCCCTGGGTGCACCGCAGTAACAGTACCGATCGATCCAAGCAATCCACATATCCTGGACATTGCACAGAATTGCATGATGAAGGGTCCATGTGAGGAGGACAAAGAAGGAACACCTGTCTGTAGAGGTGAGCTCAAATTTATGGGTAAGGGGTCCTATAGCTGTGGAGAGGAGGTGGGGTTAACCCACACGTAGTCTGCCATGGAGTCTGTCAGTAAATAATCATTGTCTTTCAGTGAAATTAAAAGGTGAATTATATTGCCCCTTACTTTGTTTGTGCATCCTGTCCCATATTTTAAGTTTTTTCGTGTCAATGCTTGCGTATTCTCAGCTAGTGCTCGGAACTGTGGGGGGTTCCAAACTATACTTCCTAATTGTGCGTTACACATTGTGTTCTCTAAGTTAACCCATCTTTTTTAATTTTTTTCCTTTACCCATTCCACTACTCGTGATAGCACCACCGCGTTATATTTTTTGATGTCTGGGACCACTAACCCCCCTTGTTTTTTCCCTTGTTTTAGTACGGCGAGTGAAATTCTAGGTTTTTTGTTTTGCCAGATGAGATTCATTATCATAGTTCTTAACCACTTAAGACCCGGACCATTATGCAGCTTAAAGACCTGGCCACTTTTTGCGATTCGGCACTGCGTCTCTTTAACTGACAATTGCGCGGTCGTGCGATGTGGCTCCCAAACAAAATTGGCGTCCTTTTTTTCCCAAAAATAGAGCTTTCTTTTGGGGGTATTTGATCACCTTTGCGGTTTTTAGTTTTTGCGCTATAAACAAAAATAGAGCGACAATTTTGAAAAAAATGCAATATTTTTTACCTTTTGCTATAATAAATATCCCCAAAAAATATATAAAAACAAATTTTTTTCCTCAGTTTAGGCCGATACGTATTCTTCGACATATTTTTGGTCAAAAAAAATCGCAATAAGCGTTTATTGATTGGTTTGCGCAAAATTTACACCGTCTACCAAATAGGGGATAGTTTTATTGCATTTTTATTAATAATTAATTTTTTCTAGTAATGGTGGCAATCAGCGATTTTTATCGTGTCTGCGACATTATGGCGGACACATCGGACACTTTTGACACTATTTTGGGACCATTGTCATTTTTACAGCGAACAGTGCTATAAAAATGCACTGATTACTGTAAAAATAACACTGACGGTGAAGGGGTTAACCAGGAGGGGACGCTGTAGGGGTTAAGTGTGCCCTGATGTGTGTGTCTTACTGTGGGGGGGGCGTGGCTTAGCGTGTGACGTCACTGATCGTCGTTCCCTAGGACAGGGAACAGACGATCAGTGACAGGCTCACTAGGAAGCACGGGGAGAGGTTTGTTTACACTTACCTCTCCCCGTTCTTCCTCTCTGTGACCCGATCGCGGGACACCGGCGGCGATCGGGTCCACTGTTCCCACGGGGACGGTCATGGAGAAGAGGACAGGGTTGCGAGCGTGCAGCCGGCGGTGCTGCACTTGTGCCCTTGTGCTCCCCGGTGCTGCCCTTGTGCCCAGCCGTGCCATTCTGCCGACGTACATCGGCATGCGGCGGTCCTTAAGTGGTTAAAACATTAAAGTAGGATTGCGGTAAGTAAATAATGGGTGTCTTTCGCGCTACTCAAGAGTATTGAGATTGGAACTGAGGTATGTGTAGTGCACCCACCTCTCCCCAACCTGCATTTAATTAAACTCCTCGCAGGCAGAGAGAGGCACACCGCACCACAAGCCTGTACCCTCCTGAGTAAAGAGGTTGAGCGGTGTTAGTTTTGGGCCTTGTCTGCGGCCAGAGTCAAAGTCCTCCCAAGAATGATCTTACCTCTACCTTAGATAGATGCAAGTCCTCATTTTCCCCAGGAAGGTGAATGTCCACACTAGCTGAAAGTCCAACTCAACATTTATTTTACACAGGATAATAAAGAGCCTCTTTAAGAGCAGACAGGTTGGAGCGAAGATACAGGACAGCTTAGGTGTGGAGGAGGTCCAGGCACAAACGTAGCTTAACTCTTTAGTCTGTTTAGGTTTCTCAAACAGCTTTGGCGCACGATCTCTGCCACAGACCGTGAGGTTGGTCTCTGCCACAGACCGGGTGAATAAAGTCACTGCCACTGACTTGGAACGTAGGGTCACTGCCACTGACCTGGTGAATAGGGCCTTGCCCTATGAAGTCACTGCCACTGACTTGAATGAGTAGGGTCACTGCCACTGACCTGAACGAGTAGGGTCACTGCCACTGACCTGGTGAACTTCCTTCTTAAAGTATTTGACCCATGTCAAGGAGAAAACATCCCTCCGGAGAGTTACCAGAGGCCCTCACCATCACCACGACTCTGCGCTGGGTCTTCGGAAAGGGTTACCTCCCTGGCCTCCTCATCTCAGATACGGGTCCCCTCGCAAGGCGGCACCCTGGGAGTTCTCGATCCCTAGCGGACCCCAGCCGAAGGTTGCTGGGCCCCGGGCCTTCAAATAGTACCTCACCCCAGACTGAAGGTGTCTAGGATGGAACAGGAACTCCACCTCCGGGCCTAAGGCACCCGGAGACGACCCTCCTCACACCCAGGCCGAAGGTGCCTGGGCGCGGACGAACCACACACACCCAGGCTAAAAGGTGCCTGGGTGTGGATGAACCCCAATGGAAGATGTCCGCCCCCTTTTATACCCTCTCCCGACAGGCACAGCAGGTTCCCCGCCCTGCCGTACTACTGCCGAGAGGGGACACAAAAGGTGCAGCCCTGGATTGGTGGTTCAACCCTGGCCTATGGCGACAGCGCCACCCGTAGGCCACAGGGAACTGTGCACCAACACTATCTCCCATTAACAAAAAATGGTCCATAAACCCTAACAATCAGTGTGTCTGAACCTAATTACCACTCAGACACTACCCTTAAATTGAACACCCCGCTACATATGTAAACAATGGCTGCAAAATCAATCTGTGTTCACCTTACACATACACATAATATTAAAACAGGGGGGGGGGGGATTTTGCGCTAAAGTAAATATACAATCCAAACATATAAACACCTCTGTGGCAGAATAAACACTGATAAAAGTAAATAAAAACTGCCCAGTGTTAAAATCCAATAAATAGCAATGGTGATAAATAGTGAACAATGAATCAAGACGTGCTATTTTGTACAGTGCTACTATTCAGTGTAAAAAACTAAAGTGGAAGTACATGCAAAAATATGTGCAAAAAAGTTCAATATTGCAATTGGTGGTGATCGATGAAAACTAAATGTCCAAAAGATTCCAATTGGATATCTCCGATGTTAAAGGTCCCAGATGGAGCCAAAACTTTTATATTTGGTGTACAAATTGGAGTATTGAACCAATGGTGAATCCTTCACCTGTCTCCCAGTGCTCTCACCTCATAAAATAAGGTAACTGGCATAAGAGGTAATCTTGTCACTCTAAGGCTATGTCCACCGTCAAACACGCTCCCTACAGATAAAGAGGAGGGGGAGGGAGAAGGGGGTGGAGCAGGGCTCCAGCCAATAGCCAGGGAGGGGGACAGGAAAAAAACCTCTGATGGTGTAGTATTTAAAATATATAGGGCTTTATTAAATGTACAAGAAGTGGACTCTTACATCACAAACAATCACAGTATGCAATACAGGAGAATCCCGGCGTGGTAAGCGCCGTCTTACTGTTGCTCTGCTGCTTCCGATCTGACAGTGTGATGCCGCAATCCTTCCCTACGGCGTTACGTCACGTACCTCGTGACTTCTTCAGGGGACTTCAGCTAACTTTATTCCTAGGTACTTTAGTTCTTTCTTCCATGGGAATTTCCGCTTGAAACTGTTCTTCCTGCTTACTTATATTTATATTTAGAATCTCAGATTTGGCAAGGTTTATTTAAAAATTTGATAGTTCTCCATATTGTTTTAATATCTTTAATAGATTGGGCATTGCGATCCTAGGATTTGATATATAGAACAACACGTTGCCAGCAAATTCTGACAATTTGTGTTCTTCATTTCCTACCTTAATACCAGTTATATCGGGGTTATTTTGAATCGTTGCGAGCAGTGGCTCTAGGGACAACACAAATAAAAGGGGGGATAGGGGGCACCCCTGTCTTGTCCCATTTTTCATCTCAAAGGAGGGGGACGACGCTCCGTTAATTTTTATTGATGCAGTACGGTGGTGGTATAATACTTTGATCCACTGGATCACTCTTGGGTCCACTCCCATAATTTCCAAGGTTTGTATCATAAGTTCCCAGTCTACCCTGTCGAAGACTTTTTCAGCATCTATCGACAGGAATAGACCTGGGGACCTACCTTTTTTATTTTCTGGAGGAGGAGCAACGTTCTCACACCATTGTCCCTCCCCTCCCTTCCTGGGATGAATCCCATCAGTCTGGGTGGACCAGGGTAGTCATCAAACTTTGCATCCGTCCTGCCAATATTTTAACGTACAATTTTGTATCTGCATTAAGCAGCGATATTGGCCTATAACTAGAACAGAGTGTACCGTCCTTCCCCTCCTTCGGGATTACTGTTATCGAGGCCAACAGGGCCTCCCCACTCATATCGTATTCTACCCCCAGTCCATTCATATAATGGCACAGCCTTGGAGTAAGGATCCCTTTATACTTTTTTAAATAATGCGCTATAAACCTGTCGGGTCCTGGACTTTTCCCCAGGGCTGATTATTTTATAGCTTTGTTAATTTCCTCCTCAGTTATAGGTTTTTCTAGGATTAACCTTTCACTTTCAGATATTTGGGGCAATCTTGCATTTTTTAAGAATTCATTTATTTTTTCTATTTTATCGTTTACCTATTGCCCCTTCTGGTTTACTGAGTACAGAGCCCCATAATAGTCTTTAAAGGTTTCCGCTATCTCCTTTGTCGAATGTACCATTTCCCCTTTCTTATTTTGGATTTTTTTTAGGGCTGTTACTGATTAAAATTTTCGTGTTCGATGAATCATTTTTTTTAATCGATTGACTAATTTCGATTAATTATAACGCACAGTTTAAAAAAAAAAATTATGCTGTAATATCCACATCTCCCCCCATACTGTAATGTCCGCATCTCCCCCATACTTTAATGTCCACATCTCCCCCCATACTGTAATGTCCACATCTCCCCGCATACTGTACTATCCACATCTCCCCCCATACCGTAATATCCACATCTCCCCACATTTCCCCCCATACTGTAATATCCACATCTCCCCCCATACTGTAATATCCACATCTCCCCCCATACTGTAATGTCCACATCTCCCCCCATACCGTAATATCCACATCTCCCCACATCTCAGATTGTCTGCTCTTACCGGAATAGACAGCAGGCAGACCCGTCTGCAGACAGAAGCAGGCGGGTGATGATGATGTCAGCGCGCCGATACTAGGCCGCCGCTGGTTGTACTAAGAAGGCCGCCGCTCCGTAGCTAGGCCGAAGCCACGGCCTTTCCTATGAGCGAGACCGCGGAGCTCAATCCGTGGATCGTCCCGATCAAAATTATTTTGATCGATCAAAGAAATTAGCGATTAATCTAGCAATTAATCGTTAATTTCCGCAGCCCTAATTTTTTTCTATGTAGTTTATTGATTTTTTTTCTTTTGTAGCATTCTAGCTAGGTGTTTGCTTGCTTTATTCCCCCACTGGTATCTTTCTTTTGCTATTCTATTGAATGTCCTTTTCGTCTCTTGTTCCATAAGATCCTTTAATTCATCTCTCTTTATTACCAATAGTTGCATTGACTCCTGATATTGTCTCTGGTATTTTTCATGTTCTTGTTCTGCTCTATATATTTCTTCAATTAACGTTTTAATTTTTTTTGTTCTCTCTTTTTTCTTACCTGCTCCTTGGGCAATTAAGATCCCCTAATAAAGGCTTTGTGGGCCTTCCATAGTGTAGCCTCGGATATCTCTTTTGTATCATTAATTAAAAAGTATTGCTCTAATTCTTTTTCCACTATTTATGCTCCTTCATTATCTTGTAGTAAATCTTCATTCAATCGCCATGTATAAGGTTGTCTTTGAGATCCAGGAACTATCATTTTCATTCTCACTGGGGCGTGATCGGATAGCGAGGATATTTCTATACTCGTTTCAGTTACCTTCTCCAGTGACCTATGATCTACCATTATGTAATCAATCCTAGAGTACGTCCCGTGCACAGGAGAGTGGAATGTGTAGTCCCGTGTCTGAGGGTGCTGGGCCCTCCATACGTCTACCAATTGACACAGGTATATTTTTTGTTTGATCATATTTAACTGTGCATTATTAGTCTTCTGTGCACGGGACGTAGTATCTACACTAGGGTCTATACAAAAGTTCACATCTCCCATCATTATCACATTTCCTTTCTTAAAGTCCATCAACTTTCCCATAACCTCTTTCAGGTATTTTATTGGGTTCCAATTGGGGGAGTAGATGTTTGCTAGTGTGCATTCCATTTCACACAATCGACCCTTCAGGAAGAGATATCTACCTTCCGGGTCCGTCATCCTTTCCTCCAATTTGAACTGCATCACTTCAAATCCAATTGCCACACCCCTTGCTCTTTTTGTTATTGAATCACCGTAATACCATATCAAGAAATCTTTGGAATATAGTTTCACGTTTGATTCCTGTGAGAGATGGGTCTCCTGCAAGAACACCACTTCGGCACTGTAGTGTTTAAGCTCTTTTAGGATCTTATGTCTCTTAGTAGGTGTATTTAATCCCCGGACATTATAGGTCATAAAATGTATTGTTGTCATCTATTTTTACTCTCCATTTACGAGTTGTCCGATGGAAGTGGTGTCCCCCGTAAGAGACCCCCATTCCCTCCCGCCTCTGCGGTTGGTAGCCCCCAAACTGGGTCCTGTGTCTGCCACAGGTCTTTACCCTTCTTTCCTGTAAAGTGTAAGCAGTGCCTCTTCCCTCCCCTCTCCCTCCATTTCCCCCCCTCCCCTCCCTTCCACCCCCCATTGGCCTTGTACTGGCCTCAGAGCCATGGGTGGATCTGTACAACATTTCCACCGATGGCTCTCTTATCTTGAGGTGTGGCTCAGACCGTGCCCCCCAGTCCCCATCTCCCCCCACCCACGGTGGGGGGGTGGGACAGGGGCGCAGCGGTGGGCCCAGGTTGGCCTATCTCAGTCCCCTATTACTCATCTCTTACCCCTTCCCCCTGCTTCTCCATCCCCCCCTCCCCCATCCCCCAGTCCTCTTTCCCTAAAGGATAATTTTGAGGGTTATTTCCTATAGCCTTAACTGACTTTTACATATAGTCCTCGTCTTGCTATAACACAATTTCTCTTTCTGTCCAACCTGGCAGCTCTGGCACCTGTAGGTCTAATTTATTACAGATTTCCTGTAGTTCTTCCGGAAACCTTAATCTCGCTGATCTTCCCTCCTTCTGGCCAATTAGGCACGCTGGAAAACCCCAATTATATTTTATGTTCTGTAGTCGCATTTGCGCTAATAGTGGTTTAAGAAGTCGTCTTCTAGCAAGTGTATCCGGTGCTAGGTCTGTGAAGATTTTCATATTTTATGGGCGGTCTTCCCCCTCAGTTTCGCCCAAATTTCCGCTTTGTCTTCATACAGTTGGAATCTCACTATTATATATTGCTTCCAGTCAGTTTCTGGATTTTTAAGCTTTCCTACCAGATGAATTCTCTCGATCTTGAGGCATTCCTCTACTCTTTGTCTAATAGAGGATTAAATATAATATTCATGATTTGTGATTCATGCGGCCCAACATGCAGGGAGCACCGTCAGGGACATACATTTCAAATTGAATTTGACTACCTATTACACTTTTGTGAGACACTGAAGGGCACTGTAATGGCAAGGATACGGCATAGATGAGAACTGATGTGGCATGGATGAGAACTGATGTGGCACAGATGGGAAATGATATGGCATGGATGTGGCACAGATGAGCACTGATGTGGCGCAGATGAGAACTGATGTGGCATGGATGCAGCACGGCTGGAGCACAGAGGAGGCTTGGATGAGCATAAATGAGCCATGGATGGGCATGGATAAGCACGAATGGAGCATGGATAAGCAATGGATGCGCATTTACGTGCCAGGGATAGATGAAACACGGATTTTAGCACGCATGAACCAGGGATGGATGGAGCATGGATGAACCAGGGATGGATGAAGCATGGATTGGAGCATGGATGAACCAGGGATGGATGGAGCACAGATGAGCCAGGGATGGATGAAGCACGGATGAGCCAGGGATGGATGAAGCACGGATGAGCCAGGGATGGATGGAGCATGCATGAGCCAGGGATGGATGGAGCCCACATGAGCCAGGGATGGATGAAGCACGGATGAGCCAGGGATGGATGGAGAATAGATGAGCCAGGGATGGATGGAGCACAGATGAGCCAGGGATGGATGGAGCACGGATGAGCCAGGGATGGATGGAGCATGGATGAGCCAGGGATGGATGGAGCATGGATGAGCTAGGGATGGATGAAGCACGGATTTGAGCATGGATGAACCAGGGATGGATGGAGCACAGATGAGCCAGGGATGGATAGAGCATGGATGAGCCAGGGATGGATGGAGCATGGGTGAGCCAGGGATGGATGGAGCATGGGTGAGCCAGGGATGGATGGAGCATGGGTGAGCCAGGGATGGACGGAGCACGGATGAGCCAGGGATGGAGGGAGCACGGATGGAGCACAGATGAGCCGGGGATGGATGGATCACAGATGAGCCAGGGATGGATGGAGCACAGATGATCCAGGGATGGATGGAGCACAGATGATCCAGGGATGGATGGAGCACAGATGATCCAGGGATGGATGGAGCACAGATGATCCAGGGATGGATGGAGCACAGATGAGCCAAGGATGGATGGAGCATGGATGAACAAGGGATTGATGGAGCACGGATGAGCCAGGGATGGATGGAGCACGGATGGGCTAGGGATAGATGGAGAACGGATAGCCAGGGATGGATGGAGCACACATGAGCCAGGGATAGATGGAGCACGGATGAGCCAGGAATGGGGGGAGCATTGATGAGCACATATGGAGCATGGATGGGCACAGATCAGCACTCTGGGCACTCCAGAGACAGCCCACAGTGCTGCTGCACTAGCTCCCTCCTCTCCTCGCACACTGTACCAATTAGTGCAAGGAGAGGGGAGGAGCTGCACAGGACAAGCTCCGGTTTGTTGACAACTGATCGCTCCGTCATTGGACAGAGCGATCATGTGGTAAAGGGCTGCTGTCATTGGCCCTTTACCCCGTTCGGTGACCATCGGGTCCGGACATTCCCAAGTGCGCACCCCAGGGGGCGCACAGGAGCGCAATTCTGTGAGGATGCCCATGGACGCCCTCCCACAATAAGCCGACCGCACTGTAGCCGTCTTTCGGCTATGGCCCGGTCGGCATGTGGTTAAGGATTATTAAAATCACTGCTCCCGAAAAAACATCCTCTTCGCAAGTTCTGGTGCGAACCGAACCGGGGGTGTTCGGCTCATACTTAATGACCACCAGATAAGCCCACTAGGGTTTCCAATTAGTGCCCATTAGGGATGGCACTCTGTGCCCATCAGTGATGCCTGCCAGTGCCTCCTGATCAGTGCTGCCTATCAGTGCCATCTATCAGTGCTGCCCATCACTGCACACCAGTGCCGCCTATAAGTGCCCTCCAGTGCCACCTATCAGTGTCACCTATGAGTGCCCATCAGTGCTGTATATCAGTGCCACCTCATCAGTGCCAATCAGTACTGCCTCATCAGTGCAGCCTCATAAGTGCTCATCAGTAAAGGAGAAAAATTACTTATTTACAAAGTTTTGCAACAGAAATGAACAAAAACTTTTTAATTGGTAAATTAAAAACCCCAGTGGTGATCAAATACCACCAAAAGAAAGCTCTATTTGTGGGAAAAAAATTATAAAACGTTTGTTTGGGCACAGCGCTGCATGACCGCGCAATTGTCATTCAAAATGTGACAGCGCTGAGAGCTGAAAATTGGCCTGGGCAGGAAGGGGGGAAAGTGCCTGATATTGAAGTGGTTAAGGTATGCTGAAAAGCCTATGTAATGGAAGAGTTTTGTATGTTTCTGTTAGACACTTTCCCACATTTTTACCTGCAACTATCATCTTACAAAAAACACTCTGAATATTACTGAAAAAAACGGATGTATAAGGAGGTTTGCTAAAGAAAAAAAAAAATAATCCATAGGGACCCCAAGCCATTCTTCCTACCACAGGAGATTCCCAGGGATGTTCTGATGCAAATTCACTACTACCAAGTTAAGGAATGTATTCTGGCCGTGTTCTGCAAAAAAGAACACCTCCCTGAGCAAGCTGTCTCCGTCCAGGTTCCTCCTGACTTTTCTACTCACACTCACACCTTACAAATGTAGCAAAAACCTATTGAGCAATCATGAAATCCCCTATCAGTGGAAATTTCCTGCTACATTGAAAATCACTCATCATTAATCACTGAGGGGAACACTTCGTTCGTTAGCTCCATGAAAGAGGGAATTAATTTACTCAAGACGTGGAACATCATTCCAGACCACTCTCCCCCTCCAGGACCAGCTAGTGCAAATTCCTACAACCACCATGAATGGTGGAAAGTCTCCCATAAGAAGCTTCATCATACTCCACAAGTGTTAGACCCCACCACATGAGGATCATACCACAGATACCTACCTTTCCCCAGAAATGTTGACACCCTGCTTTCATGTTCTTTCACCTTTTTCCCCTGCTGGGTAAGCAGCCTTCATCACCGAACCTCAATTTCTTATGTTCTCCTGTTTTCCCTTTACAGGGGAGTGTTCGGTTTACACTCCTTTGCTGTTTTTTCGGTTAATGGTTTACCTTTTTGTTTGGCTTGCAGAAGAATGCTCACCCTAATTACTGCACAGTAGGGCCCAACGCTTCATGTTGCAGTTTTCTGCTCACAATATCGCCATCAACATCTATGCTTTGTACTTATGACATCAGCATGGTCAGTTTACACAGACAGTTTACCTCATAAGGACCTTCCACTGGAATGACCCTTACATTTTTGTCATTTAATACCCATGGTCTAAACCATTCGGCTAAGAGATTCTCTCTATGGAAAGAGGCTATCGCATCTAAAGCTGACATTTTAGTTGCTCAAGAAACACATTTTCAAGTCTCCTTAGCTCCTAATTGTTATCATTAAGATTTCCCCATCTGTTCATGGCCAACTACTCCTCAAAGAAAAGAGGTGTCCTTAACCACTTAAGGACCAGAACATTTCCCCCCTTAATAACCAGGCCATTTTTTGCGATACGGCACTGCGTTGCTTTAACTGACAATTGTACCCAAACAAAATTGACGTTCTTTTTTCCCACAAATAGAACTTTCTTTTGGGGGTATTTGATCACCTCTGTGGTTTTTATTTTTTGCACTATAAATTAAAAAAAAAAGACTGACAATTTTGAAAAAAAGTAAAATTTTTGCTATAATAAATATCCCAAAAAATTATAATAATATATTCTTCATCAGTTTAGGCCAATATGTATTCTTCTACATATTTTTGGTAAAAAAAATCACAATAAGCGTATATTGATTGGTTTGCTCAAAAGTTTGTTTGTTTACATTGACAGATCCCCGTTCTGGCTCTCTGTGGAGCGATTTTGGGTGGGCGGTGGACATCGCGGCCGTCGGCCAGCGCATCAGCTCCAATGCCCGCTTTAGCTGTAAAACGGACCAAAGTACAGCTACGGTGAACGAGCTGACCTGCCGCAGTATAATGACGGCAGCTGGTCGGCAAGTGGTTAAAGACGTTAAAAATTAAGTTATGTTTACCTTACACTCTTCTTTATAGATGACTGAGGACACTGTTATTCTGGTTTGTGATATAAATGGAACCCGCTAAACTATCATGGGAGAATATGCTCATAACTCTCATGCAGGTCACTTTCTTCATAAGCTGTTTGCTAGATTGCATAAAGCAAAAGTGGAGGTCCACCCTGAAAAAATCTTCACACTAAAAATTCAAATAAAAAAAATAAAATTAATAGAAAAAATAAAATAAAATTTATACTCACCCTAAATGCCTGTTGCTATGCGGAAGTCCCCTAATCTGCCGCTAATGTTCCTCTTCTCCGTCTGCGGTGGCTCTCCTTCCGCTTCCTCTTCTGGTGAATGGCCCGCGCTGCCTTCTGGGAACTGTGTGTATCCCAGGAGGCAAGCCGCCCATTCACAAAGCGCCGTGCGAGTGGCGCATGCGCAGTAGGAAATGGGCAGTGAAGCCTTACGGCTTCACAGCCTGTTTCCCCTACTCAGAATGGAGGAGCCGGGAGCCTGCCAGCAGCGATCGATCGCCGCGGCAGGACCGACATCACGGGAGAGTAGGACAGGTAAATGTCCTTATTAAAAAGTCAGCAGCTACACTGTTAGTAGCTGCTGACTTTTTTTTTTTCCTGCACCACGGCTTTAAGAGTGGTAATCTTATAGTGTGTGGTGACCTAAATTTGGTTGCGGATCCTATCCTAGACTCATCTGCCCTTTTCTGCTTGCAGAGAATGTAACTCTTATTCACGCATCAATTATTTCGTTGAGTGGCTCTTGCAAAAAGCTGTGTCTTCTGAGATTGCAGACATAAAGTGGTCCCATAATGCCACGGTGAGCCTTATCTATCTCTTATCTTATCTTATCTATCTCTTGTCCTTCTGTCCGTATGTGGCGATATAATAACAAACTTCTCCAGGAACCTAGCTCCAACGGTGTGTTCCTTCAATGTCTCTTTTCCACCATAATCCTGTGTCTGACACTGATGCTTTTATGGCATGGAATGCACGTAAGTCATACATCCAGGGTATGCTTATCCAACTGGGTGCTAGGGAAAGGAAACTTAGAGCTTGCAAAAACACAAGATATTCTTGCCTCTATCCACTTGCTAGAATCCCAAAATAAAGCCTCTCCCAATATCTTCACAGCCGACAAGCTTGCTAAACTTAAGCCTCGTACACACGATCGGACTTCCAACCAACTTTTCCATGCATTTTGGTCCGAAAGGCGTTGGTCGTGAACTTGATCTGCATACGCACGGCACAACATTTTCAGCCAACATTCACCAAACAATGTGGTTTTTCAGCTCTTTACCGCCACCATTTGGGAAACTTCTGCTCTTGTTGGCTGATGTTTATCATTGGTTCCGAGAATGCGTGTTTGTACTTTGGATTTTAGTTGGACGGACTTGCGTACACACGATCGGATAAACCGATGTAACAGATTTATTGCTCAACAATTGGTGAGCATAAACAGCCAACTTTTGTTGTCGTTAATTCAGACAATAATTGTCTGATGAAGCATACAAACGGTTGGATTACACAACACGTCCGTCAGACGATTATGGACATAAAGTTGGATCGTGTATACGAGGCTTAAAGCCCCATACACGCTATTAGATTTTTGTCTTCAGATTTCCCAAAACCATATAATATAAGGTCAAATCTTAAAATTTCAATTTGTATGCAATCAGGCAGGCCCTTACATTACATGGTTTTGGTAAATCTGAAGACAAAAATCTGCAGAAAATCTAATAGTGTGTATGGGGTCTAAGAATAAAATTGAGAACTCTTTTAAACAAAAATCATGATATTATGTTGCGGCAACTTAATCTTAAATATTCCGCCCAACATAATAGAATTTTACCCAACATAACAGAATTTATAGCCTCTCACTTAAGAGCACTAAATTTAAAATCCCTTACCTGTATCATTCAACCACTAGCAAAAGAGTTACAATCCCCCAGGTAATTGCAGATGCTTTCACTGATTATTATGCTTCACTATATAATTTGGCTGTAGATCCTAATACTCCCCAGCCATTACCATCTGCAGTTTCTGCTTTTCTTGACCACCTAAATCTTCCATCTCTAGCTCCTTCAGACTTGGCGGATCTCAATTGTCCTTTTACAGATCAAAGAATTGTCATTAAAAACTTGCCAAAAGGTAAATCCCTTGGCCCTGACAGGTTCTCCGATGACTATTACCAAACATTTGTGATTTCTAGCACCAAGCCTCATTGCATTGTATAATGCTGTGACTGAGAAGGCTGCCTTTCCACCTGAAATGTTGAGGGCGCACAACCTCTGCAAGCCGGGGAAAGACTTCAAATTTTAGACCAATTTGTCTTCTCAATTCAGACGTAAAATTGTATGCTAAAATACAAATAAAATAAAATAAATAAATAAAATGCCCGTCGTCTATCAGATTTCATGCCCAAATTGGTACAGGCCGACCAGATGGGATTTATAGCATGCAGATAAACATCTGATACAACAAGACAATTGCTGAATATTATACATCATGCAGAGCTTAGTCGAAGACCTTCTTTACTTCTCTCTTTAGACACGGAGAAGACGTTAAACCGAGTCCACTGGGGTTATATGCGTCCTCAGCAAATTTAGATTCCAGGGCCAGATACTATCAGCTATATTAGCCCTGTACTTTAAGCCATCAGCCCAAGTGTACACTTCCAGTCTCCTGTCAAAACCATTTAATATTACTAAGGGCACCCGCCAAGGCTGTCACTTATCTCCACAGATTTTCAATTTAATGATTGAGCCAATGGCCGAGAGCATTCGCTCCCATCAAAACATACATGGTTTTCACCTAGCGGGAAGTTCATACAATGTGAACCTATTTGCTGATGACGTGATTCCTATGCTGACTAAACCAGAGGTCTCCCTCATCCATGCCCATGATGTGTTATCTAAGTTTAGTACACTTTCTTATTACAAGGTCAACTCAGTAAATCTTTAATCCTGAATCTGGGTATACATCGCCACAAACTCACACGACCAACTTCCCTATACCTGGTCTGAAGTGAGTATCCCTTACCTAGGGATCCATTTAACTCCCTCTACAGCCTTAATTGCAGGAGTGAACTATAAACCCTTCTTGGCCAAATTGGAAAAAGAACTTAGCAATATCGCAAAAATAGAGATGTCTTGGGAAGGCATCTTGGCGGCCTTTAAGATGCTCATCCTCCCCCAAATCTTGTACATGTTTAGAGCACTGCACATACCGATGCCAAGATCCTACTTAAAGTCTTTTTCTTCTCTTTTGAAGAAATTCCCACTCTATTCTTTTAAAGCATAGGTCTGTTGGTGACATGGGGATGGTAGACATTTTTGACTATCGTACTGCAACTCACTCAAACCAATTAAAACACTGGTTCCCCACTCATTGAGCATTTCCTTACCAAAACTGATAAGGTGGGCAACTTACTCTTTGCAGACCGGTGGAGAGCACTGACAATCTCTGATTTACCCATTACCACTAAAGCATTTATGTTAGCGTGGAGGAAGTTATCCCTCGCCTCTGCCAATTCTCAGCAAAACAATCAGGTACAAAATCCTATTAGTACTCTTAGTAATCATTAAATCCAGACTGCCCCATCCTCTATTGGACACATTATGACATTCGTTGGGTCAGAGATATTATGACTGAAGGTAATTCTGCTGATCCTGAACAAAAGTTCCAACAACCACAAAACTGGTATCTCACACTAGTGCATATCAGACACTTTCTATCTTCCAAGCCACATCCCCCAGTTTCCATTCATCCTAAACTATTGAATTTCCTTACTTACACAACAAACCCCAAAGGGGTATTTCTTTAATCTACAACTGACGTCACAATAAATCTACTTTTAGTAAGAATAACCTCATGGACAAATGGGAAGCAGACTTGAACAATAAATTTTCTGAATCTCAATGGAAACGAGCCATACAATCCACGTATAATGTTACCTACTGCATCACACACTGGGAATTGGCCCTGAAAATTTATGATGGTACCTCACACCATATAAATTAGCGAAGCTGTACCCCGATAGTTCGGCACTCTGCTGGAGAGGTTGTGCCCTCACGGGTAATCTATACCGCACTTTATGGCCATGCAAGAGTATCCACAGCTTCTGGAGGAAGATGTGTTGCTATGGCAATTTCTATAGTGACTTTATGATAATAATATAGAGTTTAGGTTTAGTTACAGTGACCCTTCCCCCCCTCCATTGATATGTCTGGACGTTCTTTGCAGGAAGCAGGAAATGGGTGGGAGGGGCTTGGAAAGGGTTGTGAGAGACATGTGTGTTTGAACAACAGTTGGTGTTTGGAAGGACAAAGGAAGGAGACATGGCGGCCTGAAGCTGGATAACTTTGGAGACGTTTTTGGGAGTTAGACTGAGCAAAGAACTATGGACATTACATCTTAACCTCTAAGTTGAGTAATTATTTAGTTTACTTAATGTGATATTTTGTAAGCTATAAAATGTGTTGTTTTGTGCATCCTACAGTTGTATGTACAGATTTTTCCTTGTTTAGTAAAGCATTGATACACTACAGAAGTTTAGGCTTCCTTGGTTTTACCACAAGAACTTAATAGACAGACGCAAAGCATTACAGAAGATCTTTCAAATTATTTTAGAAATTTCAGGAGTCCTAACAGCCCCTAATTCTGGCCTTGCCATATTAAATATTGGCTTAGACTCTTTACCTATTTTGTATTGTAAAGTTACAGCTAACCTGTTGTTGCTGCAAAATTGACCATTATGAGCAATTGAAAATAAAGGATATTGCCCCTAACCTTTCAGAAGCTGTCAAATACAACACACCTTCACTACTCTTATGAGAGAGCGATTCCTATATACTCTGACACTCTCTAAGCATTTGACAAAACTTGGAAGCCATGGCTTGATTGGTTAAACCATCAAGACATTTACTACCTTGAAGTACAACCCAACTTTTTGCCATCTTATAGATCAGCTATGATCTTTAGAATTCTGTATATGATTCTTTTCTATTTATTTTCATTTTTTTTTCTATGAGTTGAATTAGATGGACTTTTTTTAACCTGACTAATTATGTAATTGTGGTCATAATTCTGCTGTTATGGTTCCATCTCTGCTGATGCGATTCTGGTTGTGTCAGTGTGGTAATCTCTGCAGACATGTTTCTTTTGTGTAAGACTAGTAATGGTTCCATCTCTGAGAGCCAGTTCACACAGGGGCAACACGACTTTGCGAGGCAACTTGAGCGTGAACCACAGCGCGACTTGGAGCGACTTGAAGCCGCCTCCAGGACAGACTTCTTTGCCAGTACCAGCCCGCGAGAAAGTGTTTCCAGCGCGATCCCATCGCGCTGGTTCTCGGCGACAGGGTACTGTACACCTCGCGCTCGCTGTCCCCTGTGTTTGGTATGAATCATGAGGGGGAACTCCACGCCAAATTGTAAATAAAAAACCGGCATGGGTTCCCCTCCAAGAGCATACCAGGCCCTTAGGTCTGGTATGGATTTCAAGGGGAACTCCCTACGCCGAAAAAACAGCATGGGGTCCCCCCAAAATACATACCAGACCCTTATCCGAGCACGCAGCCCGGCCGGTCAGGAAGGGGGGTGGGGACGAGCAAGCGCCCCCCCTCCTGAACCGTACCAGGCCGCATGCCCTCAACATGGGGGGTGGGTGCTTTGGGGCATTGGGCCCCCTGCACCTTGTCCCCATGTTGATGGGGACAAGGGCCTCTTCCCGACAACCCTGGCCATTGGTTGTCAGGGTCTGCGGGCGGGGGGCTTATCGGAATCTGCGACCCCATTTTAATAAGGGGGCCCCCAGATCCCGGCCCCCCACCCTATGTGAATGAGTATGGGGTACATCGTACCCCTACCCATTCACCTGGGGGAAAAGTCGCAATAAAAGAGACACACTAGACAGCTTTTTAAAGTAATTTATAAAGGCAGCTCTTCTGACAGCTCTTTTGCTAGCGGTGGCCCAGTGTTCATCGTCGTCTTCTTCCCTCATCTCTCCGCCCGATGTTGACTCAACGCTCTCTGCCGCTATAATGGCGCCTCTTATCACATCACAGTCCCATCATGCTCCGGGTGGTGACGACATAAGGGGCAGGGTCACATGGTAACATCACCGGGTTACCACGCCCCATGCCTATATAAGTTGTTGTGCTTCGCGCACACGGCATTATAGCAGCACAAAGCGTCGAGTCAACATCGGGCGGAGTGAAGAGGGAAGCAGACGACAATGAAGACTGGGCCACCGCTAGCAAAAGAGCTGGCAGAAGATAGCGGAGGAGCCCGGCAGAAGGCAGAAAGCACCGGAGAGAGCGGAGAAGTTGGTAGAAGACCCCCGAAGTCGGTAGAAGACCCCCGGAGCTGCCTAATAAATTACTTTAAAAAGCTGTCTAGTGTGTTTTTTTTATTGACACTTTTTCCCCAGGTGAATGGGTAGGGTACAATGTACCCCATACTCATTCACATAGAGTGGGGGGCCGGGATCTGGGGGCCCCCTTATTAAAAGGGGCTCGCAGATTCCGATAAGCCCCCCGCCCGCAGACCCCGACAACCAACAGCCAGGGTTGTCGGGAAGAGGCCCTTGTCCCCATCAACATGGGGACAAGGTGCTTTGGGGTGGGGGGCGCCCCCCCTGCCCCAAAGTACCCACCCCACCCCCCATGTTGAGGGCATGCGGCCTGGTACGGTTCAGGAGGGGGGCGCTCGCTCGTCCCCACCCCTCTTCCTGACCGGCCGGGCTGCGTGCTCGGATAAGTGTCTGGTATGGATTTTGGGGGGATCCCCACGCCGTTTTTTTGGCGTAGGGGGTTTCCCTTGAAAACCATACCAGACCTAAGGGCCTGGTATGCTCTTGGAGGGGAACCCATGCCAGTTTTTTATTTAAAATTTGGCGTAGACCCCCCTCATGAGTCATACCAAATACCAGCTCTGTGAGAGGGAGGGGTTTGCCTTAGAGCCGGTTCACACAGGGGCGACTTCCTGTAAAGTTGCCTCACTTTGAACAGGGATACGACTTGGAGGCGACTTCCAATGAAATCAATGGGTATTAGTCAGATTGAAGTAGTACAGGAACCTTTTCTGAAGTCGGAGCGACTTCAGTAGTGTACATTAAGACGGCTCCTATCACTTCCATTGCTTTTCTCAACAGCGCGACTTAGGGTGACTTGGGACGACTTCAAGTCAGATCCCAGGTCGCCCCTGTGTGAACCGGCTCTGAGGACATACTATTGGTTGTGCTGACTGTGTATAAGTGATAATTTACTCTTGTTTACCAGAAACAGCTTGCCTGGTGTGTGTGTGTGTGTTAGGTAAGGAGGTGACACAAGGTATTTGGCCAAGGGGGAAGAAGTGTAAAGCCTACCCTATATGTGAGCTGGGCTTTGGTTTTTAAACTGGACATAAAAAATTACATGTGTACAACAAAGATTAATAAGTATCATATAGATTGTGTGCTTTTAAAATGCCTTACTTCTCTGTCAGAGAGATTTCGATTTATTTTTTGAACATTCTCCTATCTACTGTCTATACTACTTACATAAGCAAGACTGATAAATATATATTTGCAAATAAGCATGTCTGCATACAAAATGGAATGCTAGTAATATCAGTCTTGTGAGAAAACAATAAATTACATTGATCAATTTATTCACAAAGGTCTTTCAAGAAAAATAATTGCAGTAACCATTCTAAAAGTTTCCCAAATCTTGCAGTCCAATTACAATTTTGAGTTTCAGTTAACTATATGTGGTTGTAGTGGAGGCAGAAAGGATTAAAAACTAAATGCTAGTTAGCTCTGTTTAGATATTAATTAAGATGCTTAGTTAGGAATGTCTAACATCAAATTGACACATGATTTTAAGCATTAGATTTATGAGTACTTTTTCTTACTTTATTTAAAGTTTAATTTTTAGTCAGAATTCAGTCACATACATTAAAAGGTCAGGATCTCAAATATTTTACTACAAGCTACCATACAGCATGCAATTTATATATAGTTGACAGCCAAAATCTGGTTGAACATTTTCTTTAAGTAGAGGATGAGTCTAAATTTCAAGTATTGGTACATAAAACTTTCCGAAACCCAATATAGGAATCATAACGTAAAATATAAAGGTATTCTTCGATTTATAACCTCTGTGTCAACTCCTATATTTTTATTATAATGTTTGACCTTGGAAACATTGTGTTAATGATGAACAGCATTAGGCACTGCATATAGAAAAAAATGAATAAAGCACCTCCCCCGACAAAAAAGCCTACTATATTTTATATTGAAACAGATTTGCTTGATTTCAGACGTATTTTCCCACCAAGGTGTGGAAAATTTCTGGCTTACAGCTGCTGGACTGTTCCAGCTATTTTTTGTTTTTCTTTCATCTCAGGCTCTCTAATTACTTTTTTTCTCCTTATACTTAAGTATAGATTTAAAAGAGACTCTATCATGTCTCTAAATGATGTAATCCATTTGGTCTCTGCAAGAAAATAGCTATTATAGTTGCTTCAGCAAAGGCCCATGTGTCCTACCTCCCCTTGGTTCCACTGCTGCAGCCTCCATTAGAGTTTGCAGCATTTAACACTTTCGAGAATGTCCGATTGCCTGTGACTCCTACCTTTTTGATGGCTCCTTTTATGACCCCTATGTCATTGCAGGACAAAGCAGGAAGGAACCACAGCATGTGGTGGAGGATAGAGGCACAAAAAGAAGCTGGGGCACATGGGCCACCAGGAGAGCTAAGCAAAGGAGTCCTTCTCTTACAGGGGCCTGTATGTTTGAGTACATTAGAGAGCTGGAAGGTCTTTCTAAGCAGCTTTAAAGTGGAATTAATTCTAAAATTGAATTATATAAACATTATAATCAATTGATCGGCTTATACAGGACAGTGTAAAATATGAAGAATAACTTTTTAAAAAAAAATATTTATGTGGAGTCCCATACATAGGATACTGGCATCCCAAAAACTCATGTACATAAGGGCTTTCCTCACCTGCAGGGTATCTCTCATTGACCGGCCAGCTGTCCACCTGCAGGGTAGCATTACCTCCACTACGGGTAAATCGGACCACATGATACTTCCCATCGCTTACAATGGCCCCTGGCTCTTCGATCGTTATATCATCTGTGCCCACATTAAAAATCACCCCTACTGTGCCCTGGTCCTAGAGAAGGAAACAAAATAAAGAACAGTTAGTGCATATATCAGTCATAATTCCAAAACATACATAGCATAAGAAGGTTAAATGCGATGTTAAACCCAAAACCCAAAATTAAATATGATGCAGTTACCAAACATTCATTTTTGTTTTTTTCTCCTTGTATTTTCACCTAGTGATCTGGCCAGTAACATACTTCCTGTAATAACGTGCTCCCGCTCTAAATGAAGGAGCACATGGGTACCTTTGAACAGCAGCATTGTTAGTCTGGGGGGAGGGGGTGTTAGATATATTAACAGATTTGGATACACAAACAAATTGAAGCCAAACTCCAGCTCACACTGCAGTTACAGCAACAACTTTTTTTTCTTTTGGGATAAAAATTTTACATGAATAAATAAAAACTGACCATTGTAAGCACTCCTGTCAGTGGTAAATGGTTGCTTCAACACTCGTAACTACT
Organism: Rana muscosa; assembly: GCA_029206835.1. Taxonomy (NCBI): domain Eukaryota; kingdom Metazoa; phylum Chordata; class Amphibia; order Anura; family Ranidae; genus Rana; species Rana muscosa. Next base: position 5,377,589 of record CM055119.1, on the reverse strand, counting down.
ACATTTGCAGAACAGATTGTTCTTTTCAAAAACAATAGACTTACTGGCTGGATTATCCAATGGAATTAAGGGAAAGAATTGCTAAAAAAAAAATATGCAGCCATCACATCTAAGAATCAGTAAGTTGCAATATAATAAATGGGTTAAATATATTGTGAGGTTAATACTGCTTTAAATCCAATTTTACTGTATGTATATATATTAATGTAAGTATTCTAAGTAATTATATACAGTCAGGTCCATAAATATTGGGACATCGACACAATTCTAATCTTTTTGGCTCTATACACCACCACAACGGATTTGAAATTAAACGAAGATGTGCTTTAACTTTTAACTGCAAGACTTTCAACCTTAATTTGAGTGTATTTACATCCAAATCTGGTGAACAGTGTAAGAATTATAACAGTTTGTATATGTGCCTCTTACTTTTTAAGGGACCAAAAGTAATGGGACACTTGGCTGCTCAGCTGTTCCATGGCCAGGTGTGTGTTATTCCCTCATTATCCCATTTACAAGGAGCAGATAAAAGGTCCAGAGTTCATTTCAAGTGTGCTATTTTCATTTGGAATCTGTTGCTGTCAACTCTCAATATGACATCCAAAGAGCTGTCACTATCAGTGAAGCAAGCCATCATTAGGCTGAAAAAACAAAACAAACCCACCAGAGAGATAGCAAAAACATTAGGTGTGGCCAAATCAATTGTTTGGAACATCCTTAAAAAGAAAGAACGCACTGGTGAGCTCAGCAACACCAAAAGACCCGGATGACCACGGAAAACAACTGTGGTGGCGGACCGAAGAATTCTTTCCCTGGTGAAGAAAACACCCTTCACAACAGTTGGCCAGATCAAGAACACTTTCCAGGAGGTAGTTGTATGCGTGTCAAAGTCAACAATCAAGAGAAGACTTCACCAGAGTGAATACAGAGGGTTCACCACAAGATGTAAATTATTGGTGAGCCTCAAAAACAGGAAGGCCAGATTAGAGTTTGCCAAACAACATCTAAAAAAGCCTTCACAGTTCTGGAACAACATCCTATGGACAGATGAGACCAAGATCAACTTGTACCAGAGTGATAGGAAGAGAAGAGTATGGAGAAGGAAAGGAACTGCTCATGATCCAAAGCATACCACCTCATCAGTGAAGGATGGTGATGGTAGTTTCATGGCGTGGACATGTATGACTGCCAATGGAACTGGTTCTCTTGTATTTATTGATGATGCGACTGCTGACAAAAGCATCAGGATGAATTCTGAAGTGTTTTATCTGCTCATATTCAGCCAAATGCTTCAGAACTCATTGGACAGCGCTTCACAGTGCAGATGGACAATGATCCGAAGGATACTGCAAAAGCAACCAAAGAGTTTTTTAAGGGAAAGAAGTGGAATGTTATGCAATGGCCAAGTCAATCACCTGACCTGAATCCGATTGAGCATGCATTTCACTTGCTGAAGACAAAACTGAAGGTTTATTTCCTCCATGGAGAGGTCCGGGTACAGGGTGTGTGCACGGACCTCTCTACCAGTTAGTTGGGACGCTCCAAGGCGGAGATATACTCGGAGTATCTTTGGGGAGAGGATGTAATAGAGGTAATAGAGTTTTTCTTGTATTGGGTCTTTTTTTTTCTCTTCTGGCCAAGAGCATGGAGTACAAGCTATGGCTGGTATTTTGAGAGATGACTATACCATTAAAAATTGTATCGTACAATGTGACGGGACTGTGTTCACAGCATAAAAGGGGCCACCTCTGGCATGAACTGCATCATTATGCTGCGGACATAGCGTTTTTACAAGAAACGCATTTCAGGGAGGGGTATATACCTGTTATGCCTGGACACATATTCAATCACTGGTACCATGCAACATCGCCTATTGCTAGAGCAAGGGGGGTTACAATTGCCTTCAATAAAACTTGCCCATGGGTATTGAAGTCTGTACAAGCTGACAGAGAAGGTCGCTTTCTATTTGTTAAAGGTACAATACATAGCCAGCGATACACGTTTGCTGCAATTTATGCACCAAATACAGGGACAATTAATTTTCTAGCTAAAATGTTGAAGATGCTGGAGAAATTTAGGGAAGGTTGTTTGATCTTGGGTGGAGATTTCAATATTGTGCTGGATCCAAGCTTGGACACAACATCAGGGAAAACATCTCTATTCTTTAGAGCTCTAATGCATTTAAAACAACTTCTACGTACTCAACACTTGGTTGATAGCTGGCGGGTAATGCACAATGGAGTAAAGGACTACAGTTACTACTCTAAAACACATAAAATGTATTTGCGTATTGATGTATTTATGGTAGATCAATTCTATTTAGAATAGGTCTGAAATTGTACCATCGAGTCCATAACCCTCTCAGATCATGCTCCAATAACGTTGACACTCTCTCCGACTCAGGCAGGTTATATAGAACGGACTTGGAGACTGAACGAATCAATACTAGATAATAAAAAGATAACCAAGGAACTGTCAGTTAAAATTAGGGACTATTTTGAGAGGAATACACCAGGTGAGGTGTCAGATCAGGCAGTGTGGGAGGCTCATAAAATGGTTATAAAGAGGAAAACTAATAGCTTATGGTGCTCACATCAAGAAAGAAAGAAAGAAGGAAATGACAGAATTATTAGAGAAAATTAATGTACTGGAGATTAAACATAAAAAACCTGGACCCCTTAGAGATCCAACAACTAGGGAACCTTTGAGCAGAACTCGCACAATGTCTAGATCGAAAAATTAATAATAAATGTAGATACTTTGCTAATAGGTTCTATGAGCAAGGGAACAAATCTGGTCGCCTACTGGCTAAACAACTTAAAAAGCAACAAGAATCCAGACATGTCCATAACCTATTAATTCAAAACAAAAAGATAGTGGAAACCCAGGCCATAGCAAAAGAATGTCACAGATTTTATGAAACACTATATAATATCCAGACACCCGAGACTTCACAAATAGAAGATAGGGAGGACCAAAGAAGGGAATAGATACGAGATTATATTAGGGAGTCATCAATGCCTACCCTACCGGAGATAGTTACAGCAGAAGAAATGGAACATCCAATTACAGTAGAAGAGTTGAGCAGAGCAATAGCAGCCTTGCCAATAGGGAAAAGTCCTGGCCCAGGTGGCTTGACAAATATTTACTATAAAACAATTTCCGCTGAGTTGATAAGACCGTTATGCAATTACTTTAATACAATTAACGCAATTAATCTGTTGCCTTCATAAGCCCTGTTGGCGTACATTACTGTACTCCCAAAGGAAGGGAAAGATCCACAGTGCTGTGCCAATTACAGGCCTATTTCTTTGCTCAACTCGGATATTAAACTGCTGGCCAAAATCCTAGCTTTGCGATTGCAAGAACATATCGGGGAGCTAGTGCATCCAGATCAGACAGGCTTTATGAAAGGACATGAGGCAAGGGATAATACCATCCGGGCACTTCACCTTCTTCATTGGATGCAATATGGCCCAGAAAAAGACTCAAAGATCGTACTACCAATGGATGCTGAAAAAGCTTTCGATAGGGTGAACTGGGGCTTTATGAGTGAAGTCTTGAGGGGGGTGGGCCTGGGTGACCGTATGATGGGATGGGTAATGGCCCTTTATGCGAACCCCAGAGCTAGGGTTAAAGTAAATGGTACAATATCAGACTATCTTAACATCCGAAATTGGACAAGACAGGGATGCCCACTTTCACCATTGATATTTTCTATAATATTAAAGCCATTTCTTTGTAAGATTAGAAGCAATGGGGACATATCAGGGACATGTATTGGGGATGTGGAACACAAAGTATCGGCCAATACTGACGACTTATTATTCTACCTTTCGACACCACAGACATCCTTAACAGCTCTTATGCAGGAAGTGGACAGATATGGGTATCTATCTAACTTTAAAATTAATTTTGAAACATCAATACTTTTACCCAGCCATGTACCTCAAGAGATGGCAAGGATGTTGAGGAGGGCGTACCCCTTTGTATGGAAGATGGACTCCTTGTTCTATTTGGGGATACATATCACCTCAGATCAAAAAAAGTTATATGACCTAAATTATGCATCCCTAATGGCCAGGATAGTGGGGGACTTAAAGAAATGGACAGGACAATACCTAATATGATTTGGAAGAGTGAGTGCTATTAAAATGTGTATACTACCTAGAATTATCTATATATTACATATTACAGTCCCGATTAAATTACCAGAAATCTTTTTTAAACAGATACGGAAGGCTTTTGTAGCATTCGTGTGGAATGACAAACGACCAAGGTTGGCCTACGACATCCTGCGTAGAAGTAAACTAGAGGGAGGAATGGGGTTGCCAGACATATCAGTGTATTACAAGGCAATGTCACTGGTTCGAATTCTGAACTGGTGCCATAACTAGAGTTGAGTGAACACCTAGATGTTTGGGTTCGACGGGTTAGGCCGAACTTCGGAAGAAAAAAATTGGATGTTCGGGACCGAACTTGACCCGAACTTGACCCTGAACCCGAACCCCATTGAAGTCAATGGGGACCCGAACTTCTGAGGACTAAAAAGGCTCTAAAAAAGTAATGGAAAGGGCTTGAGGGCTGCAAATGGCAGCAAAATGTTGTTAAGAGCATGGGAAGTGCTCTGCAAACCAATGTGGATAGGGAAATAACTTAAAATAACATAAAAAAAAAAATATGCTGGAGGCCCCCTTTTCAGCAGAAGAGGTACAGGAAGTCATTAAGAACCTCAGAAACTCAACGGCACGATGCCACACATATGGTGGGAATGCCCCAGAATACGCCCTTTCTGTAAAAAATTATTCAATTTAATGGATAAGCTAGTGGGAAAATAAAATACTTTGAAATAAAAATGTAGCGGGGTGCTAAATTTAAGGGAAGTGTTTGAGTGGTAAATAGGCTCAAACACCCTAATTCTGTAGGATTCATGGACCATTTTGTTCTCGGGGGACAGTATTGGTGTGCAGTTCCCTGCGGCCTACAGGTGGCGCTGCCATGGTAGGCTAGGGTTGAACCGCCGATACAGTGCTGTGCCTTTTGTGTTCCCTCTTGGCAGTAGTACAGCGGGGCGGGGAACCTGCTGTGCATGCTGGGAGAGGATATAAAAAGGGGCAGACGCCTCCTGATCGGGGTCTGAGCCCCAGGCACCTTTGGCCTGGGGGCTGATGTCCAGTGGGGTCCGCGCCCAGGTGCCTTCGGCCTGGGTGCACGTGTACCTCACCCCGGGCACCTTTAGCCCGGGGTGAGATACTATCCTGGAGTTCCTGCTGCCCTGGGTATGGAGGCCTAGGGGCAGAAGTAAAGCCTGGGGTCCAGAGCCTTCGTCTGGAGTCCGTTAAGGGTCGAGGAGTCTTTGGGTGCCGCTTCGTGTAGGGGACCCTGTTCCAGGGAAGGGAGGAACCTTCTGATGGCCCGATGCTGGAGACACGGTGAAGGAAGGGTCTGTTGACTCCCTGGAGAGATGTCTTCCCGTTGATATGGGCTAGTTCTCAGGGAAGGGAGGAACCTCCTCCACACCTTAAGCTGTCCTGTTTCTTTGGTCTAACCTTTTCTATCCGAGTACAGTTTATTTTGCCATGAGAGAATAAACTCAGAGTTGGAGTTTCAGCTGGTGTGGACATTGACTTTACTGGGAATTCAAGGACTTGCCTCTACCTACAGTAGAGATGAGAATCATCCTTTTTACTCCGGCTGTGGACACGGCCCGTCAAGTACACCGCTTAACCTCTTTATACAGGAGGGTACGGGCTGGTAGTGCGGTGCGCCTTTCTCCCTCCTGCGAGGAGCCAACAACATAAAGGCAGGTAAGGGGGAAAGGATCTGTGCGCTACAAAAAAATTAAATAAAAATTATAATCTTGACCTAGGAGGACGAGGTCCATATGGAGTAGGAGGTTGAGGTGGCGGTGGATATGGCTGTGTAGGTGGAAGCGGCGGTGGAGGAGGACGAGGTAGCCAACACTGGTTCAAATATAAAACAATGGCTGGGTAAGACCGGTGATGTGTCGAATTCTGTCCCCCGTCGGATAGTGTCCGCCCTGTACCATGCTTGCTCAGTACGTAGGACAAGGGGATTTCAAAAATCTCACAAGACGAACGGCGCCTGCGCGGTGAGTCCAGGTTCAAGCCACACCATCCGAGGTTCAAGCCGAGCCAAGCGAGGCCGTGCCCGAAGCGTGGCGATCGAAGCAAGCCCATGAGGGGCCCTGTTACTATGTGCTACCGTATGTCCACTTGGATGGTGGGGCTTGAACCTGCACTTACTGCGCAGGCGCCATTCATCTTCGGAGATTTTGTGAATCTCCTTGTCCTCCGTACTGCGCAAGCGCTGCGCCTGTGCAGTACGGGCCAGACACAATCCGATGGTCGGACAGTTTTTGTCAGAACACCGGTATACATGTCTATTCTGCACAAGGTATGGACAAACAAGTCCTGTGGGATCGATGCCTGGTTCATTTTAATGAACGTGAGCTTGTCCACATTGGCTCTGGACAGGCGGCTGCGCTTGTCTGTGATAACGCCCTCTGCCGTGCTAAATACACGTTCAGATAATACACTGGCTGCAGGGCAGGCCAGCACCTCCAAGGCGTAAAGGGCAAGCTCAGGCCATGTGCCCAATTTGGAGACCCAGAAGTTGAAGGGGGCCTGTGCACACATACTGCTTAACCATTTTGGTGAAATGCTGCCTCCTGCTAAGACGTTCCATCTCAGCTGGTGGTGCTGGTTGTTGTGGCGTGCTGACAAAGCTTTTACACATGTCGGCCATGCTAACCCTGCCTTCTGAGGTGCTGGAGGTGCCCCGGCTGCGTTGGCGACTTCTTCCTCCTCCTTTGCCTTCGCCTTGCGCTTTCAACGTACGCCCGCTGTCAGGTGGGAATGCCACCAGCAGCGCGTCTACCAGCGTGCGCTTGTACTCGCGCATCTTACGATCCCGCTCCAGTGAGGGAATTAAGGACGGTACGTTGTCCTTGTAACGGGGATCCAGCAGGGTGGCCACTCAGTAATCAGCACCAGTTAGAATGTGGGCAACTCGGCGGTCATTGCGGAAACACTGCAGCATGTAATCGCTCATGTGTGCCAGGCTGCCCAGAGGCAAAGAAAAGCTGTCCTCTGTGGGAGGTGTATCGTCTGTGTCCTCTGTATCCCCCCAGCCACGCACCAGTGATGGCCATGAGCTGGTCTGGGTGCCACCCTGCTGTGAACATGGTTCCTCCTCCTCCTCCATCTCCTCCTCCTCATCCTCCACCTCGTCATCCTCCAGAACTGTGCCCTTGCTGCCGGACAATTGTGTACCTGGCGTTTGTTAGTGCAGGAACCCACCCTCGTAGCCACTTGTGAAAGACTGCCCTGAAAGCCTTTGAAATGATCCCGCCTCCTCCTCCTCCTCCTATGCCACATCCTCTTCCATCATTGCCCGAAGCATTTTTTCAAGGAGGCATAGAACTGGGATAGTAACGCTGAGAACGGCGTCATTGGCACTGGCCATGTTGGTGGAGTACTCGAAACAGCGCAACAAGGCACACAGGTCTCGCATAGAGGCCCAGTTATAGGTGGTGAAGTGGTGCTGTTCCGCAGAGTGACTCACGCGTGATTGCTGCAGCTGAAACTCCACTATAGCCTGCTGCTGCTCGCACAGTCTGGCCAGCATGTGCAAGGTGGAGTTCCACCTGGTGGGCACGTCACATATGAGGCGGTGAGCGGAAAGGATGAATTTACGCTGCAGCGCTGACAGGCGAGCAGCAGCAGGGTGAGAACGCCAAAAGTGCACACAGACAGCCCGCACTTTCTGCAGCAGCTCTGGCATATCGGGGTAATTTTTACGGAACCTCTGGACCACCAAGTTCAGCACATGCGCCAGGCAAGGGATGTGCGTCAAACCGGCTAGGCCCAGAGCTGCTACGAGATTTCTCCCATTATCGCACACCACCAGGCCGGGCTTGAGGCTCACTGACAGAAACCACTCATCGGTATGTTGTTCCATGTCCCTCCACAACTCCTGCGTGGTGTGGGGTTTTTCCCCCAAACAGGAAAGTTTTAAAACTGCCTGCTGTCGTTTACCCCTGGCTGTGCTGAAGTTGGTGGTGAAGGTGTTACGCTGACCGGATGAGGAGGCGGTAGAGGATGAGGAAGCGGAGTAGAAGGAGCTAGCAACAGGAGGTAAACTGAAGCGCCCTGCAATCCTCGGTGGTGGAAGGACATGCGCCAAACTGCTATCTGCCTCAGGCCCAGCCGCCACTGCATTTACCCAGTGTGCTGTTAGGGAGATATAACGTCCCTGACCGCGCTTACTGGTCCACGCATCCGTAGTTAGGTGGACCTTGCCACAGATGGCGTTGCGCAGTGCACACCTGATTTTGTCCCCATTTGGTTGTGCAGGGAAGGGATGGCTCGCCTGGAAAAGTAGTGGCGGCTGGGCACGACGTACTGTGGGACAGCCAATGCCATCAGGCTTTTAAAACTCTGCGTCTCCACCAGACGGAATGACAGCATTTCAAAGGCGAGGAATTTTGAAATGCTGGCATTCAGGGCCAGGGATCGTGGGTGGCTAGGGGGGTACTTCCTCTTCCGCTCCAGTGTTTGGGAGATAGAGAGCTGAACGCTTCCATGGGACATTGTGGAGATGGTTGGTGACCCAGGGGGTAGTGTTGCTGGCAGATGCTCTGTTTGCGGGTTGGCATGTGCTACTGTCACTACAGAGGTGGATGAAGAGGCCGAGACTGCAGCAGAAGAGGAAGCAGGAGGAGCCAGAGACCTTTCTTTGTTTTGGAGGTGTCTACTCCACTGCAGCTCGTGCTTTGTACTTAGATGCCTGGTCATATAGGCTGTGTTCAGCTTGAGAACTTTTATGCCTCCCTTCAGGCTCTGATTGCACAGCGTGCAAACCACTTGTGTCTTGTCATCAGCGCATTGTCTGAAGAACTGCCATGCTAGGGAACTCCTTGGACCTGGCTTTGGTGTGCTCGGTCCCTTGCTGCGTTGGGCAGTAGCAGACGTACTGTCTAGGGGACGGATGCTCCGCTTTTGCACCCTGCTCCCTCTTCTGCTGTGCTGGTGGCTCTGTGCGACCACCGCCTCTTCCTCCGAACTACACTGGTCACCTGCATAACGTTGATTCCATGTGGGGTCGAGGACCTCATCGTCCTCCACATCATTTTCCACCCAGTCTTCACCCCTGCCCTCCTTGTCTGTCTGCACAATTGCGAAAGCAGCAGCAGTTGGCACCTGTGTTTCGTCATCATCCGAGACGTGCTGCGATGGTCCTCCCATGTACTCATCATGAAATATAAGTGGTTGGGCATCGGTGCACTCAATCTCTTCCACTTCTGGGGGAGGGCTAGGTGGATGGCCCTGGGAAACCCTGCTAACAGAGTCATCGAAAAGCAGAAGAGACTGCTGCATGATTTTGGGCTCAGACTGCTTGGCTGATTTGCAAGGGGGTGAGATGAAAGACTGATGGACATGGGCTGCAGGTGCCAACTCTGATCTTTCATCAGAAGAGTGGGTGGGAGACAATGTGAAGGAACCAGAGGCACTGTCAGCAACCCAATCTACTATCGCCTGTACTTGTCCTGGCCTCAACATTCGTACAGCCTCATTAGGCGCGTCAAAATACAGCCGCAGGCTCGGTCACCTACTCGCACCTACGGAAGGTGTTTCACTTGTGCGTGCAGCTGGCACAGATCGACCACGTCCTCTCCCTGCAACAGGAGCTCCACCAGCAGCACCACGACCGGGGCCACCACGTCCCTTTGACGTTCTCCTCATATTTTCCAAATTTAGGATCTTGCCCCAAATGGGTGTTTTTGGAAGAGTACAACACACCGACAGTATGTAAACGCTGTATCTCACAGCTACAGAACTGCAGAAAATGCTATTAAAAATGTATTTTATTTTTTTAGGATAGCACAGTAGAAGAAAAATATATAAATTGATTATTTCACACACCTCCTGATATGCAGAAAACACAGCAAAATATTTTTTGTGGCCCTAAATGGGTGTTTTTGGAAGAGCACAACACACCCACAGTATGTAAATGCTGTATCTCACACCTACAGCAATACAGAAAATGCTATTAAAAAAAAAAAAAATTGCCCTAAAAAATTTTTTGGGGAATAGCACAATACAAGAAAAATATATACATTGTAAATCTCACACTTGCATATATACAGAAAACACTGCAATTTATTTTAATTTTTTTTCCCTAAATGGGTCTTTTTGCAAGAGCACAATACACCCACAGTATGTACAGCGTGTATCTCTCAACGTAACATATGCAGTGCTGGTGCACTGAGCTTGCAGATAAAAGTTACAATTTCTTTGACACTGGGCTCATGGCAGTGTAAGAAGACTGTGCACTGCACCACAAACAGGTAAACCTATGCAGATCGCTGAGTTATTAGATCTCTGAATCTGGCCTTCTATAGAAATCTCTCTCCCTGAAAGCACCAACAGGAACATTGCCCTAAACTGTCTCTCTATCTTTTCTCTCAGATTAAAGAATCAGGACTAACTCATAGTGTTTCAATCTCTCCCTAATAAGCAACAGCAGCCAGGATCCTCTCCCTACCCTGTCTAAAGCAGAGTGACGTGCTGGGCTGTGTGCCTCTAGCTTATATAGAAGCTGGGTCACATGTTGCACTGGCCAATCACAGCCATGCCATTAGTAGGCATGGCTATGATGGCTTCTAAGGGCACACCAGTTAAACAAAAGGTGATTGGCTGCCCCCTGAAGCTTTTCTAAATGCGCCATTACATCGCCGAACACCGGTCCCGAACATACATGCAATTGTTCGGGTTCGGGTAAGGTACCCAAAAACTCAAATGTTCGGTACGGACCCGAACTTTACAGTTTGGGTTCGCTCAACCCTAGCCATGACTCCTCTAATAAAATGTGGGTCCCACTAGAAAAAACAATAGCGGGGAGGAACCTTGCAGGGGCCCCTTGGATCCCGAGTACGTCAAGAGGACTCTCGAAATGGACATCTCCGCTGACTTGGAACTCCTTGTTAATATGGGACAAGTTGAATAAAACAGGAGAGTATTCCTCCCAGGTATCCCCACTAGCTCCACTGGAGGGATTCCTATGGTTCCCACCAGAGGATGGAGGGGGATTCCTGGGGACAAGGGGCCGGGATGGAAATACCACGTGTGGTAAATTTGCCTCGCGGGGAACCCTAGCAACCTATTCAGAGCTGGTTACAGCCCTAGGGAATATACCCACATCAGCATGGAGATACTATCAAATGACAGGCTTCTTTAGCAAGATGAAGCCCCCAATGAGATCATTAAACTCAATTACGGTGTTTGAGGGCCAGTGTGTGCGCTTGAGGGACGCTAGGCATCTGTTGTCTCAGATGTACAGATTGATACTAGGAGCCCAAAAGAGTACAGTCCCATACTTTATTAGGGAATGGGAAAGAGAATTAAATAAAGAACTGTCTGAGGAACAAATTAAAAAAAATGATTAAATCAATCTATTCTACATCTATAAGTTCGTATGTTCAGGAAATGGCCTATAAATTCATGACAAGGTGGTACAGGACACCAGTAAGATTAACTCAGATGTACCCAGCAGCTGATGCCCGGTGTTGGAGAGGATGTGAGCAAAGGGGTACATTTCTCCACTTGTGGTGGGCATGCCCCAGGATTAAAATATTCTGGGTAGCAATTGCAACATGGATTGAGAGGTTGACCCCTAGACCTATGGAGTTTACGCCCCTATGCTTCCTATTCCATGTAGCGCCCGGTTCCATTAAAGCCTACAGGAAGAGTATTACACCACACTTATTGAACGCAGCTAAATTATTAATCCCCAGATTTTGGAAACAGATCGCCTGCCCAACACTAGCGGACTGGAAAAAGGAGGTTAACCGGATAATGGAAGCCGAAAGGTGGACTCAAGTGGTGAAGGACAAGGGAGGGGAATTTGAGAAGACATGGGCAGGCTGGATACAGTGTGTACCTGAGATGGGCTGAGGAGAAGAGACATGGAGTGGGAAAGCAGGGGGCGTAGTAGATCCATAAGGACCCTAGTATAGTTGCCTAAGGTTTTAGTTATAGAAGAATAAAGAACCTGAACCATGAACCTTGACCAGGATAGATCTATCTGTTTTCTTTTTTATCTTTTTTTTTCCCTTTTCTTCCCCTCCCTCTCTCTCTCTTTTTAACCTTCCTTCCAATTTCTTACTGCCTTGATAATGTGGAATAAGATGTCTGCCCCCAATTGGGAGAAAGAGAGAGAGTTAAGTCACGTTGAAGTAGTGAGGGGAGGGATGGGAAGGGGGGTGGAGGATAAGGAGTAGGGTGCACACAGGAGAGGAGGGACCTAAAGTAGAATTAGGACAGAGACTGTACACGGTCACCGCGAGGATATCACTTTTTTTTTTTTTTCGGGGAATCATGGGCTTGTCACTTAAAGTGGGGGGAAGAGTAGGTTAGGAGGCTTGTTTCAATGTAAACATGGTTGCAAAATTTTCATCACAAGGTATAATTATTTATCTTCAACACTATGGCCATTAGTGGCCTCTTATAGGAGGTTTCGGTAGAGAGGATATTAATAAATAACACGTGGAAGTAGGAGAGGGGACCCCACTCTTTTATTTGTTGTTATTTGAGTTGGGGAATTAGGCCCTGGGGGCCGCTACACATAATCACGGGTAATCAATATTTAACCATGAGGTTTGAGGGGGGAGGGAGGGGGGAGAGAGTAAAAGAGGAGAAAAGGAGGGAATTTTTTTTCTCTCTTCTTTTCCCACACAAAGGGAATAGACACCATGGCCATTAGTGGCCTCCTTGCCTCCTTGGAAGTAGTAGGGTTTTTTTTTTTTTTTATTATATATTTATTTTAATTTTTTTTTAATTTTCACTTTTTGTTTAAGTGACACAGAAGGGCACAGTAGGAGAACACATGAAGTAGAGGGAATGGTGTGGGTAGGGACAGAGTAGATTAGCTCCACCGCAGTTAGACCCTGCCCCGCCCCATGTACTCTGTATGTGCTCGGAGCGCTGAGTTCGCGTTCCTGGACCATGAATATTCCCACCCCCTACCACGGAAGTCCCGCCCCTACCACCGTAAGCCCCACCCCTACCGTGGAAAGCTCCACATCCGGACCTCTGAGAGCAGAAGTTGAGCCTGGCTGGCCAGGTAGGTCTTTCTGCCTATAGACTCACTGTTACTAAAGCCTCCCTGACAATGTTGTTT